>JAWNPN010000035.1:4935000-5627500 GCA_035047485.1 Drosophila peninsularis
GCTGGCGTGCTGCCCATCCGGGTGGCAGGCTTCCTCATTGGCAAGCGTGCGTGCGAGGGCTACGGCTTCAAGGTGCTCGACTGCCAGGGCTTCGAGCTGGGCGAGAATGAGACGCGCAAGATCGAGATCAGCTTCACCACGGACTTCACCTCATCGCGAGTGCAGCGCACCTTGACGCTGCTCACGAATCTCAGCTACGATATAAGCTATCAGCTGGTGGCCCAGCTGCCAGCCGAGAGTGTGGAGCGCTGTTCAGCGAGCCTGCCACGACCCAGCTGGGAGCCAGCGTTGCGCAATGCAGCGCTGATCGTGCTCCTGGCCAGCTTCTGTCTGGTGCTGGTGGCCGCTGTCTTCGATGCGCGTGCCATAATGGCACAGCAGAGTGCTTACGATGCGGCTCGCTACAAGGGACCCGTGCAGCCGACTTTCAACTTGCGCAACATTGTCAAGATGCAGGTGGCTGAGGAGGCAGCCGCAGCAGCAGAAGCAGCCGCAGCGGCAGCAGCCCTTAAATCTGAGCAACAACAGAAGTTCCGAAATGGCCAGCTCAAGGAGTTACGGAAACGCGCAACTCCGGCTAACCCAACATCTGATAAGATGACGAATACACGCAAGCCCAAATCCTGGACTGCATGGAGCTTGGACGTGGCCAGCTGTGAACCCAAATCTGCTGCTGTTTCGACTGCCACAGTTGCTGTTGCTACTTCCGCTGCTGCCGCCGTTGCCGTCACAGTCGCTCCCCAACCAAAGCCCACAACTTCGCCCAAGCCTAGCAAGAAGACGACGCCAGTGCCAACTCCGACTATAACCCCAGCTGTGCGCGCACCCAAGCAACCAAAGCAACCGAAACAAACGACGCCAGTTAGCGTGACGCCCAAACCAAAGGTGGAGCAGCCAGCTCCCATCGAAGTCCAGGAGAAGCGCGTCAGTCCGAATAGCAAAGGACAACAGGAAAACGTATCACCGCGCGCTTGCAAAGTGAATCCCGAAACGCCCAAGGAACGTGTGCTCAAGGAGCAAAATGGCAGCGCCAAGAAGCTGGGCAAAACCCCCGGCCGTGAGCGACGCAAGGAACAGAAGCTGACCACACCCAACGGCAGGAAGTCGACGGAGCGTAAACAGCGCAGCAAACAGCTCAATTTCAATGGGAATCCGATGCCAGCTGGTGGTGCCTCGCCACTGATAACGCCAGAAGCCGACACTATGATCACCTCGCCCTGGGAGACCAGCAGTCGCGTGTCGTTCCGAGATGTGCTGCAAACGAAGCCGCTGCCAGCGATCGACAACGGACTGAACTGGGATCCGGCCGCGAGTGACTTGGCCAGCAGTCAATTAGGCCCAATTGGTAGCCGCAAAAGCCTGCCGCCCCCTGCACCAGTTGCATCGCTCTATCAGCCACTGCATCAGCCGGAGCCGACGAAGACCAGTGGCAATACGCTAATCCGTTCGCTATTTGACAACTCGGAGTCGGACTTGAATATGGATTTGCCGGCCTTGAATGGTAAGTGGACATAGATATTTTCTTACTCTCACGTTCTAAGCCCACTTCTATTCCGCATGCAGTTCTATGTGGCAACTTGTATGAACGGGAGCAGCCGCAGTCGCAGTGGGAACGCAGCGAGTTGATAATGAAGCAGCAGCTGCTGCTGCAATTGGAGCAGCAGCGTAAACAGCAGGAACAGGAGAAGCTAATGCTCATGTCCAGCATGGAGAGCAACAATTGGACTATGAATCAGGGAAATGCGGGTCCTTCCTGGACGCCGCTTGGCTATGCCAGCTGGCCGAGTCAGTCGCCAGCTCGCACATCCCCTGCGCATACCATAACGCCAAGTGTGGGAGTTATACGTCCGCCTCCCGGTCTGGAATCAAGCTACAAGAATTGCCAGTTGCCAGCAGCAGGAACTGAAGTCGGCGTGGGACGTAAAAATGAAGCTGGAGCAGCAGCAGTACTATCAGCAGTCGGAGCAGTTGGAGCACCAGTATCCACAAATAACAATCAGAGCAATAACCATATCGATGGTTTGCAGAACGCACAAGATAGGGCCCAGCACAATATACCCTATCAATACGATCCGTTTACCTCGCCAAGCTCAATCTGGTCGGACAATTGGCGCCAGCGCAACAATCACATGAACTGAAGGTGCATCAAAAGCTCACTGATCAAATTTAAGCAACCAAATGAAATTCTTATTTTACATATAGACACTTAGGCTACGCTAAGAATCGATGAAACACATGATCTTTTCCAATTTGACATTTGACTAAATAAACGCAAAGATTTATGACTTTCATTAAATCCTGTATTCCCTATATAAAACTCTTTATTCTACTTTACTTTCCCCTTTTCCAATCGCCCTTCTTTGCAATTCTCAAAACTAAAGTCAATTAGTTTTATTTCACAAAGATGCCATAAAGACTGCTCGAAATAAAGTAAGTATAAGCATTTTTATATGAGCACATATATATTTTAATGAGTTCGTTTGATTTACTGGAATTTTTCTAATAAAATATCTATACAGTTAAGCGTTTAGCGATACAAAACGTAAAAAAATCATAAGTCCTTCACACCAAATTTTGTTCATAGTATAAATTGTCATACTAATAAAAGTAATTAGCTAATTCAGCTACAGCTGGAGCCTCAACAGTTGTCCTTGTACGTGATTATGCCCTTTTCGATGAGGTCTGGCACCTCCACGGCCAGCCAGGGCGCCAGGCCGAGGGCCATGGCATGAGCGATGCCGAATTTGGGTACATTGCGAGCCCACAGCGGCTTGAAGTGATCCGTTAGACAGATCTTTCCGCCTCGGTACATCTTAGCTGTCTTGCCATCCAGTTCGGGAAGGGCTATTTCCGGTGCCGTCGTTGGGTATGTCACGGGAATGTCGAATTCGACATCGAATTCGTATTTAAGCAGATTGTGCATGTACCAGCATTTGCCGAACCACTTGGTGCCCTCCTTGTTGGACTCCAGGCGGAACCAATCGCTTCCAGACTGCTTGTTGTTCTCCACATACTAACGGTAAGATTATCATTAATTAAATTTCGTTTATTTCAATTAAGTACTTGCCTTGATGAGCGCTTGATATTCCTCTTTGAGTCTCTGCACCCAAACATCCTTCTCACGCGGACCGGCGCGTATCTGCAGCAGTGGAATGTTGCTCAAGGTTTTCCTGGTGCTATCGTCAACCATGGCGCTGTTTATAACTCCAACCTGGCACAAAATAAATAAATCAATCTATGGCTACGAAAGAAAACAACAAGTGTGACACGTACTGAAATGCAACTATCGACATATCGATATGCATCGATAAGTTCATCGGTTTTATTAACCAGTCTGAAGCTCGTTGGTACAAAAGAAGAAACATCATACATCATCGATCTATTGGCGCCAAAACCTTCGATGTTTAAATGGAAAACTCAGAATCTGTAATTAATCATTTGCTTACTGTACAAACTACACAATGATGATGAGCCGCAGCCGTCGCCTATAAAAGAGCACAGCCCCACAGTCGGTCAGACCAAACAACATTAGCTCGTCGAGCTGGAAAGTGCTATTTAAGCGAAACACAAAGTAAATAATAAACTGCAAAGAAATTTGCGAACATTAAAATTGTGAAAAAGTGAAATATAAAAAAGTATAGGCAGACTAACGCTTATTTTATACGGTTAAAGGTATGTATGGCTGTAATATATATATGAATCATGTCTGAACTATACAGATACGTCTGAAGTTACACCTTCCGTATGACTAATTTGTTGGAATTGAATGAAATTTAACTTCAGAGAGACACTTTAAGAGGAAGAGTCACATTTTCGTCTACAATTGTCGACCATATGTCTGACCCCAGAAAATATTCCATTGATAAACACGATTTTACCAGAATTCCACACGATTTGAAAAACACAAAAATTCATATAAAAATTGCGCTTGTCACGCCTTCTGAACCATTGGCACAGATTAAAGAAGCTGCTCGCAATTAGAACAAAAAAACAAACAAACACACGTCGCTGGTTGTGGTACCTTTGAACTATATACATATAGACAATCCGGTGATAAGGCTTCGGGATCCACTTTAGAACCGACTCAAACCGGTTTTCCACTGAGACACATGAAGATAGGAGAGATTGTGTCTCGAAATCACAAGTCCAGTCCATCAGAAAATAATAATCATATTAATTTATTTGCTCCGAATACTGAACCATAATAATACTCGATCTATATGTAAGCAACGTAACCAGATTCGACCTTAATGCCGCTGATAACGGCGACTCTGTTGCGCTATTCGATTGGGATGCTGTAGCCGGGCAGCCGGTTGAAACCGGTTCCATGTCTTGGCTTTTCCATTTACCGCTTTTCAATT
The DNA here is from genome assembly GCA_035047485.1 of Drosophila peninsularis. Classification (NCBI taxonomy): domain Eukaryota; kingdom Metazoa; phylum Arthropoda; class Insecta; order Diptera; family Drosophilidae; genus Drosophila; species Drosophila peninsularis. The sequence continues at coordinate 4,939,362 of JAWNPN010000035.1, forward strand.
AAAACAAAATACAAATTGTTGTTCAAGCTTTATACACACTGATTACGCCGAAATCAAACTGAAACCAAGCAAAGTACAATAATTATGTCACAGGGCAGGGCACACGCAATCTCAGCACTCCAAGAGGTTGTCCACGGATATAAGTGATTCCACCTCTGTTTCGGCGGCTCGTGTGGCTGCCGCCTCTGCCACAGCTACAGCCACAGCCGCTTCGGCATTTTCCGTTGTCTTTCGCACGCTGACAGAGATGATCGTGTCCGTGCGGCGGTAGCGTGCCTGATGCTGGCGATGATACTCCTGCCATTCCTTGAAATGCATCTTCTTTCGATGTGCATGCATGTTGGCATTCGAGTTGAAGGTCTTCGGGCAATGCGGGCAGGTGTACAGCACCTCGCCCGTGTGCGTTGTCATGTGTTCCTATAACGAAAACAGTTTTAGATTTCACGCCCCATTCATAAGCTCGACAGCAGTTGTGTCCCACTCACGCGCAATTCGTTGGGCCGCTTAAATGCCTTCTCACACATCGGGCACTCGTGTGTACGTGCCGTGTTGTGAGTGTACTTGATGTGGTGCTGGTGCGCCTGCAGTGTGGGTGACACCTTCAGGCACACTTCGCACTGCATCGGCTGCAGGTTCTCGGCCGTGTGCATCATCTTAATGTGGCGGGCCAGGCCGTATTTGGTTGTCAGCGTCGATTCACATAGATGACATTTGATGATCTTCTGCGGTGCACCCGCATGCTCCTCCATGTGTCGCACCAAGGCCTCCCGTCCTCTTATCGACTTGCCACACACATCGCAAATCTTGTCAAACTTACGCAAATGCACCATCTTCACATGCTGCTGCATTAGGTACTCGTTGGGAAAGCTGCAAAGGATTAGAGCTTGATGAACATATCACAATTTGAAGCAGATTAAAGCCTACGCTTTGCTGCAGGTGCTGCACTGTGCTTGCCACTGCTCCTTGGGAATGTGGGTGAGCTTGTGGCGCTCGCACACGATGGAGCTGTAGAAGCTCTTCGAGCAGTGCTCGCACTGATAGAGACGTCCATGCTGCTTGATCTCGTGCATGCGCATGTGCAGCTCCAAACTGCGGCGCTGCCCCATTACGCGCTGGCATATCTGGCATTTGAATAGATCCGGATCCTGATGTCGCCGCAGATGATCGACGAGCACACCGCGCTTCAAGAACTTCCGATTGCAGCACATGGCATAGCCGCGCTGATTGTGCTCCTTGCGCGAGTGCAACAGCATCTCGGCGAAGTCCTCCAGGGGCACATTGCAAAATGGACAAAAGACCTTGTAGTGGTCCCTGATGTACTCATTGAACTCCTGTGACTTCTTTATATTATGCACACCGTTGGTCTTAAATTTACTGGTCTTAATTTTGCTGGTCTTTATCTTGGCCAAGCAACGACGCTTTTTGGTCTTTCGCGGTCTCTTCTGTTTGGGCTTGACGACGACAACGGCTTCGGCTTCGCTCTCGATGTCGCTCTGCTGCAGAAAGTCGGATATCAGTTGCTCCTCCTGATCCTCGAGCACATCAGCTATGCTCAAGTCCGCCTCGGGATACTCCATTTTAATCTCGTTCAGATTGATCTGCTCCAATACAGCCTTAAATTCGATGTTATCTATACCTGTTGCTTCCTCGGCTGCTACCTGTTTGCGTGGCCGACCACGCCTGCGCTTCACTGCGGCCGCTACACTGTCGCCCAGATCTAACTCCGTCTTGACCGCATTTTTTGCCACCTGCAACTCCGTGGAAGTACCTTCACGTGCTCCTCGGCTTGCCTCCGTCTCTTTATCGGTTGTTAGGTTTGTAATCTCTTGCAGCGCCTTGTGCGCCTGTTCTACACGCATATAGAAATTATGGAATGCATATAATTCGCTCCAGCAAGCTCCACAAATATGTCCACTGGTGTCGCCAATCTGCAAATTACAGAACAATATAAATGAGGTAAATTTTCTGATAGTGTTTTCTGGCTTTTCCTACCCGCAGCCATAAGTGTTTTTCAACAATTTCTTTAACATTGAGTAGCTCAGCTTCCTGTGAACTGAATGGGATAATGCCAATGGCATTATCCGTGCACTGTGTGCACAGAAGACACATTTTATCAAAGTTGCTACGTTTTAATAATTTATTCAGTTACAAATGCGACAGCGGGCATCAAGTGAACAGCTGTTCATGTCCGAAACGGAGCTGCCAACTTACTGCAATTGTGGGCATGTCAAGCCATTTGAGGTAGTTGGCAACTCTGCTGCTTTGGCGTCGCATTTAGAGACTTGACTTTGAATTAATTTAAACAATTTAAGTTTTATTTTCGGCTGATTGTGGCGCTTAAAGCTTTAATCGTATCAAACGTGTTGCAAGCGAGACGCACAATGACAACAACATGCATACGCTCTTTGTATTTGATTAGGCACGTACTTGGGCGTAAGTAGTCTCGCTTTATTTTCCAGTCTTGCAATTGTTTTGATTTTTTTATGCGTTTTATTTTGAACCCTTCGCCCCAGACATTGTTGTTGTTGCTTTACATGTTATTGGGCGATAAAGCGATTTGATATCACTTTGTATGGCCACTGATAAGTTAATTAAATATAATTAATGAATTGTCTGAAATAACTTACCTTAACGCTTATCTTGTTTTTTACTTCAGCTTCAGCTCTTGATCAAGTCTAGCATATTAGCAGATCAGACGAAATGGATGTGCAAGCTGGACGCACTGTACCGGATGGCGGCTGGGGTTGGGTTGTAGTTGCCGCCGTGGCTGTCATTAATGTAAGTTTGTTTAAACTCCATAAATTAAGCAACGCCCTAACTTACTCGCTCTTGCAGATGACAAATCAGTCCATATTGTCGGTCTTTGGACTCCTGTTTGAGGGGCAACTGCGCATGCATGAGGACACCTTTACGGCTGCACTTATAACAAATCTGAACAGTCTGGCTTTGAACTTCTCTGGCCTGTTCATTGGCCCGGCTATTAAGAGCTTTAAGCCAAGAAATGTGGCTGCTACGGGCTGCCTGCTGGTCTCCATTGGGTTGACTCTGTGCTCCTTCGCCACGGAGAGCTGGCATTACATAGTGGGTTACAGTTTCTTTGTCGGCTTTGGACTGGGCTTGATATCGCCGTCCACATTCATGGCCATCAACTCGTACTTCAGCACCAAGCGAGGACGTGCCGTGGGCGTCTCCCTGGCCGGCGCTGGCGTGGGTCAAGTCTTCATTCCACACGTGGTGCGGTATTTTCTAGAGAATTATGGCTTTCGCAGCGCTGTGCTTGCCATGGCTGCTCTCTCGCTGACTGGGGTTAGTATAAATATACCTTGTAATCTATAAGCTCTTGGCTAATCGGAATTATTTATTATTTTAATTTACAGCTGCTTGGTGCCATTTTTCTGCGGCCACTGAATCCCATTGTTAGTCACAACAATCGCAAGCATCTGACACTCATTGTGGACAAGGAGGACAAGAAGCAAAGCAACGATTTGCAGGCAATCATTGTGCAGCCGGCACAGAATAATAAGCCAGTGGAATCCAAAGAGGACGGCTCGCTGTGCAGCAAAATGGGTCATCGTCTGGCTCAGGCCATGGACTTGGAACTGCTTAAGGACATTGTATTCTGGAGCATTATCGTGGGCATGGCTTTGGTCTACACAGCTACCATCAACTTTACGCTCGTCTTCCCCAATTTCCTGAAGCACACAGCTGGCTTCGACAGTAAGTCGGTGGCCACATGCATGTCGGTGGTTGCTGGTGCCGATATCGTCTTCCGCCTGTTGCTGCCCTGCATCACAGATCGTCTTAGAATACCATATCGAGTTGTCTTTCTGCTGGGCATAGTTGGTCTGTTGATTGCACGCCTGCTGCTGGCTCAGACGACCAGCTTGCCCGTCATCATCGCCATGTCCGTGCAAATAGGCATGACCAAGTCGGCTACCGTGATTAACAACAATCTGACAATATCGGCCTACTGCCGCTCCGAGAAGCTAGCTGGCGGCCTGGGCCTCAGCATGATATCGAAAGGCATCATAGTCATCATTGTCGGCCAGCTGCTTGGCTGGGTACGCGACTATTCCAACTCATACGTCGTCTGTTTGTATGCCCAAAGTGTGGTGCTACTGCTGGTCGTCGTTGTGTGGACGCCAGAGATCTATTATCGCTACAGAAAGCAGAAGCACCACACATCCAAATCCATGGAGACTACCTATATGCAAACCGAACAGTCAGAGCCATTGAACTCACGTGCATAAACTGGGAAATTTGTATTTAAATTTATTTTAAGGATGTGATACCAACGAGTTGTGACTACAGGAGCTATTTTTTGCAATCTACTTAGTTTTAAGCTATCTCGATTATTTATTATCATTTAGTGTTTAAGAACTTGACTTTTATACGGCCTCTCACCCCGCATATAACCAAATGAAAAATATAAAATGTACATTTAGAAAAACCAAATTATTATATTTTCCACAAGAGTAAATTAGATCTGAATTTAGAATCCTTTCCGTTTAAACTAAAAAGCTTTTTGAGCCCTCAATCCTAGACTGTCCAGACTCTGTGTTGAAGAACAAACGACGCTCAATGCCATCCTTTGTGATGATGCCAATGCGAACCACGCCGCCGGAGCTACCATCGTGGAAGATGGCATGTTGCACAGCTGGGAGGAAATTCGTTAATTAGCTAAAAATCTATATGTCGATTACCGTGTACAAACCTTTCTTGACAAAATCTATACACTCCTCCATTTGCATGCCGAGACGATAGTGTTCTTTGACGAAGCCATAGATGTAGCTGGAGCCCGAGCCTCCAATGGTGCACGATTCGTGTGTCAACATGCCACCCAATGGCACGCTGTACACTTGGCCGCCACGCTCCTCGTCCCAGCCGGCAACAATGATGCCTGCCATCAGGGAGTCGCGATAGTTGTAGCAAAAGTTGCGAAACTCTGATGCCGCCTCCCACACAAGCGGCTCCTTGTTGGTCTGATTCCTGTGGTAGTTCAGGGAATAGGCCACAATGTCGGCTATGGCCTGGGTATCAGCTGCAGAGCCACTGCGGCAGCAGTATATCTTATCAGAGATTTGAGTCAATTTGTCGGTCACACGATTCGCAACATATGCGCCGGAGCTGGTGCGAGAGTCTGCACCGATCACAACGCCGCCATCGAACTCAACGGCCATAATAGTTGTCTGCAATGATGATAGTTATAAAGTATGCTGACTTAACTACAGCTATTACTTACGCCAGTGCTGACGGGTGTGTCGGTGAAGTCAAAGTCGGGACCCATGGTGCTAGTGAAAGAATTTCTTTTCTAAATTGTAATTCGTGCAGTAAGATGCAAAGCAAAATGACTGGCTTGTTTTCGGCAAGTGTTGCGAAGCATCTAACCGGCACAGTGTTGTACAATTCAGCTAACAGCTATGCATTCTAATATACAATATATCGTTATCGTTATCGCTCATCCACATGTTAAGTTTGTTTTGATTGTACTTGAAATATATTTTAAAAGAAGATGGCATACGTTGCGCTAAGCGAGGCAGAGAAAACGTTTATATTGCACGGCGTTGAGGTGAGTGATTTACCCTGGTAGATTTATTCGATTTAATATATATGCAATATATGCTTGCAGGAGGATTATCGCTGCGATGGCCGTTCGCGCCGCGATTACCGGCCAATGGAACTGGAGACTGGCCTGGTCAGCAATGCCAGTGGGTCGGCGCGCCTACGTTTAGCGAATACAGATATTCTGGTGGGCGTTAAGACTGAAATTGATGTACCCAATCCGTTGACACCTGAGTTTGGCAAACTAGAATTCTTTGTAGATTGGTAAATGTTTTCTTTTTATATATAAAAAAAAAGTTTTGTATATTGAAATCTTTAATTTGCAGCTCTGCAAATGCCACGCCAGAATTTGAGGGTCGCGGTGGCTCAGATTTGGCACAGGAGCTGATACTCTCACTCCAGAACGCTTACGAGTCCCCATTGGCCTTTGACTATCGCACCTTGTGCCTCATACCGGGTCAGCAATGCTGGAAGCTTTACATAGATATTCTGGTAAGTGACTGACTCGCATACACGCTTTATCTAATGACTGCCCTTTAGATCTTGGAATGCGGTGGCAATTTGTACGATGCTGTCTCTCTGGCCGCCAAGGCAGCACTCTACAACACAAAGCTGCCGAGAGTAACTGCCACTTTGTTGGATGCGGGTATCACGGACTTGATTATATCCGACAATCCCTATGACTGCACACGCATTGGCATCGATGCAGTGCCTCTGCTTGTCACCGTCTGCAAAATTGGTGACTATTGTCTAGTGGATCCGACAGCTGAGGAGGAAGTCTGCAGCACAGTTAGCATGGTTGTATCCGTATCCATGCGTAATAATGAAGGTAGAAACTGCAGCTATACTCCTCTCTACCTATTTACATTTATATTAATTCCAGCTTATCTCTCTGGCACACACATGACTGGAGGCGGCTCTATGCACAGGGATACCATGCTGAATAGTATACAACTCGGTCTCTCCATTGGCGAACAGCTGAATAACCTGGTCGTGAAGATGCTCAAATCAGAGGAGGAGCGCGTAGGGCCCAAACGGCCCAAGACAATTGGCTTTCTTAAATAAACGTTTATTAGTATTACAAAGTTTATTGAATTTCTCTGACATTTGACTATGAATTGAGTGTTTGTTCTCCATTTGCTTAAGGCTTAATGAAATCAATTTACGGCACAGTTACTAATTCCGTTTTTTTGTTTGTTTGCTTGCAGTGATTGGCTTCTTCTCCTTGGGCTCAGGCTGCTTACCCGCAAGGAAAGATGTCAGCATTTCGCTAATCTCTGGCATGTCGTTCGTCATCTGTGGAACAACAATATTAGTCTCAAGTGTATATAGTTTATATATTGCACTTACCTTAGGGAATTGCATATTTTCAATTTCCTTCTTCGTCTCTGGATCGTTGATCATCTTTGGCAGCACCAGCATAAGCAATAAAGGCAGAGCCATCATTAGCACCATAGGGCTGAAGAGGAAGTCAGTAATCTAAAAATACAGACAATATGAAGGGCTTTAGCTTGCTAAATCTTTGTAATCAATCGGCTGCACAAACCTTCCATTGCTCGCGGGTCTGGAAATACTTGAATCGCATAAGCGGCTTCATCCTAAGTGGATAAGGGACTTGCACCACCTGCGCCGGTTGCATGTAGTTCACTTTGCGCGCACGGAACTTGCCCTTTGGGTTGATTTCAACGCGTACGGGTTCGTAGAATATGTCCGGATGATAAATATCCAGAACATAACTGCCGGAAGGAACTCCGCTGATTATGAACTGTCCATCCTCGCGCACAAATCCCTTGTACTCGCCGTTGTTAATGCTTACGGACAGCTCCACCTGCCATTTGCTGCCGCTGGGCAAGGCAACCGCATGACCCTGCTGACCAAGTCCGGGGCCTACTTCGGGCGCGTACACTTTGCCCTCGATCGTGTAGTGGCCGGATATCTCATCGACGAGCTCCTCCTGACCAATTACCACTTCGCTGCTACTCAGGGCGATGAGTGCCGCTATTATTAATAGTCTATAGCACATTTTTATTATAAATTTCCGACAACTTTAATTGAAAAAAAAATTATTGGTGCAGAAAAAAACACATCAGATGTTTCTGGTCATTGCTTATCGATAAACACTGGCCCGCATTCATCGATAGAGCGTTTTAATTGGAAAGGTGTAGATGGAATTCACCACAGGCATTGAATTCACCTCTGTCACATACAGCATGCGCCTGCCCAATTGGAGCATTTGATTGTCAGTTGCAGATTTGAATACAAGGCGCGCAGTCTTGTGCGCGAAAGACACGGAAAGATAAACAAAAGCCGTGCATTTAGCTTTGATTTAATTGAAAAGCCTTAACATAAATTATTGGTTAGTTCTGATTATTTAATAAACAAGTTTTCAGTTATGTACATATTTGCAAAAAGCGTTGCATGCTGCGTATTCTAGCTTATAAAATATGAGTTATGCATGTGTTTTGTTTTGATGCATGCATGCAATATGCAAATACTTTTTCTGCACTTCATTTGAAAGTGAAATTAAACTTGAAAATACGAGCTTCAAGCCGCACCCAACGCAAAACAGTGATTGTGGAATTTGTGCTATAAACCGATAACTTGTTTCAAGTTTAGAAGACAAACCTGCGGCTCAGTTCGTATACAAAACACAAAAAATTCCAAAGTCGCAGTTGGCGTAGAGTGTGAGAGACTCGCGCGAAAAAAAGACTAACAACAACAATGAATGAATGTATATAAATATGTATATGTATATATGAGATGGCAATAACAAAGTCGCTAACAACAAATCTATGTTTATACAATTATGTCGCATGCTGTTGTTGGTGGCTACGGTAAATGTGTACTGGAACCGGTTTCCAGTTATGTGTGATGCTGTATGTGTGTGTGCGAGAGTTGAGTGAGTGAATGCATGAGTGTTCGACAACGCAACAACAAAGCTCTCATGCCAGCAGCTGTCTCAAAGATTTTACCGCAGATTGCTTCAATGGCAAATCGCGTATGTGTGTGTGTGTGTGTTCGTGTGGTGAGTTCAACTGGTGCATTTCGGCCGGCAGTTGCCTAAGATTTTTCTCAGCTTACTTCAATGGCAAATGCATTCTAATACAATGGCACATTATTAATGAAACAAGTTTTAATTTATGCATATGTATATGTATGTATGTATGTATGTATGTATGTATGCTTTCATGCATGCAAAAAGACAATAAAATAAACTGATGGCAGCTGCTGCAGCCGTCAACTGATGTCAAGTGTCGCGCATGCGCCGCTGCTGTTTGATGATGTAAACAAGTCGTAACAATAATAAAAATGAAGTGCACAATGCTCAAAAAGTTAGACAACGCAATAAAAAGGCAATTGAGAGGGCGTGGAAGAAGCAGAAGGCAAACGTGTTTATCTCCGCTGTGCACTGTGCACTGCAAGCTGAGGAGTGGAAGCGAACGTGACGCTTTCCATTGGCAATTGGCACACTCCCCACACACACACACACACACATACACATAACGCACTTCACAACACTTGTCGTCGATGTTGTCGTTGTTTTTGTTACTTTACACAATTCCTAAATTGCTGATAAATCGCAGCCGCTTTCTATTTACAAACCTTTACATGTTTGGCCAATTGTTTAGCAAATCAAATTATCTACATAAACTGTCTGTGCTCTACTAATTATCTTCTTATACATATGTGTATGTGTGGTTATCCACATATTTACGTGACGTCATCTAATTGCAATGGCAATCGAATTCCAATAGTCGCTAGCGGTATTTCCAGTTTCAGCAGGCACGTGCTGACATAGTTATAACTTATACACAGACATGCATATACGTATATAGGTATAGCTAGAAGATTGTACACCTGTTAGGCTTACAGCCCAGTTTAGCTAATTGCCACACGCACAGCGATCTTTATTTTAGCTCTAGGGTATATGGGCAAGTTCTAAAGAAACTTTAAACTTATATTGGGGTTCTATATACATACATATGTATATAATCTATTTTTCTTTATCATTTCATATACTTTCATATTATACAGGGTATCCAAGTGTCGCTACTTCGCAGAGCTCGCTTAGTATCTAACTAGCATGGACTACCCTACAGTGTGGGCGTTATCTAAAACTAGTAATCGTTATCGCTTATTAGATTCATTTTTAACGCATTGTCGACTAGCCTAATCAAGTTTGTTCAACCCACAGAATAAATTTCTATTCTCATGCTTGGGCTATAAATTGATTAATCACAAGTCATTGCTGAAATGACTTTAACCCAATAATAAACTAATGTACACAGGATAGCATGTGCCTATATACTTATGTGCCATAAATCTTATGCATGCCTTACCTATTTCCTTCAACTTTCATTTCCATTTTCCCAGTACTATGTGCTCTATAAAACTGAACTTTTACTAAGTTTACTTTTAACCCAATTGCCAGTTGTGGCACGCGATGGCCGAGTCAAGATTGCGTCAATGACCAACATTTGCCTAGCTGGACAATGCCTAACGCGGCGACCCCTTGAATAGGGGTCAGAAAACAGTATAGCTGGGCGCAGGTCTGCGAGTTGGGGGAGGGCCATGGGGTCAAAGCAAATTGATTGAAAATTACTAAAGTCAACTACTGCAAATAAAAGGGAGCGCGAGAGGGAGAGAAGAGAGAGGGAAAGAGAGGGAGCACCAGAACAAGCCCCCAGTTAGATATTGGGAGATAGTAGAGCGCCAGACAAGTTATTAAAATTGTTTCAGTCTGAGCAACATTTCCTTCTGCTTGGCACAAAACTTATCGTCTCTCGATCAAATATGTATTTTTACTCATTGCGAGTGACTCAAAATGTAATAAGTAATGGGTAAAAGGTACGTAACCTCAAAATGTGTGCATAACCTCAAAAAACAAAATCAAAAAATGTTTAACATTTCCTTTGACACGGCACGCGGACTGCGGGACGGCGCATTGCGAATGTTTTCGAAACCAATTAGAGCTCGGCTGTCAACTGAATGTAATATGAACGCTAAGCTATATACAGGTGTATACAGGTGTGCATATATGTATATTTGCCGCATAAGTGCTTCAGGTCAGTGAACAACTACGAAATTGTGATTGGCGTCAAACTGGCTTTAAACAAGGGCATGGGCCTGTCATGTCTTGTTTTTTTTTTTTGGATCAGCTATAGACAATATGTACAGCCCCTATATCAGCATATATATGCATGTGTATATAACTAGACACGCATAGCGCTAAGTGCCATAATAAGCCAACATTATGTGCCATTGTGTTGCGCTTTGATACCCTGTTTTGTATGGGGTATGATGGGCAGAAAAATAGAGAAAGATATATTCCAATTATCTATCAATACTTGACTTTCTATGTACCCTGTAATGCTAAGATTTTCTACAATTCTGTATATCTTTATATCTATCTTTTCATACCTGCTTCATCATTTTTAGTCTAAATAATTTCTATATTATTTTCATTATTATACTCATGCCCAGGGTATCTTCTAGTCGTTCAATCTCACCTGGCAACACTCTTACTTTTCGTTGTTTTTCTTGCAAGTTGCAAACGCTTAATCAGTTTGGTCTCACGTTCAACACAAAAAGCTGAATTCCATCATGGACTCTTTTTGAGGCCAATGCCCAGGCACACACCCACACACACCCACACACCCACACATACCTGTACTTGTGCCAAGAATCGTATGCCAAATAGTTATAAATTAAGTTTTGGCTTTGTGAAATTTGAGTTTTTCGCAGTTTTCACTTTGTGACCTTAACTGAAAGTCCAGACCCCAACTGGGCGCGAGCTGTGGCTCGTGAGCCGCCTCAAAGTCAAAAGTGAATGCGTTTAGCTGAGAGGCATTGTGATTTAGATATGTATATATTATGACTCAAATTGAATGAGTGATCTGTTTTCATTAAATGCCTTAACTTTCAAGGCTTAGCGGAAGGTCTTGAGTTTTCTTCTAGTCTTGGGAATTAGATTTGTGTTTTTCTAGGGAACAGAGACTTTATTGATTTACGACTGAAACTATCTAAAGAGCTGTGAATCATTATTTTGGGATAATGCTGGGAAGAATATATGATAACTACTAAAAAGAAATGTTTCTGCTTTAAGTTCATATCTAATCTATATTAATGGAATCACGGAGTTGTAGAGAGTGACAGAGAAGTAACTTGTATATGGGTAATAGGGTATTATATTGGCGCTTATACTAGATCAGAGTGAGCAGCTGAGCTCTCATTTACCTTGCCTTCTGTGTTTCTGTATATGTGAAGGATATATAAGGCCCTTGGAACAGCTGCAGTTCCGGGTATCTGCTAGCCGGGCACTGCCTGCAACTCATGCCCAGGCTCTACTCAATCACTTTTGATTTATTAAACCGCTGGGCATTCGAAATCATTGTAAATGCTACACTTACTCAAGTATTAGATAAATCTGCTCACAAATGCTGCGCACATAAGCATAAAAACGCCTCAACTTTCAAGGTTTCGCTGAAGTTCAATGTGAACGCCCATTATGCGAGTCGGGCTCGACTCGATCTCATTTCGAATAATTTTTGATATTTCTGTATTACCTTAAATGTGCTTTAGACAATGAGTGCCTCGGTTTTGTGGCTTTAATCCGAGCATTTCAATTAACATTTGCCGAACAACAGGCAGCAAAAAGCAATAACAAAAACATTTGTTTAAGAAAAGTTGTGCCATATATATTGTAGTATTCATACAATGATCCTATATACATATACGTAAGCTCAAGGTTAATGCGCATGCGATTTGTTTTTAATTCAAGTTCAATTCGCATTCTTAAAGCGCCCCGCTCCGTGCCGCTCCACTCTCACCTGCTCCATTGCCAGTGGTGGGGCGACGACGTCATCAGGTCCGATGAGTAGGCGCTTAATTAACATGCTTAGCTCATGCTCTCCCGCCGATCATGGGCTGTGAAACCTGAAACAGTCATCAGCATTGAGCTGGGAAAAAACCAAAACCAAAGCAAAGCAAAGCATTCGCCCATTCACATAATGTATGCTGCGAGCATTCAGTTCTGTCCGCTGTGTTTATGCCATGAAATTTACGAAATGCGTTTTAGTTATCAAGATATACATTATGTTATATTAAATCCATATTTATTTGACCAGGTGCTGTGACAGTTAGTCTAACTGGCTGATAAAATGTTGCTATGCTAATCAGCTAACTAGAATAACTGTGATAACCATTCGGATTTGAATAATTAGCGGGCCATAAATCTCGCTCTATTGAGTGTTGACAAACGGAGCAATATAATAATTCCCACAGATTTATGATATGAACAAAGTCAGCTTTTTTGCCTTGCGACAGTTCGTTAAGTTGGCTGCGTCAGTGAAATTTAGCTCGTTTATAGCTAAATCTGTAAATGAACTATGACGTCGTTCTATAGCTATTTCATATACCTGAACAATTAAACAGTCTTTTGTCTTTGGCAGATCTAAACATGGTAAAAGTCAAGTTAAGGCTGGAATAAACATTTATTATTGTTTATAATATTATAAAATAAAATATTATTGAAGCTAAAACTCGTTAGCTTTGATTAATTTAAACAAATTATTTTGACGAGACTTAAGCTCAGCTCAGTTGTTCGTAGTTGGCTGGTTATTAAATGGAATTCATGGTCAATTTGCGTTTAAGACTTTTTGCAAGAAGGTTTCAGACTCGCCCGCACTTAGTCACGGCGCTGGGAAAAGTCACGTTCTGAGTCACGGGCGGCAGGAAACGCGAGCTGGCGAACTGAACTGGCTGCGTAACTAGACACGTAATAGTAGTGCTTATAAAAGAATATTAAAGTAATACTATTAGCCATAATTAAACAATAAATGAATTGGCTAATTGATAGCGCTGTAAGCTAATTACTTAGCCGCTTATCGCAGTACGTATACAAATATTACGTATACGCAACGGAGCATGGCTGAAAACAAAGAGCCAAATGTTAATGCCAAATGTAATGGCTGAGAGTGCCAGTGTGTGTGTGGGTGTCTGTCTGTCTGTACTCACTTTTAGTTGACATTATCAGCAACATCGATCTCCATGCGCCGCCTTATCAGGCCTTATGTGGCATACGCTGATATGATTAATACACTGCGACAAATCATGTATTTCTATAGATAAAACTGCATTTGTTGAGGCAAAAGGTAAAAAACTTTTTTAAAACTTTTTAAAAATTTAAAAATTAAAAATTTTTTAAATTAAATATTTTATTTCTTTATATAAGATATATTTAAAAAAAATTTTTTTAATTTTATTTATTTAAAAAAAATTTTTTTTAACTTTTGCTTTGAGTCATTTTCTAAGTTCCTATAAGAAAATGCCATTAGGAAAGTAGTTCAGCAAGTTTATGTAGATTTTTTGCAAATAGTAAAGATAAAAAAACATCTTTTGCTGCGTATGTATGTAGCATATGGTACACTCGGAGTACATGCTACGATAAGCACACGCATCGCGGAATGCAATTATGATTCGCCATGGTAATTAAACAGTCAGTGAGTCTGTGCGGCTGTCAGTGGGCTGCTGATGACATAAGAGAGTCGCTGAAGTGGGGACACGGTTCGCCAAGTTGGGAAGCTAATGACGGTCTCCACTCTAACTCTAACCGACAGGTGCTTAAAGATGTCATTGTCCACGCTGACGCTGGAGTTGTTGGTGCGCAAACGTAGCTGGCTGCTCGTTGCGCTGGCCGCGCTGCTCAGCTGCGGCTGCCGCTCGGTGTGGGCCCTGCCGCAAGGTGCACCGGAAACGGTGTGCGACACAATGCTGCCGTTCCATGCGGGCGGCTCGGTGCTGCCAGAGAACAGCGTCTCGCCCTTTAGCATCGAGACGTCCAGCTCGGTCGTCGGCCAGGGCCAGACGCTGCGCATTGATGTGACCGGCGTGCCGGCGGGCCTCAGCTTCGGCGGCTTCATGATTCAAGCGCGCAACCGTAATCACCCCCACCAGATTGTGGGCCAGTTCAGCCCGAGCCGCGACGGCACCGTCAAGCTGATGAACTGCGAGAACTCCGTCAACAACTCGGCCACGCACAGCAATGCCGGACCCAAGCCCCAGGTCAGCCTCGACTGGCAGTCGCCGGTCGACTTCCTCGGACAGGTGGTGTTCAAGTAAGTGGTTGCGCCAGGCCCTCTGATGTATATCTCACTTTCTCTCCTTCTCTTTGCAGCGCCACAGTTGCCCAGTCCTACAATCAGTTCTGGGTGGGCATACCCTCGAACCCGGTGCAGGTGGTGCGACGTGAAGTCTCGGCAGGCGCACCACTGCCCACGCCTAGCGCACCCAACAACAACAACTTTAACTACGGCAGCACACGCACGCCCTATGCGCCGCCCAGCTACGTGGCGCCCAATGCAGTGGCTGCCGGCGAGGATAGCTTCTACGACGGCTGTGGCCAGAGCAAGAACTGCTTTGGCTTCCCCAATGGCTGTGTGGCCACCAAGTCGTGCACCTCCGTCTCGGCGGTGACGGTGCGCGGCGATATCTATGAGTTTGAGCTGCGCTCCGGCAAGGGTAAGTGCCGAATGGCATATCCAATCCCCAAGAGAAGCTCTAAAGAGTCCTCCTCTTTGCAGGCACCAACGCCGCCTATGTGGCTCTTGGTCTGTCGGATGATGCCAAGATGGGCGAAGACCTGACCACGGAATGTGTGCCCGAGAACGGCCGCATCAATCTGTACTCCTCCTACACCTCGGCGAGTCCCTACAGCGCCGTGCGAGCCAATGTGGTAGGTGCAGCTGGAGGGATTTGCTGATCTCTCATTATATATATTGTACTCTCTCCCTTGCAGCCCCAGAACTCGGCGCATCTGTTGAATGCCTCGCTGGTGGATGGCGTCATCTACTGCAAGGTGCAGCGGGAGCCACTCACTGTGGTGCAGGGGCGCAGCTTTGATCTGCGGAATGGCGCCTACCACATGCTCGTCGCCTCCGGCAGCAGCCTGAAGGAGAACAGCGTCGGCTATCACGACATTGGGCGCCTGCCCTCGGGCAGCCCTATCAATCTGGCAGTGGTTCAGGAGGTGGGCGGCTCCAGTCAGCTGCTGGTGCGTCTGCATGGCGCCTTCATGATCGCCGCCTGGATCGGCACCACCTCGCTGGGCATCATCTTTGCGCGCTACTTCAAGCAGACGTGGGTGGGCAGCCAGACCTGCGGCAAGGATCAGTGGTTCGCCTGGCATCGCATGCTCATGGTCACCACCTGGACCCTCACTGTGGCCGCCTACATACTCATCTGGGTGGAGCTGAAGCGCGCCGTCTGGCATGCCCACTCCATCACGGGCCTGATTACGGTCATCCTGTGCTTCATACAGCCCATCGGTGCCCTCTTCCGCCCCGGCCCGAACGACAAGAAGCGACCCTACTTCAACTGGGGCCACTGGCTGGGCGGCAACCTGGCACACATACTAGCCAGTGAGCATACCTATATATATATATGTATTTATCCAATATTTAACTCGATCTTCCTGCAGTTGTCGCCATTTTCTTCTCCGTGAAGCTGCCCAAGGCGGAGCTGCCTGAGTGGATGGACTGGATACTGGTGGGCTTTGTGGTCTTCCATGTGCTCGTCCATCTGATCTTCTCCGTAAGTACCGGGCTGTGTGGGCGTCTGGGCGGGTCCCCTCCATCACCTGTCCCAAGAGCTGTATATAGACTTAGTCTGTTTGTCCCTCGCATCGACCGTTGTACAGCGATTGTTGCTAAATGTTCATCCATCTTGATACTAATTCATCGCATGCCTCGTCCGCTGAGTGAGCTAGTGGCTACGTCCATTAATTTGTAGATCTATTTGTGCATCAATCATTGGCAGATATCGGGCATCGCATCGGACCGCCAGCAGAGCCAGCGCATCAACACATTCCAAATGGGCGACATGACCCACCATCATCAGCACGCCATGCGCAACGGCATGAGCATGGAGCGCAAAATGGATGCACCGGTAAGAGTCTCTCTCTCTCGCCCTCTCTCTTCCAGTTCTCTAGAGTAACCCCATCTTAATCTTCTCTTGCAGTATGCGGGCCTGCGCAAGGGTCTCCTGGGCGTCTACAGTGTTGTGCTCATCCTGTTCGTCGTGGTGCTCATTCTGCTCGTGGCGCTGGCGCCCATTGAGAAGCTCTTCGAGTAGTTCGCCCAGACAGCCAGCCAGCCAGCTAGGATTAGATAACCGCTTAACAATCTCTGCTTCTATGCTCAACTGTCTTTGAACATATTATTAATTTTTGTACAATGTGTAACTCGTTTCCGTTTTATGTTGTTATGTGTAAATTAAGTGCAAAAAGTGTAACGTTTCAGTACATGTTATATAATTTATTATTGATAATGTAAAACAAGCCAACTTAAATGCGTTTCTTCAATGCTTATCTAACGCTAACGCTAACTCTATTAAGAGAGAGACGTGTTGAGAGTGTATGTGGGTGTGGTGGTGTGTGGGGCGAGGGGTGTGTGTAGGTATCGCGACGAGGGGGCAACATACATACATACATATACTGCAGCCTGTGCTACTAATGCTGCTTCTTTTATTTTGCAGTTGAATTAATTGCTGTTTATTAATATAATTGTAAAAAACGTTTCGCAGTCCTCCTAGTTGACGCTAAGTTTACGCTTATTCCATTTGATTTTCCTTAGTATTTCTCATTTGTTGCTTTTTGTTTTCTTCCACTATTTAAGATTAACATAAAAATACAAGACTAATTTTTTCCACTTATTAATGCAAAACTTAAACCCAATAATGTAAACGAACGCTTAAAAACTCAAAACGAACAGAATCAGAATTAGTTATATCGTAATCGTAATCATAATCAAAATCAAAATCGCTTCTCCAATATAACCGTTTCCTGCGGATATCGTTTATCGCTCCTCCAATATAACCGTTTCCTGCGGATACAGTTTGAGCGTTTCCAGCGTTTGCCCAGCATCAATGGACGTTAAGTCGCGTCTCGGCCAACTGCTAATCACCTTGTACTCGTCGATCAAAAAGCCGTTGGCGGTTACAAAGTTCAACAGATCCTGGAAGATAAAGCAGATATATATATATAGTATATATATACAGATGATTCACAAGGTAAGCCTCACCTGCAGTGTGTCCCGCGTGAAAAATCTACGCTCCAAAAAGTCGCCCGTTGGCTTGCGTACGCGTATTTTGGAAATGTTTGCTTCTTGCTCTGCAGGCTCCAGAGGTAACGATTGTGTAGCCTGTTGCATAGGTAATACAATTAGTATATATACTATGTATAGCTAATATATGTAATTATTGAATTTACCACTAATCGAATGGACTCCCGTCTAGCGTCTTCTTCGGCCTGTTCGGATTCTATGCGTTTGCGTTCGGCTGCCTGCGCAGCCTCCTTTTGGCGTTTAGCTGCCTCTTTGGCCATATCCGCTTGTAGCGTCTCCTCATATGCCATGTCCTGCTCAGCCTTCACCTGATCGCGCGCAGCTCGCTCATTCTCCTCACGTATCTCGCCCTGCAGCTGCTCCTCATACATGACCGTTGTCTCAATCAGACGCGATTGTAGATCCCCCAGACCAATGTTGCCTAGGATCAAGAATTTGTTAGACTCCGCCTCGAAATTGAGTTAAGCGACTTACCATGAATCACAGATAAGACTTCGCACGTTTGTCGGCCCATGAGACGGCTCTTGCCAACTAGCATAAGTGCGGGCAGCTTGTCAAGTTTAATATTTCTGGCTGTTAGAGAAGCATTGCTATTGATGCAGGCCGTCAACGAGGACAGAAACCTATAGTAGAATATATCACACAATTGCATTATTATATAAATCAGATGATGCTCTAAAGTCCTTACATATCCTTGTTACTCTCGTACGTCATGTCCCAGCCATAGAGAACAAAGTTCTCTTTGAACGTCTGTATGATGGCCTCGTCCTTCATGAGATGATCACAGAATACATTTGTGAGTATGCTCTCGCCATGATGTAAATAAATTGCCAATAATTTGCGCTTTAAATATAAAGAAACTTTAGATATTTTCAATTTGAAAAAGCCATTTAGACTACCTCCTTGGCGGGCTTGTGGCAGGCCAAACGCAGTGCGTTCTCTAAACTGCCTACATAAAACTCGGGATGTGGATCGCCGAAACGTTGTATATAATTTTCCACAAATTGTGAGGAACCACTCGTCTCATCGTTAGTATTGTTGGGTACTGAAGTGAGGGAATATATATTAAATTGTTGCTTAAATCTGACTTCGTTTGGACTAACTTAGATGCCTGTTGAGCGGTTGCACTGGCGGCGAATCTGAGAATATATACTCCGAGTTATTGAAGTCTGTGGCGTCCTCGAACTCATCAGCTGAACTCTCGCTGTCGAGGGTAACGATTTCCCTGTAAGGTAAAAGAGAAGATTAATATATATATATGTATATTTCTTTGATTGTCTGCTCTTACGTGTTGGCCAGCAAATTGGAATTGTTTGACGATCGCTCTGCAATGTTGCGTATTACAAAATCGTGTGTTTGCTCAATGCCCGATTGCTGTGATTGGAGATTGGAGTAGACAAAGCAAATAATTATATATACTATATATGAACGTGTCATATCATATCCTACCGCTAAATTGGTATCATTATCACAACCGCTCGGCCAGCCGGACCATTCCTGATGCCTTACTGGTATATTGGTAATGTAGTAAACCTTCGTTTTCAGTTCTTGGATGGTGGTGCGTCCGGGGAAATTAAGTGTGAGCCTGCGACCCTCTGAGCCGCCCTCTGCCACAATGTGCAGTTTGTACATCTTATCCAATCGCTGTGTAACCTCATCCCTGTTAAATATATATGCATATGAGAATCAGTTGGACTTCGCCTGTGGAGCTGCGTCTGCTTACTGCTCTGTGTCCATGAAACCATCAACGGTTAGATCAACAAGTATGAGCTCGCTGACGGACGGTAAATCTAAATTGCCTAATTGCGTCTCTGCTATTTGTGCGTCGCTAGCTCTGGACGGCGGCCAGCCGCTTAGAGCCTGGCGGCATTGTGGCACATCTGTCACGTCAAAGATCATGCGTTTCAATTGTTCTGGAATGGAAGAGTAGAAAATTTAATTTATATTCCGGAAAGGAGCACTTAGGCATGCACTTACCTATGGTTGCGTTTGGTTGCATGCAAATTGTGTAGAGTTGTTGGTTGAAGTGTATATTGAATGTTAGGATATTTTGGTTATTATTCTGCCTGGGTGGATCCAAGTTAATGCTCGATGTCAGCTGGGCCAGCATTTGTGAGGCTGTAAAGGAGACAAACACATATATATATATATAGAGAGAGAGAT
This sequence comes from Drosophila peninsularis, assembly GCA_035047485.1. Taxonomy (NCBI): domain Eukaryota; kingdom Metazoa; phylum Arthropoda; class Insecta; order Diptera; family Drosophilidae; genus Drosophila; species Drosophila peninsularis. The sequence continues at coordinate 4,959,206 of JAWNPN010000035.1, forward strand.
TTATAGTGGCCAATTCCCAACTAGAACTCACTTGGAAACAGGCGCGCTCCTTGCGAGGGTCCGGGCAGCTCGTCAAAATTAAATGACCTGAAGCCATTGGAATTTGATGGCGCTGAGGCGACAGCTACAGCCACTGGATCTGGAGCTGGTGGCTCCGGCGTGTGTATGGGATTGGCCAAGGGCGCATCATCGTGTGGCATGACACGGCTGAGTGCCTCCTGCAGCATGCAACAGACACGACACGAAGCAAAACAACGCAATTAAATTGATACGCATTTGTATACTGTATGACGCACTTACCACTAGGTCCCAATTGGACGACTCCAGGTGGGAGAAGGCCTCGCCAACATCCTCTATTCCAGTTATGATCTGTGACATTGAAATTCAATTTAGTTTTGTTTGCATTCCAAGTGACTGCAAGTCCAAGACGCAGACACCTACACAAGTACACACACGCACACATTCATGCACCCCCTCACTTGCACGCACACAGACACACATTGAGACACAACATACGCATTGGAAATGTGCGCACTCAGCACTCGTTTGGGCCACAAATAATAACAGAAGTTTGCAGCGTCTGATGGTCAATCGATGCTGCATTCCTTACCTGGAAACTGGCCAATGTTTCTTCTTTGTCCTGGTTGTCCGACATTAGTGTATTTAATTAGTATTTCGAATTAAACTAAAGTACTACTAATTTTCACAAAGAAAAGACAAAAGACAGTCTGATGTAAAAAACATTCGCCTGTTAACGCAATGTTAACACATGTATGAGCCTGTTAACTTTACGTCTGGTCCGCTGCTCACAAAAACAGCTTGGCCAATGGTTGCAAAAATGTGTATTGGGTTGACGCGTACAAGAAGTTATTTCACACAAATTGTTGGTGGAATTTATGAAGTTGATGTATTGTTATTGTACAAACACATTCACCTCAGTAGCTTGAATGAAAATATTTTTTTTTTATCAATTTATATGTAGCTCTACAACGCAAATGTTATTGGCCTTGTCGTTTTCACAGCTGAGCTACTTACTTACCAGCACCAGCTTGGTGATGGTAACAGGTCATCGATAACACTTTTTAAGTTGTTTAGGAATTTCGATATTATTTTTAACGATAGTTGAGGCGCCATTATTTGAAATAGAAAATGCGCAGTGGAAGATGATTATTATTTATTTAAGGCGAAAGAAACTCATTTGATTGTATATAATCAACTGCTGATGGAAGGTTACATATTAAAAAGAAAACAATGTGCACAAATGTGTGTGTTGTGCGTCCTTACTTCAGCAGAGTGGTATATTTATTTAACTTAGTTGGACCATCAATGTAATGTATTCAGTTTTAAATTGTGATTAATATGCGAAACTTAATATTGCGCACCAGTGAGACTGCCCACTAACACACTCGATATACCAGACAGGCGCTCAGCGCTCAGCGCTCAACGCCTACGCGTCGCACCGAACAAATATCATCCAATTAATCTTCATAAAACGACTGAAATCAAAGAAGAACTGAATGCGATGTGATTTCGATGGGGCCGGCCGTCGAGTCCGGCATAGATGCCAACTGGCGCTCAGGACAACATGTTGCTGTTCGCAAATATTTGTTTGAAAATTGCAACACTTGCCACAATTTGTGGCTTCCTCGGCCCGTTGCAAGTGGCTGGAGCCGTAGCAGCAGCCGGATCCGCGCAACAATTGCCGCAACGCGTCTACAATTTACTCCATCAATTATCCTGCGGCAGGAAACTCAATGCAAGCGCCAATTTCGCATTGTTGTTGGCCGAATTTCTGATAAAACGTAAGCCCAATGAACTGTGCATCGTATATATACATTATATATCATTATCAGTGTGTGTTAGTATGTGTGTGTGTGTGTGTGTGTGTGTGTGTGTGTGTGTGTGTGTGTGTGTGTGTGTGTGTGTGTGTGTGTGTGTGTGTGTGTGTGTGTGTGTGTGTGTGTGTGTGTGTGTGTGTGTGTGTGTGTGTGTGTGTGCCATAAATAATCATTAATTTCGGCTTATGCCGCATAATTTTACAGAGAAAATGAGATACATAACGCCCACACGATACGATAGGCAATTATATTATCAACTCCTGCATAAAATGAAGCAGCTGGAAGGCTGCGAAAGCCCGGCCGAGATTAATCACGTGCAAGAGCTAAGTAAATTCTTAGAAATTTCAATAATTCAATATTTTATCTCACAATTCCCCGCTTATTCCACTCAGTTTTGCGGAATGCCTTTCAGCGCAATGTCTTGCTCTTGCCGCCCAGCTTGAAGTAGGTTTCCCTCAGTTCAGCTAAAAGCTCTTTAATCTTCATCTATTATCTACTCACCTTTAGATATGGCGCGCTGAACGCAAATGCTGAGTATGAGCAGTTGGCTCTCACCTACGACAGCCTCGTCGGACAGGGCTCTCCGAATAGGACGCAATCGGATCTCTGCATGCGAGATATAGTCACTATGGAGACGCAGGAGTGTAAGCTTAGTCTGAATTGCTTGGAGCTGCTGACCAGCGAGGCGCCAGCCTATGGCTATCAGCGCACTCATCAGTGAGTATAAGAGATATATGTGCTAGATATACCCTGTAAACACTGATAGCAGCTTTCCTATTTCTTATGCACATTACCATATATTGCCTATTACTGAACCTGAGTAAAATTTACAGGGTATACACATATATTAAAATCGTAATATACGTGTACGAACGATATAACTTTATTTCGATCTTAAAGGGGCTGTATTACCATATTTAGCATATTGCTTAGAGAGAACTTTATTATAATTTCTATTTATAGGGCTTTTATAGGGTATACATTTTACAATATGATTAAATTTTGACTTTACAGACTCTGCTATATTATCTATAACCTCTTTCAAACAATGTAAGTGCTGAAAGGGTATATAGGCATTACGCTTCACACGTTTGCAATATTTACAGGGTATATAAAGTATATAAATTATGCTATATAGACATTATCTAGCTTCCCTTTGTGTTTCGCTACATTCGTCTCATTATCCTCGCCCATTTCGCATATTTACAGGGTATACAGACAGTTAAGCATATTAAAGTTAATATCTTAATGGCTTCTGCTCTCTTTATAGGGTACTTCTGCTCTACATGCTGCAGCACCATAAGTGTGCGCCGCGCTTAAGTCCGCCGCAGCTGTACGAGGAGCTGGCGAAGGGTCACTGCAATGAGATTTTGAGCGAACAGAACGCGATACGCAGCTTGGCGCTGGGTCTGGGCAAGTACAAGGATCTGTATCTAGAGCAAGGTAAACGCCATAGGCACCAGCTGCATATAGATCGGCTAGATAATGATTAATTGCAGCGGCAATCTGCGGCCTGTGGGGCTACAATGAGTTCCTCAACTGGCGCAACGTGATGGAAATCGACAGTTGGCAGAAGGAGGAGCAGCAGCTGGAGGAGGAGCAGAGGGCGCACATCAAGGACTTGTCGCTGGTGTTCTACATAAATGCCCTGCTGCTGCTGCATTAATGCTTATGTAATTTGCTGCTGCGGCTGCTTTTGCCTTTGCTGCTTCTCTAATAACTTCGCTTGATAACTGAATAAAATGCAGCTTTATTGCTTTGACGATGTGTTGACAGGACAGGCAGTTAATACTTTTGTTATTGAGTTGCCAGTGTGCGTCGTCCTTGTTGTTGTTGTCAGGTGGCGACACATTTGTAATGTGACACATTAGTTGCGCCTGGCTGACGTCTTGATGGATGCGGCGCGGCAGACGGCAACACTTTCCATTACAAAATGCTCGCATTGAAGTGGAATACTAATATTTGCGCTGACATACTCAAGAGGAGGAAGAAGCGGATGAGGGGGAGCAGGCAGCGAAGGAGGTGGAGCATGGAAGCCAGCCAGGAGCTCTTGGCTCTTGGATATTAATGCCTCATTTGCTGCGAGTGACGAAGTGCGGGGCTGCAGTTGCAGCGCCCACTAAGCCATGCACAAAAGACACATGGAGAGAGAGAGAGAGAGAGAGGGAGAAGGAGAGGCTCACACACAGCGACACATTCACTCACTCGTGTCTGTGTGTCGTGTCATGGGGTTTGCCCTTTTGGCCAGGCAAAGCCGCTGGCAAAGGCAAAGGACTTGGCAGCGCATTGTCAAAGGGTCCCCGAATGGTGGGTGGGGGCCTGGTCATTAGCAAAGTTGACTGCCACTGCAGCAACAGCAACAGCAACAGCAACAACAACGACAATCGCACATGGTCAAGTCTCAGTTACACTGCCCACAGGAGCTGCTAGCCTAAGCTGCTGCCCACTCTTCAGTTTTATTTTGTTTTTCATTTCTTTTGTCATTTTCAACAGCAACAACAACAACCCCTGCAACCTGATCAGCTGTCATTGCTGCCCGTTGCCCCACGTCTCGTCCTTTTTTGCAAAGAGCTTAAGCATGTGTATATATGCGCGTGTATGCGTGTGTGTGTGCGTTCAAGTGTCGATTGCCTGCCTCTGCTGGTAGGTGTTTATTGTGATGTTAAGTTCGCTGGCAAGAACAGCAACAACAAAATGTTGTTTAACATAGCGCCGCTGTCACTGGCGCTGACAGCTCTTGGAGCGCTGTTGTTGTAACTTGAGCCCGGAATGTTTGACATGTTCAATTCCATTACGTTTCCTGCGCATGCGCCATACCAACTGCGCTCTCTTTGTAGTGGAGTGTATGGTGAGAGGCAGCAGAAGCTACTGACTACAAAACAGGGCTGTCAACGCAGCTCAGTAGTTATTATCCTAATATGCTAAAGAGCTGATATTGATGAAATGTTTAACCAAGTAAAACAAGAAATTGAATAAAACATAATAAATTAAATGCTGTGACTTCGATTAGTAACAGCTAATAATTTTATGTTAATTATTATTAAATAATTGCTAATTATTCAAATTTTCAGCCGTTTCGGCTACCCTAAACCACCCTGACGTTCGCTTGCGTTCGTTCATACTTGGCGCCTCTTTACATGCTCGGATAATCGACTAGCGGATACTACGAATGCGATTTGGGCACTTTAAGACCAGCAGCAACAACAACTGTCAGACTCTCTCACTGGCTAAGGTGTATCGTTTGCTATGGTTGTTGTTGCTGCTCTCCACTCTGGCTGAGTTTCGCTTCGTTCCAATCAGCAACGGCTTCGATACGCGCAGTAGTCTCCCGTCAATTAGAGTGTAAAAACGTAAACGCTCCATAGAAACGGCTAACGGAACGGCGCCGCCACAGAGACAATCTTTCGCAGGATACAACCAAAATATAACATATACACACACACGCGCAACAACCACAGCTAGTTGGATACAACAAAAAAAAAAAGAAAGTTAAAACAAAATAAATATATATGAAATTTGCATAAAAAAATAATGAGGTGTCAAGTGTGAAGAAAAACGTCGCATGTACAAGAGTCAAACGTGCAATGTGAAAGACAGCATAAAAGATTGTGCGTGTGTGTGACCGTGTGCGTGCGTGTGTGTGAGTGCGTGTGCTTTGATGTAAATACCACGAAAATCGCTGAACGCCGAAAATAAAGCAGCAGAAATCAACGAAGACGAAGACGACGACGTCGCCGTCAACGAGGCGGACGCTCGCCAAAAAGCAAAGCCAATACAAGTGAGTAGTAAACGTTGTTGTTGTTGTAGTTGGAGAAACGAGGCGAAATGAAATAATGGAAATTTATGTTGGGCAAGCAAGAGCGCACTTTAAAGTGGCACTTGCCGAAGCGAGGGGCGCATTAAATATAAGAACTACAGTTGTGTTATGTGTGTGTGTTTGCATTTATATATATATATGTACATATGTATGTATGTATGTATATATTATATTTGGCAATTTTGCCTGATGGTTGCACTCAGAAAGAACGCATTCGGCCCGGGCATTGGTTGGCTATGTTGACGTTTTTCTCCCTCACTCTGCCTACCTTTCGCTCTTTGTCGTCTCTCTTCCACTCGTTTGGCAACTTCCATTTTGCAGTCAGTCAAATGTCTTTGATATAATGTCGCCCAGCACTCGCTCATACACACACTTACACAAAGCTGCGGCTGCAATAGCCATACACACATACACACGCACGGCACGTTCTGTTGCTGCTACTTTTACATTACGCGCAGCTTGAGTATGCCTCTGTGTGTGCGTGTGTGTGTGTGTAGCTTCTTTTGTTTTAGTCCTTGCTTGAAATTGCTTTCTGCTGCTGTTTGCCTTTGTTGTTTTTGTACAGCTCAGCGCGACGTCTTTGACAGGGCGCAAGTAATATGCGCACCTGTGAATTTGCCATAAATTAGGCGCAAGAGACGCGCTCACACATACACACACACGCACAGACACATACGCATGCCAAACGTTAAGAATTTAACAGCAAAAACGCGCGCCAAACTTTTACGTTATGCGTAGGAGTGTGGGTGTGTGTGTGTGTGATTGGACCGCTGCGTGGGTCAGTCTGTCATGCGTGAGCTGCTCGGCCCAAGCAGCCCCCAAGGAGCGCCTCACACACCCATCGAACTGTCCCACCGTCTGGCTCTGCTCAGCTCTGTTTCTGTTTGTATTTTGTGGTCTGCCTTCAATTGGCTCTCAGCGGGCTTTGCTCTATTTACCTTATAAAAACACAATTTATTGCTGCTTTAACGATTTTTCTTTTGCGGTTATTTTCTGTTAGCTATTTGCTGTTGTTGTTGTTGATTCTTCGGCTGCTGTAGTTTTGTCTGTTACAACAGTTTCTCTCTTTTTTTCGCTCATTGACTTTGATACTCCCTGTTTGTTTTATTTCTTTATATCAGAGTGTGTGTGTGTGTGTGTATATATTTACCGTTCGCTTTTCGTATTGGCTTTGGGTATTAAGTTTTGCGTGACATCAACACAAAAAATCATCAGCAAAACAAAAACAACACAAACAGTATCCACTCGTTACAGAGGCTAGGATATAATTTGTGCTGAGTTAGCTGTTCGCTGTTGGCTTTGGCTGTTGGCCTTGCTATAGTTTTAAATCAATAATTTATACTATAGCATAGCCCGCATATAATATAGGGCTTAGGCTTTTGTTGTTTTTGCTTGTTTCAGCTAATCAAGTTGTAGTTTTAGTCCTTTGTTCAGCAGATATAATACATAATATGTCCTTTGTGCAATTTAGGTCACAGTTCGATATGCAGAACTACACACACATCAAGTTAGGCACTTGTGCATGTTAATGCTGTTAAGCTGTAAGGCGTAATGTTAATGATAACATACATATCTAGCTGAAGATCAAATAGAGGGAGAGAGAGAGAGGGAGAGTACACAGTGTCTGTTAACAGTGACAGTGACAGCAGCTAGAAAGCAATAACATAGCCTTAGTGGCAGGAGAGTGAAAGAGATAGAGTTTTATTAACGAGTTAAGCGTAAGTGTAGTCTCTCTGTTAAAAGACATTTACTCTGCTCTTTGCAGTTCTGTTAAGGCATTTCTATTAACATTCGGCGAGTTGTTTTAACAATAATCCATGCTAAATTAAATATTTAATTATAAGACATTTCTAAAGAAGGTTAATTGGAAGAACAGGAAAATAATAGTCGCGAACTAGACCTTATAAATGTTTAATAACAATTGATTGAAAACAAAACTTTCTGTACAGAATAATTATCCTGTAAAGGATAATGATATGACAGCCAAAGCTGTGCCGCGAATTAGCTAAGTAGCTGTAAAGTTTTAACATCGCTTATATAACATCAATTTTTGTTAGCAGTTTTGCATATCCCATAACATTTATACAATAAAAAGTTATGTTTGCCACACTAAAACAAGTTTTATTGTCATTATGATTTTCAATGTGGCACTCAAGTCAGCTTCAATTGCCCAATTGTCATTTCTTGTTGCCCAAACACTCTTTCAAACACTTCCGTTTGTTTGCTGCAGGAGAAAAACAGGAAAATATTCCGAATTTACGTTATTATTTGTGTGCGTGTGTAAATTCTCGTAAACTTTGGCCAGAACTTTAGCTCCAACTGTAAAAACTGTCATAAATTGTTGGCCAGATCTTGGTAACAATCTCAATAATTGAGTGAAAGGTAGAGAGTTAGAAAGAGAGAGAGAGAAATGAGAAGACAATAATAAAATTAGACAAGAGAAGAGCACAAAAGATGGGAGAACTGAAGAGAAATTTAATAAATAATGAAATAAAATGACAATGAAAAGAGATGAGGAAAATAAAGAGAAGAAGAGACGAAGTATCCTATCTAGAAGTAAAAGATATAAGAAGAGTAGACAAAAGACTGTAGAGGGGCAGAAAATAAAAGAGAATGAAGAAGACAAGAGAAGAAGAATTAACAGAACAGGTAAAGAAAGTAGAAGAATCCATAAGATAAATGGAAAGAGAAGAATAGAAGAGAAGATAAGCTTACTGAATATAATCATACTTTTGAGTCGAATCGACTTGAGAATGAGTTTGGCAGCATTTCGTTTGGACGTCATTTTCTGTGTGTTTGGACGGATAGATGATGAGGCTAGGATGGGGATAATTGTGTAATTAAATCAATGCCACTCGACGCAAATTTAGTTCCATTAGCCGCATAATTGGGTTGATCAACTTGCCGTTGGACAGTGCTGCAGCTCGGACTCTGGGACTAAGTGCCATTAATTTTGATTTCGGAGGCAATATCAATGTGTTCGTCTAATTAGTTTCGGCCTGGGGCCGAAGGCGCAGTCTAAAGCGCCCAAATGGCCACTTGCCACTTACCACTTGCCACTTGCCACTTACCCATTTGCCAGTTGCCACTTACCACTAACAACTTGGACTGCTGTAAAATTTTCCAGCCAAATGAGCGCACGTTCTTCACTTTCTTTTTTGGCTGCGTTTACCTGAATAATGAGTTTTCATGTGCCGCATGCCACATGCCACATGCCCCACATCAAACACACACACACATGGACATCCCAGCTACATCCCAGCCTAGTTAAATATATGCATTCTGGCTCTGCGGCTGAAGCTGATGCCAAACCTGAAAGCTGAAAGCTGGAGCCGAGGCTGAAGCTCGTGCGACAGCCTTCAACATTTGCTGGCTATTCGGAGGCGTCGTACCGGAAAGAAATGCCATTAAAAACGCAATAAAAATGCAAAGAAAAAACAAAAACAAAATCAAAAAGGAAAAACAACAAAATTGAAAAAATATAACCAAAATGAAATGAAAGAAAAATGAAAATAAAACGTAGAGAGGGGGGAGAGAGGGAGAGTACAAAAAAACGTATCAAAAAGTATGTGTGTGAGCCTTTGGTAGTATGTCAAAGTGTGTGTGAGTGAGTGAGTGTGGGTGTGTGTGTGTGGGTTAGTTAGTGTGCGTGCTTAAGACTTCAGTGCAAATAGCCAAGGTGGAAAAATCGATATAAATGAATATACGGTAACATTTGGTCGACTCTGAAACACCCAAAAACTCGAGACAGTACAAATGGCAAAATGTTTTTTTCCACATTTTTCTCTTTATTTTTCTTTTTTGTATTTTGGCCTACCAAAGTCCAACTTGCAAAACTTTTGCACGCACAGCAACGCACACAGCAGCAGCAACACACACACGTTAAAGTAGCCCAGCCACCCACTCACCGCACACACACACACACATAGAAACAGCAACAGCAACACAAACACACCCATCCACTCACCGCCCTGCAGCCCGCCCACGCCCACATTCACGCCCCATGGGCCGAGTCAGCGGCAGACGTCGCGATTTTAAGCGCAGGCATACAAAACTTGATATAAAAATAAAGTAAAAATAAAAACAACAAACTCAACGACCGTTGAGCATGCTCAATACAAAAATACCCTGTAATTCAATTTGAAACTGAATTGCAAACACAACTTCATTAATAAATGTTAACTGAATTTATTTAGCATGTAAATTCTATGTTAAGTACAATTTCTTAACATAACTCAACTCAACGCTGTTAAGTAAACGGCGCTGTTAGCTAACAGTTTGTGAGAACTGTTAACTGTTAAGAATGTGGTGAGTACGATCATTGCTGTTAAGCATATGTGCAACAACAGTTGCATGTTAAAGTCGATGCTTGCAGAGAGTGGCCTGTGCTAGACCCTAATTTAGACAGTCAAGTATAAGAGCTTAGCTATCAATTTGTAAGCTGTTGATTTTACCCAATTGGCTATTATGCTCCTAGGGTATATTACCAACAACAACAACAACAACGAGAACAGCGAACAACCGCAACAACAACAGCAGCAAATAGCTGTAGCAATGAAGAAAGATTTCATGCTGTGGCTGCAATTTTTTGCCCCAGTAAGTATGCTACATATTTTTGAGCACGGGTTAAGTGCCACGCATGAGTGTGTGTACCAAACACACACACACACACACACACATACACGCTGATATATAAAAATATGTAAAGTTTTACATATGGGTGCGTGTGTGTGTTTGGGTCTGTGACCCGGCCTAAGAGTCTGCTGCTTCTCTCAGCTTAGACTTTTGACATTTCAATTTCGATTGGCCAACAAAACTGATAAAAAAATCAACGAAAAAAAGGAAATTTATTTAATACTGTTGTTGTTGTTGCTTTGGCTTTTGGTTTCTGCAGCTGCTTCAGCTTTTACTGTCTTATACACAATTTGCCCAATTGTCGTATTGATTTCTAATTACAAGCATTTGCCCCAAGGTACTTGGCTTAAGGTAGGGCCACGGGATCACCAGATATATATGTGTATATATATCTATATATATATATGTGTGTGTGTGTGTATCTGTAGGAGTGGCTTAGCCAAATGGTAACAAATTGCAGAGCATGGGGCACATTGTCTACTATTAGTATTTGTTGTGGTGGCGTTGCCATGACGGTGTTTATTGATTTTACTGCTGCCAAAGGGGACGGGGACGGGGCGGGGCGGGGCAAGTGGAGGCGACGGGGCCAAGTGGCATGCGGCATGTGGCAAGAGCCATCAGGCAACAGCCATGAATCATGTTTGTGTGAGTCCGTGTGCGTTGCGTGTTTAGCAATTTGTGGTTATATTATAATGACCACTTGATTTGCCTGCGCCTTTGGCCCGCTCCCTCTCCCCCCCTCTCTCTCTCTCTCTCTCTTTCTCTCTTTCTCTTTCACTCTCTCTCACTATTACTAATTGCTTGTGCTGTGCTTGTGCTTGATACGTATCAACAGGGAACCGCAGTCGCAGAGGCAACGCCGAGACGCATGTACGCTCAATGCTCAGCGCTGGCTGCTGGCCGAAGTCGTCTAAAACGGCCAACGATCGTGTGAACTGTGCGTATACTTAACTTCCGTGTGCTGGAGCAGCACGAGCAGCAGGAGCCGCAGTAGCAACATACCAGCCACATAACAAGGAGCAACATTTAGTGCGAAAATGTTCACATCAAAGCAACAACAACAACAACAACAGCAACATCAACTGCAGCAAGGACCTCACAGACGCCTGTCACGCCTGTTACACATTTGCCTGCTATTGCTGGCGCTGAGCTGGGCAGCCAATGGCAGCAACATTGTGGAGCCCGAGGAGGCGGCCTTTCAAGGTGCGTATGACAGCTGACATTAACCCCCCCTAACACAGCCCTGCGAGCTGTCCAATTGTGGAAATTTTTGGCAGCATATCAATAAATGGAGAGGCAGCCGCCTGGGTCGAGCTGGCCCTGACTGCCTGCCGAACTCTGTCTGTCTGTCTGTCTGTCTGTCTGGTTTGGCTTTGACATTAATGAGCGACTTAATTATGCCTTTCACACACGCACACACACACACAACAATAGTGTGTGTGTAATGTCTGTTATGCAATGTTTTTGGCATATTTTCATGCGCTTAAACCCAACTGCTGCCCACACCCTGCATAACTAACGCCCTATCTCCTGTCTCTCTCTGTCCCTGTCACTCTGCGTGTGTGTGTGTGTGTGTATGTGTGTGTGTGTGCTGCTGACACTTCGATTTCAATTGCATGCAATATGCGATTTTTCAATTTCAATTTGAATACGCAATGGCAAACGACAAGCTTTGCTCTGCTACTCCATCAACTCCGCACAGACGAGGCGAGCAGCAGAAGGGGGCGTGGGTGCGGAAACTACTCGCATGTGTGTGTGTGTGTGTGTGTGTGTGTGTGCGAATGCAAATGTGTTGAGTGTCCAGTGCACTTTAATCGCCACCACACAGTTGCTTAATCAACTAGCAATCACACACACGCACCTGCACAGGTGCGCGCCTGTCTGTGTGGGACTTGATGGCTCTTTAAGCGTGTTGTTGCGTGTTCCATTTAATAGAATAGGAGCTAAGCTAAGCATGCCAGTTGCGCCAGCATGACGTAAGCTCTTGACAAAGACCACTAGTGCTTGGCAACCGTTATGTGATATATATATGTATCTATATATATATATGTATATATATATGTATATATCATCCTAGTTATGCGATGCATGCAGAAGTGTAATATTAATTTAAATACAGCCAGAGTTCAATTAGAGTTTGCCCAATTAAGCCAAAAAAACACATTTGCCTGAGGCGCGCCTCCTTCGTGGAACTTTCCGCACGAGCAAAAGCTGAAATTGCTTTAAACTTTTGAACAAGCTTTTAAGGGTTTTACAAAATAAATATAAGAAATTAATATATATAAAAATACAAGATATTAAAATTAAAAATATATACAAATAAAACATATATAATAATAAATATAAATATATATAATATATAATAATAAATATAAAATATATAAAAAAATATATAAATATAAATATATTATTATATATATTTATGTTCTATATTATAATAATATTAAATATATTTATGTTCTATATTATTATAATTTTATATATATTTATATTATTAAAATATTATATATTTCATTCCAAATTTGGACTTATTAAATATGCCCAGCTAAGTGCAGTCCCTCAGTTATTTATGCTTATTTAGTGCATGTCCTTCAAATGTTTTGTTTTGGCTAAAAAAAGAAACTGCTTTTTGGGTCAATTGAATTGATTTTAGACTTTGAGAAGGCTGACATTGCTTATTTGGCTAATTAATGTGGCCTAGTTTATAGCACTACCATACTGGATATTTAATGTAGACTTCATGAGGACTACTCTTCAGAGTACCGTCTTAGACATAAGGCTTAAAGACAGCTGTATTTTAAATTCTACTCGTTACTCGTTGTAACTATCTTGCTACTCGCTACAGCGAGTCCTCTATTCGCACTACTCTTACTCCATTCTCACACCTTCTATAACAAATAGTTATTACAATTCTCCTTGTATTCTCCTCCACACTCCTCGCTCTGCGAATGACCTAATCGTTGAGCGCTCATCGAGTACTTTAGCTACTCGTCGCACTTAGCCCGCTGCACTTCAGTCGCCACTTGAGCCGCGTCTAATGTGACTCTCTCAGACTTGGCTAAAAGCCTGGCCTGTTTTTCTTCCTGTCTTTTGATGTCAAGTGAGTCAGTCGGTGCGATGGAGGCCAGGCAACATCAAAGCTACAAAAAGCTTTGCTTCGCCCCGTTTTGCTTGACTTCAGTTCACTTCACTTCACTTCGACTTTAGTTTACTTTGATTGGCTCCGCTCAAACGCCATTTGCGCGCTGGGCTCGTTTGGGTGGGGCTTTGTGCTGCATTAAAGTCCATTGCATACTTTTGAGAGCGTGCGAGCATTTGCATTTGCATTTGAAATTGGGGCCGGATCCATATTGAAAATTGGGACGAGAGCTGCATATGGGAAATGGACTCAGTTTTTGGCCCAAAGCCAAAGAGGTGTGTGGGCGTGTATCTGAAATGTGGGCAGTAAATTACCAAACATGACTCTGGCTCTAAGTCGGTAAAGCTCATTAGAATTTATTGCGGACACGTCGGTCACACCCAGACCCGTAGCCAGGGGACGGCCACGCACGTCCGTTGATGTGAGTCAAAATTATGAACTCGACTCGAAATTAAAATGAACAGCGACAGAGAAAGAGAAGGAAAGAGAGGGAGATAGTGAGAGTGAGATATAAACACTTAACAATTTGTTTGCTGTTCACTTTGTTTTCCGTTTAGGTCACTGCGGTCATACGAGTCCCTGCGAGCAGCTCTGCTACGAGATACACGATGGGATGTACGAGTGCGACTGCATCGAGGGCTACGAGCTGAACAAGAATGGCTATAGCTGTCAAGGTGAGTGGAAGTGAATATTATTCAGATTTATTTGATTTCATTTCTTTTGGCTTGATTTGATTCGGTTTGGTTTTGCAGTGATAAACACGACGAGCAGCGGCCAGGATGGACACGGTAAATCGGATGAGGATGTGCTCTATCAGAAGGGCGCGTCGTTCAGTGCGAAGCTTGCAAATGCAGCGGCGGCGGCGGCAACGGCCGAAGTGGGGGCCGGACAGGCGGATGCGGCTGATGCGGATGCGGATGCGAATAGCGAATATGATTACAACGATGAGAATTTAGACGGCATGCGGGAACAGAAAGTCAATTCAAACGATTATTACATATCAGCGGAGAGCATTAGGTTCAACGAGAATCAGGAGCTCGATGCGGCCGACTTTAAGGTGGCGACCACAGCGGGCACAGCCACAAAACTAACTAAGTCGACAAAGGCCACGCCAACAACAACCAGAACAACAACAACAACTACAACAACAACTACAACATCGACAACACCAGCCACAAGAGCAACAATTGAACGTGGTCAAACGGCGAACAAGGCCAACGGGCAGCGGAATGTTATGGATTACGGTTTGTCCGATGCGGATGGCGATGGCGATGTCGATGAGTATTATAGCTACAAAGCGGACATGTCCATCTACGACGATGTCAACAATAATCAATTAAATTTAAGACGCAACAGCAACAGCAATTCGCATACATATCAACAGACCAGCAAGAGCAACAAGAGCAACTTGGACAACTTGAACAACGACAACTTTAAAGTCGCAATGCATATCAACAACAATAAGAATGCTGCCAATCGCAACATATCACTAAGAGCAACAACAACAACAACAACAACAGCAGCAGCTCCCGCAGCAGCAAGTAGCAGGTGAGGGAATGTTAAGCGACTGTTAAGCGACTGTTAAGCGACTGTTAAGCGACTGTAAACTGCTCAATACTCTGTAGTTTGATGGGAGTTGAATATTAAGTTTTGAATATGGAGAGTAGATTATATTACAACCTTAGTCATAAACCCAATCAACTCATAAATGCTGTAATCCATTTCAAGTGGAATTACAATTCACAGACTAAAAGCTGACAATGCTCAATAGCAGTTCCCATTGTGAATGAATTGAGTGTGCATTGATACTTGATATATTGAATTGTCGCTGCTGCATGCAATCATCATTCGAATTGAATTTCAATCAACAATTGTAGCGTAAAATTCCTTCACAATTGAGCTTAACGCTCGTTGACTTGCTCCAAGAACTTTTTGTGTGATGAATACGTGTGTTAAGTTAACAATATATGTAAATGTTATTCCCTTTTTTAACAGTATGTTAACCGAATGTTAATGTATCTATTATTATATACTACTTCTTATAGCCATTGACAATTTTGGCGAGCAATTCAGTTAGATAAACATACATCTGCCCATCACTCCTCACCCAACTAGCTCACGAAATCTTAAACCAAAATATTTGCTCATAGCATAATCACCCCAAACTTAATTAGCTGCTTAAGCTCATATCGTCCACCCCTTGATATCAGCAAAAAGTGTTTATGAATCCTTTTTACCACCTTTTTACCCTTTTTACTTACAGCACACTTTGCAATCTGGATTGCGGCGCGGAGGGCATTTGTGCTCTGGAGGCCACGGCGTCCACAGCGCGCTGTCTGTGCCCATTTGGCAAAACGGGCGAAAGCTGCCTGGAAGGTATGTCCGCGTGTGTGTGCGTGCGTGGCATTTAATGGCCACGTTACCTGCATTTTTATAGTTAGCTAATGGTTAATCTTTCGCTTTCAGATATCAGGGCGCACGTGCCACGTTTCGCCAAGCGCTCCTGGCTGGCATTTGCGGCACTCCATGGCGCCTATAAGCATGTTCAGCTGCGGCTGGAATTCCGTCCAGAATCCTTTGATGGCATCATATTGTTGAGCGGGGAACGGGATGATCTAACTGGCGATTTTATGGCCCTGCTGCTGAACAAGGGCTTCGTGGAGTTCTGGTTCGACTGCGGCTCCGGCGTGGGCAGCGTGCGATCCAGAGAGACCATCCTGCTGAACGAATGGAACTCGGTGATTATCTACCGCCATCGCTGGGATGCCTGGCTGGTGCTCAACCATGGCACCAAAGTCCAGGGCAGATCGAATGTAAGTGCACGGCAAGAAAACAATTTAGTTTCCATTTTAATGTATTCCACTTGACACAGGGTCTCTTCTCGCGCATTACGTTCCGCGAGCCTGTCTTTCTGGGCGGCATTGGCAACATCACGGGCTTGGCCAAGCGCCTGCCGCTGGCCGAGGGCTTCGCCGGCTGCATACGTCGCTTCGTGGCCAACGAGCACGACTACAAGTTCACGGAGCATCCGCTGGGCGACGTCATCAATGGCTTTGATATACGTAAGTTAGATTTATATATACATATTAAATATATCTTATCTAATCTCTGTTCCTATCTCGCAGAGGATTGCTCGACGGACAAGTGCGTGCGCTATCCGTGCCAGCACGGCGGCAAGTGCTTGCCATCCGACCAGGGCGCCGTTTGCCTGTGCCCCATTGGCTTTGTTGGTGATTTATGCGAGATACGCATGGACTTGCAGGTGAGTGAAAATTGAAATATAATTACACCTGTGCGTTATAATAATACTTTGTACAATATCATGGTAGGTGCCCGCTTTCAATGGCTCCTCGTTCCTGCGCTATGCGCCGCTGGGCGACAGCGCTTTAATCTGGCTGGAGCTGAAGGTTATACTGAAGCCGGAGCAGCCAGATGGTCTGATACTTTATTCTGGACCCGAGCAGCGCGGCGATTTTATAGCTTTGTATTTGCACGATGGCTTCGTGGAGTTTGCCTTCGATTTGGGCAGCGGCCCAGCCGTGGTGCGGTAAGTTATCTATAGCTAGCTTCGCTTCCTGTTGAATTTATACTAACTCAGCTTTCGATTAGCAGCAGTGAACACTCACTCAGCCTGGGACAATGGCACACCATCAAAATCTCAAGAACCGCACGCCTGGCTGTGCTCAAGGTATGCCGAAAGCAAACATTGAACTTGGTTGCGAGACTGAACTCTCTCTCTCTCGCTCTCTCCCTTGCAGATCGACCAGCATCAGGAGGTCATGACCATCTCCTCGAATGGCTTCTGGCACCTGTCGCTGGCGCAGAATCTATTTGTGGGCGGCGTCAATCACGTGGACCGGCTGCCATTGGACCTCAAGTACAAGTCCTTCTTTGTGGGCTGCATTCAGCGCGTAAGTTTTCATAGGTTAGGCTATCAAGCGGCAGCCACTAACCAGACAATTTGCACCTCAGATTGACATCAATGGCCACTCGCTGGGCATTGTGGCCGAGGCGCTGGGCGGCAGCAACATCGGCAACTGCCCGCACGCTTGTGTGGCCCGCCCCTGCGGACCGCTGGCCGAGTGTGTGCCACAAATGGAGAGCTACGAGTGCCGTTGCAGCATCTACAACGAGCGCTGCAACAAGGCAGCTGAAGTGCCGCCCGAGCAGCTGCCAGAGCTGGTCCTACACAAGCAGCACAATGCCCAGCCACTTGAAGCCAAACAATACAAAGGAGTTGAGTCTAAGAAATTGTGGGCGCACAAGAAGCATTCCACAAAGCGCAAGAATTTGCATAAGCACAAGCCGACGCCTCCAACCACCACTACCACTAGCAGCACCACTTCAACCACAACCACCAGCAGCACCACAACGACGACAACGACTACGGCCAAGCCGCCCACTGCAGCGGGTGGCGCGCCCAGCAATGAGGAAATCGAAGATGATATCATTTTCCGCTTTGTGCACGAGAATACCGCAAAGGCGCCCAGCCCCATTGTGGGGCTGCAGCAGGCTCCACTCGTGGGCAAACAGCATGTGAGCAAGCATGAGCATCACCAGAAGCCGAACACCTTTGCGCGCAAGCTTAGCCGCCTGCCCACACACTACGAAAGTTTCCAAACAAATCCGGACAGCGATATACTGACGTTCGATGATAACAACGATTGGGTGGCCAGCATGCAGCAGCAGGAATATGCGGATGCCATGGCAACCAGTCAAGTGGGCCAGAGTGCAGCAGCCAGCTCGGCGGAGGGTGACGTGGCCAATGGGGATGCGGAAGCGGAAGCGGATGTGGATGCGAGTGGCTTTGTTTTCGACGAGTCTCTGTTCGACGCCAACGACGGCGCTGAGGATTATCAGCGCAAGCAACTCGCCCAGGACATGAAGCGCATCATGTCCAACACACACACCCACACACACACGCAGAAAAAAGATAACCCAGAGCAGCAGCCGCAGCAGCAGCCACCAGTTGAGCCGCAGTACAGCGAGGATTACAGCGATGATGAACTGCTGACGCCCGTGCTCAAGTCGGAGCCTGTGGCTCCAGCCGTTGCCCTTAGCACTCCCCAGACGCACACCGATTGGAGTCTTCTCAAGAAATTCGATCTGTCCGCCGAGCATCAGTCGCAGGTGCAGAGCGTGCGCAAGAATTTTGGCGCCTGCTTCGCTGGCACCGACAGCTATTTCCACTACAACGATGCGGACACCATGAGCCAGGTCATCAGCTATAACATCGATCTCAATCTGCGCATCAAGACGCACTCGGAGAGCGGCGTCATACTCTGGACGGGACGGCAGGGCACAACGGAGGAGCACGATGACTACTTGTCACTGGGCATTGAAAAAGGGTGAGTAGAGGAGCAACTTGCCCAACTTGAGTGCAGTCATTTGCATGTGTGTATGTGTGTGTGAGAGTGGCTGCTCATATGCATGCAGAGAAGTAAACTAGATTGCTCTGAGAAGCTGCTCAATGCTCAGCACTCATCACTGTCTACCTGCCGATCGAGTGGAAAAACTAACTCAGAGCAAAGAGAATGCGCTCACTTTTGCGCGGGTCTTCCGTCTTTATAATGGCGCGTCTGAGCAGCCTTGCTTCAGTCGTCTGCCTGACCTGCTGGTGGTCAGTCGTGCCCAAGTGAAGTGCTCTAGTGTTTAGTAATTATTTAAATGTTTTGCAGTGTTAATAATAGTTTTTAATAATTGTTTGTTATTTATTATAAGAATTTTGTTAGTTAATAATATTTAGTTTAAGAAAAATGTTGTATATAATAATTTTTTAATGTATGTTAATATGTTAATTGTTAATATGTTTATATGTTAATATGTTAATATGTTTATATGTTTATATGTTTATATTCTGCTAGCATTATGTTAATGTTCTCTCTCATTATGTTAATATAGTCTCTCATGTTAACGTTATCTCTCATGGTAATGTGATCTCTCATTATGTTAATGTGATCTCTCATTATGTTAATGTGATCTCTCATTATGTTAATGTAGTCTCTCATTATGTTAATGTGATCTCTCATTATGTTAATGTTATCTCTCATTATGTTAATGTAGTCTCTCATGTTAATGTTATCTCTCATTATGTTAATGTAGTCTCTCATGTTAATGTTATCTCTCATTATGTTAATGTGATCTCTCATTATGTTAATGTAGTCTCTCATGTTAATGTTATCTCTCATTATGTTAGCATACTGTTAATATATTCTGTTCATGTTAATGATCTACGTTTCAACTTAGTTTTAAGCTCTTTAAGACAACTTAGACTGCTGGAAACGCCTTCGACTTGTGATTTATTTCTAATATATGTTTAATATACACAGATATTTGCATTTCCGCTATGATCTGGGCGCTGGCGAAGTGGACATACGCTTTAATGGCACCAAAGTCAGCGATGGACTATGGCATCGTGTCAGAGCTATACGGTAAGTGAGAGACAACTACAGAACTTGTGATTAAAATGTTAAATATATCAATATGTCAATAATCTGTTTAAAATTGAAAGAAAATATGTAAAGTGTGTTTTTCTAACTTTCGCATTATGTTTACAGCAATTCCCAGGAAGGTTATTTGGAAGTGGATGGACGCAAAACGCAGACGCTGCGTACGCCGGGCAAGCTGCGACAGCTGAACACCGATACCGGACTCTATGTTGGTAAGTGTTTGCCTTGATTTCTTGTCGCTCAATAGCTTTAATTTATATATTTGTATATCTACTTGGCTCTATTTTAGGTGGAATGCCGGACGTGGCCTACTTTACGCACCAGCGCTATTTGAGTGGAATTATTGGCTGCATATCGGAGATCGTGTTGGCTGGCGAGAAATTAAACTTTGATCCGAATACGTTGGGCACAGCGCACAACGTCGAGACGGGCCTACTATGAAACGCTGCACTTACATAAGCCTCAAGACTTTTGATACATATATCAAATAGTTTAAATGTTATTATTTAATTACCGAAATGTTTACAAATATGTCTATTTCGTTTGTGTTTGTACAAAGACGCTTTTAAAATCAACTGAGAATGAGAGAGAGAGGAGCAGAGAAAGTCAGAGAAAGAATCAAAGGGAAAGAGGAGAGAAGCAAGTTCTAGTTGGGACAATTTTTTTACGCCAAGAGATGTGCTGAGAAGTAACTAAAGTAAATATAGTAAACCATACTACATATAATATATAATGCATACAAAAACATAATGATTATATACAAATGCATACATATATATATATAAATATATATATATATATAAAACAAAGAAAAAACCAAAAAAAGGCATGCTTCATATAGCCTGTGACTGTCAATACTTCAGAATGAAATAGTTTATATATAACTTTAGCAAAAGATTTATAAAACTGAGAACTATGCGTAAAATACTTTGAAAAATATTGTATGTAGAAAATGAGCAAAGAAAAGAAAAGCAGAAGAAGAGGAGAATTTGCACATGTTTTATGTCCATTTTGAGCGCTTTGATTTAAGTGAACGTTACGCTTTGTGTGCAGAGTTGCCACCTTTTTGTAAAAGTCAAACACATACACTAACACTGCGACACACTCTAAACACAACTACGACACGCATACACTTGCATATTGGCAATACTTTCGTTTTTCGCATTGCTGTACCTTAAACAAAAACAAAATGAAATACAAAAAAACTAAAGCTATAACTGTACATTCTGTACTTCTTGGAAGTTCTATAAGCAACACAAATGCAAATGCAAACGTTAACGTCGAGTCGAAGCAGCGTAAACATACTTATTAATCGGTAAGTTAATAAATGTGTAGCGTGTATTAGCTTGTAAGTTGGCACACACACACACACACACACACACACACACACATACATACACACACAGACACACACACACAGACACACACACACACTCGCAGACACGCACACATTCAGCCTGCCTATGTAAACTTTTATATTAACGAAGAATACATCAAAGAAAACAACAAAATACGTAAGCTATGAAAACATTACACAACACTGGACACACACACAGACACTACGCGCTGAACCAGAATTGAAATATGTGAGCGATTTTTAACAATTTATATACTTCAAATACAACAGACAACAAGAACAACAACTAGCTAAAAGATAACATGAAACAAAAACAAACAAATTTAAGCAATTTAACAATCCCATAGCGAAATTTTTAAATGCTAAAAACCAAAACAATTGCAAAATACATAAAAGCAAAAGAAAAAAGTTTGTATTCATCTTATGAATATGATTTTGTAGCTTAATGATAACTACATACGTAGCTATATATATAAAGAAATATATATATATATAAACAAAAACATATGCGTATATATATATACAGAAATATATATATATATATATATAAATGAGAAACTATAGTAAAAACAAGCGTAAAATGAATAAAGAAATCACAACCACCAATCAATGTAAAACTAAATTAAACGACATTCAATGTAGCTTATTTATAATAATATGCAAGAACGAGAAGCATTGAGATATTTAATTTCGTACATTGGTTTGCAGAAAATAAAAATATAAAAGACAAACGATGCTTGGAACTCTTGTTTAACTTTCAAATTTAAATCACGTCAAGTTGGCGCGCTGTGCTCCTTCAGTGCTGTGAAATAGAAGCTTAATTGAACAGGTTGGCAGCCCTTTTTTTGCGTGACGTCACTATTGCCTGAAGTGTGCTGACAAGTAAATTGATTCCATTGTGAGTATTGAATTCAGGCTGACAAATTCAAAAACTATAATGGTAGGCTTTTGCTCTTTATAAAATTCTTATTACAATAATTCGTCCGTGAATTATTTTTATTGTATGATAAGTGACTCGTTACCAATTACCGGTTACTCGGCCGACAGGTATAACGAGTTGGCAGCCTTGCTTGGACAACAACATATAACTTACAATAATGGTAAGCAGTCGTAGTCTCTTTCTTATTAGTCGCAAATAATAAAACTTATATTTTGTGCTCAATAATTGGACACAGCACTAGGTTGCAGCGGCTGATTGAATTGTAGCGCAGGTGTCACCAGCCACAACGGGCACCCAACGAAACGAGACCAACATCATCAGCGACTTCGACAACAGCAACAACAACAGCTGTACAAACATTAATTTAAGACAACTTCGGGGCGGGGGGCTGACGACTGACTACGGAAGACGGTCGCCTAAAGATACGGAAGTGTTTTCTTGTTAGAAACTTGATTGAAAACCACCTTCGGTGCCATGGCCGACGCTGGTGGCATGCCCGAAAATGCGGCCGAAATAGCCGTAGCGAATGCAATCAATAACATCAACGGCCGCAATCGAGTGCTCGCGGGCGGAGTGGCAGCCGGCGGTGCAGGTGTAGGAGGAGGCGGCGGTGTTGGCCAAGTAAGTTCACATGCACACACCCACACATATACAATACTTATCTTTAACAATTTGTAGAACAACATGATGAACATGCGGGATCGTCTTTTCCATGCCATTTACTTTCGCGTAGCCGCCACCTACGCAGAGCTAGTGCCCCGGTAAGCGGTAGAAGATTATAGTCTGTGCATAATTAAAGAAACTCTTCTCATTACAGCAAAGTGCAAATGGCAATTGAGTTTCTGCTGCTGCTGAAGGCTTTGGTCTTCTTCTTCACCTTGGTTTATATACATACAGCATTTATAAAGAATCCGTGCACCTGCCTGCAGGACATAGAGAACTGGCCACGCGATGGCGTTATCAGAGTGGAAATCATTCCCCATCTGACCGAGAAGCGAGCCATATGGCAGCGCATTAAGTCCGATCAGCAGCTGGTGCTGGCGCTCAAGCATACTTAGTAAGCAATTCGCCGTAATATATATTAACTCCAATTAGACAGACTCTCATTAACTGCTTGCCTTGCAGCCACTATGGCGTCGGACCGCAAACACTGGACAATCACAACAGGCTGAAGCGCTACGAGACGATCTTGCGCAAACTGGGCTTGCCCGTGCGGCCCAACTTCGCCTACGGCAATGAGAGTTTATATTATTATTTCGATGCCATCAATATACTGGATAGCTACGAGCATCCCAGCGCTATACCACTGAAAGCTGATGACGATGATGGTAACTATGAACCAAATATGTATTCGATAAACTATATTATATATATAATTCTCTTGCAGATGAGCAGTACATCGTGGAGTATTCGCTGGAATATGGCCACCTGCGTCTCTCGGCAGACACGCGCAAGAGATTGAACATACCCGTGCTGACGGTGCAGCTGGACCCGAGCACAAATCCCTGCTTCGGCGATAAACTAACGCGCTACCTGCTCAAACGTTTGCTGGGGTAATTTCGAGTTAGTTTGCACAAATATCTTCTAATTAACTTATTTTCCCAATTGGCAGCTATGATGACTTGCTAATGGCCTCGGTGCGCACTGTCGCCGAGAAGGAGGATAACAAGGGCTACTTGCGCAATGTGATTACGGGCGAGCACTATCGCTTCGTGTCCATGTGGTGGGCTGCCTGGAGCAGCTATCCAGCTGCATTCTTTGTCATGATCCTATTTGTATGCCTCATACATATTTGATTACTATATTTGATTACTGATTATGTTACCTCTTTGCAGACCTTTTCGGTGTCCATGCTGCTGCGCTACTCGCATCATCAGATCTTTGTGTTTATAGGTAGTTAATAACCCCTTCTTATCTGATTAGCTTACTCAACTTTGTTAACTTTTCGCAGTGGACCTGCTGCAAATGCTGGAGTACAATGTCTCGGCGCGTTTTCCCATTGCGCCCCTATTGACGGTCATACTGGCGCTCGTAGGTGTGCATAGATACCTGAGATATAACACCTCAGAGCTTATACTAATTTCTGTTCGATTCGTTGCAGGCATGGAGGCCATCATGTCGGAGTTCTTTAATGATACCACAACTGCTTTCTACATTATATTGATTGTCTGGATCGCGGATCAATTTGATGCCATCTGCTGTCACACGAGCATTACGAAGCGCCATTGGCTCAGGTGCGTAGTTGACCGGGAGTCAGACAGCTGTTGCAACAGCTTCTCACAGCTTCTCGCAGTTTTTCCTTCATTTGTTTTTTGTGCAATCGTCTGTGCGCCAGAACAAATGACAAATTCAATTACATTAAGTTGAAGCCGGCGTCGCAATCCTTTGCTCTCCGGCTGCTGACCGGCGCTGAGCTGACCGGAGCCGAGCTGAGCTGTCCCCCTCAGCACTTAGCAGTTCATTTCGTCTTTTCTCTTCACGCTCTATGTCCATGTCCAGGGCGTATTTCACACTCAGCATTGAGTTGCGTTGCGTTGCGTTTCGTTTCGTTTCGTTTGGTTGTTATTTGAAAATTAACTTGGCTTGCGCAAGCCTCCCCCGGGGCCAAAGCAAATCGACCAACACAACACCAAAGTCCCTCCGCCGGCACACACACACACACACACACACTCGCAGAGAGAACACAGAATTTCATCACTTAAGTCAACAAGCGTAACCCAAGCACCGGGCCCCAAACTCCAGACCCCAAACCTCAACTGGGCCGCGCCATTAGCAAACATTTAAATAAACTTGTTTGTAATAGCTGCGAACACAAAATGGAATAAGTGAAAACCTACGGAAAAAAAATTGTATAGAAGTGGGCTGTCCAGGCGTATGGGCAGCCAGGCAGTTGGGCAGCCAGGCAGCTGGGCCACTGGGCAGCTCCTATAAACATTAATGACCACGCACGTCATACAAAACTCAATCGGGCCGACAAGCGAAACTCTAAAACCGTTTACCCCTTGCCTTGCCTCGATTCCCTTTCGGTTTTTTTATCAATCTTTTTTTTTGTAGCCTCGTCTGGCTCCGCGAATTGTGGTTGGGCGGGCTACTTTGCGGTTTATTGCGCGCACTTTGCATAATTGAGAGGCGAACAGCTAGGAAATTATTTTGGAAAATCTCTTCTGGGTGCGCAGTCCACCAACACGCAACACCAACCCCAACATCAACAAGATTTTTCAAACATTGCGTCCATCAATAATTCAAAAAGACACTCGACTATTCCCTTTATTCCACTCGGTCGCTCGCTCGCTTACCCTCCCCCACTCTGGCTCTGTCTGTTTGCTGTTTATGAGCCGGGCTCCATTAGAAATTCATGCGCTGGCATTTACCAATCACTATTCACTGGCCTCCGCCCCCCTGCCGGAATTTTGGTGTTGATTTTGCGTAATTTGCGCCTGAATTAAAAGGCCATCAATGGCGCACGGTCCGAGCAGCTGCCGTATTTATATTCATTAAACATTCATTGCCGCAAAATGCGTGCCCATGCCACGCCCAGTTGCGCCCCGTTTACGCCCAATATTAGCTGTTTATTGCGGCATTTGAGCGTGCGCCCAAGGACTCTCTGCCATGCAGCATCTTCCAGGTGTTGGCCTTGCACTGCGCCCGGCCGCACGTCCATTAAAATATAATTGAATATCGTATATCGCAATGCTCGCATCTCCAGCCAGCTTAACCTGTTTAGCTTACCTCCTCTGCCTGCTGCTTTATCCTAGATATTTTTACAAAATATCTAATTACACTCCGGCTGACTATCCAGCGCAGTAAATCAATAACTTATTTGCATTGCACTGCAAGTATTATCCATTAAAGCGGATGCATTGGGCTATACTTAAAGCAAATTTGGGAACAATTGTCTTCTTTTTTGAATAAGCAGCTAAAACTCTTGTCTGCGCGTGTCTTTCTCTAGTTATCGCTTCTCTAGCCTGTCTCGGTGTGTCTCTGTGTGTCTCTGTAACCTCTCTGTCTACTTTTAGCCTTGCTCTCTCTATTTGAGCCCTGATACTGTCTTTTTTTCTCTTCTTTGTGTGTTTCTTCTCCTATTGTCTTTTCTCTTTCTCTTCTTCTATTCTTTTTTTTTTAATTTCCCCTCTTCTCTCCCTTTCTTTATCTCTTTCTATTCTCTTGTTTCAGTAAGAACTCTCTCTGCTGTATTCTAACTCTCACTACTCTTCTTTCTCTATTCTATCTTCTTTCTCTCTACTCTCTTCTAACTCTCTCTACTCTATCTTCTTACTTGCTCTACGCTCTACTTTCTCTATGTACCTTATCTCTCTTTCCACTCTTAAACTCTACCTCTGCTTCTACTGTCTTTCTCTCTACTCGACTGCTCTTCATCCTTCCTCTCTCTCTCTCTCTCTCTCTCCCTCTACTAGACTTTTCTTTATCCTTTCTGTCTCTCTCTCTCTCTCTCTCTCTACTAGACTTTTCTTTATCCTTTCTGTCTCTCTCTCTCTCTCTCTCTGCTTCTACTTTACTCGCTGTCTTTCTCCACTTTGTCCTCTCTCATTCTCTTCTCCGCCTGTCCTGCTTCTGCTCTCTTCCTTTCTTTTCTCTCTCGTTTCTCCTCACTGTCCTCTCCACGCTGCCCCCGCAGCTCTCTCCCACTCTTCTATTACCACCCCCTCTGTCTGCCTCCTTCAGCTGCCGCCTTGCGCTCTGACTTTCCTTGAATCCCAATGCAACTTTCCATTTCAGTTGCTTTAAAGTCCGTTGAACGTCCATTTGTAGTTTTAAATGTGTTTGCCGTAAACCTTTTCGGCTTTATTACGTTTTCATTTGAATTTGATTTGGATTTGGCTTTGGCTTTGGCTGCGGCTTTGATTACCACAGCCAATGCAAATGACATTCGGCTGTCGTTTGTGTTTCTAATTAAATGTGGATAATAATGGATGATTAGGTGGAAAAAGCTCCGTTGAATAATTTAAATTACATTTCCGAGATAATATCGATTTCAGCTGCCGCTCAGAGGTTCGACTTGGCTCTAGCCGCGCTCGTGCCTCGGGGGCCTTTGACATGGAATCAAAGCAATCAGAAATGTTTAGATTATGTTTAGGCAGACGAAGTTTGGGCGCTGCTGCTGCTGCTGTTGGCATACGCATAAATATATATACATATATATTCATATTCTTCTTCATATTCTTTGCTTATGTGTTTACCTATTGAATTGCGCGCAGCCAAGATGCATTTCCAAGGACTTACAGTGGCTAAAGCATATACCCATTCACGTAGCCAAGGCAAGGCATATGCAGATTTATGTCCTGTGCCACGCCCCCACGCCCAGGCGTCCTTTTGGTCCACACAGTAGCACAAGTAAAAATTAATTTTGTAAAAAGTCAAAACATATTGGCTGAGCTCATCATGCATGTACCCACCCCCACACACACACACACACACTCACACACACACACACATCCTGTTTGTTTGCTTCTCTGTGTGCGTGTGTGTGTGTGTACTTTGGTACGGTTTAATTTTGCTGTTATTGACCGCCCCAAGCAATCGAAGGGGGTTTCCACTTTAGACCTTTTGCCTTTTACTTCCTGCTTGCTGCGGTTATGGGTTATGGCAAAGCCAAAGAGGGAAGTGAGAGGGGGAGAGAGGGGGAGCGAGAGGGGGCGCTGCTGCCATTTTGGTTGCCTGTTTGCGGTTAGCTGCGATTGAAGTTCGCTTTAAAGCCAAAGACTTGCGCCAGCTGCGTTAATTAGCCCAGCTTAAGCCTTAGATAGTTGCAAGCGTTGCAGCAGCGGCTGCTGGTTGCAACAGCTTGCGGGCAGGTATATATTTGCACGGGCAGGCGAGGCGGGGCGGGGCGGGGCGGAGCACACTCAGGTATTTACGCCGTAATTGACTACCGTCAGCGACTTTAAAGTAGCATCAAAGCAACTCGTTTGCGGCGCGCTTAAAAATAATTCTGTTAATCGCCGTTTAACGAGCGGGCGCCAAAATGTATAGACGAGCATAATTTGGCACCCCTTTGCCGCCCAGCCGCCCAGCAGCCCAACTCAGAGAGCTTGCCGCCCCCGCTTTGAGTCAGCCCCTGGCCTGACTTTTGCCCTGCGGCTTTCAGCGCCGCGTAATGCTGCTTTTGTGCTTAAATCTGGTTGCCACGGCACGGGGCAGACGGCACGTATTAAATGAGCTGCAAAAGTGTACAAAAAAGGCAGAAGGCGACGTCTTGCGCAGATTGACGGACAGACGAGCCGAGGGACGGACGGACAGATAGACGGACGGACTTCAGAGAATTGCGTGGTATTGGCGGCTTCAAAGAGCAAATTGTATCAAGACAGCAGCAGCAGCAGCGGCAGCGGCAGCGGCAGCGGCAGCGGAAGGGGTACTTTTTGGTTGGGTTCAAGTTCGGGTTCGGGTTCGAGCTCTCTGAGTTCGGGACAAATTTGTAACAGTCGCGCGTTTCAAGTAGCTGCGAAGGACACGCCGTCAACGCCCACTCTCTCAGCTCCAGCTGCCGCTGCTGCTTGGCGCGCCTTTTGCTGTTGTTTACACGCTTGTTATGCGTTACACACCTACACACACATCTATACCTATATAGATGTACATATTTATGCCATAAGTATATATAGATCTGTTTGCTTGTTAAACCCAATGAGCCTCTGCTTCCTACTTTGGCGTCCTTTTGCCCTGTTCGCGCGCATTTAGCCAGAACGTCAACGTCAACGCCGCGACGTTGGCAACCATTGGCAATCCTTCACGCTTCACCCTTAGCCTTACCTTTGGGCCCCCCAGCACTCACCTTATGTTTAGTCCTTGTTTTTCGTGTTGATTGAGATCATGTTACGCAAAGTATAATTGCGTCAAGTTTGTTTTGCTGCCATAACTTTTGTCCGCGAGCCAACGCCTCGAACCGAGCCGAATGCCCGGGGCGCTGAAGTGGCCTGGCCTCTTGCCACGCATATCCTTTGGCCTTTCAGCCCCAGCCACTGACCCTGCCCCCTCCCAGTTCCATACCTGGCTGCGCTGTGCTCTTGTTGTTCAAAGGTGCAGTTGATGAGTGTTCGTAACGAGGCAAAATCGCTTCATTGTTATACGCGTTATAGTTTCAGCTTGTTTGCTTTTCCCTTCGCATGTTTTACCAGCCCCTGCCCACGCTCTCTTGCTGTTACTGTTACTCTTGTTTTCCCTTTTCCTTTTTGTCATTTTTTGCGTTCTTTTGTTTTGTTTGTTTGTTTGTCAAACGCGGCGTATGCGCAACGTGCCCTTCTCTGTGCAACATGAAGCAGCGACTGCTTCAATTTATGCATGAAAATGGATCGTTTACACGCATTTATCAATGAACACACACTCACACACTCGCACACTCACACTCGCACACACACCTCCATTATTTGTATGGCATTGTACTTCAGCTTTGTTATATTTCAATTAAGTGAATCAGCTTTTTCAGAAAATTCGTTAATATTTGTCACGTTTTTACAGCAATAGTGCGAGTGTGTGTGTGTGTGTGTGTGTGTGTGTGTGTGTGTGTGTGTGTGTGTGTGTGTGTTGAGTGGCTGCTTGCATCCGTGTTAATTGGTATTTCTGATTGTATTTCTAAAAATTTCAATCCATATTTGGCATGGCAATCGACATATGACGAGTCGAGTTTGTTATCCGCATACTGCAGAAAGATTGTACAACAAATTATAATGAATCGATGCCATTTCATTAGAAGAATCAATTTTAATTACGAACTATAATTGACTTCAAAGTTAATATGATTAATCTTATATATACTATACTTATTTCAGCCTATTTTCAGCACTTTAACAACTGCTAAAGGCTTAACATGCTTTTAACATACTTAAATATGCTGTTAATAGGTCTGTGCATTAGGCTTAACATTTTGTGGTTAACAGAGTTTTTGTTTTGCGTATTAGCACAGCTTCTGCGCAAGCTTAAAGGCTGCGAAACTTTACCGAACAGAACTGAAACTAAATTTAATTTCAATTATTTAAGCCAAGTAGCTGTCGGCATGCTCAGCTCATAAACTTAAGTTATTGAAGCGCAGCTCTGCCAGCTCTCCCACCTCTGCTCTATATGTAGTACAGTTCTCTCTGTTAACTAACACCAGTTTATATTTTATATTTTTATATATATTTAGTTATGCGCCTTGCACTGAGAACACTTGAAACCTTCAATGTTTTCCAATACATAAAATGCGCTATATTTTTGTAGCTAATCAAATGATGAGCTAAACGCATGGTGTGTGGGCTGGGTTATATATATTATATAACTCCTCAACATCTTTTGTATTAATTGGGTATTTAACTAGCTTTGACTTAGTTATAGACTTACACTCAAAATGGCTGAGTAGAAAGTGTAGAAAAGTCAGCTGAAAAGTAGGCAACAAATTTTGTTTAATGTTCAGCTCAACTAGCAGAGAGAACTATGCGGACTTAGCCATCAGTATCTGGAAATATATGTAGCAGAGCACAAGCATAGAGCTTAGTTTATCTTTGTACATTTTTGTTAGCTTTACCCTTATGCAAATCGATTCTAATCAATTAATGCGGCAACAGGTAAGCGCGTTTGCCGTTGCACTTTAGCCAAATCGCCTGGATTAATGCGGCGAGCGCACTTGGCCAACGTCGTAATATTCATATGGCATTCCACTCAAGCGATTTAACCAATATGCAAATGCTGTGCGCCTGTGTGTGTGTGTGTGTGTGTGGCTCAAGTGCTTGCAAGCTCATTGAGCACTTTGCCCATTATATGTGTGGAATATAACTCTTGCGGCAGCTGCACCTTCCAGCTGCAACTCCATCGTCGTCTTGGCCGCCGTCTTCGTCTGCCGTGGCCTGTGTTTGCTGGCAGCAAATAAACACTTCTGACAGCGCCGATCGGATCAGTGTGCACCCACCCGACCTGCCACCTGCCTGGGGCACCTGCTAGCTGTTGGCTGTCTGGCCGTTTGTTTGGTTTGGGACGTCTGCTTATTTAAGCATGCAACGCGCCCACACATTCGCACATGCAACAGTTGAGCTGTTAACCAGTGTCTAAGCTCCTGCCCTGCTCCTGCCCCTGTCCCTGTCCCTGTTCCCCTCTCTTAGCTCGGCCCCGTTCCACAGTCAGTTTACGTCTGTCGCTGCTGCTGCAACATCATTTGCCCTCATTTCCGTTCGGTCGAAGGATATGAATCCCAATAGCACTTCCTCAGCGCACATCCGTTGCGACACGCCGCTAGCTGTGGCGGGGTACGCGGCAGGATGGATGGGTGAGGAGCTGACTGTTCCGCCCGCTTGACGCTTGTCAACGCTACGCAACATTAGGAAAACGAATGAAACGGAAACGAACAAGCGATAAGTGTTGTCTACGTGTCTTCGGGTTGATTTTATTCTCTTTTTTCATGCATACCCTGAACGACGTCGCACACTCACTGGCTAAACAGGGTTAAATTGGTTTCAAGCTTAAGCATGTGACAATCAAGGCAAGGATATTTGATTTGAGACTCAGACAACAGAGTTGGTTTATAATTATAGCTCGATTTCTACAAGTATTAGACTTAAATTCAACACAACTCGAAGACTATGCGCGCTAGAGTTATCAGGCTTGGCACTTTGCTGCCTACAGAGTCTATATAGAATATGATTATTTCACTTTTCAAATATCTTGTTCGGTTTTTTATGCATAACTCAAGAACTCTGCAAGCTACTGATACCTAATTTGCTCTGTAGCTCCATATATACCGCATAAGGACTAGGCCTATTTCACTTTTGAATATACTACACATAACTCAAGAACTACTTAAGACAGATATCAAATTAGGTGGTCAGTCATGGATATTATTTCACTTGATCAAAATCTGATTCAATTCATAAATTTATCAGGCAAATCTATATCCTATCTCAGGGTATTACTCAGTCTTAAAGGTGCTCTCTGATGGTGCAAAGCGTTTGGCCCGATGTGTCCATAATGCCGCCACACGCCACATGCCACATGACGCCAGCTGCCCCCACTGCCGCCCACTGGAAAGGCTTACGAGCCAAATAAGTGTCGTGTGTCTTCATTTGTCGCTGTCGATTGTGATGTTCGTTGTCTCCATCTCTCTATATGTGTGTGTGCGCACAATCAACTCAAATTAAATTCAATAACATAACTCAATCATGGCCATGCCCATGCGTCCGCCCACGCCCACGCCCACGCCCACACCTAATGTCGCAATGTCCAGCGGCATTGTAAAAATAAATTAAAGTTGAATTCCGCCGGACACTCTTGACGACTCTCCGTAGCTGTTGCTTACGCTGCTTATGGTTATGGCTTTGTTCTGGCTGCTTCCTCGAGTATCCTCTGTCTCCTGCCCCTGCTCCTGCCCCTGCTCCTTATCATTGGGGCAGTAGTCGTTCATTGTGTTTGTTATTTGTTGTCTTTGGCTTGCATAACAACAATTCAACTAACACAACGCCAGCAATTATTTATATTATTAAATCCTCTTGAGTGTCCTCGCCATTGTTGAAATACCCTATAAATATAGCAATTGTCGTTAGGTATATATTGATATATATAGACAGTATATATATGGCTGGCCACAATTGTTATTTCAAATTTCCAGCTAAGTCTAAACATAGCTTAATGAGAATCAAATCATTCCCTCACACTGACAATGAAGTCCTGTAAAATCTGACGAGAGAAGCCTTAAAATGGCGACAGTCTGAACAAATTATAACACTTGGGCTTGGAGGGTTGGAGATTCCAGAATAAAACATAATTAGCACGAAAAGAGTAGTAAAATTTGAAACTTATGTATAAGAACTGAGTATAGAAGGCCTCAAGAGAGAAGCGGGCAGTACTAGCGAGAAGTGTGCAAGAGAGGAGTGTACAAGGGAGACGCGGCAAGCATTAGGCTGCAGATAGATAGCATTAGAGAGAACCTTGAAGCACTAGAGAGAAGCGGGGAGCAACAGAAATACATGAGAAGCGCAGCATTAGAGAGAAACACGGGAAGCACCAGTGAAAAGCTGAAAAGTACTGCAGAGAAGCTAGAAGCTATAGAGAGAAGCGGAAAAGTATCAGAATTTGCGGTTGGCTCGGCAAAAAAGCGACAAAAGAGTAGTAGAAAGCTGCTGAGAGAAGCGGAAAAGTATCAGAATATATAATATATTTAGAGAATATAGAGTAGTGGAAAGCAGCAGAGAGAAGCACTTGTTATTTGGCTGTAGAGTAAAGATGAAGAACAGAATCTAGAAAGAAGCATTAACAGGGGCTGCAGACAGAAAGTACTATAGACATATATTATATATAAACATAAAAGACAGTTAAAATCGTGGTGTAGGACTGGCCAACTGACCAAAGTCAAAGGGAGCTTGCGAAGCTTTCCTTTTTTCATAATATGTCTGCTGATTTTACTTAAATATGAACTAGTTAATATGAATAACTAAGTCTGACTACAGCATATCTTAGCGTTGGGCAATGCCTGGCAGCAATCCGCCATTTATATCAATTGTTGTAAGTGTTATTGTTGTCAGTTGAAGGCGTTACTTATGTCATGCCTGCGCCGCTTGCCGACTGTTGTTGCCACAATAAAGTCCGCCTGTCTATCCGTCTGACCCATTTCTTCACAGCTTAGTGGGCATTTGCCGAGGCCAGCAGACGGGCGCTAAGTAAACAGCAATAAAACAGCAAAACAATAATTTGTTGCTTTTTATTTGAGCAATGTTAAATGCGATATTATTGAATGGTAATCGCGGCCTAGACCCCCGGAGTATCTATATTTTTTGACAAGGGTTAGAGCCAAACAAAAAGAAGAAGAAGAAGAAGAGGAAGGGGGAGCGGATGAAGTGGCTCTTGTATTAACTGAAATGGAATGCTTGTTTGTTTGCTTACAGATTCTTCTACCTATATCATTATGCCTTCTATGCGTATCACTATCGCTTCAGTGGACAGTATCGCAGCCTGGCGCTGCTCTCGTCGTATCTCTTTATTCAGGTAACTATGCTGCATTATGCGAGGCACAAACAACAGCAAATTCTTACGCAACTGGAGCCAAGCGCTGCCTGTCAGCTGCATGACAAATTACCCAGCGCATTATTGTTCAACTGTCTGTTGTCCGACTGTCCCCCCGTCTGTCTGTCTCTATTTGACTACGGACTCACGTGTAGACAGCATCCCGTCACGTGCCTGACAACAGCAACTGAGCCCCATTGCATAACGGACCAGCTCTCTCTCTCTCTCTCTCTCGCTTTCTGTTTGACTAACATATATACACTGTCTCTATCTCCCTCTCTGTTTAGCACTCGATGGTGTTCTTCTTTCATCGGTACGAGCTGCCCGCCATTATGGCCCAGCGTCATGTCTTCATCATCACGCGAAATCAGGCGAATGCAGCAGCTGCTGTTGTCGCTGCCGCCGGCGCTGGAGGCGGTGGCGGAGGCGGCGGTGGTGCTGCCGCTCCAGCTGGTCAGCAGGCGGCGCTGCAACGTGCCCGGGTCATTGTGATGCGACTCTATAGACAGTTGGCTGCCCAGCGCCAGCGCCAGGGCCAGGGCCAGGGCCAGGCGGGAGCCAATAGAGCGGGAGTGGGCGGCGGCG
Source organism: Drosophila peninsularis (assembly GCA_035047485.1). Taxonomy (NCBI): domain Eukaryota; kingdom Metazoa; phylum Arthropoda; class Insecta; order Diptera; family Drosophilidae; genus Drosophila; species Drosophila peninsularis. The sequence goes on from JAWNPN010000035.1 coordinate 4,993,939, forward strand.
CTGCTGCGCCAGCCGCACACAACAATCCCAGCGCTGCGCTGGCGAATGCTTTGGGTAATTTGAGGCGGCTGCCGTTGGTGGGGCCGTGGCTGCATGGACGGGAGCAGTTTGCCACAGAGCGACGCGTGTTCCTTGGCCGGGGCCACGGGCATGGACAGTTGATGCATGTGCGGCTGCAGCGCATCAATATGGCCGACATACCTGGACTGCAGACGCGCGCTGCAGCGGCCGTGGCAGCTGCCAATGCCGCCGCAGTGGCTGCCACAGCCGCAGCCCAGGCAGCTACTCAGGCGGCAGCGTCGGCATCGGCAGCCGCTGCAGCGGCAACGGCAACGGCAACAGCAACCGAAACGGTGGCAGTCGGAGTGGCAGCAACTGAAGGTAACTAAGTAAATGATTGGACACAATTTGTGCCCCGCTGCGTCCACTTCATTGCACTCAATTGGCGCCGGCTTTAAATCGGTTTTGGGGCAGCAATCTAATGCCACAATAACTGTGACGCCCTGGCCCCATCGAGTGTGCAGTCGGCCGGAAGATAAATTTAAATATTTCGTTTCAACTGCACTCGAAAACGCAGTCACCAAACAACAACAGCAAAAAACCAAACCGAAATGAAAACGTGGCCAACCCAAAGAACACAAAAAAAAAAAAACAAAACAACAAAAAGAAAAAGGAAAAGAAAAAGAGAGAAACCCTGAAAACAAATGTACACAAATCTCTGATAGTCTCGTGTGTGTGCAAACAAGCCAAAGCTGCGCCAGGACGGGTCTTTGCGGCGCACTAAATACCCTGCGACACGATTCGCTCATTCCGACTCCATTCCCAAGCGGAACTCAAATTTTTAAAAATGTACTTGACTTTTTGGAGAGATTTTTTAAATTCCTGATTAATTTCGTTGGTTTTGTATTTATGGTTTTATGATTTGTAAGCAGCTATGCTCATGTTTTACTGTAATTATATAACTAGTTTATGTGAATTCAGAGCAACTTTATTGTAGACTAGAGAGAGTAGTGGTAGTGAGTGGGCATTGTAGACACCTTTAGTTGGGCTGGTCAACTTTAAACTTAAATATACATGAGCATATTTAGTATTTATATGGCCGCCTTTCTAGGCGATTTTCATAAATTCAAGGAGCGCTTGTAGAGCCTGCTATGTTTTATAACAAGTATCTGTTAGTTAGTCGTAGCTTAAACATATAAAATAATAACAAAAATTATAAAAAAATATAATAAAAAAAAATATAATAAAAAAAAATATAATAAAAAAAAATATAAAAAAATAAAAAAAAATTATAAAAAAATATAATAAAAAAAAATAATAAAAAAAAATTAAATAATGTTAAAGTTATATAAATGTCAAGTCAAAATGTATATGATATCTATAAATATAGTCTATAATCCAACATCGAAAATTCACAAAGATTCCGGCCTAATACCCACAGTTGCTTATCCCGACTGAATTGAGGCCATTCCATATTGAGTGCCCAACTGGATTACACCCAATTTGGCAATGCTTTTTTTTAGTTGCTGGCTATCAGCAGGGTATAAAAAGGAGTGGCAATAAATGTCACAGAGGCGTCGCACTCGAACATAAAACGTAGTCAATATTAACGGTATAAAATATAAATGCGAAGCGAGTGTGTGTCCGACCGACCGCCCGACCGACCCCCAGCAACTCTCTCTCGCTCGGGCTTCTTTATGTGTTTACAATAATATGAAATTATTTCTCAATTTGGCGAAAGCAGAAGGAGGAGAAGAGGAAGAAAAGTATTCAGTGAAACGAATGTTTTGTAAATTGTAACGCGCCTGTCATTTCCTGTTTTATTTTCACTTTATTTCATTGCTAACTTTGCCATTCTTTGCATATTTTAGATGTCGAATCAAATCATGGGCAAGGACGAAACGAAGCAACAACAAGAACAGAGCCAAACAGCATCAATGATGCAGGAGCAGCAGCAGCAGCAGGAGCTGAAGCAGAAACATTAGCTGGGGCAGCAGCGGAAACGGCTCCGCACAAGCAGCAATTGGAGCTGGGTGTGGATCTAGGGCAGGCAGGCGTGTCTAAGATGTTGAAAAATCCAAATTCCGCTGCAGCGGATATTATAAATATGCCGGATACGCCTGAAACTACTACAGCAACAGCAGCAATGGGAAGCCTGAGCGAGCCACAGCCCCAGCTGCTGGCCACATTGGGAAAGCAATTAGCAAATAATTTGCCAGCTCAAAGAGCGCAGCAGACGCCGTCGTCATCAGGTGAAAAGGAAAGCAGTTCAGCTGACCAGCCGAGGCAAAACAAAGTAACAGCAGGAGCAGCAGCAGCCTTCACGTCAAAACAAGCCAGCGCAGACGACGGCCGGGCCAATCCAAGCACAATGATGGATGGCAGGCAAACAGTTGATTTTATAGAAGGCGACAGCTTCACGTCAACAGCAAATTACAACGCAACAAACCACATGCAGCAGCAGCAGGAGGAGGAGAAGGTGCTGGCGGCGGCTAAGCTGATGAAAACTCTACCGCATACATCAAACCAAGTGACAACAGCAGCAGAAGCCGCAGCAACAGGCCACAACTGAATAAGAAGATACAAAGCCCACAGCAAATTTGGGGCGCTGGGCGGGCCAACAAGGGGTTAGCCCCGAAATTTAAACAGAACAGAAATCAACTCCAACAACAACAAGAAAACCTTATGCGAGCTAGGAAATTTTAGATAATTTGCCGGGTGTACTTATGTCTAGAGCATGCTGGGCGAATGTGAGCGTGTGTGTGTGCGTGTGTGTGTGTGCGTGCTAGCGGGGGTGTGTGTGTGCGTGTGTGACTAGACAAACTTTCAGATTTTTGGTACGGTAAAACTGTGTTACTTAGTGATTTTTATTATTGTTTGTGTTTGTTTTTAAACTAAGAACTAAAAACTAAAAATAAATGTGTGTTAGCCATGGCAAAAGATCGCGATGTTCTCTGCTCACTTTTTAATTAGCTGCAGTCGGAAAATGTTTCTTTTCACTTTGTTTGCAATAGAAAAAAGAAATATGCATGTTAGATTATTGCTAGTCGCTTGAACACAAAACTGAGAAATGATGAATAAAATTTAAAATTACACATTTTGAAATATATGAAAACAATTTCTATGAGCTTTGTATATTTTTAAAAACTTTTATTTTTAGTTTTAATTTTGGTTTTGATATCGGCCCTGGACAATCGTTTATTGGTTTTATTTATTTATTTTTTAATTTTTTGTTTACATTTCAATTCGATGTGCATTTCATTGCTGATTGCATAAAGAGATATAATGACACACACACACACATACACACACTCTCTCTCTCTCTCTCTCTCTCTCTCTCTCTTTATTTGTTCTTTGCAAAATGCTTTTGTGTTAATTAATCAAAAATAAATAGCGTTTCGCTTGAGAATCTTTTGTTGCTCAGCCGCAAAATGAATAAAATTCTAATTATTTCTATTTTATATTTGTATTAATTTATATATGTGTATGTATGTGTGTGTGTGTGTGCGTGTATTGGTAAAATATTAAAAATTAAAGCAATTTAATGTCGACTTCAAACGTTCGCTAATGCGAACAGAACATTTCTTATAGACGATACGACTATTTACTAACTTAATACATAAATCAAATCTAATATATATATATATACTAAATCTTATATATATGTATACTGCGCATACTGAGAGAACGGACTTCTTGAACTACTCTCAAAGTGTTATTTCTAAATATACAAATATTCAAAATTAACTGAGACTTTGCTTTACCTCATCCATCGAAGCCATCACCGAGCGCTTTCCGCGGAGAACTTCGCTTGGCTTTCGAAAACTTTCTGTGGCTGGCAAGTTTTTGGGGCCTTAACTTTAAAGTGGAGTTGGTTAGCAAACGCAGTTCAAAAATCATTTGAGAATTTATTTCTGATTGAAAATATCTCGAGTCCAGGGAATAAGCTTCGCATGATTCTAATTAAATATTAAAGGCATAAATCGTAGCTGGCTGTAGTACTAAATGTTATTAAAAAGGAAGTTTCTTTTTTTTCTAAGTAGGTTAGCTCCGACTGCGACTCTGTCCCTGGGGCCTTGAACTCGTTTATGCAGCGGCCAAACGTGCGCAGATTGTGGATGAGTCGCGAAGGACTCACATAAATAACTGGCAACATTGTTCACTTTAAGGCGTTATTTATATTTTTAGCTGCAGAATAGGAGTGAGAGCTAAGCGCGTGCAGCTGCAGAGGTGTGGATACCAGATGAATGATGGGGCAGCTGATGCTATATGTCATGCATATATTATATATATAGTTATTTTAAAAATGAGATATATTTTTATTTCTAAATTGTATTATCTCTCTCTGTGTCCCTGAAACACTGTTTATAGCTCTCTCTATCTTTGTCTCTATCTATCTTTAATCATAGATTCAACTTCATAAAGATGCACCGCACACTTTCTGTTAGTTTACAGCATTATTTGATGAGAAATAATGCATGAAGATATATCTTTACTAAAATGCTTAAAAAACCAATCGATAGCTTCGATGATTTATGCAGAAACACATAAATTTGAGCAGCGAGTCTAACCCACATCAGTAAAATAACTTCTGCATGAGGGAGAGTGGCTGACTAAGAGAGAGAGAGAGGGAGTCGGAGAGCGCTACTGTGAAGCATTGAACGATCTGAACGCTGAACTTAATTTAAATTAAAGATAAACAAATTATGCGCCATCAAAAGCTGAATACGTTTTGCATATTTTGGGTTTTCGAATTAAGTTAAAGGAATACAATGTAATAATAATAATAATGATTATGATAACACCAGACAGGCAGGGCGAGGCAGGCAGCAGGCAGCAGGCAGCTCAGAGCGAATTGGAAATTTTGCTCATGTCAGTCTTAAATGCTCGAGTTGGGTGCTTAGCTTTAGCTGCTGATAGATATTATGCATGCCAATGCCAAGATGAGCCACCCAGCCCCATTCGCATCATCATCATCATCATCGATAGGTTGGAAGTCGCGGCCAAACTTTATGCCGAAGTATGTAAATAAAACAATGCAAATGTCTGGCAGGGCACGTCAGGACTCTGCTTGGAGCTAGAGCTTGAGATTGCGTCTCCTTGGCCAGGGCCAGGGGCAACGCACGCCAGCAGTAGCAACTGTCGCTGTCAATGCGCATTCCTTCCAGTTCGCTGATGTGAGCCAAGCCAAACATCCTACAATAATAAACAAGCGCATCGCCAGCGTGTGCCAGCGACTTCAGACGTCAGACGACTGCTGCGTGTGGCCCGAGACACGCCTGACATCTCATGTGGGCAGGGGTATGTCCCCCCCCCCCCTCACCACTTCCCCAATCCCAAAAAAAAACCGAAAATAAAAATATCTCCAGTCGTACATATTTATTACAGCAAGAAGGCGAGAGTAAGCGCCTCGACACGGCCCGGGTTGCATGAGCAACGTGCGTCCTTGATTAACATCTTATGAAGCAGGAAAGAAACATAAAATAATAATAAACTGAAGAGCAACACAAGCCGACTTCATTCCTTATCAATGTATTTGACGCGGGGCTACTTTAGCTGCTGATTATTTGCTCATTTGTTTCGGCATGAGAAACTTTTCAATAAAAGATGCGAATGTTGTCCCAGCATAAAATGATAAACAAATCATTTGCATATCATTAATGCAAATGTGAGTGGGTGTGCGTAGGTGTCTGTGTGTGTGCGTGTGTGTGTGTGTGTGTGTGTGATGTTGTCATTAAAAGGCTTGTCATACAACCTACCCCCGGCCACATGCGCATTTCCGCCGCCAACGACATCCGACATCCGGCGTTTAAATGCGGCTGTTAATCACAAGTCAAACAAAATGCTGCATACTTTTAGGCTGCGCCAGCTAATTATACGTATTTATGTGTCAGTGTGTGTGTGCGTGGATTTTTGTGCCTTGGGCATATGTTCACATGAATCTTAATTAGGTCTTTTGTTTCGCACAAAGCCGCAGGCACACATAAAAAATATATAAATACACACACACACACACACACATATATATATATACATGAGTGTGGTTCTTTGAATTTGACAGAAACTTATACGATACACTTTCTATTAAAGCTTGTTTGACATATCAGTTTTCCCCATTACAACTTCCATTTCCCTTTGAAGTCTCTTGATGAAGTACACAGTAATGCCCTCACTGGGCTCGTATTTGCCTTGTAGCTGGCTTCATTTATATTTAGTCTTTATATTTAGCGCATCTAAGGGGATTTGCTTTATACAGCTCAAGTGTTTCCTTTGAATCTCAACTGGAGGACTTGACTGGAAAATAACAAGGGCCATCAGCATCAGCATCTGAACTATTTTCAAATCCTCTTCTATTTATATAAAAATTTATGATAATTTTGATAGCCTTTAAAAGTTATAATTTTTTTAATATTTAATTTTTAATTTTTTTTTTTTAGGTTCTTAATATTCGCAGCAATGGCTACCATCATCATATTCATTCATAGTATGCTTCCATACGCCAGCTGCCAGCAGCTTTTAAACACCGATAAGATTGACATTATAAGGATTCCCATAGGTATACGAGGACCAGGAAAGTGCGGCGCTGTGCTGCGCTTGAGCAGATAAAGATGACATCCAAGGAGCAACTGCAAAAGAATTGACTTCGAAGACTTTTTAAAATTTGTAAATAATAATAATAATCCTGCTAATTACCAAAACAAATAATAATAGTCTTAATAATGATCTCATTCATATCAAATCTCCAACGCCTCAGCTCAGCAGTTGCTGGTCTTCGCGAAACTCGACGGCTTTGAAGTCGCTTATAATGTTGTATGAGGATGCTCGCAGGCAAATCAAAAGTCAAAAGTCAAAAGTAAAAAATCAGAAATCAAAAATCGAAAATCAAAAAGCTTAATTAGCCCTTTGAAATATGGCGTGGCTGAAGTAATTAGCTGCAAAAGGTAAAGGCAAGCTGAAAGGGATTTGAAAAGTTAATTAATGCTCTTATAGAATCGCCATTAAAATGCTCATAAACTTTGCGCTAAAAAGAAGATAAAGTTTTGCGCTATGTTTACTTCTTTCTCTCGTTCTCCCGTTCTCTCTCTTTTCTCCTTTTTTTTGTTAAAAATCCAAGTGGATTTATGAAATGAATTTTCTACTTACGCAAGTTTCTTCGCCGTAATCAATCTTAACGCAGTTTTATCTTTTGTTTTCTATTCGTTGTTAACAACTCAGAGGCGGGCTTAATGCTTATTGATGGAGTTGGACGGGCTAAAAATTGTTGGCCATTGGATTGTTGGGGGAATCTGGTTAACTACGTGTATTCTCAAGCAATAACATTTGATTGTGCCAGTTATAGCTACGAGCATACACGTGGCCACTGCCGATTCCAGTTTCCAATTGCGTCCGCAGCTTCCACTTCATAAACATAATCAAGCTGCAGCCGCACGGCGGGACCTAATCTCGTTCGGGATTCGCATGCCAGCGCGCGGTCACTTTGCGGCCACTTTGCTTTACGTGTTTTTATTTAATTTTCCATCTACTTACCCCGCAGTCGGGCGGCAGCTCCCTCAGCACACCCAGGGCCCGAGGACTCCGTTGTAGTTGCTCTGTCTTAGTTGGCGGTTTTGTGTTACGGCAGATATGCCTAATAACGCCCCAGCCGCAAAATTAATTGCACTATAATTTGTAATTAAGTTACCCGGCACAAAACACGAACAATGTGGGCAGCGCGTCGAGGGGCGGGCAAATTTCAAGCTCATAAAACGAAACCAGGAACTGGAGCTGCTGCCGTTGTCCAAGGGTCGTCCCAGGGTTTCTGGTTTGCATGAACTCTGTATCTCTGTGTGGGTGTGTGGGTGTGTGGGTGTGTGGGTGGGTGGGTGTGTTGGTATGTGGCCACAGCGTTGTTTCACTATAATTAATTAATTACATTACACAAACTTGCTGTCATCATTGCTGTTGTTGCTGCTGCTGCTGCTGCGCTTGTTGCAGTTGCAAAACGTAATGAACCGCCAGCAACAACTGGGGGCAAGGCCAGTTGACAAGCGTCTGCAATGTCACTTTCAATAAAATTAACTTGTTTCGCAATCAGCTACTGCACCTTAACCATACTCCACTTGCCACGCCCCCCCCTACAGCCACCGCCTTCGCCTGCACGCAATTATATTGCAATTTGGTGGCTGGGCAAAAGCCAATCAAACAACTTTTGCCAGCAACAGTGTGTGTGTGTGTGAGTGAGTGTGTGAGTGTGTGTGTGGCAAAATGCAAAATGTATATAAACTCAATTACTGCGTAGACAGTCAAGCGGCGGGGCGGGGCGGGGCTCGCTGTGTAGAAAGAGCGCATTAAAACTTATGGATTTTTAGTGTTTGAAGTGCAAAGAGTTGAGCAAAGTTAAAGGTAAAGTTGCAGCTAATTAGCAGGTATTTCAGCCAGCATATATAGCACATATATCGTGTAGATATATGCAGACATTCGCCAAGATCCGAGCCGCGCATTAATTACAAATTTGTCTGTTTGTCTGCATTTGCTGTTTGCCAATATCAAATTGTTTTTCCATCTTCAGTTTCGCTCCTCCTTCGCCTGCTTCTCCTTCTTTTTTGATGTATGTATTTCATGTTTTCTTATATTTGTTTTCTTTTTCCTTTTGTAGGTTGCTCGCGGCTCTGTTGCTTGGGTGTCCTTTTCTTGAGCCATGTTGCCAGGTTGCCGCCGCTCTCTGCTGTATCTGTGTATTGAGCGAGGCTGTCCCCGAGGCTATTGGTCGGAAAATAAATCGCGCATAATGCCGCATAGCGGAGCAACAGCACGAAGTATTTGCACTGCGTGACAAACAATTTGTGCCAACATTGACAGACGCAGACATTTTCTACCCCTAGACGAGGGGCGGGTGGTGGGGCGGGGCACCAGCAGGTCATACTCATCCTCAGTCGCATCCGCATCCGTTTCCGTTGAGCATGCGACGGCGGCGAGCAACTTGCTAGCTTTCAGCTGCAGCAGCAGCAACAACAGTTGCTGCCAGTAGATGTTGCCGCCGTGTTGCTGCTGCTGTTGTTGCTGTTATTCTTTGGCCACGCACGTCAGAGTGTTATTTGTAGTGCCTGTCCGGCAGATGAGAAATGAGACAGAGACAACAACCAAGAAAAGCAATAGAAAGAGAAAGAGAGTGAGAGAGAGAGAGATAGAGCTGCCAATCTGCAGCGCACTTTATAAATATTTTCATTACGTTTTGCGCTGGGGTCGCTAATTGAAAAATGATTTGCGCAGCTTAATTAAGCGGCAAACATGAACAACAAATGCAATTTTGTTGCATTTGCACAAATATTGAATTTATGCAACAAATCAAGTCACACACACACACACACACACACACACATAATCAACTGCCGCCCGCATTGGCATTTTTGGGCCTATTCTCGTCCCTTTTTGCTCGCTCGCCTCCCCATATTACTTTCTAATGATATTCAAATGGCGCTGCGACACACGAATTCGTTGCCCAAACTTGATTTATGCATAAAACAACAAAACAGAACCCAATAAAAATAGATAAACAAAAATCAAACAGCAACAATTCGGCATAAACTAAAGTAAACAAAGTATGCAAAAAATGCTGAAACAAAAGCAACTTTGATTTTGATTTTGGGCTCAGGCATTTGAAGTTCTGGTTCGTTGAGTTCCATTTCGATGTGTGTACATATCGACGGGCCCTTTTCCCTCCCTCTCCCACGCCCACCCTTTGATACACACTCTCTGTTTTTTCGCCCATCTATTGATGCTATTCTATTAAAATATTTAGCCGTCGCATAGTGCAAAGTTTCAGACACAAAGCAAAAATTTGCATAACTAATAAACGGGTCCGAGCTCAAGGAATATTTTGCATAACAACTGTCGCAGCTATTTCAGAATTTAAGTCTTGCTTTTCTCATTTTTACTTTATCAAATCAATATTCTATATGCCGTTGCGTGAGGTAATTCAAGGAACAAAGCCTCAAACTTTGAAAAAAATCATTGCCTACTTTTCAGGGCAGCGGATTGTAGATCTGAGTCTGAGCTTGAAAGTGACTTGGGAGCGAAGCTTAAATTATATTTTAGTTAAAATATTTTTTAAATTTAACTAAAATACTGCATTTACACATTTAGTATTTTTGCTTTTTATAAATATTTTATTTTGTACTTTTTCTAATATATTTTTCTTCTTTTCAGGGCAGCTGGCGAAAGACTTCACCCAGAGTACGGCTAGAAATTGGGACTCAATTTTATTTTATATATTTTTTAAGTATAACATTGAATTTTAAATTTATTTACTTATTTACTTCATATAAATATATATAAAATATTTATTCATTTTTATTTTCTAATAGCAATCCTTCCTTTTTCCCTTCCGTTTTAAACTTTCTGTATTCCTTTTCTATAAAGGTAAGCATCCATCAATCTTAAGCATTTCCGAAACATAATTTCCAACTTTTCATTTTGTATTCTAATTCTGAAAAAGAATGCAAAGTTTTTTGAGGTTGACAGGACGTGGACCTGGACGTGGACCTTCAATGAACCCCAAGTGAAGTTGACAGCAGTTGTTTAGAGGTTAAACGTAATTAAAATGGAAACAAAGCCTGAGTCAAGTTGAGCCAGCTCCTCTCACTACCTGGCCATTTAAGTAGCTTTAAAATGCTGAAGCGTCAAGTTTTCGTTGGCTTTTGGCTTTTTGGCTTTTAGCTCCTTGCAATTTCGCCAGCCATTCAACCCTTTGATGTGTATTGTGCGCTGCATATCAAGTTAATTAAAACGCATTCATTCAAAGTGCCAGCTATGCGAAATTGCAGACACTTCTTGCGCTCTCTCTCACACTTGCTCTCGCCCTCACTCTCTCTGTCTCTCTCTCACGCCTTGCCATTTGTCAGTTTGTTTTTCTTTATTTTTGCTGAATTTTTCGTGTTTTTTTTTTTGGGGTCAACTGTGACTGGGTCATTTGCAACATCAGCTGCACATAATAGCACTCAATCAGCGCGTAGAGTTGTTGCTTCCAGGGTTGTCATTTATTAATTATGCAGAGCTGCAGCTGCAGCATGCAAATTGCGTATACGACAGCGTGGCAGACAGCCCCAAAATGCTAATTAAATAGCAGCTAATGCTGCACAATACAATGCTGATTGGTCTATTGCCATTTATAACTAGTCTGGCGCACGCTACATGCCACATGCCAAATGGCACATGCCGCATGCCGCATGCCGCATGCCACATGCCACCTGACTCGTAAATGCCAAACGCAATAAGCTCTTATGGACTAATGCTGATGTGACTCTTGCTTAATGCGCATCATTCGGCTCAGGTATAATAGATTCTATTACAGTCTATATGAGTGTGTGTGTGTATGGGTGTGTGTGTGTGTGTGTGTGTGTCTGGGTGTGTGGGTGTGCGTGTATTCACACTTCACTATTTAACGTAGTCGCATTAATACGCTTCAATAACTGAATATAATTGATGTTTAAAAACTCACACAAAAGTTACGATAAGTATTCCTTCCTACATAATGCTATATATATACCGTTATACATACATATGCTGTATATAAATATATATCTATCTATTGAAAATGTTTCGTGCTTTTGTCATAAGATTTTGTGCGTCTGGCAGCTGTAACCATTCCCGACTTCAAGAATCCCCTGCCCAGTCCAGTCTCAGCTACCCTCAGGCTGTGTGTGTGTGTGTGTGGGTGTGGGTCTGTGTGTAAGTCAAACATTAATTGGCACTTAAAGACATTTAATGGTCACATGGTGCGCTCATCGATATATATATACATATATATAAATATATATTTTGAAACAATTTTGATGTTTTCACAGCGTTTCCCACTTTTAACGATATATTTGAAAAGTAACTGCCAAAGGATATTTATGAACATTACATTTATCACATATACTTACTCATATAGATATATATAGATCTGTGTGTGTGTGTGTGTGTGTGTGTGTGTGTGTGTGTCTTGGGTGTGTGCTAAGCTGGAGGTTACTTACTTGGCTCGGCTTGGATTACAACTTCTAATGCATATGAATAGTTGCCATTAGTTTTTAATTAACACAGCTGAAAGCATATAAACTGTGTGTGTGTGTGGGTGTGTGTGTGTGTGTGGGTATTAGGTGTTGTGCGAGTGTGCGATAATCATGTAACTAAGCTGATTTTGTGTTAAATACAAAGTTGTGGCTCTGCTGTTAATCCATTTGTTCAGCTAGACAAACTGGCAAACGAAAACTCCAAAAGCGGAAGTTAAGTGAGAAGCGGGCATAGGCGAGCGGGCAGCGGGCAGCGGGCAGCGACACCCGGAAACTGTAGTTGATTGTCAGTTTGGTTTGTCGCCTGAATTCATTTGGTCTATGCCTTTGTACTGTTGTGCTTTAGCCTTTTCGTCTCTCTCTTTTTTTGCGGCTTTGATTGTAAAGTTTTTGTGCATTCCTCATTTTGCGTTGGTCTGTCAAGTTTCGCTTCCCTTTTCTTTTTTTGGCGTAAAAAGTGAAATAATTAACGCTTCGTTTGAGCTCGTGTTAACTGACTATGTAAAGATTTAAATAAATTAGTCGAATTTTTCGTCATTTTTTTGCAACGTTTCGTTCACGGTGAAAGTTCATTTGAGAGATTGCAGCGCTTTTTCCATTTCAAAGGAAACAAATTAATTCGCGCTTCTCTTTTCTACCCAGAACTGAGTTCCGTAACGCTATTCATAGTTGACGTTTGAAACACTTAAGGCAAATTCTTGAAATTATTTGAGTCATCTTATGAGATTGCTGCCAGTTCCTGCGCTACGGTAGTTCTATTAAAAATTATGATAACGTAGAACTCCAAGCTCTTATTCTAAGTATAGTTGTGCTTCTCCCTTTATAGTAACTTTAGGCTTCTCTCTTCATAGTAACTAGAACTTATCTGTGGCTCTCACTACAACATTAACTTCTAGCGCAGCTCTTTCGAGCCGATGCGCGCTTCTGTCTTTAGATTATATATTCGCTTCTCTCTTCATAGAGCTTATCTTTGCTTCTCGCTTCACTAGACTAAAGTATTCGCTTCTCTCTTCATAGTAATTAGAGCTTATCTGTGCTTCTTGCTATACTAGACTAGAGTATTCTCTTTTCTCTTCATAGTAATTAGAGCTTATCTTTGCTTCTCGCTTCACTAGACTTCGTATGATCTGCATCGATTAAAACGACTCCCTTTCGCTTATCGCTTCTCTTTATAGTTCTTTCCACTTAAATTCACTTATTTCACTTCTTTCTCTTTGCCCGTTTCTTTACTTCTAGCTAGACTGCACCTTGAGTTTATCTCAGTTTCTCACTTCTTGCGTCACTCGACTTCACCTGGTAGTAAAATAGTGTTAAGTTAATTTTAGTGTTGATAAACGGTATTAAAAACGCTTCTCGCTATTAGTCCTCATATCTGCTTCTAGATTTTGTCTAAGCTTCTCTCTGCTATGTTATTAGTGCTTATCTCTGGTTCTCAGTTCATAGTACCTAGAGTGTGCCTTAGCTTCTCTCTGCTTGACTTGTGTTGGTTAACGTCAATATAAATCTTACCTAGTTGCTTGCTCGCCTTCCTCTCTGACATTACAGACATAGACTAGTTGCCTCAGATGGCTCAACACTGACAAGGCCTGCCGATCTTCAGCTATCGTTGAATGTAATTTGATTCTTTGTATGCAGCTGCGCTAGTCGCCTGCCTTGCAATTCATTAAGACCGCTATAAACTCTCATATAGTTGCTATTATGATGTCGCTATTCCTCAGTCTGCAGGCTCTGCACTTTTCTGCATGTTTTCTTATCGGCATTTCGCCTTTTTACTTTCTAACTTGAATTTATGTCTATTAGTAATGTTTGCTGGCTGTGGCCATAAAAGTGCCAGCTTCGCAGATTGCTGTGTAACTACTTTAGACTGTCTAACTGTTCTATCGCTGGCTCTCTCGCCCGCTCTTTCTTCGCGTCTCTGCTTGGCTCCTGCTGTCTATTGGATTAGATCTAAGTCAATATAGTTTAACGGCGCGCAGGCCAACAAATTTCTTTTATTGCTCGCATACCCAACGCATAAAATCCCGATATGCAGCAACTGTCTGGCTGCACACACACACACACACACACACACAGACTGACTGATATTACCGCACACACACCTACACCTATATATACGCACACAGACCTGGCCTGGCCTGGCCTTGTTGCGGCTCCGGGCTGCATATGAGCTTTGGCCATAAATTTAGCACCCGCCATGGCAGTTGGCAGTTGGCAGCTGCTGCACCCGTTCGAAAAACAGCCCTTAGACGCACCCCTCCCCCGCCTCGCCTGTAGCCTACGGCCAGGCCAAACCCTGTGCTATTGCCTTCAGCTATGCTCGTCGCTGGCTTCGTTTGTTTAGTGCAATTAATGAGGCTGTCGTCGTCGTCGTCGTCGTCGTGTGTTATCAACAGGTGTTAAATTTCAATTTCCAGTTTATTGCTTATTAGTCAGAGTCAACGGTAAATGGTGAACGGCGAACGGCGAACGTGGAACGTTATAGTCAGTGCAGCCTGTGGCAGATGTTTGTAATTTAAACGAAATTAAATTTGGCCCCAATACCCATGTCAGCTTATGGCCAAAAAGCCAGCGCACGTGTGCTAGAGAGAGAGAGAGCGAGCGAGATAGATGCTAGCAGATAGTGAGCGGGAGATGGAGTAGGTGCCTTGAGCAAAGGGACATTAATTAAAGTTGACGTTTAGGTGTTAGCACTGTGCCTGTGCGATATATCACAATGATCAATCACGCAGCACGGACACCGGACCGGACACCCACAGCAGGACTCAGGACTCGGGACTCAGGGCCAGAGGCCAAGAACGAGACACAGCCACAGACATGCTGAGTAAAATTGAGACAGAGTCCAGGTCTGAGCTGTAGATGGCGACGGAGATGGCGATGGCGATGGAGATGTCGTCGGCGTGCGAGACAGAGGCAAATTGCTGGCGGTCGGGTCTCTTGGTCAATTCAATTTGCTAGTTTGATTTGTTTGGCTTTTCGGTTTCGAGTCGTGCTGGAGGCTGGCAGCTCGACGTGTTGCTGGCACGTTTTAGCATTTGAACTGGCACGTCTATATCATAAATTTACTGCCATATGTTGAGCCACTCTCACACACGCTCACATAACTCAATGCAACGAAACTTTTATGCGCCGATAAGCAACAGCCACAACAACAACAATGACGGAACGCCACATTTAATATTTAATATTTAATATGGTAAAAGCAAAAGTTAATAATGTGCGCTTTATCTACTTACCCAGCCATATGGTGGCACACAAAAAACGAAACACTCTGCCCCAATAGGTATGCTACAGTTTTTGTTATCTGCCTTGCGGCCTTTTATATATTATTATTACTGTTTTTCTTTTTGTATTTCCTTTTTTGTTTTTCCTTTTTTGTGTTTGAACTTGAGCAAAACATTGTAATAAAAACTAATTGTACTTTCACTTAACAACAAATTGTTGATTGAGGACTGGAGCGCTGGGGCTGGAGCCGGAGCTGGTGCCAGTGGCTGCGGCAGTACCACAACCGTTGCCAGTCAGACTGTGACTGTTATGAAGCCTGATAATTTATCGGGCAGCAAGTCTAGCAGCGCATGCTGCGACGACAACACACGGCGGCAGCGTCGACTGCTGCCCGCTGTCGACGTCGCTGCCATCGTCGCCGTCGCCGTCGCCGTCGCCATCGACGACAACCCTCGCGCGCCATAGTGGGGACTACGACGTATCTATGGCAACTTGGGCGCGGTGGTACTCTACGGCGCAACAGTTCGAAAAGGGATGAAAAATCGTTGTCGTTGCCGCTGCCGCTGCCGCTGCCTGTTGAGGCCAGCTCCTTTTCGCTCGGCCCACGAATGGAGTCCACAAACGGCAACCAGTTGACAACTACACATATGCTGGCCATGTGTGTGTGTGTGTGTGTAGTGAGTGCAGTTGTTGTTGTTGCTTCGGTGCCTTGGTGCAAGCTGCAGGACACCCGCTGCGCCCAGCCACCCACCTGTAGTCGCGGGCATACGCTGCGTATACGTGTTGTATGTGGATTGCATTCACTGTTGTTATTGCTAGGAAGCGAGGCCAAACTGCGCCGGCGCCAACTGCCAACAAGTGAAGCAACAAGCAGCAACAAGCAGCAACAGCAGCAGCAGGCAGCGGCGGCGGCGACGGCAGCAGCAGCAGCAGCAGCAGCGGCAGTCGTCTGGCCCTGGGCAACAGAGTGAGTGGGAGAGAGAGAGCGAGTGAGAGCGCGAGAGCGCACGCACGCCCACGCCAACTGGAGCGAAAGAGCGCGCACGAGTGTGTGTGGCGGCCACACACATTAGCAGCAACAACAACAGCAACAACCATATGGACAGCTGTCGGCGTTTTCTATTTTTTTTTACACATTTTATATTTCTTGTTGTTTTTGTTGTTGTTTTTTATACTTTATTTTTTGCGCTGCTTTCCTCATGCTGTTTGCTGTTGGGAGTTTTGGTCGCCGTCTACTTATTATTATGCTTAATTTTTACCGAGTTGCCATTAAAGAAGCACACGGCAACAACAACAACAACAACAAGGGCAACAAAGCAAAGACTGCAGGCATTTAAAGTAAGCAGGCACTGGGCTGGGGGGCGGAGCGGGTCTGGAGTGGGCGTAGCACAAGTTGAGCTGCTGCGTCCATATGTGCTGGCATTTATTGGCATAGGAAGCAAACAAGCAAAAAGTAACAAGTATGTCTCATATGTTTTTGCTTTTACTTAGCTGCGGCTAAGGCAGCCAGCAGCCAGCAGCCAGCAACCAGCAACCAGCAACCAGCAAACAACAACAACAACAAGAAACACTGGCGCCGGCTACATTGACAACGACTGTTGAAGGGGGCAGACGGTGTGCTCAAAAGTCAATTGTTTGCGCCTGCACGAGGGTCTGGCGTAACTTTTGTAACATACGATGCACACACACACACACACATATATATATATAAATGTGTGTGTGAAGTGTTGGCTGTGCATGTGACTGATATATGAGTACGTGATTGTGGTATGTGTCTTGCCGAACTTGTTGCTGTCCGCTTTCAGCAAACTTGCAAGCGAAGTTCACACACACACACACACACACATCGCCACATTCGCCTTTAAGTTTTGGTAATTGTGCAACTAAATTGGCAAATAGCTGACATATAAACGCCACCCAGCTCAAGCACCACAGCTAACCAACTCGAGCAGCTTGCGATCCATTAAGGGCATTTGCGCTTTTCGTAGCATACTTTTTGGGGCGCATGCAAAATACTTGATTTTTTAACAGTTTTAATAGTTGCGCTGACTTTTGGCATTGCCAAACTTCCCAAGCGACCTTAAACCCTCAAAAGTTTAGTTCTAGTTGCACATGAAGTATGCATTAGATGCGAAACGATTTTAGTAGAGTCGCAGCACATAAAAGGCGTTTGAGGAATAAAAGCATTAGTTATGTATGGCAAGATCTATATATATATTTAGTTTGATCTTATTACGCGACAATTCGGCTAAAAATATTGTAGTTCTTTAGTATTTTTAGCCACAAAAAAGTCGCTAAATTTATAGCTAATCAAAATTTGTATAGCCGAAAATTTGATTAGCTGAAAGCTAAGGCAGCACACAAGTTATAAAAAGATTTATAACTGAGTGTACCTTAAATATTTAAATGCAACTTATTTTATAATTAATTATTAGACATATATCCTTAAGTATTTTATAACAATTGACTAAACTCAGTCTACTCTCAGTACTATAAAAATATTTTAATAAGATCTCTCAGATCTCTTATACTCAACCTAATACAGATTGCTATTGTATAAACAGAAACTCTTAATAACTAATATTAACTATACTTAATATAGTTTAATTTTGAATGAAATTTAATTTTAAATTTATTTTATTTCATTTGAACTCTCCTTAAACAACTTTTCTTTAATGTTTGTTAACCGCCTGCTTAGCGTTCGTGTTTGGGTTCGCCTAATATATCAATATCCACTTGCACATCTGTAGATACGTATCTGGCGTCTGTAAACCACATGCAATACATTTATTTTATTAGCTCGAGCTCGGGCTCGGGCTCGGAGCGAGTGTCCCTCGTACTCGAATGGCTGCCAAGTGGCAGCGAAATGCCGCGAAGTGACTTCTCACATGAGAAATTGAATTGTCTCTCATCCGTGCACTTTTGCTGGCTGGATGAGCGCGCATTTGCTGCTACAGATTCTGCCAGTGCCGCCCCCGTGAAACGCCCCCCGCCCTGACCCTGGCCGTGGCCGCGCACAGACGAAGCCCACCAAAGACAGACAGACAAAAGCGTGGCGCAGCAGTCGCAGAGTCAATTGGACCCACAGACACAGCTCGTTGGACAAACAATTGCTGAGGCGGGCTATCATAGAGATATACATCTGTATACTATATATATATATATATATATATATATATATATATGTGTGTGTGTGTGTGTGTACATCATTTGTTGTAGGTTTGGCCTACTTTTTGGCTGGCTTTTGGCTGGTTTGGCTGGCTGGGCATTAAACACATTTACACGTCCAGCTGGCAACAGCTGCTGCTCAATTTTCAGCGTCTGCTTGCATATGCACACACACACACACACACACACACATATACTTAGTTTGTTACGCTTATATACACATTACGTATACGCCGTTTGGTACGCGTTGCATTTGGGGATCTGCTGAATGGCTTCGTGGCTGCCATTTGCATCTTTTACGGCCGCTGTGATTCGATTGCAACAAACAGTTTTAACGGCAACGAAAGACACAATAAGCATATAACAATGACATAAAAGCCAAGAACATGCAACGACCCCCCAGCCCCCCCTCACGCTCCTCCTCTATGTATATTGTGTCGCGCAACGGTCGCATAAAACCGAAGGAAATTGTAAATGAAACGCACTTGAAATGCTGCTGCTGCTGCTGCTGCTGTTGCTGCAGCGTCGTCGGCGAGGAGAACTAACACAGGACGCAGGACTCGGGACTCGGGACTCTCTGTCGCTGGCTGGGCGTAACCATAGCCAGCGCCAAGCCACGCGCCTGGATCACATGGATTGAGTTACAGTTACATTCACCAACCGGATGCGGATGCGGATGCGGATGCGGCAGTCAGCAAAGGCGCTTTGTGGCAACATATGGAGAGTGTGCTTTAAGTGCAATTGTATATCCTGCCCAGGGTTTTTGTGGTGTGTGTGTGCATGGGCGGGTGTGGGTGTGCGACACACATAAATAATAAAAGCACATGAGCCAGCCCCAGCTCACTTTTTACATATGTATGCGGATGTGTGTCTGTGTGTGTAACACAAGTATTAGACTCTCACACACACACACACACACATTCACATAGACACTTTGATATGCTAGACGCGACACCCTTTCATATAATTATTTATGTAATTGTCATCCGAACTTCATAAGATTTCATTTAATGGGCCATCTACGAAAAATATAAATTGGCTTTCTCTGATTTATGTGAAAGCTGTGCGAGCTACGAGAGCTCAGGCAGCGCCACTGCTGCCAGCATTTGTCTAACTGTCAGAGAGACTGGGCAACACACACACACACACACACACACAGCTGCCGTTGCTGGTGTTGAGCTTGTCAACTCCTGAGACCGCAAATCGAATTACACATGCAAATCACTTGGTTTGGACGCTTGTCCACTACAGCTGGCTGAGCCACAGCTTTGCGCTCGTCCTTGTCTGCCTTTTGGTGTGCGTTTTGGGCGCAGGATGTGGCCCGTTGATTGCCCATCGGTTTGCATCTTAATGGCCATTCGTACAGTTTAAAGCAATTACACACATATATGAGTTCCGCTGACGGACGGAGGGACGGACGCAATCTAATTACAAAACAAGCTTTTCATTAAAACCCCCCAATGATTGAATTCTCGCGCATTCATTGGGCGCATGCCGCCATAAAAAACGCATGTGAATGGATTTTTAGCTGGAAAACGGCTAAATGCGCCTCCTTTTGCCATTTCCACATTCAATGAAAACTAAAATGCAAATAGTTGCGCTCGCTTACATATCAGCGCTGCTACGACTTCCTCAATTGGTGCTTAGCTCCAAAGTTTTCTCATTATGTCGGCTGAAAAAAGCGGAGAGTGAAGCTGGAGCAGGCAGAAGCGGGCTTTATGAAGTATATTTATTATATATTATTAAAGAGTTCAATTATGAACTAATAAACAAGTTGTAGACGTGGGTTGTTGTCTGAGAGAGTACTGCCAGAAGCAGAGCTGCGCCTGTAGAGGATGCCAAAACTTATCTGAGTGAATCAGCTCTAGCCAAGGGCTGTATACAGGATCCAATGGATTATTCTCTTTGGGGCAAAGTCCGTACTAAAAGTTACGCCAGTCTTGAGGCGCTAAAGAGAGCCATTGCTCGCGAGTGGGCCAAAATACCTGAAAGTCACTTGCGGCCAGCTTGGCCGCCTCAAGGCCATAGTCAAGGCAAAGGCTGGTCAGATCATGCAAAAGTGAATTGATTCTGAATTTCGTATTATTTTCACACATTTTGTTCTTTGAACTAAATAAAAGTAATTTGCCAAACTGAATGTATGAGCTTTTCAATTGGTTACACTTCGAGTGCCGCATCCTGTACTCAATCCTTATACGACCCATAAGATAAAGATCTCTCCAACAAGTTGGTTTCATCTCATCTGCAATATTGTTGACAATATTGTGCACAGATCTGGATGTCACATAATTTCTGGTGTCGCAGCCACGCCCCTCACCGCCCGCAGTGGCTGAGTCACGCACACACACACACACACACACACACATGGGTGTTATTTGACTGTCGCACGTTTCGCAGTTAATTTATATTCATAAGTCAAATTGGTGTACAATTACCGCCCGATTATGAAAACGAGCAACAGCGGGCGGCCAACAGCGAAACGTTTGTCAAAATCAACCCCACCGCAGCGCCCCCCGCCCATGGCTGTGAGCAGGGTCGCTGCTTGGGCGCTTAGTGGAAATAGAAAGGAAAACAGAAAAGTGGAGCTGGGTCTGGTCGTGCGCCCAGCAGCCATATGGAGCGAGCTGTTGCTGCTATTTCTATTTTTTAGTGCGGCGACAACTTAAACAACAAGCAGCAACCCCCGAATGACACTTGGCAAGTATTATGCCAGCTCCTGATGCTCCTGCTGCTCCTGCTGCTGCTGCTATCTCCCCAAGGATCAGCAAACGCGTTGCCATGCCAGGCGGGCCGAGCCGTGTGGGCTGCAGCCAAACGGGCGCTGGCCTGGACTCCATGTGGAACTAGAACTGGAGCTCGGGCCGGAGCAGCAGTTGATGAGCTGGCGCCTCGTTGCGAGCGGGCGTCACTCGCCTGCTTGCTGTGTTGTGTCAGGACGTGTCACCTACACACAGCCACATGTAGATGCTTGCGAGAGAGAGAGAGAGAGAGCGAGAGAGAGAGGGGGGCAGTCGGAGTGAGAGGCTGTCTCGAGTCTGAGTTGCCCTGTGGCGCTGGGCGGCATTAACGAGCCAGTCCGTGCGACAGTCATGGAGTCAAGGAGTCATGCAGCCATGGCTGCTGGGCATGGCCGGTAAAGCCAAAGCCAAAGCTAAAGCCAGAGCCGGTGCCAGTGCCAGTGCCAGTGCCAGTTGCCGCATATCCTTATGGCCATGCCAAGCTAAGCCGTCAACTTGTCATCGTCATGAAAAATCTGTGAAGTCAGCCACAATTTTGGCGCCAGTCTGCTTAGCAGCCAGCTGTGCGTGTGGATGCGTGTGACCCAAGAAACCAACCACCCGGCCACGCACATCCTTTAGAGACTCGCTCTCTCTCTGTCTCTCTCTCTCCCTCTCTCGGCATGGTGGGGTGGCTGGGTTCGGGCGGCGTCAAAATCATTCCGCAATGCTTCATTTTAATTTGCCCGCACAGCATTCGGGGGGCGGCGCGGGGCCGCTGCACGCATTTGCTTAAACGTATTCAAAGCGCGTGTTCGACGTCAGGAGCCAAGCCCCAACGCCGCCCCTCCACTGGCTATCCCCTTAATGCTCCTGTCGCGCTAGTGGCATGCGGCTTTAGTTTTAATTTAGTTATTGTTGCCACTTCAATTGGATTCGCCAGGAGCTGGAGCGGACGCAGCGGGCAGAGCAGTCGCTGTCTTTATATAGCATGTCCATATACCATCAACCCCTCTCCCTCTCTCTCTCTCTCTCTTTCCCTCTCCCTCAGCCACTTTTGACTTGTATTAAATCCAAGTTTTATCGAGCGCTCCTTGGGGCTTTGCGCCCGCTGATTTTTCGATTTTGAAAATGAGGTCATGAGACGCGGCACGTTTGCCATATGGGAATATGCCGTTAGCCTTTGAAATCGTCAAGTCCAGTTGACGCACAGGATATTTCATTTGCCTTGAAGTAGGCAACACTTTCATGCCAAGGACTGGCTGCCTGGCATGCCCTGCTGTTACCCTGTAATTGAGTGTCTCACTGGATTCTCTTGAGCTGCCTATGCGGAAATAGTTTAACTAGATCAGAATCTGTGGCCAGTCTCTTGGCCTCTGTCTTCACCTGGAGCTGTTGCTTGATACTCCTGGTTCCCATATGCCAAGCGGGCCCTGTGAGTAGCCTCAGATGCGCTGCCAGCCTCTCCGCCTCCAGCTACAGCCGTGCTGCCGTATAACTCTCTGGATCCCTGGAGTTCATATAGATGGATCCAGCCTAAATATATTATTTATTTATTTTTTAAGTAGCTGCCCATATTACATAAGCCTCTGCGCAGCAAACACTCGTCGATTACAGGGTATGAGCAGTGGAAAACGCATTATTGATGCGTTGCCAGGCCACGCGCCAGCTAAAGCAGCTCCCGCTCGGCGCCCCGCCTGCTGCTGTTGTTGGCCACGGCAAGACGTGGGCTTAAAGTACGCGAAAAGTTTTCTTGTTGTTTGTTTAAATGCGAAAATGTAGCAACTACAAATGTGGCAACAACAAGCAAGTTCCATTAGCGGCGGCGCGGATTGAGGCACTCCAGCCGTGCTCTCGCTCTCCGCCCGGCTTACGACTTTGGCTCTTTGGCTTGGTCGACGGCGGCTTAGCCGCGGCTAATGATACACTCTCGCTGGAAATTATAAAGTGCCAGGCATTTCCGAATAGCACGCATAACGACACTACAATTAATTTTGGGGCGGCAATCCGGCCCAGCCAGCCAGCCCGAGACATCAGCGACATCAAGTCAAAGTCAAAGAACACTTCAGTTGATTTTAAAGCCAAGTTAAGTCGCTGGCAGTGAAGAAGCTGTATCTGGCTGTAACCTAGCAGCTAGAGCTGAGCACGCAGAGCATTTACAAATTAGACGGGAAGCAGTGACTGCTGTCGAGGCTGCTCCTGCCTCCTGCCTCGTGCCGCGGCTGCTGCCCTCAAAAGCCAAACAATTAGCTCAAGTGGCTTAGCAGCGGGCGTCTGATTGAAATTAAGTGCAATTCAAATGGCGACACGAAACGTATGCAATAAAAGCAATTTACCTAAAGCCCAGCGCAGAGCAGTCACGCCCCCATAACGCCCATATCCAGCCTCACGCTAGGTGCCTCTATAATAGAGTCTGTCGCCAGTAGCCAGTAGCCGGGCTCAATTTCCAAGCGTTTCGTCTCTCTTTGCTTCTTTCAATTGACTACAAAGCGTACCCTGCCTCGCCGAGGGGGGCGGCACTGGGCGTGGCCGGGGTGGGTCAATTTTTGTTTGTCTGAGCAGCGGCATTAGCTCAGCGCGCAGCAGGTAGCCAATGTAGTCTATTGTTCGCTCTGTTTTTGCTCCTTTTCCCTGGATCTGTGTCCTCTTATGGTCTTGTGTTTCGCCCCCCCTCGCCCAGTGCATATAATTGATTTGTGCCTTCCCAGCTCTCCACTCTCCACTCTCCACTCTCAGTTCTCAATTTGGCTGGCATTTTGAACGATTTCGCCTCCTGTTCAATTGAATGGAAACTTAAATATACATATGTATGCTGAGATCCCCATGCATGTCCATTGTCCCTGCTTGTGTCCATGTCCGTGGCCGTGTCCATGCTTACAAATCATTGGCTTTTGCATTTAGTCCTTGCCAAGAAGCAATTCGAATATTTTATTTCAATCTAATAACCCCAAACCGATGCTCAGCCCCAGATTTACCTTCGGCCACAGCCAGAGCCAGAGAGCGTCTCCTTTTAATGCTTGGTCTGCCGTCCGCCGCTCTGGTCTCACCTGCGGCATTTGTCACGTCACAGGTTTTTCGGTCTCTTTTTTGCTTTTTTGTTATTAATCTCAATTTGCCCCCCTTTCTGATTTGTGAATCCTGAATGCTCGACTCCAAATGCGATACACTGTTTACCTTGGCGCAATGAATCGAACGTGCTTCAGTTGCCGGCAGCCGACATGGCTACTGGCTGGCTCGCATTCTGGATACACTCCATTGAAAATACATTGGCTAATCCCCGAATCCTTTCATTGATACCGCCCCGGCTGCAGCTTACGCCCATTCGCACATTATTGAATCATCGACAAGGACTTAAGCGCCGGAGAATGACTTAATTGGACTTAGTGCCGGTGAGGATAAGTACTGGCCTGATATGGCTTGTGGAAGACGTAATATGATGGTTCCTCAGAGTTACATAGTCTAATATCTTTAATCGAGGTTTATACTGTAGACAGACATGGCTGAAGATGTTTCGATTATGTGCCCTTTACCTACCTCCCATAAGATATTCACAATGCTAGTCGACTAGCAAATCAAGAATTCAATTAAGAAATTAAGTGACAGCAAGAGGAAGCAAGGACACAAAGAGAGAAGCTTAGACTGAAGGCATCAACAACCAAAAGGCTAAGTGAAAGGCATTCCCCGACGCCTTAATACAAAGCTCTTTGCTTCTCTCATGATGTTCATCAACTTCTTCAATCAGCTAATTGAAAAGCTTAAGCAGCGACTGAAATAAGAGCCAAGGCAAGTTAATCGAGAGAGAAACTTTAACTGCCTCTCCTGCTCTCACTTCATTTTATGGCTCAAGCATTCAAGGCGAGCAGCAAAGTAAGTAGAAGCAGAAGCTCTCCTCTCACTTATCTCTATGCTTCTCCAATAATCTGAACTTCTTTGATATTTCAGTGCTCCAATGAAGAAGTTTCAACTATGCTCAAGGCAAGAAGCACAGCAAGAAGTTAATCCAAAACTTACGTCTGACTGGCCAAAACTTATCTCTTAGCTTCTTTCATACTGTGAATTGCTTTTATGGCTCAATCTATCAAATTTAAAACTAAGATCAGAGACAGAAAAGACTGCGCTTATCTCTTTGCTTCTCTCATGATGTTCGTCAACTTCTTCAATCAGCTAATTGAAAAGCTTAAGCAGCGACTGAAATAAGAGCCAAGACAAGTTCATCGAGAGAGAAACTTTAACTGCCTCTCCTGCTCTCACTTCATTTTATTTTTTATCAAGCATTCAAAGCGAGCAGCAAAGTAAGTAGAAGCAGAAGCTCTCCTATCACTTATCTCTACGCTTCTCCAATAATCTGAACTTCTTTGATATTTCAGTGCTCCAATGAAGAAGTTTCAACTATGCTCAAGGCAAGAAGCAAAGCAAGAAGTTAATCCAAAACTTACGTCTGACTGGCCAAAACTTATCTCTTAGCTTCTTTCATACTGTGAATTGCTTTTATGGCTCAATCTATCAAATTTAAAACTAAGATCAGAGACAGAAAAGACATTGCGCTTATCTCTAGGCTTCTCTCACAATCTGAACTTACTTTGTTTTTCCAACCCCCCACAACCCGTTTCATAAACCTAAAAATACCTCTAAATACCTGTTCCCCATTAAAACATCCATATGCCAATATAATTAATTGCTGCTGGGGCTGGCGCGCTTACGTAGGGCACATGGAATTCGTTTAGTTAACTGCATTAAGAGGGATATCAGTGCCTGGCAGCGATGCAGCCATTTAAATGGGCGTGTCTAGCGCTTGACCATGGGCGGTAAATTAAAAAAGAAGTGCAAAAAAGCAGAGAGCCGCAACAAAAACTCAAAAACAATGTGCAGCAAAAAAACGACGGCCTTCCCGCATACCCTACCCAAGGGCCGGCTGGGCATGTGCACTTTGAGCCGAGGCAAGCCCAGGTGAGCTCAGCTCAGTGCATCGCATTCGAGCAGGTGTAGAGCATTTTATTGGCGATTTTTTCTTGTTTTGCGAATGGCAGCAGCAAAAATTGATGCTCTTACTGTTGTGACAGGTCAAACAATTGAAGTGGGCGTGGCGAGCGGGCGGCCCACACCGACTGTCTGCTGCCGCTCGCCGCTCGCTGGACAAAAACAAAGCCGCACGAAAATTGGTCCGATTTTTTGTTGCTTTTGCTGTTTTTGTGCAGTAAATATTTTCAGCAAGCACAAAAGCTGAAATCACATTTGGTGCCGAGGTGCGAGTGCGATTTAGGGCGTGGATGCCCAGCCAGACAGGGCGACGGGAGGACACCTGAACACAAAGAAGAGCAAAGGACACGAGTCAATAGAAAAAAAAAAGAAAATTGAGATTTCCATTTGCTGCCCCAGCACGCGCCCTGACTAAATTATGATACAGTTTTAGCACTTATATATATCTGTGTGTGTGTGTGTGAGTGCTCCACTAAAAGTATTTATGCCCATCGAAAGTTTTAGCCACAGGCAGGAGACGGACAGCCAGCGCAGCCCTGTGTTAGTTGTTGTTGGTTTTGTAAGACTGTAAGTTAATTATATGCTCGTCTTCTGTCGTTTGGTTACTTGAAACGCAAATATTCAACTCGACTGGGGCAGCATAATGGGGCCAGAGCACAGCGGCGATAATGAGTGTTATGGCAACGCCGGGATAAGCATAGGTAAAAGGACACCGCAGCCAGCTGTTGCGCAATGATAAAGCCGGCCAGCTAGCATATTGTCGTCGTCCACACGATCCATTTATACTATTATAATAGGCGCATTAAGCAAACTACATACATAGGTGCGCCAGCTCTATAGAAGCTGCGACGAGGCAAAGGAGAGAGAAATGTCGAAACATAAGATAATGAATTACAGATTTATATTAATATTGAACGGAATTTGTAGTTGCATAGCACTAACTGGCTGTGTGAAGTGGAGGAAGAAGCTAAGCAAGAAGTAAACTGGCTGAGAAGTAGGGCTAACAGAAGCCCCAGCACCAAGCAGAGCCCAAGTATACAAATAAGCGAGAAGAGAAATGAGAAGTTAAGCGAGCAGTCCATGGAATACCAAAGTGAGAGGCACAGCAAGAAGTTAAGACTGAACTGGTGTCAGAGCTTTAGAAATATTATATAGAGATATAAGATTATAAGCAGAGAAGTAAGAAGTTAAACGAGCTGCCAAGGCGGGAGAAGCTTCAGAGATACCCAAGCATAGAAATAATCAAGTAGCAAAGCGAGAAGCAACTCGAGAAGTAAATCCAGAAGTAAGCCAGAGAACTAAGCCACTCAAAACACTCAAAACACAATTGAAACATCAAATAAACAAGCAAAGCAAGCAGCTAACTGAGAAGTTAGGTGCAAGGCAAAGAGAATCCAAAACAATATCAAAAGCTTCAGCTGTGTCAAAGAGAGAAAATAAACATGTCATAGAGCAGCTAGAGAATTGAGCGAAGTAAATGCAAATCGATAAGGCAAAGCGGAAACTTGGCTGATTGCTTTTTAACACTTCTCTCACTGCTCTGCTCAGTAAAGGCAGCTTTGCTTCTCTCTCTCTGCTTTTTCCGTTTACTTTGTTCACTTTCTCACTGGCAGCGCTGTTCGCTGCACTAATAACTTTCCATTTCGCTTCTCCCTCCCTCTCTCTGTCTCTGTCTCCCTCGCTGCGCTTCTTCAAGGTCCGGCAGTCAGTCGGATACGTGCGCCGCTATCTCTGTGTGCAATCCGAGCCAATTACTTGCATATTGCCAAACAAATTGTTGGGATAATTTTGCAGCTCTGCAGCATTTGATGTCCTCCTGCTGCTGCCGCTGTTGTTTGGCAACTTTTTAATTGCAGTCTCATAAGCTTATTGCAGTCGAAAATCAAAAGCTTTGCTGTCGTCGGTTGCGAATGCTGCCAGCAATTGCTGGCCACGGCAAAACTTTTGCTTTGATGCAGATCCTGCCCGGCCAACTAGCTGTGCCCCCACGCATGCCGTGCGGGGGCTGCATTAAAGGCATGCTTTAAGCATATATGAGGCATCTACATATGTGTGTCGCCCCACCACATGGATACATGCGTCAGGTATACATGTTGTTGCTGTTGCTGCTGCTGTTGCTCTTGTTGTGTTTTGTTGAATGCTTGGGTTTGGTTTCCCGGAAAAGTCATAAAAGCGTACAAAAGCAACTGGCAAAGAAATGCCAAGCCAAACAATACAATTTGTTACCAATTAAATGACTGCATTACATAATAATAATAATAATAACAACAGCAACAACAGCACGAACTGCCTGAAGTGGCAGCTGCTGCCGCTAACCCCCGCCAGCAACCATTACGACTGAATTGAGCGAGTGACAGACAGGGCAACTGTTCTTATTATACCCATTGTTGCCAAATAAATAGGGTATTATATTTGGCGATATTGACTGTAGACACCAACTGTACACAAAATTAGTGTCATATAATTGTTAAGATTGGATAATAGATAGAAGATTAGCTAAACTGATTTTTGAAGCCGCCTCACAGCTAGAAAAACAATTTTGTCTTCTTAGCATAGTAAGCTTTATTTAAAGTGCTCTTCCTCTTCTTTAAAGGCCTTTTTAAATTTTTTTAAAAGCTTTTTTTTTCATTGAGATATCCTTTAAGAAAGGGACTTATCAAAGGAGAAGAACAGCAACAGAGCAGTTGCTTAGTAAATTATCAACTAAATTCTTTGCTGATTCAAGTTTAGCATATCAAGAGCTTACAAAAATTATTATCAGATATTTCTTTTCAAAATATCATCTGCTTTAGTATTAGTATTGCTCAATCAATAGCCGAATCGTTCTAGCCATTTCGAACGTTCAGCTTTGCCTGAGAGCTAGAGATTTTATATTGTAATTAAGGCTTAGTTAGTATATATAATATAAAATATCAATTCTTGTAGCTCCAACTTGCTGTAAGTTTCACTTTCTATTCCAAAGCTCTTACCAATCTCCTAATGTAGCTGTATTATATTATGAATCTATGTTCTTGGAGTAAATGATTATAAGATGCATTTATAGATAGTAGTAAAACTTTTGAACTATGCATATCTAAATTCTTATTCTCATTACAGCATTCAGGGTATCTGCTAGTCGAGCACGCCCCGTCCAAAAACATTTACTTGTTCCAATTGCTGTTGTTGTTCTTGCTGCTATTACGCTTGGCGTCAACGAAGCCAGCTAAGTGTGTGTGCGATGGTGAGGTTGGGGGTGTGGCTGTGGGTGTGAGTGTGGGTGTGAGTGTGGGTGTGGATGTCTGTGTGTGTTATGGGCATACGTAAGCATACAGCATCCCCGGATCCGGGCAACGCATATTGGTTGTCAAAGTAACCGAATCAATGGCATACAACACAGGACGCGCTCAAGGACTCTTTGGGGCAACATCTTTTTATTATTGGCAGGTGAGCGCTAAAAACAACAACAACAACAACAAAAACAAAGCAAAAGCAAATTTTATATTACTTCATTATGTGTTATGCTTTTTGATTTGATACCTTAATTTGCCCCGTCTCCAGCCCCAGCTCCGGCTGGTATTTTCAGGTATTTTCATAAATTGAATATCCCCATTCATTAGCCAAATTAGCAGCAGAATTTCAATATGCGCCCAACGGCAATTAAAATAGAATCAAACGCATATTTATTTATATCAAAATATATATATATAAATGTTTATTAGCAATATTTAAGGTGTGTCCGTGTGTGTGTGTGTGTGTGTGTGTGTATCTGTGTGTTGCAATTAAATTTACAAATTGCTAGCAATTTATTCATTTGTAATTTTTGTTTATTCTTGTTTTGTTGACTTTTTCTCTTTCTTTAATAATTACCAACATTATTGCGAAAGGCCAAAATCATTTCACCAAAAGTTACACAAATACTTTTCCACAATTTCCTCCATTTCTCGTTCTCACACACACAATTACAAACATGTTCATATATATGAGAGGGCTTACAAATTCTATGCACAATTATTGTTTTTATTTTTTTCTATTTTATTTTATTCAATTTATTTATATTCATCAATTTAGTTCAGTTCTCTATGCTACAATTTTGTGGTTCAATTCAAAACTATTTGTGTATTTAATTAGTAAATTGTGTACTTACTTGAGTGTGTGCGTGTGTGTGTGGCTGTTTAGTGTGCTGTCCATCAATACGTGCTAATGTTTGCCTTAAAGTATAAACCAAAACTCTTTAAGCTCTTGCATTTTCAATATTTTGGCCAAAACTGAGTTAAGTAAGCTGCGCATGCCCTATACAAGCCTAAGAACATTTTACACAAACATTACAGTGATCCTGGTATTCAGCTCTCAGCTATCTGGCAACGCCAAAAAGCTTAAATTAATTCCTTTTTATATTAGTTGTGGAATAAACCAACACATCTTTTTATAATCATCCTATTCTTAGCATGCAGCAACCCAGATTTCCAGCAATGCTTTCAAATGATACAAAAGGTTTGGAAAATGTGCAGCTTTTTGTTGTCTGGCAACGCCAACAAGTTTAATTGGCTTTCTTTTTGGATTAATATATCAAGCCGATTTAGTATTAAAATAATCAGTTACCTTATACAAATAATTATCATTTACCAATCTGGCAACATTAGTTTTCTTTTCAAGGGCATAAAGTTTGCCGATTTAAATTTTAGATTTTTTTAGAATTAGTATTATTATGCATTAAACTGCATTTTCTTTAATCAGTCAGCTTTTTTCTGCATTCTTTAACTGATTTTGATAGAGTATTCAAAAAGCTGGCAACGCTAACGAGCTAATGATGGCCTTATTAAGTTAACTGCGCTTGAGTAAGGTATAAAAATTGATTTCGCTTAAGCTAAACGATCTCTCGTAGTAAAAAACACTTTCAAATTTGTCGATTATCTGATTAGCTTGCTATACCATTTTAGACATACGAATTAATCCAATATTAAATTATTTAATTGGATTTGTGGCAGTATTCTATATAATAGGTGCATAAAATAAAGAAAAACTATGTATCTTTGGCATTTTTTATTCAAAATAAATTGATACCGTTATTGTTGTGTGTATGTGTTTGTGTGTTGTTGTTGTTGTTGTTGTTACAAAATACAGTGTAAATATTGTTTTAGGCTTAATGAGCTTATACAATTTACTCAATTTAGTACACATTAACGTACGTAGGCTATATGCTATATATGCTTAATTTAATAGGCATTACGCCGCATTGCGGGCGCATTTTCATTCAATTTTCCTTCCGTTTCCGTTTCCTTCCTCATTTCATTTGTTCATTAAGTAATTTTGTCAAATTCTTATAAAGTTTGTTTTTTTTTTTCAGAGAAATTATTGCCCTAACTTACAGAGATATCGATATCGTATATAAAATCAATGGACATACTCGCTGCATAGTTCATGCTGGATTTCTCTTCCTTTTTTAGTACAATTTAAATGTTTCGTTCTCAAGTTAATGTTAAGTTAAGTATATATATATCTGTATATATATATAAAGTGTATATTCTAATCATATAGGGGATTTGTAAAATCAATTAATAACTAAGGGGTAGAGGGGGCTACTTTAAGTAATGATTTGATATAATTAGTGTGTGTTGTTGTGTGTGTTTGTTTGTTGTGTGTTGTCTATGTTATGGTCGTTTGGATATGATTTGGTGGTATGGAGGAAGCACTTGTGGGGCAACTATATAGGAATTCGGATCATGTACTATTATTTTGATTTCTTGTTTGTAAATGAGTTGAGTGAAAATTCGTAAATTCACTATTCAAATTGGCAGCTGTATTGAGTAAGCATTATAAAAACGTTTGCTTCTTATAAACTAAATGCAAATGAAGCTAAGTGCCCCTGCGCAAGTGACTGTGTACTCAAGGACATGGCCAATTAATGATATAAATGATATGACATAATACTAGGCGAACAACAATTTCGAGCTCCAAAACATGGCTCCAACGTTGGCGCCGATCAAATTTCGCATAGGCCCCCGGCAGCGGCCAGTCTTTGTGAAGAATCTGAATGTGAGCGGACGGCACTGGCCCTAGCAATAACAATTCGACTTGAAACAGCTCAAGCCGAACGTCTTCTATCGGCTGCTCAAGGAACGTGGTTCTTATAAAAATCATATACAAACGAGTCGAGCCTTGTGGCAAGGGGCAAAACGGCGGCTGGCCGCAGTTACAAATAAGTTCTAAATGCTATTCTATAAAAAAGGTTCGTGTTTTTCAAGCACTTTCGCTTGTTTACCAAAATGTGTGTGTGTTCGTGTGTGTGTGTGTGTGTGTGTGTTTGAGAGTATACATATAAGTTAAGGTACATACTAGATAAATTATATGCAGCATAGTGATTTTTCTTTTCAATGTTTAGTTTTAGCTTAATTTGTTAGCCAAGAGTCGCATATTGAAATCGTTAATTGATTGTTTTACAGTTGTGTCCGTACTTAATACCGTTGTTTGTTAAATATATTATCATTAATGCGGGCGGGGGGGTCGAGTGGCACCTCAATTCAAATTTAGAACGTTGATAATGTTGACATCGAGGGTGCGAAAGATTTGTTTGATTAAGATTGTTAATTGTTATCTGTTTTTTAGATTTTCTCGTTTTTTCTTTTTTTTTTTTTTGTTTGTTTAGAATTGATTAATAGTGATTATTGTTGTTGTTGCTGCTTTTATTGTTGCTGATGTTGCTGCTGCTGTTGTAGCCGTTGACACATTTATGGCGAAACATATGGCGGTGGTTTGCGGTAGGAGGGCGTTGCCGGTGATTTCCCTCGCACCTCGCGCCCGCCGAGCACCACAGCTGGCGGTGGCACATACTCGTCCACATCGTTGTCACCATTCATGTTGGAGGTGTTGTACGAGGGCGGCAACAGTGGCGGCTTCTCATCCTTAAGTATAACAGGGCTCTTATTGCCTATTTCGGGCTTCTCCTCGAACTCGTCCTGGAAGATGACGGGTATGCCCTTGGTGCGGAACGATTTACGCTCCTCCTCATCGCCTGCGAGTGTGAGCATGATATATATATATGATCATCGTATATATTTACATACAAATTTGATTTCGCAGCTTACCCAATTCCATTTTGCCGCTCTTGTGACGACGCCTATGCAGACAGCAGGCTATGATGGAGGCCAGCAGAACCATGACCACAATAATAACGGCGGGCAGTATAAAAGTGGCTAGATATTCCTGCGGGAAGCTGGGCTTCAGACTCGGCTCCTTGTTGCGCGGTGGTATATACTCGTGCTGGCTAATGTCGCTGTTCTCCGCATCTGGAAGCAAGCAGAAAAGAATGTTAACAGCATTATCCAAGGTATTCCCAGCACCAGCTTCACTTACGATGACACGCGGCAGAGGGCACGACCGTGAAGTTGGTGAGATTCAGCTCCGGTCCCAGTGCCTTCTTCACGCTGGCAT
Organism: Drosophila peninsularis; assembly: GCA_035047485.1. NCBI lineage: Eukaryota > Metazoa > Arthropoda > Insecta > Diptera > Drosophilidae > Drosophila > Drosophila peninsularis. The sequence goes on from JAWNPN010000035.1 coordinate 5,027,459, forward strand.
TTGGCATCATGTCGCTGCTCAGATAGATGCTGCGCGTGGCAGCCATTTCCGCGTCGGGACAGCGGTTGTGCGTCTTGTACAGCGAGGCGTTGTAGAAGTTGACAATGGTGCCGTCGGAGTCGTGGTGCGTGGTAATCGAGCGCACAACAATCTGATTGGTGTTGGCATCGCCGTGCAGCTGCGCAATGCGCTCCATAAATTTACGCTGCAGTTCCGCATTGAAGTTCTCGTGGCGTATGGCCAGATAGGCCTTGTACAGTATGGCATACTCCTTTTTGGGCGTGTTGGTGACTACCACGACGAGCGCATCCTTGGCATCGAGGCCGCCGCTGTCCTCGGCAATCAGCAGATACTCCTCGCTGCCGATGTCTCCGCTCTTGGGTATGCCGTAGAATTCCTGGTTCTTTGAGTCAAACTGCAGCCAGTGGCGTGTGCTAAGCTCCTTGTGCTCCTTCGTCTTCAGCGTGAGCGTCAGCTCGTTATCATTGGGATCGTAGAAGGTGTCGCTGGGCACTTTGTAAACGAGCAGCTGGCCCACGGAGGCGTTCACACGGTCCACCTGATTGCGCGGCATAGGCGGCAAATTCTTGGCCATATGCGTCGTGGGCTTTATCTTGGCCAACTCTGTCTTCTGGCAAGCGCCAATGAGCTGACCCGATATAGACTTAATGGTGAGCAGCGGCTGGACCAGATCATTCAAGCGTTCCACATTGAGGCGACGCACCAGCTCATTCAGCTCCGCCTCGGGACATTCACTGGTGGGCAGCGTCTCATTGAAGTACACAAAGACAGCGCTCTGCGGCTCCTGCAGTGTCTGCCGTATCTCGCGCACCACCAGCGCCGAGCTGCCGCCATCCTCCAGCGCGTGGGTAACCGCCCTTATCAGCTTCAGCTGCCAGTCAATGTTGTGGCCATGTTTCTCATTGATGCGCACTGCGATGCTGATCTCATGATTGATCGTGCGCACTGCACGATGCTGCTGCACGCTAATCTCCACGGTCTCCGTAACACTGGCATTGCCGGAGTCTGTAGTCGAGAGGCGATACTGCCAACGCGACACGGTATCATCGAGTGGGCTGCAAGTCGAGAAATCAAGTTATTTTATTAACTTCCTGATTAGGTGCTCAGATTCTCCACTTACATTCCATAGAGCTCACGCTTATCCGCATTGAACTGCAGCCAGGACGTGGGCTTCAGCTCGTGGCCATCCTTATCGGTCAGCTCCAAGCGCAGATTGGTTTGATCTTCGGCATCGAAAAACGTTTCTTCGGGCACAACAAAGCTGAATGCCTTGCCGGACGTCACAGCCAGCTTCTGCAGGCGCATTTTAATAATGGGTACACTATTCTCCTGCCGCGGCTCCACATAGTCCGTGGAAGCATCCGTCGAGGTGCTCACCGCCTCCTGCTGAGGCTGTCGTGTCGTCGATGCTGTTGCCAACTGTAAAGCAGACAGCTTACTACAAGTTTCGACATTGTTTATGTGCATGACTTACCTCATTGCTAGCCAGATTGGGCACGCTGCTATTGCTGGCGGCTTCGAGCGCATCCACTGGATCCGATGCCTGGGAATTACAGAGAACTCATTAAATGACTTACGAACTGGCTAGGCAACGTGACGCCTCTTCACATTTCCTCGTATTTTCTATACTCGTTCAAGATAATTTTTAGATTAAAGATTTGAGGGGGTTACGGATTTGTACAGCAAACTGGGAGCTAGAGTCATAGGATTGTCCTTGGTATTAATCTGTAGTAGTTCCATTGAACATCGATTAATCAGTTTCAGAGAAGCAGAGACTCGGAATAATTATATTTTACAAACGGGTTTCTTTACCAAGAACGAATATTGCTTAGTCGGTCATACCCGACTGCAGAGCATTGCATATTTTGTTTCTTTAAGTGTCATGCTTGAATATTGTTCAGAGAGCAGGCAGAGTTTTTAGTGTAGCAACTATGGAGGGTGCCAGAGACACACATAGAGATACAAATACAGAGGCAGATACAGATACAGATACAAATACATAGATACATAGATACATATACATAGCTAAATATACATAAAGTTACATGCAATACCATGCGAGGAGGAAAAACGCTGCTAATCAGCGCTGATTGGCATCCCATTTCAAAAGGATAAGTGCATTAGACGTAAACGTTGAAATCCCTTAATTGGCTTAACTAGTTGCCTTGGCTGGGGGCTACAGGGCTGCGTGGGCATGGTGGGCTAGGGGCTGGGGGAGTGGGAGTTTTGTGCAGCTTATTATAGATATATAAATGCGTATATATAGAAATATACTACGTGGATGCATAGCGCGTGGACTGAAGTAGTTCACCTTAGGGCTAATCGAAAGCGTGCTGTGCGTCGTCGTGGCCAATTCGACCAACTCGATCTCGGCCAGCGTTGTACGCGCCGTTGTGGTGGCAGCCACATCAGCATCCATATCCGTTGTAGTCAGCCAGGTGCTTGGCTCAAGCACGTTTTCATTTGTCTGCAGTTTGCATTTTGTTTTTTAGTTTTTCGATTGCAAAACAAAAATTCATGAGATAAACATGAGAAACAGAAAAAACAAAGGGACGGCATATTGCATGGGGTCGGATCGAAGAGAAGCTGATATAACTGACATAATTGGGTTTGAAGTTTTCGAGAAAATATGGCCAGGGGCCTATTAAGCTAAGAATTAAGGAGGATTGATTTTATGATATCTGAGATCTTCTATTTTTAACTGATTAGGGACCCAAAATATTAAAATTCTTGGAGGAATATGGGGAAAATTCTCTAAGGAACTATTGTGAACTATTCCTAAAAAGTTGTCAATTCCCTGAAGGCATCAATTGAATTATTGAGAATTTCATAATATTTACTGTCTTTTCTGTTAGGGTTATATAGTGCAAAAAATGAATTATTGAGAATTTCATAATATTTACTGTCTTTTCTGTTAGGGTTATATAGTGCAAATAGTTAGTAGAGTTAGGAGCCATAGACTGTTACAAAATTAGGCATATACCCTTAGAAAGCCTTAACCAACACCCTTTATAATACAATATACAAATAAAGTAAAATATCTATACAAAAACTTAAGCTAAATACACTTAAAAACGAAACATAATCTAAAATAATAATATCTAGAGTTATTCATTATTTTATTTGAGTGTGTCTAGACCTTGTACGCCCCTTGGCCCTCCGGGCGCACGTAAAACACATGATTCTCTATGGCTAAAAGTTGAACAAAGTACTTAAGTTTATTATTTGCGCTATGGGTATTATTACTATTTGAGGTTAGGTCGGCGGCAAAGTTGTACAACATCAGGATTATAACAATTATACAACACAAACAACACATGTATATAGCAACACTTATACACATATACATATATATATATATATAGTTCGACAGAGGGGGCGGCGGCGGTGGCGACGTAGAGACACAAAACAGGAGACAAATACAGATACAGATACATAAAAGGCTAAACAACAGTTACAATTGTCGCACAACGAGAGACATAGAGAGTGAGTGAGAGAGAGAGAGACAGAGATACACACACTCACACACACATACAGACTCAGACAGACACACACACACACGCACACACAGACAAAAGCGACATTACCTTTGGCGTTTGTGATTGTGTTGTAGTTGTTGTTGTTGTTGTTGCTGTTGTTGTTGTTGGCATAGTTGCAATTGTTGCTGATGATGAGGATGATGATGATGATGAAGTTGTGGGATACGCCGATGAAGGTGTTGATGAGGATGACGATGATAATGAAGTTTCGGTTGTTGTTATTGTTGTGAGAGTATTAGCCATATCAAAGTCTATGACACTTGCTGTGCTCGACGAGACTGAGGAGGTGGAGGAGGCTGTGCTACCAGGAGCAACAGGATTGCTGCCGCTGCCGCTGCTGCTGCTGGGGGCAGACGATTCGACAGTTTCAATTGTGGCTGCAATCGCGGGGGATGAGGATGTGTAAGTGTTGGACTGGGACATAGTGGAGCTGGCATCGTATGGTGAAAATGATTCAGACGGTTGGGGATGAGCGGACGACGACGCTGGCAAAGGTGTGCCTGGTGTAGCAGGTGTTAAATTATTGTTGTTGTTGTTGTTGTTGTGGTTAGTGGTCGTTTGTGAGGTGCTCGTTGCAGTGTGCTCAGCTACATCAACAGCGTTGGCCGCAGTGTCAACCTGGTTGTTGTTGTTGTCAGCAGCATCTTCAGATGCAACGTTTACCGTTGCCATGGAACTGCTGCTGCTGCTACTGCTACTGCTGCCAGTTGTAGCGGTTGTGGTTAAAGGCAGCTCCGACTCCAGCTGCTGCTGCTGCTCGACGCTCGGTTTGAGTTCCAGCTCATTGCCGAGCTCATTTTCAGTCTCCACAATCATCGGCGCAGCGGGCACGCCCAGCTGGGGGAGTTCGACTTCCTCAACGTCCTCGACCTCATCGTCGACACTGAGCACCGGATCCTTAATATTCTTCGTGTTCTCAATGGTCTTGCTAATGACAGACTCCAACTTGGAGACACTCTCTTCGATTTCCTCGTCCAATTTGTTTGCTGGCAAAGCTGAAGCCGACGACGTGGAGACGGAGCCCGCGTTCTCCTCTTGCTCCGACTGCAGGCGCTCGTTCAGGGATTAGTTGTGTATGGATGGTTGTTGTTGTTCGGGTTGTTGTTGTTGTTGTTAGTTAGTTTATGAATAATTAACATTCATATATTGCAATGGTAGTAACAGTAAGTAAATGAGCACAGCGAGAGAGAGAGAGAGAGAAAGATAATGTAAATGTCAAAAAAAGAGAGAGAGAGAGAAGAAAAGACGAGAACACCATATGATGAATTACATATACACAATGTTAAAGAATCGTTTCATCAAATTCAATGATATAAATATATATTATTATAATATATATATATTAGAGATATATATGTGTGAGTATTTTGTGAACTTGTGTGGCTTTGTGTGGAATGTGTCTTTGTTTTGTTTTGTTTTTTGCAGTTATCAACAAAGTGCAGTAACGAACATAATTATGATCTTCCGTAACGCATTGGTCTGTATAGTCATTTATAATTTGATAAATAGTAAATTTAGTTACACATAATCCAACCAACAGTAAAAACCTCATTTAATCGGAAACACCACAAAAAGATAAGGAAAACCAAAAAGTAGCCGAAGACATGACATTTCGTCATTTCAATAAGAACACTCACCGCGCCATGGTGATGTCGATGAGCGTGCGATGTGGGCATAACCGTAACCAGTTCACTGCAAGTACACCAATTTGATATATATCTATATTTAGCGATTCGTTATTCATTTTTTATTGATAGCACTTACGGCGTCTGCTCATCTTCTTCGTCTTCATAGTCGTAGTCGTCCTCAATGCCGCTGCCCTCTGCGTCACTGCGCTTTCGCCGCGATCTGCAAATACAAACCACAAATGAATCAGTTGGTGAGTCAACAGAGTTTTAGAGAGCAAATTCAGAAAGATATGTCATTTAGCTTCGATTGAGTTCAATAAAGCAAAGGAGTGGCTAAAGGCAACAGCTAAGAGCAGTAGGTATAAGTAGATATAAACATCAGCTAAGAGATATATATATACATCATATATCATATATGGCATATCATATATCATACACATATATGGCATATCATACATATATCATATAGTTTACATATATCTCTAATGCTAGCTGTTTAGCTGTTCTCTTGCCTCTTGCTTTTGCTTTATGAGCAACTTCATCAAAGCATTCTCAATATCTCTCTCATTCGATTTACATTAGCTTTAGCTTAACTTAACATTCCTAATATATATCTTTATCTTCTGCTTATTAACTACCTAGATTTCAATTCCTTGCGCCATATAAACCACAGCCCAAAGTTCTCCTCCGTCAGTGCGCCAATGGTGCCATCCTTGACTTGATGTCCTATCTGCTTGGCTATGGGCTCACCCATGCTGAAGTAGCTGGAACCACAGCCGATCTGCGCGAGATTTCAAGCTAAGATTAGTTGTGAACGCTAATTACATTCAACGACATACCATAAAGCTGGCACGGCCCAGACGACGATTCAGTGTGTCCACATGCTTCTGGCCCTTGCCGCCCTTGCGCATGGCCAGCTTATGCATGTTGCCCAGCTCCCGCTTCGTCACCGAATCCAGCGTAATGAATTCCTGCAAATGAAAAGGTGTGTCAGGCATGAGTTTCTATATGTTTCTATATGTTTCACCTTAGGTATGGCGAAGAACTTGGCCAGCTTGGCTTGGACATGCATACGCTTGGGCACGCTCAGCTCGCTCCAGTCTTGCTTGCGCAGCAGCAGCGAGAGCACAATCTCGGACTGCGCCTGCTGGCAGCGCATCAGGTCCGTCACATATGGCTCCTGCTTGTAGGCGGGCGCCTCTTTGGGCTCTATGACCGGCACCTACAAAAGAGACCGCAAAAGAGTTCAAGAGTTTAACAACTGGCCCGAGGGGAGAGGAGCCGACTAGTCATTGTCGGCATTTTCAAGTGAAATGTGTCAGGCACCATCAATCAAAATTAACAGACAAATGACAGGCCGCAGTTGCTGTTGCCGTTGCTGTTGCTGTTGCATTAGCTTCTGCAGCAGCAACAATGCAGCGCATTCTTTGGTTGCCTGCCCCGCCGCACGCCTCACCTGAGAGTCGTTCACATTGAAATCCCGTTCGGCATGCGCTGCTATCGCCAGTAGCAAGAGAATTGGCAACGTTGCCGCTCGACTGCACTTCGCTGATAACACTGACGGCCGCATGCTGAGCAGCCAAGTCTATATAGACGACCGACTACTATATAGAATACAATTTCTGTTTCGCTTTCGTTTCGGTTTGCTAGACAATTTCAAAGGCTGCTTGGTACAGATGCAGATGCAGATACAGATACAGATTTGATGCCGAAGGGGAAAGTGAAGCGATTCGTCGTCGTTGTTGTTACGCCGCTTGTTGTTATCGTTGTCGTTGTCGTTGTTGTTGTTGTTGTTGTCGTTTACGTCATCTGCAAAGAGAAGCAACCCATATGAGAATTATGAATACATATGTGACATATATAAAGGCATAAAAGGTCTCGCCTCGTTATGCTCATGTTAATTAAGTGCTTAATTATCATTACGTTATACAGATAGATATTTATGGTTAGGCATAAACCAATTGGGTCAGCGACCCCATACACAATTTGTAACCCATTCATGAGCCGCAGCCAAATTATAAATGCTTAGGCAACTGCTCTACGTATACGTAATTAACATAAACAACTGTTTTTCACATTTGTTAGCGTTGTTGTTGTTGCTGTTGTTGTTGTTTTTCCCACTCAAACATATTCGAGTGGAAATTAGCGCCAGATCAATATGCACTTTGGTTAAATAACATGAAAATGGAAAGTTGTAGACAAATGCGAGCGGCTTAAAAGGGTTAAATGGGAGCTGGATGTTTTCAAGTCAGTTCTGGCTTTCTAATTCCCTTTGATTAAGCTACTGCCCACTTGACGTTTCTAAATGACTCTCAAATGAAAGAGCTAGGGCATATGATTAGGCAGCTAATCTAATATACTCTTAGTAGAGTATCTCAAATCGACTCGGCCGCAAGCCTTGGCACTAGCCCTCGCATGCCAAATCATCAGCTTAACCACTGTTTCCGTTTCCAGTAAAAGTCACATTCGATAAGCACTTAAAGCATGCCAAAGCCCAAAGAATGTCTCATAAGTTCAAGTGAAAGTGCACGAGTATATATAGCAATGAGTATATCTAGTATAGGCAGACATCTGCCAGCTGTTTATCAAAGCCTACGCATGCCTGTCGCATTTGATAAGACTGTAAAGCAAAGAAATTCCATTGATTAGCACACACACATACATATATACTTATATATATTTATATGCGATCAAAGTCGTTTAGTTTGATCTGCCTAATGACGCCTACATTCCAGCTGAAGCTAGGCTTATCAATAGCTGCGTCTATTTATAGTGGAGATTCCATTCCCAGCCTTTTATGTGCTCGAACAATCGTGCAACATTCAACATTCAACACTTGCTCCTTTCGAATGAGGCCACGCATATGTTGCGCCCGGGCTGCGGTCGGCGGCTCCAAAGTTTTGCAGTGAAATCCGTAATGGGGAGAAATGAGTTAGGATCTGTGGCATTCCAATAAAAACGGCATGGGTGACGTCTTAATTGAGGCATTAAATATGTCAGCGCGCACAGACCAGTTCGAGCCGAGCGAGGGGCCAATTAATGATAAATGCAACAAGTTGGGAAAATGATGAAAATTACGCACAGCTGGAGGTGCATTAGTTAGGCTAGCACCTCAAGTAAATATGGAGCGAGAGAGATATTTGAAGATACTAGGTATTAGAAGAAACTGTATTTTTGTAGAATTTTTACAGTTCGAATGGAATGGATAGGGAAACGATATAGATGAGAAGCTGAAGCTTGTTTTTACATGATATTTACATATATCTCATATATTACAGATATATTATATAATTAAAACCTTTAGAATTAAAAAAAACTTCTTTACTTATTACAATAAATGAACTTTAGGAGTATCTGTTGAACAATAGAACTCTAACTGCAGGAATTTATAGATTAAAGACACTCAATACTGTATATACCTTTTGGTATTTTAAAAATACCACACATAAATGTTCACAAATGATTTTAAGCAATTGCAAGAGGATGCCATTTCAATTCAACTTGTACAGGGTATCATCTAGCTGAGCATGCTTGGGTCCAGCACTGCTACTTGTAGCACTTGCAGCCAATTTGTTTGTTTTCAAAGTGGGCAACAATATTAATTGAACAGCTCGTTTCGTCTCCTGCCTGGCATAGCAATCAGTAGGGACCGTAGGGAATATGGGAGAGCCAGAGAGATGGCGATAGAGAGCTGCAGACTGAAGACTGGGCACTCGATACTCTGTTCAGGCAATATGCCACAAATAGATGAACTTAAAATGCAGCCAAGCATGCCGGGGCCATCAGTCAAGTTGGCAGCAGTTTTGGCATGAATGAGAATGAGGCACACACACAGAGAGAGAGAAAGAGTGGTGTTGTGGGTGTGTTGTGTATGCAAATGAATTAGCATTGCAAAACAGGCAGAGACAACAGAGCCAGAGAGCGATTGAAAGAGAAAAACAATACAGAACTAACAGAGAAACAAGTTTTCTGCATAATGAGTGTGTGTGGTGTATCCATGTCTCTCTCTCTCTCTCTCTCTCTCTCTCTCTGTATGTGCGCTTAGGCTGCAACTGCAGCTAGGCAGAGGCAAAGTTCAATGGAGTCGAGAGTTGAGTTCATAAATTGAACAAACAACAGCAAACTAATAAAGGTATAAAGCCATAGACATAGAACAAAAGGCGCCAATCTATAAAAACTGAACATCATCATGAGCATGATGATGACGTTGATGGGGTTGGGGATGATGCTGCTGATGCTGTGGCACCCACGCCCAGCGCTCTCCATTCAAGTGCCGCAAACAAAGACATATCGCTATCTATAATGTGATTAGCCATGCATTTAGTGCTGAGTGGCACTCGTTGGATGTTGCATGCAGCAGGCGGCATGGCTCAATGGCTGTCTGTCCCAACTGTCCAACTGCCTGCGGGCATTTCATTATCTCAGGCCCCGTGCGCTCCACATGCGTCCAGTGGGCCAAAGTGCAGCCAATTAGCTTTACATTTAAGCGACTCCAAGTGGGCGGCAAAGGTGCTGCTGCCTTCTAAATAACTGTGCGTGTCTGGCTGTGTGTGTGTGTTGCAGTTGTTGCTGTTGCTGTTGCTGTTGCTGTTGCTGCTGTGGCTGCTGCTACGTGACACAAAAGTGTTGATTCTTTGGCCCCACTTTCAACAAAGAACTTCTTTCTTTAAGCAGCCCACAGAGTCGGGCGCATAAACAAATTTATTTTCATTATGACCGCACACCAATACATATACACACACTCTCTCACACACACAGAGTTGTTGGCTCTACAGCTGTAGCTGCGCCGTCTTATTGGCCGCATTTTGTAGCTGACTTCTTAAAACTCTTTTTTGACGCGGCTTACGCAGCAAATTTGACTTATGTTTCGTATACCCTGCAAATTGTGGCCGCTATGGGGTAGTATGTGATGATTATAGAGTGAAGTAGAGCGTAGAGAAGAGGCAGATCTTATAAAAATATGTATTATATATTCTCTAACATATTATAATCTATATATACTCATAGCTAAGCCTTGGGCTGATCTCTTGCCTATATAAATAATTTTAATATATAATATTTAGCAATATAATATTTTATATATGTATTCAACTAAATCCAGGGTATTCTCAGTGTCGCACCCATTTAAATAAATTCCATTTTTTACTGCTCATAAGTTATTTCATATAGTTGTATGTGTATTCCGTTTCCAAGAAATAATAAAAAACAATTTCTTTAAGTCATGCAGTGCAGCTTTCACCCTCCGCTGCCCACACTTCTGCCTAACTCTCTCTCTCTCTCTCTCTCTCTCTCTTTCTTTCTCTGAGCATCTCGCCTTCTCTGTCTTGCATTCTGTCTCGCTCACTCTGTGTCGTTGTAGCAGCTTTAATTAATTCGATGCTCCGCAATGGGCGCGTCTCCAATGAACTTTTAATGGATTGTTTGTTGCTCGTATTTTTGTTTACGCTGCTGCCTGATTGAAAAGAAATTGTTATATATACAAATACATATGTATATGCACATATATACACGTACATATGTGCATATGTACACACATGTGTTTCACGTAATTCGTTTTCTATGACAACGCATATTTGACCCACAATCTTCTTGTTGAAAATAGACCCTCCCTCTGTCTGTCTCCCTCTCTCATTCCCTTCCCTTCCCTATGTAATATGTGTATTATATCGCCAATGAACTGGAACCTAACCCCGGCAAAAGCCCGGCAAATGCATTAGTCAAAAAAAAAAAACTCGAAAAACCAGGCCACAATTTACCAAAAATAGAATCAAATTCATTTTCAGTTGAGTCTTTTTTTTCGTTTCTTCAATCAAACTTGCTGCCAGATCAGAGAGGCGTGTCGTATTTTCAGTTCTCATAAAACAATAAAAGACAAAAACAAGAAAATGTACAGAAAATCTGTTAAGTTATGCAGTTTTTTGCTGAAATTTAAGGAGCAGTCGCTGCAGCTGACACCCAACAAAAATATTTTACGGGCTTAAAAAAAGTATTTAAAAATATATATAAATTCAGATTTGCTACGCCCCTTAAATGCAGTTGATGATAAGTATTGTTGTTCATTTTTAAAGATTATTAATATATTATTATAGATTATTAATATATATAATTAACTTCATATATCTAGAGACTTCTCTCATATATATATATATATATATATAATTTCAACTTCATAAACATACCTCGCCTTGCCACTTACACCCATACACACAGCTCAGTAATACCCTAACCTATTTTCCGCCGTATATATAGATATAATTGTATAATTGAGCTTATATATAGCATTGGCACAGACTGAAGCGGCCGGCACATGTTAGATATTAAATGTGATTTTAGGCATTTATCTACTTATGCAGATATGCATATATATGAGTGAGAGGGAGACGGAGAGAGTGAGAGATATGATAACAGTCTTTGAGATATGCACAAGAAAACGTTTAAAGAAGATAAGAAAATTGTGGTAGCCGCTGCTGCCGCTTGTGTGTTGCTTAATTTCCGGCGATTGCTCAATCCGGGCAAACGAGCACCAGCAAATGTTGAGCAATGAGCCGACCCGGGCCAAGTCAACTCAGCTGACATGCGAGTTGGCCACAGCAATGAGCTGCGAATTGATGCAACGGCACGTAGCACGCTCAGTGGCACGCACACACGAGACAGTCGAGGCAGCCCAGCCACAGCCCCAGCCCCAACCCCAGTCAACCACATTAACCCACAGAGCGCTGGAGCAACACCCAAAAAAGCGAAGATGCAGCTCTCTTAACGTGCACCCATATCAAAATAATTTGATGATCGAGTTTAATTGACTGTAATTGGACTATGACGACGACGACAACAACAACAACAAAGAAAGTTGTTAATTTGGCATGACTTGCAATCAACTGCCACGCCCACTGGCGGCTGCCTATCCAATTTGGGTTCAATTTGATTTCAAATTAAGACAAAATTGAGATGCAACAACAACAACAACGAAGACTGCAACCAATTAGAAAGATTGTTTGTGGCATTAGAACTGATCGACTAGAGTATATCCTGTACTCCACAATCAGTTTATATTATATAGTATAGCTAGTATATGTCATATCTCCAGAAATTGTTTGACAATCGAAAGTGAGCGACTTGAGAATAGTCTCTATTTAGATGTTTTCATTTCTATCTTTCTTACTTGATCTATTTCCCTCTTTCTACACCTTCACTCTACCTCTGTCTCTTTCCATTTCTCTATCACTCTCTCTCTGCCCTTACATCAGTCACAGTCATACAGCTCACTCAACACTCTGCCTTTCCCACATTCACGGCCTGTCTCTCTGTCTCTCTCCCTCCCCATAAGGTATCGCCTTTCCATGTGATTTTCATAACATTTACTTAATCTCTTACAGCAATGTACACACTCTTTAAATAGTTTACAAACAAAATATCACAAATTGTGTCACTGGGCGCTTTGCATGAAGCACAAACTCCATAAACTATATTGTATAGATACATCATGATATATATCTGCTATGACATAACATTTTAGTCGTCTCCTTTCTACACTCTACATTCTCCCAGGCACAACATAGATTATCAATTTTTAATCTAATTGAAATGACAATATTTTTGGGCACACTCTATGCCATTGATGGGGGGTCTTGTTGGGGGCTTTTGATTAATGTGCTAAGTTGATTAGTAATCACGTGGCAGAGTGTCGCCGGCAACGCGACATATGCAAGTTGAGCGCCGTCACCGGAGCCAGTGGAGCCACTGGGGCCATTGCTCCATGCCGATGCGATGCGAGACGAAGCGAAACTTTTGCCAAGTCACAACAAAAATATTTTTGCGTGGGGCTAGTTGAGTGTGTGTGTGTGTGTGTGCAGGGTCGCCATTTTGGCCAAAGCGCGTGTGTGTGTGTGTGTGTGCTGTCTGCAGCGGGTGCCGCGTGTGGCGGCAGAGGCAAGTCGCAGCGTTGACAGTCGCCACAATCGCAAAACTCGGCGATCCGCTACGCGAGCCATTCGCTTGCATGCATAATGGATGACAACTGAAGTTGTTGTTGCTGTTCGAGTTGCTGTTGCTGTTGTAGCTTAAGTTTTTTTTTTCAAAATTGTATGTACTTTTCCAAAAACAGAAAAAAATAACCAAACAAATGCTAAAAACAAACACACAACGCACGGCAACAACAACAAGCGTTCGGAGGCGTTGATGAAGTCGACAGCAGTTGTCGTTGTTGCTGTTGCTGTTGTTGATGTTGCTGTTGCTGTTGCTGTTGCTGTTGCTCCAGCAATGCGTTGCCGGCTCGCACAACAGCTGCTGCCATGATACGAATAGAATCGTATGTATTTTTGTACTCCAACAGCCCATGGAGCAGAAAACAAGTAAAACAGCCACAAACAAAACTTTGTTGAAAGCAAAAGCTAAACGAAACTTTTAATACCCTACAGCGGGATGCTCAGCAGTAAAAGTAAATTTCTGAATAAGCGAAGTGGCATTGAAAGGCCTTTTAAATTGAAATCTATTATCTCTCTTTATAATGTTAGCTTAATGCATATAGAATATGTTATTTCTAATTCTATTTGTGCGTCATTCTTAAATGTTTCTCCTCTTACTCACTGCCAGCTGTGCTAAGCAAATGGAGGCGATAAATGTTTGAGTTTAAGTGATTGGAGAAATATTTTAAATATATATTTAAAATTATTATAAAATATTTAAATTTAACTCATTTGAAATTACGTTACATATAAAAGATATAAAATATATTTACAGATTTTACAAAATATTTTAGTTACTAAATATAATAAGTTTTATATTTAATAAAATAAAAAAATATATTTGAACATAATTTTAAAATATATATAGTTTTTATATATATTATAAAATATTTACAATAATATATATTAATGATTTATATGTATCAAACATATTTTTACATTTTATATTTTAATCTCAATTATAGTTAATAATAATTTTTCTATATATAACAATATAAAAAATGATCACTTATTATAATTAAAATATTTTACATGTTTTTAAAGACTTCAAACATTTTGGAACTGATGTAAAATTAAGTTAAGTAAACAAAAGCTACATTATTTCTGCAAATATATGAATTTTACCATAGAAAAGTAGATAATTAAAATTTATAAATAATTAAAATCAATCAAAGATGCATATTAGCCCGACTGCAGTTAGGGTATGCGAAGCAAAGGCCTGAACTGGCTTGTTTATTTGAAATATGTGTATGGTCAAAATGCCTGAGAGAGACAGAAAGACAAAGAGGGCGAACGAGAGAGGGAGGGAGGCGGGCAGGGAAGTTAGTCAAGAGAAATACATCGAATATCTGAGCGCTGCGGGGCATATGGCATATGACAAAGAAGAAGACAAAGCAGGGGAAAGAAAGTGTAGGGCAGGGCAGGACAGAGCAGGGTATGTCGATGGTCAAACAATGCCAAACTATAATTGTAATTATATAAAACGCAGCTGGTGACGAAATTGAAATGCGTGCAGATGACAAGCCCGCAGGCAGACTGAGAGAGACAAAGAGAGTAAGGGAGAGAGACAGACACCAGCAGAACCAGGCGAACAGCAAGCATGTCAAGTGACGCCCTCGCCATTAGCGAGCGGCAAATTGACGCAGTCTGATTAAAAACGCATCAAATAAGACTAAACGATGATGCGAGCGGGAGGGTGGGAGAACGGAAGAGCGGAAGAGCGGAAGATCCGGCGTGGTGTCAAGAAATGAGAGTAGGAAAACACAACCTATGCTAAATGCTCGTAAAAGTAATTTTTGTTGCCCCACACACACACTCGCACACCCTGTGCAAGGGAAGGAAAGACAAATAATGGACCAGACATTGCGGGACAGGGTGCAAGAAGAAAAGGGACAACCCCCTTTTTTTGGCCACGCACACAGCAAGCGGCAGCATCCGCCAAAAAAAAAAACAAGAATTGCTAATGCTTTGTGCGTGTATTGGTATAAACACACACACGCGCACACGGCTAAAATCAGTGCGGGTGCGTCGCAGTCGCAGTCACAGTCGCAGCTGACGTCGGCGTCTGTTTGGCTGAGTGCCGTCATCAAAACACACACACGCAAACATTAACCTTATGTGTGTGAGTGTGAGTGAGTAGGCAAGGGGGCGGGGCTAAAGGACTGCTGTGACAGCTCCCAACGCATTGCTGATTGCAAAAATCTGTTAAATGAAAACAGGTCGAGTTTTTCCTTTTTTATACACCAATTGCTGATGGACAAGAACTAAGCACACACACACACACATACATGCATGCTTTGCATCAGCAGCAGCAGACAGCAACAACAACAACAAGAACTTCTTCAGTCAGCTTGTGGGCCCCTTTCATCTCGCATCTCGCTCATCGCTCGTCGCTTCCGTGTTTCGAAATTCAATTTATGTATACTTTATGAGGTTGCCCCGCATTTTGGGGCGCGTTGCCAGACGCGTTCCATGCCGCATTTTGAACGTTGACAGCGCCGCTGGCGTCGGCATCGCCGGTTGGGGCTGCTGCTGCTGCTCGCTGTTGGCTGCTGGCAGCTCCATGGAGTCAGTGAGGCATAGAAAATTGCAAGTTCAGGAAAATCGATTTTCCTGTTGTAGATTTGGCTAGGCGAATGCTGTATCCCTCTCTATATCTTTTTCTTCCTTACTTATTAGGCTAATTAGCGTGCAGAAACAAACACACTCTCACCTATGCACACATGCACTTACTCACACTCGCACACATTCACAGTTAGAGTAAAAATAAACTTACCTCTGCTCGCGCGCTGCACACAGTTTCTATTTAAGTTTTGCAATTATTCATGTATAAAATGCACTTAAATTCTGCGTTCTACTACCGCTGCTGCTGCTGCTGAAGAATCTGCTGCCAAAATTGTGTTTCCAACACGCACACACACGCGAAAATTTACTTACACACGGCAGCTGCACTTGCATACACGCACACACACATACGCACGTAAGCGCACCTATATAAATATGATGATGAATGGGGGTATTTAGGGTTTTTCACTTGCAACTTTGAACTGTGCCAGTATTTATTTACAAAGGCGGCGCGTTAATTGATTAAAATGCGTTCAAGTCTTAACATGGTTTGCGAGCGAGCTTTTCACTTTTTCTCGTATAACAACATACAAAACACACGGCTCCAAAGCGTTTTATTGTTGGAGCAAACGACGGCACTTGAATGGCAATGTGACCGCAGACAACTAAGACGTAAATCCACACAGCGATAACATTATCGATAAAAGTAGATTGATTAGGGGCTGTCCTCGCTTTACAGCACTGTTTCCATTCAATTACCGTATACGGTCACTTCAGAACCACATAACTTACTTAACATGCTGCAAGGTTTACTTCAAAGGTAAGAATATGAATTAATACCTATTAATATGTGAAACATTAATTGTTACTATACTTGCAGAACTTGTGTGTCGGCGCTGAACACAGCCCAAACACTGTTTGTACGCCAGAAACATGCGTTCGACCGTGCCGTGCTGAAACCCAAGGTGCGCTGCCATTTCCCAAAGCCCCGCGAGGTGAAGCGCATCAACGTCCACGGCTGGGAGACGCGCATGTCGACCCCGGAAGGCAGGCGAGTTCTGATGCGGCGCATACTAAAGGGCAGACACGACCTCTCCCATTAGATTAGGCAACATAATAATTTTACACAGTTAATATATTCTAAATTGTTTATACAAATTTGTATAAGTTTTGGTTTGAGTTTTGTTTTAGGGTATTCTTTTTCATGAAACCAGGTGCACGGAAGTAGATCTGTTGTATGCTCTTAGAGGACCTGTTGTCATCTATAATGAACACGAAAGGCACATTAGTAGCTACGCCGGCACCCTGATCCTTGAAGAAGCCTTGTGGCAGGCACATGTCGCCGCCTAGCACCAAGCAGTTGACCTGCGAGAGTCCCTCCGGCGGCATGGCAGGGACTAGAAAGAGCTGCTTCTGCTCATAATCAATGGCGCGAACGACACCTGCAAGAAGTGAGGGTTATTGAGCAACTCTCAATGGTTTCTATCCTTGACTTACCCATGCCTAGGCACTCCTTTGGTTTGTCATTCGCCCCAGCCTTGCACAGATAAACCAGATTGGCCTCCATGCCAGCTATAAGCTCCTTCTTTGTATACTCATTGGATATGAGATGAACCAGCTGCAACGCATCCAGATTCACCTTCACAGGCTGGCAATCTGTCAGGTGCTTCGCATTGCCATGGAGCGCGCTGCTGAGACGTGCCAAGAGATTGGCGTAGCGCACATCCTTAGCGCTCATTCGCCAGCGACGCTCGTGCGGCTGCAGAAGCGGCAAGGCGCTATTCAGCTTACACAGCGTAAAGTTGGACAACTCTCCGCTCAGCTTAAACTCATCCGCTGTATAGATGATGGGCTGCACCTTCGACAGGGATTCACGATCCAGATATATCTCGAAATTGTTGATGATCTTACGGCTTGATATCTGCACCAGATTAGTGGGCTGGACACAGTCCACCAGCTGCGCCATCAGCTCCAGACCGAAGCCCTTGTTATAGCCCATCGTATTGATAACCCAAGGCATCTCAGCATAGTCTTTGTTTGCCTTGCAATGGATCAGAAGTTTCCGCACAGCTCGAATGTAGTGCTCCGCGCACATGACTACATTCACATGGCCCACGGCATAGGCGCGATCCGGCTGTTTGTTGAGAAAGAAGCCAGCGCCCAACAGTGGACCATCGATGACTGTGCACGAAATCGTCTGTGGCAAGAAGAGCTCCGGCTGCCCAATGTCCAGGTCGATGAAGAGCATGCGCTGGAAGCGTTCAATGTTCCGGTTTAGCATATAGCGAATCAACGTGGATTTGCCCACGCCCTTGCCACCAGCTACCAACCACCGGCTGCTTGGCTCTATCAACAGCTTCTTCCAGGCGGTCGGCACTTGCAGCGCCTGCCGTGCATCAGCGCTCTGCATTAAGCAATTTAGAATATATTCACTGGCATAATGCGGACGATTGGTGGCATTCACCGAGGGAAAGACATTTTCCGCCATGTGCTTGCCAAAGGTATTCAGCATATTCTGTGCTTTGCTGTTGCGCTGGAGTAGCACAATCGCATCGCGCTGTCCATCATAGTTGGCCACGATGTTGTCTAGCTGGCCACGTGAGAAGCTCTCCTTCAATTCATTCCATCCTGCATTTGATTCCATTTTAGCGTTGATTTGTTTCTTGTTCGCCATGGGCGAAACCACAACCCAGTTGAAGCCCTTGGGTGAATAGATGGTCACTGGAATATTGCGACTTGCCTTATAGCCATTGATGGTAATGCGTCCACACAGCAGGGTCAGTGTAATGGTGCCATACAGCTCGATATCCTGTTTCAGCACAGCAAGGACATTGTTGGTCTTAAAGCTATTCTCGAAGACGCTCAATTCGGGCAGAACTCCATACATGTTGGCGCCATTTAGTGGCTGCAGCTGCTTCTCATTGATCTTCATGTTCTCTTGCAGCTCTTCTATCTGCTGCTTCTCTCTTCCATCTGCCTTCTTGTTCGCATCAGTTAGAGATTCCTCCTCCTTTTGCTGCTGGTTCTCTTCGTATTCAACCTTGGTCAGTTCAGTCAAAGGTTCCTCATCCGTCTGCTGTTCATCTTCATTTTCAGCTGCTGCAGCCTTCTCCTGCTGTTCCTCTTCAGCTTCCGATTCCTCCTCCTTTTCTTCATGCATCATTCTGTCGAATACCAATACTTTGGTAATCTCTGCCTGAACCTTGGGATGCTCCATAGACCAAGGAACCTCTTCCTCCGACTGCCCATCACTCTCCCACTCTATTGGGATTTTAGCAATCTCATTTGATTCAAATACTTCTGGCTCTCTAAAGAAATCCAAGTCCCAATCTGATGAAAAATCGGAGCTTGATATATCACAGTCTGAATCCGATGGCTCCGCGTCCGAAGATTCCATATCTATATCTGATAATTGGAATTATTATTACATATATTATTTAATTAAATAAGCTCTTGCCTGAATCATCTAGCTCTTCATCATCTTCATCATCATCATCATCATCATCATCATGATCATCATCATCATCTTCTTCATCATCATCTTCTTCATCGTCATCATTTTCGTCCTCCTCATCATCATCATCCTCCTCCTCCTCATCATCATCATCATCCTCATCCTCATCATCATCATCATCATCATCATTCATATGTTCTAATATGTTCAACAGTTCTTTGCTTGGACCATATTTCTGTTGGGGCACTTCTATATTTCTCATATTGTTATCATTTACTTTTTGTGATTTATTTATTGTAATTGCTTTTCCACTGTCCATTCCATTAAATTGTACATTTTCTTTGGATACCATCTCCAGTTTGGGCCGTTTGTTAATGTCGTTTGATAAAATAGTGTTTGCTTTACGTTTGTCTGCCGTTGCATTCCCAGCTTGGTTTTTCTGATTTGCCCCTGCATTTTGTTCAATATTAATATTTGCGCTGTCTGCCGTTGCATTTCCAGCTTTGTTTTTCTGCTTTTCCTTTGCATTTCTTACATTAATATTTGCGTTTGCTTTAGCATCCTTTTTTTTCTTTTCAGCTCTTTTGTGTCCACACTTGTTAACTTCCAAATTTAAGTTAATCTGCACGCTCTTTGCGCCTTGAATATTTTTAACTTTCTTTGGCGCCATTTGATTTTCCGTTGGTTTCTCTTGGATTCGCTGTGGACTGCAAAGTGCTACTTTTGTTTTGTGATTAACTGGTTTCCAGACATTTGCCGTTCCGGGCCCTGTTTGCCTTTTGACAGTTCGATTTTCGTTTTGTTGAAAGCTGTCTTGAATTTTTTTGAGTACTCGGTTCTCATGATTTGTACTCATTTTATTTCTTTATAGGAACTAAATAAACGATTATCCCTGCCGGGCCATGTGTCTTGAACAGCAGGTATCGGACTAGCGATGGCATATTCTGTAAAAGTATCAGTCACGTCATGTAACGAGTAATGAGTCACTAAGCTACTAATCCCAAAGCACCTCTGATTTATTTATCTAAGTGATAAGACATACATAATATAAATGTTTATTAAGTGATTAATATAACTTTTCAAATTATATTTGTAAAAATAATGGAAAAAGAGAATAAGTTTTGGTTCTTTTGTATACCCAGATCAGGTAATCCATTTATTGATATTTTCCAACACTGCAGTTAAAGTGCAACTCTGGGGCGCACGAAGGCGTTGGTTGTTCATCTACCAAGAAAATTCATCGTCATTTTGCATGAGAAAAAAAACGTCGAATTTTTAATTGTAATAACTTTTATACGAAACGAATATCGGTAGACGCATAAGAATCAACATATTTGTGCCATTTTGTAAGCATTTCAAATAAAGTGTCGAATTCGAACCGAGTGTTGCAAAAAAAAAATTATATATATTGTAAGTGAGGAAAGTTGAAAGAGCAGTGAAAAAATTCCACACACACACTCATACACATAGAGCTCTACGCGCACACACACACACAGGCATGCAATCGAACTCACAGACAACATACATATGTATGTATGTGTGTATATGTATGTACATAAATGCGAGTGGATGATGTTTTTGGAAGAGTTGGTGGCGGGCGAGGAATCAGACCTATGACGCGACCATTGGACTATCTCGAGACACATTTGTACAGAATTGAAGAAAAGTAAATAATTGTATATATCTGGCTAAATGGGAGCGGTGGTGATTCGGCCAATACGAATATGAATACCAATACATTTACATACATAAATATGAATCTATGTATGTGTGTTAGTATGTTTGCATAAAGAGCTGCACAATTGGAAGCGATTAAAAAACGAGCCCAAACATTGCATTCTGTTTTGCCAATATATACATAACTGGCCTAAAAGAACCCCCCACCACTACCAACAACGGGTGATTGTCAAAAAAAGCCTCATGCGGCTGTGCGCTGATGCTTCTTCTTTTCCATAGATCGTCAGCAGCAGCAGCAACAACAACAACAAATGGGAGAGCCATTCAAAGTGTATGACTCAAGTGTGTGTGTGTGTGTATGAGTGAGAGATTGTGGCATTGCTGCGCGCGAGAGTGTTAATATGTATATGTACATGTGTGTGTGCGTGTGTGTATGGCTTTTTCACTTTGATATTTTTCAACCAGCTCGCGCAATTTTCGCAAATATATTTAACACAACGCATCGTCCGTCGTCGTTGCATCCACTCTGCCACTTCCAGAACCTCCAATGACGACGATTCGCAAGAAATTGGTAATTGTCGGCGATGGTGCCTGCGGTAAAACTTGCCTTCTGATCGTCTTTAGCAAAGACCAATTTCCCGAGGTCTATGTGCCGACCGTCTTTGAGAATTATGTCGCCGATATCGAAGTCGATGGCAAGCAGGTAAGCTCAAGTTTATCACCTTTTCATTCACACACCGCACCGCCCCGCCCCTACCAACACACACACACAGCATTCAAAATCATCTGATCATCGGTCTTTGTGTACATTTTTGTTGTTGTTTTTTGTTTTATTTTCATATATTCTCTCATCTAGCATCCCGTTCCGTTCCCCTCCACCCTGTCCGCTTTCCAGTGCACTCTGCGCTCATGTTGTAAAAAAAAAGTTGTGAGTCAATATCAATTGTCGGTAGGCATACTTGACTCCCGCTCTCCAGCGCTCCAGCTCTCCTGCTCGCACTCTCCTTGCACACATAACGACACACACACGTACCTACTCACACTCACACTAAAACATGTACTTGTGTAGCAAGCTCCCTTCCTTCCGTTTCTTGCTTGTGCTCTTGCTCTTTTTTTTTGTATTTTATACGTCTTATACACAAGCCCGTTGCGCACATACAGTTTTGCGCGTTGCCCCTCGCGCTCTCACGTTCGCCCCCCTCTCACTCGCTCAGCCACTGCATACCTGCGCTCACGTTTGGAGCCAGTAGCACGCGCTCTCGCTCTCAATTGTAATAAAATATATGTATATAAAAAAGAAAAAGAAAAGATATACTGCTGTATGCCATTTTGATTTGCATTAAGTCATGTTTTGTGTATTTGTTTTCGTTTCGTTTCTAATAATTTTATACGACTTTTTTTGGTTTTGATATAAACAATTTGCGCAGCACACAATATGGCGGCGTTTGTGTTTGGATAGTGCTTACATATGATGTATAAACATATGTATATACATACATACATACATACAGCCATGTCTGTGTCTGTCGTTCACGTCACTCTACGTATTGTGTCTGATTAATACGTTTGGCATTTCCGCCAGTTCCTTGCTATCTTTCGACTTGAAGTTGACTCTCGTCTTCGTCTGCGTCTGCGTCTTTGTGATGGAAACGGGCTTTTGTGCTACATAATTGCCAACTTAACGGGCGTTATCACTCCACATTTATACATCTATATATATGTATCTATATATACTTACATCAATAAATGACGTGATTCTTTTCTCTATTTGCCGTAGGTGGAGTTGGCCTTATGGGATACAGCTGGTCAGGAGGATTACGACAGACTGCGACCGCTGAGCTATCCAGACACTGACGTTATACTTATGTGTTTCTCAGTGGATTCACCCGATTCGCTAGAAAATATTCCCGAAAAATGGACGCCAGAGGTAAGAGCAAACTCAAATCAAATATATAAATATATTTATTAATAAGAATTAACTGATTGCAGGTCAAACACTTTTGTCCCAATGTTCCCATCATTTTGGTAGGCAATAAGAAAGATTTGCGAAATGATCCCAACACAATTCGGGTAAGATTAGCTCTTGTCTCTGCTTGGTCATTTGCTTTAACACTCTCAAAATTTCCACAGGATTTGGCAAAGATGAAGCAGGAGCCGGTTAAGCCGCAGGAGGGACGCGCTATGGCTGAGAAAATTAATGCCTTTGCCTATTTGGAATGTTCGGCCAAGTCCAAGGAGGGTGTGCGAGAGGTATTCGAGACAGCAACCAGGGCTGCACTGCAAGTTAAAAAACGGAAGAAGCCCAAATGCCTTTTGCTCTAAAAGAGCAAATAACAAAAGTTCTATACATACACAAGGAAACACACACCTACACACACACACAAGCACACACCTTTTTACAAGAATAACAACTACTGGAATCAGATAGCATGGGGAATCCGGCACCAACAACAACAACAACCAAGCAGATATTGCTTTAGCAACAAACAAAACACGCAACAACAACAACAGCAAGATGAAAAGATGAAGATGAAACGGGCAAAATGTCAAATGCGGATTTGATTTTATATACAGTCTAGAGTAGTTATTAACCGAAGTAAACAACAATAATAAATATCGCATTATTATTATTATTATTTGTAACTCTTGACGGCGTCGAAAATCAGTGAACACTCAACAACCAACTATCAATACAAACTTACTCGTATATATATGTCTATATACACACACCTATGTATATGCATACTACTATATGTCCTATATATATATATTTATATATATATATATATATATGTCGTCGTATCCGTTTGATTTTGAGATTAAAAGCCAAACAACAAAATGTCTACGAAACATTACTGAAGGTGTGTGTGCGTGTGCATGTGTGTGTGTGCGCGTGCGTGCGTGCGTGTGTTGATTAGTGATGATGCAGTTATTCATATTTTTTTCAAAGTCTTAAGGCATATATACATATATAAATATTCTCTGATAAACAGACAGCAACAAGAAGAGCCTAAAATGCAAGCATTCATAAACATACCAATTACAACTTTTTTGACTCATATATATATATATATTATATATTCAAACAGAGACCGCCAATAAACTAAAATGATAAATATATATATATATATATATATATATATATAAATACTACTTTGCAAACAATTACACAAATGAAGAAATATTTAAACTTAAGACACAAGTGACAGATGCATTCAAATTTTTCAATGTGCAAATGCGAGTTCAGAGTTTTTAATATTTGTATTTTGCATTAAACAAACAAAAGGAAGATAATAAATATATATATATTTATATATATATATATATATATATATATATATATATATATATATATATATATATATACAGTACATATATGTATGTATGTGTGTATGTCTCTTTTTTGTATTTTGTACCGTCAATCGTGTAAAATTCTCATTCAAAAACTCAAAACGCTATTATATATATATATATATATATATATATATATATATATATATATATATATATATATATATATATATATATATGTATGTGTATATCTGTATATATATATGCATGCATATACTATTTTCTACAGTTACTATATTACACAACTTAACAACAGAAAGAACGTCGAAAGTAATTGTAAATTTGTGCATTCAAAGTTTTGCTTCCTATACAATAAAATACAAAAAAAGAAAAGAAAATTATTAAATATGCAGCAGAAGAAGAAGAAAC
Source organism: Drosophila peninsularis (assembly GCA_035047485.1). Classification (NCBI taxonomy): domain Eukaryota; kingdom Metazoa; phylum Arthropoda; class Insecta; order Diptera; family Drosophilidae; genus Drosophila; species Drosophila peninsularis. Next base: position 5,052,024 of record JAWNPN010000035.1, read on the forward strand.
AAATACACATTTTACCATATTACCAAACTTAACGTGAAAATATATGTGTGTATATGTATACATATGCATATGTAAACCAAAAACAACAAAAATCATTTCTTTTCAAAATTACAAAAAAAAAGAATATTTTACTAAATAAATAAATAATAAAAAAAAAATACAAAAAAAAACGATAAAAATCAAAATTCCAAATGTTTTCTCTATTGCGAGGCGGGGGCAATAAAAGATTAAATTATTATATTTTTATTTACTTGTAAAAGTTGGCAAGGAAAGGGAAAATATATTATATATATATTCGATTCTATATATCACAAAAATTAGAAAAAAGATAAAAATTAAAATAATATTGAATTTCTATATATTTGAAAAAAAGAAAAGACTAAATTTTCCAAATGAAAAATGAATTGCTTATCACCTGAAAGTAAGTATTAAAACACACATTTTAACGGGGGTTTCAAAAATCTTTATTGGGATTCATTTTGTTGTCGTTTCCATTAATTTCTCGTACATTTAAAATGCAAGAATTGAATAGAGAAATGACCGAAAGAAAGGAGAACAACGGAAAACGAAGTACTTAGCGTTGGCCAGCTGGAGGTACCAGACTTGTGCATCTATATAATACTCGCGCTATAGCTACTAACTTCTAGTTAATCCTTTTCAGTTTTGTTATTGTTTCATGGGAAATAATCGTAATCGTAAGTGATATTTAACATGTTTATATTATTATAATTATATTATATATATAAATATTTATCTTGGTTTTTGTTTCATTGTGTTTTGTTTTTGGAAAGCTTGCTTTCAATATACCCGCATTCAACTGACAAATAGAACTAAGGTTTGAACAACATTTACAAAGTTTCGTTTAGCTCGTTATTCGTTTGGTTATGCTTAAGAAATAAAAAACATACAAATTATTTAACGCCTGTTAACAATTTTCAATTGTTTTTCTCTCTGTTTCAACAAATTAAAGCCTTGTGCTGCGGTGCAGTCGGCGCTGCAGTAACATTGATGCGAGGAACTCGTGGTGATGCTTGGCGAGGGGCGTGAATGTTTACAAAGTAATTAACAAAAAGGGCGTACAATTAATAATAAATAAACTTAGCCAAGTTAACAATAAAAGGGTGTAAGCAGCTGTCAGTGCATGAAACACTTCTAAATAATATTAATAACATTTAACAATGGATTTGCGTGTAAATCAATCAATCAATCAATGTGTCAATCGTCGTCTTCGTGTTTAGTATACATATGCGTTAAATTCAACATTTATTCGATTAGTTAATGTGCGTACGTTAATTATAATTATAATTATAATGATAATACATGCACATAATACACTGTTCACACTTTCCTCACTTCTGTTGGACAGTTTAATTTGTTTATGTTTCCTTTGTTGTTTGGCGACTTAAAGCTCTCTATGACCTCTTCATATATGTGTATAAAGATATGGGTCTATACAGCTACCACTATTGGCTGCAGCTAGGACTCAGTTTTGTATATCGTTTCGTTATTTTTGATTTAACATTATTGCTATCATCATCAATTTGCCTATGGTTCTCTGTTGTTTGTTTCAATTTTAAATGCATTTCACTTTTAGTTCTGTTTTTGGGTTTGGTTTTGCCAATTGGTTTCTCTGCTTGCTGTTAGGAATCAACATTTCTTATTAGTTATACTAGATACGCGTGTATACGTAAGTGCATTGCTATATAATATTGTATCTTTCGAATTCGTGCTTAAAACATATTTTGATATACGTATCTTTCTCTCAATATATATATATATATATATATCTCATCAGTGTGCGCAGCAGCACCTCAACAATACAAATACAAATACAACAAATACAATGTGGCATAGTTAACAAATGAAATAAACAACTAAAACTAAAACAATTAACAAAAGTTTTCTTCAAGTCCAAACAGAATGTCACTTAGTTGATGTTGCTTTTGGCCCTGTTGGCCTTAACAATTATAATAGTTTCGACGCGTTTTCATAAATTCAAAATGATTCGACACAAACACATTAGATTCTCTGTGCCACAAATCGTATATATATATAAGTTATATATACATATAGTATAACGCATTGGATAAATATTGCACTTGCGAACCGAGGAATTTGATTTTTGTTTTTTCTAGTTTAGATTTCGCCTGCGCCGAAACACCAATGCGAATATGGATCTTATGCGCCACCAGCGACTGCGATGCCGTGTGTGTATCTTCTCGGAGCTGGTGTCCGTGCCCAGCGCCTTTTGCATCTCTTTGCGGCGGATTTCGCGCACCAGCGTATAGAACGCCTCGTCGATGTAGTGCCTCAGTGCAGCGGACGTCTCGAAGAATGGGCAGCCGAACTGATTGGCCAGATTCTTGCCCTCCTCGGTGGTGACGCGTCGCTGAGATTCCAGATCCACCTTGTTGGCTATCAACACCAGCGGTATGTCCTCGGATAGACGGACGCGCGTTATCAGTTTGCGATATTCGGACGCCTCCTGAAAGCTGTGGCGATCGGTAACCGAATAGCAAATGATGAAACCTTCGCCGCAGCGCATGTATTGGTCCCGCATGGCCGTAAACTCGACCTGGCCAGCAGTGTCGAGTATGTCCAGCAGAGCTGCCTCATTGTCAATCACCGCCTGTTGCTGATACGAATCCTCTGCAGACACACCGAGAGAGCATGGGAGAGACAAAGAAAAGTTCAAAGGTGGAACGAACGCAGTCAAAGAGAACGCACTCACCAATTGTGGGGTCATGGTAGTCCAGAAAGCTGTGGCTGACGAACTGCAGGGTAACAGCTGTTGTCCATGTGTTTGTGTGTGTGTGTGAGAGAGAAAAGAGAGCGTATATTTGCATGTGTGTGTGTTTGTGTACACGCAAAGTTTGCCGAACGCACGAAGCATGAATTTGGGGGTTGATTGTGGGTGGTTTGTTGTCGGTGCGCCGTAAAACAAAGCGTAAAAGAAATTGAGATAATTTATTGATTTTTCCCATAGACACAGCCAGACGATGTGTAAAATGCGCAGCAGTGATTGAACCGCAATGAAAAGAAAATGAAGAAAAGAAAACTTACCAGACTTGCCGACACCGCCATCGCCCAGTATGACAATCTTGTAGACCCGCAGGCCGCCACGCATATTCTGCGGTGCACTGGGTGGCTTGATTAGCATGCCGATATTATGGCCATTTTCTTTGCGCTCGTTCGGCAGCTGCATGGAGTCAGTGTCGGTGCCGCTGGTGCAGCTTTTTAGTTTAGTGGATCGTTTGAGGGCGGCACAACCAATGGACATGTCGCCGGCCATAGCTGGGAGCAGTTGCTCCCCAAATTGCTCTAAAAGGCGTGGCTAATTTTGATCTGTTGCGGTCGCCGCCGTCGTCGTCGTCGTCGCCGCCGCCGCCAACACCAAATTTGTGCGTAGTTTGCAGCGCCTGGCCTGCAAAAAGACAATCAATTTAGTTTCGATTTCTATTTTCATCTATTTTATTATTATTTTTTGTGCTTTGCAACTTACCACAACTTTGCACTTGGCCCGGATTCCTACAACGGCTTTTGTTGACTTCAATTTCAATCGTATCTATACATAATTGCGCTGGGTTGTTTTCCCTCGTTCCGTTCTATTTTGTTGTTGTTGTAGTTTTATGGTCGCACAGATATGTGACCAACTTGGCGTTACAGCTGAAAATACCAAAAAATACTAAATGTTATATATAATTATTGTCTGTTATTGTGAAGGGGAATGTAAAATTATGGCAAAGGACGGTTAGAGCGCATATTGGTGAATAAGCTACTAATCGAAACGAAAACTGTATAAAATATTGATAGATGATATATTCGCAAATTGGCTTGTCATTTTATATTAACATATGAAAGACTGGCAAATGATGTTATACATTTACTATCGAAAAAGCTGCGATCACACTGTAAACGATTAATCGGTAACAGCTATGATGCCATAAAAAATGTTACTAACTGATTTTTAAAACTAATGCTATAAATGTTACTCTATTTACAGATTTTAATTTGAATTTTTAATCGATTTCCCGATATTTTCGTATAAGCAAAGAAAAGCTCACCCACCGCACCGCCTGTCTGCCTGCCTGGCTGATCGTTCGGTTCAGTTACGTGCAGCGATCGCGGCTGAGCTGTTTGCTCGCGTTTCTTTCCGACACCGACAAACAGTGAAAATCGAGCAGAAAAGAAAAACGGAAAAGAAGAAGAAAAACATACAGTGGAGCTGAAATCAAATACGGCCAGAAAATTGTCACTTAGTGAGTTTCAAGCCAACTGAACTATGTCGGGCGACGTACAGCCGCGAAAGCGCAAGGATAAGCGCAAAAAACGTGGTAAGAGATCTGGAGATCTGGCTGGCATAGTCGCAGCGAACAGAAATGTTTTCTAGCGTAGCTGTCCATTTCTTTTATTAGAATAATAATATTGTCGAGCGCCTTTAAAAATAACTTTGCCCTATTATATAAAATTATACATTGCTCTGTGCCGCCTGTGTCGCTATGCGTGTGCCAAGCAAACTATATAAATACACCTATAAACATATATATAGAGACAGATATTCGTACATATATAAATTTATGATTTCTTAACGTTGCTGCAACCGAATATATATAAATGATAATATATTAAAAAACTAAAGTTCTTGCTGGGCCCGTGTGACAGCGGGTTCAAAGAATTCATTTGCCTCTAATAAACCAAATCTTAAATCGATTTTTCTCTCTCTCTGGTTGTGTTTATTTAAAGCCTGAGCAGATGTTAGATAAAAGTGTTTTTATCTCTTGCTCTGGGCAGCATAAACAAAAGCCGGTGCTCGATCGCTCCTCGGTCGCTGCGCACTCGCTGCTGTCTTTAATCTTAAAGCTTGCCCCATCGAGCAAAAAATATTATAGCCGTGAGAATTGAATTGAAATTGTAATTATTATTAGCTGCAATGTTATTAATTTGAATGCGCCAAAGTCAAGAGACTTCCGCAAGCAGAATTTACAGCGCCCCCGCCACAAAACAGAGTTTTTCCATCATATACACACAAATTTAAATAGAGAGAGGAAGAGAGAGATGGAGAGGGAGAGGAAGAGGAAAATACTATGGTCTCTGTACAGTTTTTCTTTTATTTTCATTTCAATTTTCTTTTACTTATTGGCCATTTGCCCAGGCGCATGACTTGCGTCTTCTTTGTTTTGCATCAACATCAAACAACAACAACAACATTGAACAACAACAACTACAGCAACAACTGAAACATATCTCTCATCATTATCTTTTTAAGAGAGTTTCTATTATCATTTCTGTTGTCTTTTGATATACACTGTATACGTAGGCTTATGTGTGTGTGTAATGGGGTATGCTTGTGCTTATAATAATATATATATTAAGATAGATTTCATATATTATTATATATTAAATACTTTTTCTATAATTTTGAAATATGTTGTTAAGTCTTCATTATACAAACTTTGATTTTTTAAATCAAATTTTAATAACTCCAATAAACTCATTCGAAAATTATCGATTTTATCGATTTTTCTACGTTTTTAAGCCACATCTCTGAAATTATAGCAGCTAAAAACCTCAAAATTATTTGATAGGTTTTTATGGTAAATTTTTGCTATAAAATAAATAGATTTAATATTTTATTAAATTTTCTTTTAACAAATTTGAATCAGCTTTACAACGCCTAGCTGACAGCTGTCTACAGGTTCATAGTCAACTAATTAATTGCTTTAACAAATGTAACTAACTTTTTGTCTAGATGATCGCAAATCGGAGGGCGATGTCACCATACTGCGCCAGGCCAGCTTTCAAGGTAGTTCATATATTATATATATATATATATGATCGCATAGCTTATGTACCCAGCCAAAGCAGCTTTATAATTCCAATTTAACAGCTAGTTTTGTCTAACATCTCGTTGCTTGTACTAAATACAAAAACAAACGAAAACCTTCAACCCGACTGCAGTTAATCAACTGAATTCTAATCACATATGTGTGCGTGCGCGTGTGTGTGTATGTGTGTATATCTCTTATCTAGATGACGACGACTCGTCTTCCCATGGCGTGCACATCACAAAGATGGGAAACGACGATGTGCACTTGCACGTGCAGCATCAGCATGGCACCGGCGGGCATTGGTGCGCCAAGATTATATTTTTCGCCCTAATGGCGGTGCTGCTGGGTCTGGTGGGTCTGATTATTATGGAGAATCGTGGCATGGAAGACTGTAAGTAAATACACATATCTGTATAAATGTATATATGATCACTAAGTGCCCACTGCTTCCAGTGGATACACCCTTGTCGGAGTCACGTTATTCCAACTACTTTGATGGCTGGGTGGAGGAGCATCGAGCGGAGGAGCACGATGAACACGATGAGCCTCAGTCGCATGAGGCCGCTCTGGATGAACATGATGATGAGCACGATGATGAAGTGGAAGAGCCATATGAACAGCATTCGGGCGAGGAGGAGGAAGCGGAGCAGGAACATGACGAAGATGACCATGAGGAGGAGGAGGAGGAAGAGGATGATAATACTGCTGCTGAAAATGTAACAGCTGAGGATGAGGAGGAACAGGATGAGGTAAGTTATAGTTCTTTCAAATGAACGAACATATGAACACATGAACTGGTTCATTGAGCTAGTTTTATGTTCATACTGCAATTTATTTGCTAAATGTGAAATTAAAAAATTTTAAAAACTATTTTTAAATTTTAAAAATTAAAAAAAAATATAATAAAAATATTCAATTATTTTTGTATTCAAAAAAAATTATAAAAATATATTTAATTTAACTATATTTAACACTTTACAGGATGATGAAGTAGAAGAGTCTGCGGATAGAACTCAATCCTTGGCCGATGATGCTGAAGAGGTAAAAACTTTAATAAACAAATAAGAAATTTACAATTTAAAGCTCTATTTAACAACAGGAGGAAGAGGAAGCGGATGAGGAGGAGGAGGAGGATGCAGATGATGACATAGAAGAGTCCATTGAGCCAATTGCATCCAAGTCTAGAACTCAGAGTGCGCCCGAAACAGTTGAAGAAGACGAAGAAGAGGAGGTAAAAATTTTAAAACTTAAAACATAAATAAATATATAAATATAAAATATTTTACCAGGAGGAAGAAGAGGAGGAGGAGCAGGAGCAAGAGGAGGATGAAGAGGAAGAGCAGGCCGAATCCGTTGAGCCAACGATTTCACAGTCCCAAACTGCTGATGATGATGAGGAAGAGCAGGACAATAATGAGGTATGTAAATAAATATATATTAATAATATAATATGTATTAATAAATAGTTATTCCATTAGGATGCTGCTGAGGAAGATGATGATCAGTTTGAGGAGTCAGCTGAGCCAGCAGCACAAAGTGTTGCTGATGATAATGATGATGATGATGAATTCGAGCAGGTGGGCATGGGATAACTACCTTAGCAGAAGAGGAGAACTGATCATGAAACTTAATTATTATCATCACAGGATGACAATGATGACGATGAGTTCGAGTCCCTCGATCAGGACGTTGATACTGACGCTGATCAGCTAAAGGCTAAGCAGGCGAAAGATAAGGCAGTTGAGGAGAACATTGAAGCCGTGACCACCACATCCTGGCTGGGCTCACGTAAGTATCCAAGCAGCAGTTTGGCAGCTCCACTGAACGGTTTAGATGTACAGGTTGCTCCACTTTAGACGAACTGAAAATTATTTAAATTTAGATAAATTTGATATAGACGAAAATTGTACAAGAAAGTGCAAAGAGAAATTTATATGAAACATATATACGTATGTGTTTTCTATTTATATATTTAAATTTTATTGAAAGTTGCGTTAAATTTCGAGATAAAATTTTGTTGTTTACTAAAAGAAACGTAAATCATTTTCCAGTTGCCGTTAAATTTGGCGTTGGCATTGCACTTGCCCTTGTTTCACGCCTTGTATTGGTACGGAATAATCCAAATACAAGTGAGTTTTCCACATTTGCTGCTAAATGCCAAAACAATGCACTTTGTTAACGTAACTCCTATATATCATCATATCTGCTGCTTACTTAAGAAACTGCTCTAAAAAACGAAATGTCATCCGACCTAGCTAAATATCATTGTATATATATAAACATATATGAATATGTATATGTATATATGTATATTTATGTATTAAAAGCTGTGTTTATACAGATCAACAAAACTTAGACTTATACTTCTAAAGGTTATAGATGTGCTGTATCTTTAACTGCAACTAGCATAGTTTGAGAGATATGCGAGACTTGCAGTGTTTCTCAGCTACATTTAAGACATTACAACATTCAAATAATTTTTTTTTGTGTAATAGACAGTTATATTTTCTCAAAGTACTCATCTTTAGCTATAGAACGTCTTTTAAATTTTTGAAATATCTTTTTTAATCACTGAAATATCATGTGTGGAACGCATTGCTTTCTGACTGCCCCTCACCTCTCTCGCTCTTACTTAAGGCTCTACTTCAACAGACAATAACTTGAGCACAAAAAATTATTTTTGAAAAATTTAAAAAACATCTTAAATAAGAATAAAAGAGCTTTCAAGAAATGTTTTGGTCTGCTTGAGAAAAAATGTTTGTTTTGAAATTAGAGTACCGCAAAGATTAAGTTTTAGAAATTCGACTAGTTCAGTTACAGTTACAGCACATCATAAACCTAGTTTAAGTCTTGTAGATCGGTGTATAAAACAAACAGAAACTACTCTCAATGTTGAATGGAAACGTAATGTGAAATTAATTTTTATCTCTCGCCTCTCTTCTCATGTTCCTGTCAAATTATTTAACATGTACAGTTGCCGCAGTACTGGGCACATGCGAGGCTGGCGATGTTTATAAACTAACTTTTTTAACTTAACTAAAAATCGAATTCGAATTTTGAATATGAAACAAAATTTTTGCACTTTCTTCATTTGTTGTTTAATTTGATTTAATTTTAATTATTTAATTTTTAATTTTCGTTGTTAAGTTTAAGCTTAATTAAATCTTTTGTTGTTTTTTATTGTAGTCAAAGCTTTGTTAAAACTGTTAAACAAAATGCGCCAATGTATGTATGTAAATTTAATATTGTATGGCTTTGTTGTTAATGCCTGAGCACTATCTATACCTATATCATATACATATATATACCATATAAACTGATTTCTTAGCCGATGAGCAGCAGCCGACGCCGGAGACTCACATGAGACGCCGCCTGACAATTGCCACAGCCGAGGATCATATACCGGATGATGATACGGAGGAGCTGCCGCCGCTTGATGATGGTTGACATAACATACTATATAGTTACTATATAAACTTCGGTCTGGCCGAAGTTGATTCCAAATAATTTCAAGCCAGATTCCACTTGAAGCTATTTAGAACTTATTTCGATTAGGCAATTTTTTGGGTTCTTTCATATTTTAATGCTTGCCTATTTCCACTAAAGAGGCGTATTCGGAAGAGGAGATCGAGATCGAGGAGGAGATCGAGGTGGAGATCAGCGATATAGAGGAGAGCGATGATAACGTTGCCCTGACGGCCAGCTATGTGCCGGAGACTTTCGAGCAGCTGAGCGCCATGTTCCGGCCCAGGGTTGAGACCAATCCAAGCGATGTCGCGTCAGACAAAAAGCCGGAACCGGGGCCGGAACCAGAGCAAGTGCCGGAAAGGGAACAGGAACCGGAAGCCGAGGCAACAACTGCCACAGATATTTATGTGGAATACGAAGATGGAGACATTGAGGATTACGAACACGACGACAGCGAAGACGACGACGATGAATTGATCAGCGATGAGGAGGAGGATGAGATCTCCGATGTGGATGATGCCGACCTAATGAGCCGCTTGGAAGCCAAGTATGGCCGATTGCCAGCCAAGGAATACGAAAGCGATCCCGACTCCGATGATCCGTCCTGGACACGTAATTACTAAATGTACAATTTACACCAAAAACCAAACCAATCGAATCAGTCTACAAAGCAAAGCTACAACCAGTCCATCCCAAGCATTGATAAATCTGACATGTATATGCATATGCCTATATGTATATATATCTGACATATAGACACGTATTATAATCTCTCTCTAAAGTTAATTCGTTCATGGCATACGTTAATCTAATCATAGTAAGTCATAGTCTATAATCGAATTGCTAATCTTACGTCTAAGGTGGAGCCGAACACACAAATTAACCGTTCAGTGGTGTCTTTAATCTTAAGTCTACCTTCCTATCTGTCTCTGCATATTTCAATCCAATTTACATATATTATTTCTCATCAGAAATTAAACCGAAGGAACCAACTGGTGCCAAGTCTGTTGAGGATGAACTTTTCGAGCAGGAGCTGCGCCGAGCTCAAGCCGAAATGATCAATGAGGTAAGTGCGCCATCTGAATTTCCCCGACAGCTACTTCAAATTAATCTTTTCAAAATTTTTTCTGAAATTAGCTCAACAATCATTAAAAAAACACCTTAAACAAAAGTCCTTTCATAGCTTTAATTATTGTTCGCTTTTTAAGTTTATTTGCTTAGCTTTTAAGAAACTTTTCAAAAGTGAGTTATTAAGAAATATTTGAAAACGAGAAAGAAATTTAAGAGCGGAGTTAGGAGAATTTGAATAGATTATAAATATTTAGAGAGCTTTTCTTTAAAGACAAAAACACTTTTGCTATAGGGCTGAAATTTATGAACTGCTGTAGGTACTAGACTCACCCACCTAGAACTTGCAGCAGCTGTTAGCCAGCCCTAAAGCAACTGTGTTTTTAGTAACAAAATTAGAACACATTTGGAAATTTCTTTTATTTTTTTCTAATTGTTCATATATATTTAATTATTTTAATATTTTTTATTTAAAAGTTTTGAGTACTTAAAATATTTAATGAATAATTGCTAGTTACATGTTTTAACACCTCTTAACAAAATCAATATTTCCCATTGAATATCAAACAAGTTTACAGGGTATTTTGCTAGTCGACTCGATTAAGTTCTCTACTTTTGCTAATCTTCGCTCTATTTGCATGCGTTTTTTAACCCACAAAATACCGAAAAATACCAACTTCTAACACCCAGAACCATGCGAATGCTCTACGCGCCTTTAACACGCTCACACACACATACGCACACAAGCCGTTGGCTCATTTGAGGCGGGCGCAGACGCTGGAACGGATCGCTGAGCTGCGCCGCAGCAATCAGCTGCTTGTGGATGCTATTGAGGCCTATAAACGTTACTTGGCTTTCGATGAATCGATAACAAACATCGACTATCGCACAGCTGGTGAACGTTGCATTGAGCATATGCGTTTTCTGGGTGAGTAACAGTTACAGTTACACAATTTAACATTCAAATTTTGATTTTATAGAGCTTTCGCTTACCATTTTGCAGGTCAAACACAGCCGGCAGTTGCCATACACGAACTGCTCATCGAGCGTTATCCGGATGAGGTGCAGCTGCGCAATCAACTATCGCTTACCTATCTAATGTCCAATAAGTGGGTGTGTGATGAACCTATTAACTAGTTTGCAGTTACTTTAACTGTAATTTACTTGCAGCTTGCCTAAGCTGCAGCAGGTGTCGCGAGATACGCTCAAGCGCTGGCCATTGGATCCCTTGGCGCAGCTGCACTTTGGACTGACGCTCAAGCAGCTCACTGGCGACTATGCACAAGCTTTGCCCTATTTGCGGCGAGCCATCGATTCGCAGGCGGCGGGCACGCAGGAGCCCTACTTCTACCAGGCACTGGGCGAGACGCTGCAGCGCCTGGGCAAGCGGACTGAGGCCTTGCAGCTATATGAGCACGGCGTGAAAAGAGGCTACTTTGCCAGCGCCTATCAGCGTTCACTCTACAACGTCCCTCGGCTGCGTGCGAAGCCCTTTTGGCAAATTGCAGACACGGAGCAGGCTGAAGGGCTGAAGCAACTGCAGCGCAACTGGCGCTCCATACGCGACGAGGCGCTGGCGTTGCTCAACGTTGAGGGCAACTTTCAGCTGGAGGCAGAGCAGCTGCGCGACAAGGGCAACTGGCAGCAATTCGAGCTTTTTGCGCGCGGACAGCAGCTGCAGCGCAACTGCCAGCGAGCGCCCATCACGTGTGCTCTGCTCGACAGACTGCCAGCTGCCAGCGGCTGTCGCCGTGGCCAGATCAAGTTCAGCGCCATGCAGGCACAGACTCATGTCTGGCCGCACTGCGGCCCCACCAACTGCCGACTGCGTGCGCATCTCACGCTGGTGGCGCCCGAGCCACACTTGACGAGTCTGCGAGTGGCTGAGCAAGAGCGGTAAATATACCCTGTAATCCCCGATAAAAGAGTGCCTTAAGGCTTATCTCTGTCTCTTTCTATGGACAGCACCTGGCATGAGGGCGATTTGTTCATCTTTGACGACAGCTTCGAGCACGAGGTCTGGCACAATGGCACGCAGCTACGTTTGGTATTGATCCTGGACCTCTGGCATCCGGACTTAACTCTAGAGCAGCGACGCGAACTGACGCCCATTTAACTCTTAACGCCCCACTCTTAACTTCTAACTCTTGTTAATATATCCTAAAGCACCCGTGTTCTTTTGTTACATATTTCACGTAGATCTATTTGCATCTCTTATCTGATAAGTCTACTCTGTATGAATGCGCGTTTAGCTGTAAATGTACACAAGTCTCTACATCTTAAGTCTACAATTTAATGATTGCTTCGTTGGCAGCATATGTTACTGTTAAGCTAAACATGATTTATAAAACACAGTAAAGTTTTTTGATTGATAAAAAAATGAAAAATGATATTTAATTGAATATAAATATACCTTTGAGTTAGGGTATAGTCAAGTCAGGCATTTGCCCTAAATTTATTCTATTGAAAATTTATAACAAATTGACGTGATAACTATTATTAATAGCGTGTCATTAGTTTAATATATATATTAAATATTGAGTGAGCACGGACTTTAATCAGTTCATAAATCCCTTGACAATGGGCATCATTTCATTAGCTATTTTTTTAAATTTATTAAATCACCGTCTATATAATATTATAATATAAATATTTTATTATCAAATCCAAGTTAAATATAGTTTTTTGGATAAATTGTTAATGCGCTTTTAGAACACGCAAGTAGTTCGAATCGAAAAACTATATAAGAGCGAGCAGCTATTAGAGTTAATGTCTTCTTTATAGAGTTATTCGCGATGGCTAAGACTATTCTCTGTCTGATACTACTCTCAACTTTTGGCTACGGAGCCCGGGCGGACTTGGATGTGTGCCTCGAGGACTTGGGCTGCCTGCATGGCACCCTCAAGCCGGACTCCAGACAGGAGCAGTTCGAAGCTTTCATGGGAATACCTTTTGCCCAGCCACCAACAGGAGAACTACGCTTTAAGAATCCTGTGGCAGCGAGTGGCTGGAGCGATGTCTTGGATGCCAGTGTACCACGCAGTCATTGCCTGCAAAAGTGTTTTTTCCTTCCTGGTTGGCCCATCTCCGGGGAGGAGGATTGCCTGTATCTGAATGTGTACCGACCTGTAAGTAGCATCAGTTATATATATATAAACCTTTCCTCTAAAGCCTTCTTCCATCTTTGCAGCTAGGCAAAGCTGGTCCTTTGCCTGTCATGGTCTACTTCCACTCGGGTGGCTATTTCTGTGGCTCCGCTTGCCCCTTGGCCAGCGGACCGGAGTTTCTCATGGACACGCAGCAGGTCATCCTGGTTACAGTCAGCTATCGATTGGGTCCATTTGGTATTAGAGTAAGTCTAATTGTGAATGCTATCTATATAATGGAAGTTTTCCTTCTTCAGGTTTCCTCAGCACGGGCGATGCTCACATGACTGGAAATTTCGGACTGAAGGATCAACGTTTGGCGCTTCAGTGGCTGCAGAAACACATCTCGGCCTTTGGTGGAGATCCGAATCTGGTGACGATCTTTGGCCACAGCGCAGGTGGCATGTCCACGCACCTGCACATGCTGAGTCCTGGCTCCAATGGTAAGTAATATCTTTCTCTCTCCTCCAGTTGACTCGCCTCCTTTTTTTGTAGGACTCTTCCATCGCGCCATGTCCTTGAGCGGTACAGCTATGCTAACTGGGACAATGGCACACAACCCACTTGAACAAGCTCATCAGCTCGCAGAACGTGTGGGCGTGGCTGAGGCGAAGAGCCTAGACACCCAGGCGTTGGCCGCAGCTCTGCGAGCGTCGGATGCCACTGATTTATTGGAAGCGGGAAGTGTGTTTAAGCACTGGGACAGCATACCCATGATTAACTACGCCGTGGTTGTGGAGCAGCCAGATGCACCCGAACCCTTCATGACCGAGCAGCCCAATGCGGCGCACATGGCCGGACGCATCAATCAGGTTCCCTGGCTGCTGAGCAGCACCTCCCGCTCTGGCGAAGGCGCCTTCTTCCTCATGCACATCTACTCGAATCCACAGCTCCTGAAGGAGCTCAACGAGAACTTCTTGGAGATCTTTGGGTTGATGCTCTACCTGCCCAAAGGCTTCACCAAGGAGTCCGTGCAGGACTTGCTCGAAATGTATGGCGTGAAGGAAATGCAGCTGAATGAGAATACCTTGTTGGAGCTATCTGGCATCATCGGCGATTTTATGTTCAATTACCCGGTCTATGTGTGCGCCGCCAGCTACGCGAAATACGCCAAGGAGCCAGTTTCCATTTATAGCTTTGAGTACACCAGCAACTTCACGTATGCGGCGGTGTTTGCGGGCGGAGCTATTTACGAGGAGCTGGGCGCCTCTCACATGGACGACGGGGTACACACAATGCGGATGGCTAGGGTATTCCCAGACTTCCCAAAGGGCTCCGAAAATGAAATGCTGGCCAAGCGCATGACATCGCTGTTGGTGGAGTTTGCCAAGCATGGGTAGGTTGATAAGTCTATATCAATATATTTATCTATATCCAGCATCTATTTCAGCATTCTCCCTGCTGACACCCATCTGCAGCCCTGCAAAGCTGAGGAGTTTACCTCTGATGAGATGTGCAACTTTTTGCGTATGGCTAAAGTGGATGGGGCTTATCATGAGACAGTTGAGAAGCGAGTGGATATGCGCGCATTGGCTATATGGAAGAAGCTCTATTTATAGACAGCGTATTACAGCGTGTGAAACACATAGCTCTATTAGCATAGGCATGACTAGATGCAATACTGTACACTGTGTACTATATAATACCTTACAGCACACTCTCTGTTCTCATTCAACAATCGCAATAATCAGCAAACTCAAGCTCGAGCTGTCGTCTCGACTCTATTTGAGCTTATGAATGTGAATTAATTTCTAGAAAGTTGAACACAAATAGGCAATAAAAATTGAATGCACTCGACTTGATAACTACTATTAGTAACTTGTTATTATTTCGAATTACATATTATATGTTCAACTTGCATTTATACAAATGCCAAGTCAATAAATTTATTTAAAATCGTTTTGCATGCATTTAATCATGTTTTGAGTTCCTTAAGCTAAATGTTTTTGTCAGTTGTAAAATTATAAATGAAAAAAAAAAATTATTTAATTTTATAATTTTTTTCACTCATTTTTAGAGAATTTTATAATTATTAGATCACTTTTCTTAAATATTTATTAAATTTTTTATATAGATGCAATTTGTAATTTATATTTTTTAAATAATATAAATTTTACAAATAAATTTTAACCCAATCAATAAAATATTATATACACAAAAAACGTATAAAATTTATAAATTGTAATATTTATTTATTTACTATGTATATTTTTTAAATTTTATATTAATTTTTATTTTATTATTATTATAAATATATACTTACAAAATCTTTTCATTATATTAAAAAATGTATATAAATACGAAAAATATTTTCTTTAAATTAATTATTCATTCAAACTAATATATTAGAGTATTTTATGCTGCAGGAATGGCCACCAAATCAGTTTGACTGCGATTTATCAAATATATAATTTGAATAGGGACTAAATACAGTTGTTTATCTAAACTGTTTTGCGCTTTTTGGACACACCCCTAGCATCTGAACACGCAAGTAGTTCGAATCGAAAAACTATATAAGAGCGAGCAGCTATTAGAGTTAATGTCTTCTTTATAGAGTGATTCGCGATGGCTAAGACTATTCTCTATCTGATACTACTCTCAACTTTGGGCTACGGAGCCCGGGCGGACTTGGATGTGTGCCTTGAGGACTTGGGCTGCCTGCATGGCACCCTCAAGCCGGACTCCAGACAGGAGCAGTTCGAAGCCTTCATGGGAATACCTTTTGCCCAGCCACCAACAGGAGAGCTACGCTTTAAGAATCCTGTGGCAGCGAGTGCCTGGAGCGATGTCTTGGATGCCAGTGTACCACGCAGTCATTGCCTGCAAAAGTGTTACTTTGTGCCCGGTTGGCCCATCTCTGGGGAGGAGGATTGTCTGTATCTGAATGTCTATAGGCCTGTAAGTAGAATCAGCTATATATATAAACTTTTCCTCTAAAACCTTCTCCAGCAAGGCAACGCAGGTCCTTTGCCTGTCATGGTCTACCTCCACTCGGGTGGCTATTTCTGTGGCTCCGCTTGCCCCTTGGCCAGCGGACCGGAGTTTCTCATGGACACACAGCAGGTCATCCTGGTTACAGTCAGCTATCGATTGGGGCCATTTGGTATTATAATAAGTCTAATTGTGAATGATATCTATATAATGGAAGTTTTCCTTCTTCAGGTTTCCTTAGCACGGGCGATGCTCACATGACTGGAAATTTCGGACTGAAGGATCAACGCTTGGCGCTTCAGTGGGTGCAGAAACACATCTCGGCCTTTGGTGGAGATCCGAATCTGGTGACGATCTTTGGCCACAGCGCAGGTGGCATATCCACGCACCTGCACATGCTGAGCCCCGGCTCAAACGGTAAGTAGATCTCTATGGAACTTGCAGCTATCTTTAATGCTCTTATTCCGCAGGACTCTTCCATCGCGTCATGTCCTTGAGCGGCACAGCGATGATGGCGACTACAATGGTGGACAATCCACTTGAACGGGCCCAACAATTGGCGGAACGTGTGGGCGTGGCTCAAGCCAAAAGCCTAGACACCGAGGCGTTGGCCGCAGCTTTACGTGCTTCGGATGCCAACGATTTATTGGAGTCTGGCAACGTATTTAAGCAATGGGACAGCATACCCATAATAAACTACGCCGTGGTCGTGGAACAGCCAGATGCTCCCGAACCCTTCATGACCGAATATCCTATTCCGGCGCATCTGGGCGGACGCATCCACCAAGTGCCTTGGCTGCTGAGCAGCACCTCACGCATTGGCGAAGGCGCATTGTTTCTCATGCACATCTACTCGAACCCGCAGCTCCTGAAGGAGTTCAACGAGAACTTCTTGGAGCTCTTTGGCTTGGCACTGTACCTGCCCAAGGGCTTCACCAAGGAATCCGTGCAGGACTTGCTCGAAATGTATGGCGTGAAGGAAATGCAGCTGAATGACGATACTATGGCGCAGCTATCCGGCATCATCGGTGACTTTATGTTCACTTATCCGGTCTATGCGTGCGCCGCCAGCTACGCGGAATATGCCAAGGAGCCAGTTTCCATTTATAACTTTAAGTATGCCAGCAAAATTACGTACGGCGCCTTGTTTTCCGGCGGAGTTGTTTACGAGCAGCTGGGCGCCTCTCACATGGACGATGCCGTACACACAATACGAATGCCCATATTCTTTCCAGATTTTCCAAAGGGTTCCGAAAATGATTTGGTGACCAAGCGCATGACATCGCTGCTGGTGGAGTTTGCCAAGAATGGGTAGGTTGATCTATATCAATATATCTGTATCAATATCAATATCCATATCTATAACATTATCTATTTGCATATATCATTTCAGCATTCTCCCTGATGACACCCATTTGCAGCCCTGCAAAGCTGAGGAGTTTACCTCTGATGAGATGTGCAACTATTTGCGTATGGGTCAGTTGGATGGGGCTTATCATGAGACAGTTGAGAAACGAGTGGATATGCGCGCATTGGCCATATGGAAGAAGCTCTATTTATAGACAGCGTATTACAGCGTGTGAAACACATAGCTCTATTAGCATAGGCATGACTAGATCTCTCTGTTGTAATGCAATAATTAGTAGTACAATTAGTACTAGTACCAATGGACTCTTTTTACTGGGCATACAGAGTATTCATCATACATAAATGCACGTCAATGAATAGTTGTATACATATATATAAGTAGAATGATAATGTATCTCCCGCCCCATATGAATATCTTAAGGAATTCGTATCTGAAGCTGCAGCTGCGTTGACCTATTTTGCACTCGAACTCATTCTCAGTGCAGACGAAGGTCAAATGAATTTACATTTCGTCCAACTATAGGATGCATACAATACAACTAACTAACTATATATCCGCGCTCAATCACAATGGAAAGTATGATCCACGCAGCCAAACAGTGCTGGGCATGCAAATAGAAGCACTGCTAAAATCTTTATAGATGATATATGATATATGTCTGTCTGGGAGTGGCATGATAAAGACTTATATTGGAATGCAATCTTATCTAGAAAATTGTAAAGGAATATAATTTCAATAATTATTGTTATCAGAAAACAAATTTGGGGAACGGCGAAGAGCTAATTATATGCAGAATAAATCAATAAAGATAGAAAGGGTATTACTTAGAGTATACCCTATGTAGTCTAGTATACCCTGCATACCATAATATACCCTATATATATTTAATTCTATCAATTTGGACATTAACAAATTCTTGTTTCTGGTTGACTAATCCCGCATGTGATTTATAATTATGAATAATACAATTATCACCTAATAATTAAATATAATTTAACAGCAGCAGCCAAATTTGACAAAAGACTAGCTAGACATATGCGTGTGGCCATGGGTGTGTCATGCATATGTAACATATGTAAGTGAGGAGATTTTTGTAAGCAAGAAGACTTTTCTCCGCAATCAAGAAGAGCCGCAGAGCATGGGGCGCGAGGCCTTATCAGAGTAACCCAAATCGCAGAGAATAAGGCGAGACAGAGACGGCCTCAGAGAGAGAGAGAGATAGACAATAAAGTGGGTCTATAGAGAGATTCAGGATAAAAGTGAAAGTGACTCGCTGAGCTGAACGTAGTTGTGCTTGCGACTTCGCTAGTTGCGGTTGCAGTTGGCCTAACTGTAGGCTGTACGGTACTCGAGCAGGTATGGGTTGACTTGATTAAGCATACGCCCGGTGGGCTGTGCGCTCGCTGAATAAATTTCAATTGTATATCAAAGCACAGCAGCAACAGCAACTTTGGATTCACATACTTCAAGCGAGCCACCGTTGCTGAAAGCGTGACACACACACACACACACACACACACACACACACACACACACAGACAGCACAAAGTTTTTCTTATTTATTCATATATATATTCATTTATATATATTTTTGCCTTGAATAAAACTGAATGCTTTAGCTTACAAAGACGTCAGATAAATTTCGTACGCTGCCGCGTTAGAAGCTCGTGCTTAGACGCTGCTGTTAGTTGCGATCGATCCGCCTCGATCGACATCTAGGCTGCGCTCATATATAGAGCTTCCCTTCGGCTCGTGGCAGCGTCTACATATATCAATTCCGAATAATTCCTCCGTAAGCAACAGTTGACATCATCGGCAGAAAAGAAGCTCATAACAAATGACCACATCATTTAAATGAGCCACGCATAAAATTAATCTGTTTCGATTTCTTTCACAGACTCGCGATAATAACTAACCATCGCTGATCAGACATGATTCATGCGGGATTTGCTTTACCTCTGCTGCTGCTGGCGCTGCTCGGCTCTGGCCAGTCGACCCCATCGCCCGTTGTCGGCCAGAAGGCCTTGATCGTGTGCGGCGGCAGCTTGGGCTGCCTGAAGGGCACCTACATGCCGGGCTATCAGACCAAGCGCTTCGAGGCCTTCCTCGGCATACCCTACGCCCTGCCGCCAGTCGGCGAACTGCGTTTCAGCGTGAGTAGCTCCTCGACCTGACTTGACCAACTTCTCAAGTCCTTCAACTGCCTTTAACTTAAGCTATTTGAAGATCTTCTTCTTAGTTTTCTTACAACTTTTATAGTCATTCAACTCTTTAAGCTGATTAGACTCCTTAAGCAGCTTTAAGCTTTTTGAACTCTCAAGTTTCTAAGATTATTTAAGCTCTTTCAAATTCTCTTGCTCTTTGAATTCTGAGTATTCCTTAAATTCCAACAACTCCAACAAGTCCTTAAGCTCTTTAAACTGCCCAAGCTTTCAGCATGTACTTAATCAGCTTAAAGCTCCATCTAAAGAAGCTTACATCTATCTCATCTTTAACTTCCCACTTTCAGAACCCAAAGGTCATGCCCAAGCTGCGTGGCATCTACAATGCCAGCGCTGCCAGGTCGGACTGCATACAGAAGAACTATCTGCTGGCCACGCCGCTGATCTATGGCGAGGAGGATTGCCTGTACCTGAACGTGTACAGGCCAGAGGTAAGTCAGGACTCACTTTTAGCGCTCTCTCAGTCCTTCACTCGCCTCACAAACTGTTACAGCGTCGCTCCAGTCGGCAGCTGCCTGTCATGGTCTACATACATGGCGGCGGCTTCTTTAGCGGCTCTGCGGGGCCGCAGCTCACTGGACCTGAGTACTTCATGGACACGGGCGAGGTGATACTAGTTACCATGGCCTATCGCCTGGGCGCCTTGGGTGGGTATTGGACGATAATAATATAAAATTAGACTACAAATAACTCCTCTCCCCCGTCAGGTTTCCTCTCCACGCAGGACTCTGCTGTGCCTGGTAACTTTGGCCTCAAGGATCAGCAGCTGGCGCTGCGCTGGGTGCAGCGACATATCAAGTTCTTTGGCGGCGACCCACGTCGGGTCACCATCTTTGGCCAGAGCGCTGGGGGCGTGGCCACGCACATGCACATGCTGAGCGGCAAGTCGGCGGGCCTGTTCCAGCAGGTGATCAGCATGAGCGGCACAGCGAACGTGCCCTTTGGCATTGAGGAGGAGCCGCTGCAGCAGGCACGTCGCACCGCTGAGCTGTGCCAGGTGGAGAATGCCCAGAATCTGAGCACGCCCAAGCTGGCGCGCGCTCTGCGAGCTGTCGACGTGCAGACCCTGATCAATGCTGGAGATGGCCTGAAGTTCTGGGACGTGGATCACATGACCAACTTTCGGCCCGTGGTGGAGGCCCACTCCGAGGAGGCCTTCTTCACTGTGCATCCGAAGCAGCTGCTGAGCGAGGGCAGCTATCAGCAGGTGCCCTGGCTGCTGGGCACTGTGCCGCAGGAGGGCGCCGTGCGCGTGGTCAATATCATGGAGAACGTGACGCTGCGGGAGGACTTCAATGGGCGCTTCGATGAGCTGCTCCAGGAGCTGCTCGAGCTGCCCAAGGAGTTCACCGAGGAGCAGCTCGCACACACCATGCAGTTGGTTATCGAAAAGTACTTTCAGAATATGCACGAGCTGAATGAGCAGACTGTACAGGGCTTCCTCGACGTAAGCGACCCAAGGCGAGACTCAGCAAGGATAATTCTCATTTTGATCCCTTCCTCCGACAGCTCATCTCAGACAGAGGCTTCAAGGGGCCGCTGTACAACGCCTTCTGGTATCACTTGAGCAGAGTTCACGCCAGCCAGAAGCCACTGTACCTGTACAGCTTCAACTACCAGGGCCCCGTCAGCTACGCCTCCGTCTACACCAGCGCCGCTGTTGGCCAGAAGTACGGCGTCGTCCACTGCGATGATCTGATCTATCTCTTCCGCAGCCCCATGCTCTTCCGCGACTTCGAGCGCAACTCCACGGAGGCGCGCGTCATCGAGTCCCTCGTCGGCTACTTCGTGCACTTCGCCAAGTTTGGGTAGGTGTCTGGGCCGGGTCTAGCGATAAGCGCCAGCACTAATATAATTGCCTTTGTCAACAGCAAGCCGCGAAATGCGGAGTCTCTGGCTCGCTGCACGGCAGCCGTTCTGGAGTCACGACCCGACGGCATCTGCGACCATCACGTGTTCGAGAATGCGCCCGGCGATCCGAGACAGTTCGAGGTGAACGTGTCGCAAAAGTTTCGCACGACAAGCGCCAAGTTCTGGAATGATATACTAGGCGAGCCGAAGCCCCACTGAGGAAGAGCGAGAGCGAGAGCAAGAGAAGGAAAAAAAACTAATTTATTTAATTTAATAGAATATAAAATGACTTCAATAACAAATAGTTTAGTCTAGTGTAGTTGTTCCTATGACTATTTGGGCTAATTAAATGGATTTTATGGTTTATGATTGATTGGTTTCGTGCCTGATTGACTGAGCGATTGAGTGGAACAATTAGGAGTGTGAGGACATTGCTGCTGGACTATAACTGACTGCTGGATTGACTCGCTCTTGAACAAACTGATTGATTGATTGATTGACTGAATTGATGACTTACTGACTGACTAGTTGATTGAATCTGTTTGGACTGGTCTATCTGACTGATCCATTGATTTGGATTTGGACTGACTATTTGAGTGTCAGAATGACTTACTTACTGATTGACTACTCGATACATTGATTGATTGACTGTTTGGCTAACTGATGAACTAACTGACAGTCTAGCTGTGGATTGATTGATTGATGAACTAACTGATTGACTGATTAATCGATTGATTAACTGATTGATTGACTGTTTGACTGATAAACTGACTGACTGACTAACTGTTGATTGATTAGTTGACTGTTTGGCTGCTTAATGAACTAACTGACAGTCTGGCTGTGGATTGATTGATTGATGAACTAACTGATTGACTGACTAATCGATTGATTGATTGATTGACTATCTGGCTGTTGACTAATTGATTGACTGCATGCAACACTCACTGATGAATTGACTGATGAACTAACTGATTGACTGATTAATCGATTGAATTATTTATTGATTGACTGTTTGGCTGGCTAATGAACTAACTGACAGTCTAGCTGTGGATTGAATGAATGAATAATTAAACAGCCGAGTTTGTGCCTGACAAGCTGATTGACTGATCGATGCCTTAACTGACAGATTTATTGTTGAACTGAAGATCGCCAATAGGATAATATATAACAAACAATTATACCTTAGCTTAGTCAACTTGAGTTCTTGGCTTTTCTTTGGCCTTGAAAGTAATAGCCACACGTAACACTATCTGCGTACAGCCCTAGGATTTCCTAGCTAATTACACAAGCTGTAACACTCATCAATGAGTTTCCTATGGCTGATTGTCTCATTAAGTAAGAATTTCGTTGCACTGCTCTGTAATGTTGATGTATGTGACTTCAAACTGTGTCAGATTGATAAGAACTGGCGTCTATATAGGGTATATATATATAACTGCATCTGACACGTGCCCACGTTTGGGGCCTTTATGGAAATTCATCGGAGGCTTCTGAGATATTCGCTCGACACATATCTGGCTGGATAAATATGTATGTGGATCACTTCACTTTTTATTTTCAGCCACCTTTGTTGTTGTTCTCCTTTATTCAAACGTCATATAATTATTGACTTGTGCTTGATTAACATTCATTAGCATATTAGCGACGCGCTATCCGGTCCCAAGCGGCGGCTGAGGCTTTCTTTCAGCCAAACCGGATGATTGAATTGACGGATTGATTGGATTGACTGCAGCCAGCCTCCAACACGTTACAGTGCACTACGAAAAAAGGGGGGCGTGCCAGCAGAATAGACCCATTCAGGCGCTAAATGGCCAACGAAAACACAAGCAAAAGCTGCGGCAAAAACAAGTCTCACATTGCGTATACGTCACCGAACACCTGCCGCCATCGACACACACATAGAGGAACCAGCTAGAGCGCGACTATTCAAGGCAAGTCGAAGCGGAAATACTCTGAGTCACATCGACTCTACTCGCAGTTCATATCAATGAATTACAGTTTTTTGTTTCGTTTTTAATGAGACTCTGAAATAAATGGGAACTTGAGCGTAGTCAGATTTAGTTTATGATGGACGGACGGACAGACACTAGAATGGAAAGGCAAACAGTTAGACATAAGGGCGGATGGCTAGACGGACAGACGGATAGACAAACGGGCGAAGGTACAAGTGAAAGTCTAGGTAGACGGACGGACGGACAGACTAACGAAGTATAGACGGACGGACGGATAGACAATCGGATGGATATCTATCAGGACAGGTAAAGGAACGAACGCAAAGATAGATAGAAGAAAGGATGAACAAGGCAATGGATAAACTGATGAAAAAAAGGTTAAATGGACAGACGGACGGAGAAATGGACGTATGTGTAATATAAAACTGAGCAAAGGGAATGGCCAATCGATTTGAAAGGCTCTAAATACACCCAATTTGTATATAATATCTGAAAATTGAATATGATCATAGCCATTAGCTCTAAACGAGACATTTGCGCGGAATATAAAGAAATGAGCGTGTTATTTATGCGAGTGAATCGTGATTTAATAAACAATTGAGTTTATTTATTGCCTCGACTGCGGTAAGCTGAATATTTATGGGCACAGGCAACGATTGATGGCGCCAGACATTGAATTCCACTTAGCCGATCATATTATAATATTGGACCCGGCTAGACTCGACTGGACTCAGGTTAGGGTATTTATCATTCGAGCCAATTAAGTATTTGGTGCAAAGTTCAGTGCACTGCCCACTGCACATGCAACGTGTCAGCGATTTATGTCAACAATTATAATCAATAAAGCGGGAGTCCTGCACGTCCTGGCAGTCCTGTGACGACATTAGCTGTCATTAGTTGCCGCTGCGAGTGCAAGTTGAAAAGTTCAGCATGAAATTGGCACGGAAAATAGTTTTGTGGATTCTGCCGCTCTTCCTGTTGGGTTTCCTGCTGACCCTCAGCGAGGCGTATCTGAATAATGTGCGCGTGGAGGAGATTCCCTTCAAGCGCATGCAGCCGCGTGCGGCCAGCCTGAAGGGCAGGCGTCCAGGCGGCATTCATCTGATCTCCAGCCTGGAGCATCAGCGCACCTTTCTGCATCTGTTCCATGTGCCCTGTGAGTATAGTGAAAGCTGATTTCCTCCTCCTCTTCTACATATCTCTTCCCTCTTCGCCAGATATCATTTGCTTCTATGCCGCCAAAGGCAAGTGGCCCTATGTGCCGGGCTTTATGAAAACCCGAGTCGACAGCGCAGCCAAGAATTTCTTTAATCAGAATGACAGTTTCATCAAGCAGTTCTGCACCAAGTGGATACAGGTCAAGGAGTGTTTCCGGCCCATCTTTGGTAAGTCTCCAATCTTGCATCTCCAATCAAATCCACAATCTAAGCCCAAATTTTAGATAAATCCAATGAAACGGAGCTGGAAGTTTTGGAGGCGCAAAAGCAAAAGCAAGGCTGCAACTGTGAGAAGTTGGTATCCACGGAATCGCCAGTGCCCGTTGTCTACTTTGATAAGAATTATATTGGCAATGTCAGTTCGGAGACCATTTTGACCACCATCGAGTTTCTGGAGAGTTTTCTGCCGCCGCCTACAAAAAAGCATAAGCGCAAGAATCGAGTACGTGGGCGCATAGACGAAATGGATGTTGATTGAAAATACTAAAGAGCTTTTTAGAAAAACATAACCACTTCACTTTATAGTTTAAATAAAAACACGATACTTTTCAAATTTCAATTCAAAAATGCCGCCGATTGCTAAAAATATCGCTAAGCAGGCGTTGCCACCTCGTCACAATAGAGTCACAATTCGATAAGTGTTAAATAACAGCAGTGTTATGCATATGCCATGTTAATAGCAGAGCCTCGTCAGGTTTATGGAATTGCTATCGGTCCGATAGTTGTTTAAGATTGTTGAACGTGTGCGGACGTACAGCCGGTGATCAATAATAATAATAATAAGTAATAATAAAAAGAAGCACCGCAAATGCATACAAAAAGCAAACGCCGCATTCAATTAGTCAACATATAAAATTTATAAATACAACGGCTGATTAATTATCCAATTACAAAAGAACAACATATTTTCTTAAAGAACTGAAACGTAACCAAAGTATTGAAAGCAAGAGAGCGGCGAATAGAAATTTTGCCACCAACACATATTTTCCCATTCTTGCTTCCTATCCAAATTCGTGCATCGCGTGTGTTTTACGCGGCATCGTTAACGCGCAAGTGTGTGTGTGTGTGTGTGTGTGAGGCAAAAAGAGAGAAGGAGAGACTGCAAAAATAAGAAATACTTTTGCTGCTGCAAGTTTTTTTGGTGCCTTAAGGAAACTTTCGTTAAACGTACGTGTGTATTACCTGTACGTGTGTGTGAGAGAGTGAGTGTGTGTGTGCGAGTGCAAGGCACGTGAATGTCGCTGAAAAACCAACAAGCCTATCAACCGCTACCAACTGCCGCGGCTGCCATGGACAATCCGGCGATGAGCAACAGTAGCAGCAGCAGCGGGAGCAACGATGACGTTGCCGGGCTAGCTCAGAGCGGTATACCTCCGACATACTCGTCACAACAGCTTGTTTCGTCCGATTCGGATTCTATGGAACGCCAGCATCTACGCGGAAATAACTTAAACGCTGTGCCCCGACTAAGCCCATCCATTACCGGCCGACAATGGTTCGCCGTATCGGTGCTCTGCTTTGTTAATCTCATCAACTACATGGACCGATTCACAATTGCGGGTAAGTTATCGTCCAATTGGCACTGCACTTCAGAAGCTGCCACATTCCAATAAGCAATTCAGGCGTAGACAAGAAGCGTGACCCGCATGCTGCGCTAATTTCCAGCAGCTACGTCACTTTCACCAATTGTCGCATAGGGCATAGCCCTCTCTCTCTCTCTCACTCTCATTTTATTGTTTTTTTTTTTTTACTGCTGTTAACTGATAGCACAAAGCACATATGATTAACATCGTTACGTCACAAACACTGTAAACACACTACAATTCTGACGTATTCAACAAATTTAGGTGCTTTGCATACGAACTAAGAGTAAATCGAGTGACTAATTCGAAATTACATTTTTGTTGTTTTCTTTTCTTATCTGAATCAGTTTTTATTTTTACTTTATACTCCTTGCTCTTGAATGGGTGCAAAGTAATCAGTCAGGCATTTAGTCAGATTTTTTTAAAAATTTAATCTAACACTTGTATGCGAAGCTAGGCGCACGATATGGCGTGATGGAAACAAACTCCAAACCCATTCACAGTTGTCAAATGTAATACAAATTTGGTTTTATTACATCCATATACTTACTACATGTATGTATTCCCAATTTCACGTATCTGAAACCTGTAATAACAGCGCTTCTGTTATAATGTTATCTTAGCATACGGCAATGTAAGGCATTACGTACCAACGAGTCCTAGTACCAAATTGAAATATCAAACTCTTCAAATTCTTTACGTCTGTATCACAATCCAGTTTCAATTTCCTTTTTATAACTGTTTACTTATACAACTATTGAGAGTTCTCAAGAATTTTCCATAGATTTGTTTAGTTTGCTTTGTTTACGCCAGCACTGAAATCAGGAGGCTCAACGTAATCAATTGCTTTTAACACTTATCATATACATACGTATATATACATATATATGCGTGTATTCGAACAACAGATGAGTGTAAGTATTGTGGCGTGATTGTTATGTGAATCATTTGCCGTTTTACAATCGTCTACAAGTAAGGGCAGAGCAGGAGTAAACTTGTTTACAGCGCAATAGTGGACGGCAGCTAACGGCTAATCAAGCAGTTGCACTCGTCATGTTAAAGTGCATTGCAAACCAGTTGTTAATTCCAAGTGCTCAAATGACCCGCTAGAGTACAGCTCGCAACCCTATATGTCAATTAGTTATTTAAATATATATCATGTATATATAATGGCTATTTATTTATTCGCATGCTAAATTGTTTTTTTTTTCGGCTGGCCTCTGAGTTGACTTTTGCAACTTTTAACTACCGTTATGCATATACAATGAACTTGGACTCTTGAGCTCGATCAGCAGTTTTTTGTTGTCATTGATAACATTGCGAAATCAAGGCCTAAAGCTGTTAAGCATAAAATTAACATTCATGTTAATATTAACTTCTTTAAAGAGCAACTAACATTGGTTATAGTAAGCCGTAGTTAACATACTTGACATTGCTGATAGCCACATGTTAGGTTTAACATCAGGACAAACTGTTAATCAGCTGACTGCTTATCGCTTGTCATTAAGGCAGCCCAAAGATAATTATTCATTAGTTTCACTAAGCCTGTAATAAGCTACCAAATGCAAATATCGTACGATTCTTATAATCAGTAATCAGGGCAGGGGAACTCATGACCAAGCTGACAGGAAATGATATTTATATATATTTACATTTGTGTATATAATATATACATAAATTGGGCGATAAGTTTTATATGCGGGAAGAAAACAAGCAACTACAATAACAACAAACTCGATATATGATTATTCATCATATTATTCATATTCACAATCACAATCAACCATTCACACAGGCATTTAACTGTGGGCGTGGGCCAATTAGTTAACCATTTTCTTCCATATACGGGGATTCATATTCACTTGATGGGCATTATAAATATATATACATAGTAATCAATCGATAAATCAAATAAATGAGCATTTACTTTGCACTCGGAACGGTTCTCAGATATTGAAGATCTGTGTAAATGTTTGCAAAATGTTGTTTTGTTGATGTAGAAATTATTGCAGACATTTATCTGATTTTTATTGCATGAAGCACATGTAACAAATTCCAGATGGCCCAAAAATGGATGCAATTATTTCATGTTTTTATAAATTTTGCAAATTTATTCAATAACAGTAATAATCAACAGAAATAATTATAATTGTAATTAATGTGCAGTTGAAAATAGAAAAAAAAAAATTACAAATTAATTCGTATTTTAGTTTATCTTTTTAAAAAAAATCACAATTTTCATGCCTGAATAGTGTTAACATTTGCTGCTAACATGATTTACAAATGTTAAAGAGATGCTATAACATGTTTAACCTGAACATCTTATAATTATGTTAATGCAGCAGTTACTCTGTTATGTGCCTAACAGCTGCTTAGCAAGTTGCAATCATGTTAATGAACTTATATTAATATTATCTTTTGCACTGGGGACATGTTGTTGCTGTTTTTGGCTACCTTGTCATAAATAATTGGCATGGATGCGCCTGCTCTTGATAACAGTGAAGCGATAAGCTTTATCAGTTATCAGCTAATTAGGCATTATTGCTCCTATCAAAGGCCCTGCTATTGATTGTGGGCGTGCGAGTGTGAGTGTGTGTAAATTAAGACAAATGAATTGCAGGTGAGGCACGTAGTTTGCACTTGTTGACTGGCACGTGGTCAGATCTGCGATTTGAGCAATTTGTCAGTTAAAAATATTTGCAATATATACCTATAGACACATATATATCTATATACTTGTTGAATCTATTTCGAAATGCGCTCGCGCCTTCTTTAACATTAAATTTAAGTGTTGCCCAAAATGTGGCTTGAATGTGTTGAATATCGCGCGATGTCTGGCATCTATTTGGTGTATAGTATTATGCATTATTATTATTATTATTATTACAGTTGGCCGCGCAACGTGACCCCAAGTAAGAGCTGAAAGAAAACGAGAAAATGTTTTGCGGTTTATTTGTTGCTTCTATTTAGTTTCTATCGCAATTTATCGCCTGATATTCTGGGTTTGTTGTTGCTCAGTATTTCACATAACTAATTTTAACATTCATTCATACAAAAATATAAAACATATAAAAAAATCAAATAAACTGCTGATGCCAGCTGTAGACAATGTATATATTCAAATATATAGACATATATTCACATGTATTGAACTTTGTTCTATATGCAAAGCATTCAGTTGGTTTCTTTTGAAATACCAATTTAAAGTATATATAAAATATATATACATATACTTGTGTATCTGTAAAACAGGCCACCTCCACTGGCCACTGACTGCTACGTAATTTGTTGGCCACTTTCCAATTCAAAGACCAACCAAAAACAAAAGCCAAAAGCCAAAATAATACCAAGTACAATAATTGTCAACAGTTTCTTTGCTTGCATTCGGCGTTTGCTTTGCTTCTTTTTGCTAAGATAATCTACTAAAAAGCTGGTCTAGTCGCATGTTTAGCTAAATCGTTTTATGCGCAAATATTACGTGATGTTTCTTTGTTGAAATATATATAAATATATAGCTTTCAAATTTTTGGCTATCTTTATATATATAAATATATGTTTTGCGTTTTATTCAAGTCGCTTTTTGCATAACAATTTGTTGAATTCAGTTTTCAACAATTTGGTACAAAATTCCCAGGCAAAAGTAAAACTTTCATTTATCAATTTCACTATAAAACCTATCAAAATGGGAAGAGCAGAGAGATATATATATGCAGTTATATCATGTTAAATAACTATGAAGACCATATAAAGTCTTCGAAGATTAGGCTTGGTTGTTTATCTATAAGAAGAGATGAGAAATATTAACTATTAATTAAAAGTATTTTTCACAAATGAAATGAGTTTAATGAGCTGTTTAAACATTTCAACAGTTTCTGCAACTGGTCACACTCCTCTGACTCTCTTCATTTTCACTTCTTATATTCCTTTATGCTAATCCGTTAGTTCAAAGAGCTCAGCACACGCTCCCTCACACACACACATGCATAGCATGAATTCTTTAAACACTGTAAACTTTAAACGATGAGCCAGGCCGAGTATCGTCAAATCTTTCTTTCTATTTTATTTGCATGTTCTTTTGTTGTCGCCTGCTGCTTGCGCATTGCACAACGTGTAATATGTTGACGTTGATTTTGTTTTGCTGCATTTTTTGCATTATTTTCAGCGTCACTTCTGTTGTTTTCTATGTCAATGACCGGCAGCAGGAATCGGCGACAAAAGCAAAAAAGAGCAAAAAGCGGCTTGTCTTCAAGCTCAAATTCCATTAGAGGTGTGAACACTTTAAAGAGAGGCTGTGTGTGTGTGTGTTTGCTTAAAACTTTACTGCTGTGTATTGATGCGCTCACATTTTAAAGCGATTTCTTTTTCTTAACCGTACAAAAGAAAGTGGCATACATATGTGAAAAGCTCGCTTTCCCAAAAAAATTCAAATTTTGAAAGAAAAAACGGCACATTAACAATGTCAGTTAATGTTGGCTAAAAAAAAAAGCACATTTCAAAGTCACCGTACTTGCAAATCGCGCAATTTTTTCAAGGCTAATCACAATCGCTTTCAAGTTAGTAACAGCTTTTTGCTCTTGTTGATTTCTTCTTCGTTTTCATTCATATTAATGAGGCAGAGCGTCGTTCCACTACGTGCAGCAGCCATTCTTGGCGCTCGACAAGTAACTGCTACTAGAGCTGCCAGTTTAGTCTAGCCGCACGCCACAGAAAGAGAGGAGAAGAGAACAAGCGAGAGATCGCGAGAGAGCACAACGAAACGAAACGAAACTGGTTCTAAAATTACACACACAAGTTTCTATAACCGGCAAAAATAAATTCCCGATCGAATGCGCAAGCATTTGTCGCGCCGTCTTGTCTCGCCGCCCCCTCCTCTAGTCACTCTCGCACTCCGATTGCAGTCGAGCCATAAACAAACCCAAGCCTTGCCAATATTTCCTCTCTTTCAGTGTCGCTCTCCCACTTACACACACACACACACGCACACCCATGGACATAAATGTTTACAAAAGTTGTCGTAGTGTGGCTTACACACCCCATATTGCATTTATCGCGTGGCCGCTCAGTTGGCGGCCGTACGCCGTTACGTCACTGGCCAAACAAACGCGCTGATTGGTCGAAAACATCGTACGATAAATTTCTCAAAAGCGAAATGTGCAAAAGACCCAGAAAATAAAATGAGAAAAAAATGAAATAAACATAAAGCGTCAGCCGAATATTTGCGGCTTGCTGATTCACTTCGTTTGACTTCGTGCCACGTAGTAGTCGAGCGTAGTATTCGGCACTTTCGTTGTTCGTTTCTTTTCGTTTCGTTCGGTCTCCACTTGTTGAGCAATTTTTTTTTTTTTTTGGCCATGTATTGCTTTTTGGAATACCGGCGCTAGCGACCTTCCCTTCGTTTCGCCTCTGCCGCCCCCCTTATCGGCCACTGATTATCATCTTTGAATTTTAATATATTTATTTTGAGGCTCTACGGACTCATAGTGCATATTGCCGTTAAGTGCTAACGGCGGCCCCGGCTAAATAGGTAAATAGTAGGAAATGCATTGAACCGTTATTGACTAGGTCGTGTTGTCGATGATTTTATTCATTATAGCTATTAGTGACTTGCATATCCGTCTATATAATTTGAATTCTAAATATGTGCGCAAGCATGAGATAATCAGCTGGTTTTAAGAAAAGAATGTCTGGGGTTTTTTTTAATATTTTTAATTTATATTTTGAATGCGGACTTCGCTTTATCAGTGTCGCATCAGCTGTTGCCAAAAACAAAGTAAATAAACGTAGATTCTTTTTATCATTCATTTTTTGTTGGCATTGACTAGCTGATAATGGCCAGTAATTACGACGGCCAAAACGTAAATTTCGTTAGTCTAGTACTAAAAATTTTGTTTACATTTCGTAACTTATAAATAAGATGATTCATCATGACTAAATGACAACAGTTCTGTGTGTCAGCGCAATAATTAATTGGGCAGCGGAAAATAAGATTGCTTACAATAATATGTTAGCTGTGCTGTAAATGCTGTAAAAGTGTTAGCAGTGCGTATGTAAAGTACATTTTAGATCTTCCTTTACGACTCTCACTCTCTTGTTAGATGTTGTACTAAATGTTATAATAACATACCTTGTGTACTAAATTGGATATTAGCGCTGTTAATGCTATAATTAAGCATTCCGAACAACTTTGCTCTCTGTTAAAACTCTGTTTGCATCGTATGATCATTGAGTATTATTAGTTTAGCTGATTATATGCTGTAAACGTGCCAGCCGTTCTACCAATTTACGTAAGAGCCTAAATATATAGCTGTCGTATTGGCTTAACCAATTAACAGGAGCAGCAGCAGCAGCAGCTGCAACTCATGTGCGCCATATTAAACAATCACGCGCTTGTCGCAAATGAAACATATTTCTATACTATATAAATATATAGGTTGCCCGATCTAATCTCTTTCTCTTTTGATTTCCAGGTGTTTTGGAGGACGTGAAGAAAACCTTTGACATTGACAATGATTCTGCAGGGCTCTTACAGACAGTATTTGTCTTATCCTATATGGTATTCGCGCCGCTCTTTGGCTATTTGGGCGATCGGTATTCGCGGCGCTGGCTGATGGTGGTGGGCGTGGCACTGTGGTCAACAACAACACTGTTCGGCTCATTCATGACAACTTTTGCCGGATTCATAACGTTCCGCGCCTTGGTCGGCATCGGCGAAGCTTCCTATAGCACCATAGCGCCAACGATCATCTCCGATTTGTTTGTGGATAGCATGCGCTCCAGAATGTTGGCGCTGTTCTACTTTGCCATACCAGTGGGCTCTGGATTGGGGTAAGTTAGCACTGGAGCATGGCAGGCAAAAGGAGGCGTGGCCGTGAATCTGTGGAATAGTAGATCTGCGATGGGTACGGGTATCTGCTAGTCAAGCACTCCCCACTAAAAGTCAGTTTCCTTTGCTAGTCTCGAATCAGGCTAAATGAGAGTTCGAATAAGATCAGCTGATTCGCCAGCAACCATATCAGCTAGACACAGCCGCAACAAAGTTGATAAGAGGCGCCTCCTCTTATCACTGGCCATCGTGCGAGTCGGTCTGTGGGCTGTTCGGGTCCGGCTACTGCTCGGTCGATGCAAAGTTCACTCAGGCAGCCGCAGCAGCCGTGGGAAAGCGGCGCGGCAATGCTCTGCTTTCGATTCGTATTCATTCACCTTTTGGGGTTCAGTTTAAAGTTTAATTGCGCATAAATTTAGTTTGAGTTGTTATTTCGTTATTTATAGAAAGTCGAGAAATCAAATGTGAATTTAAACTCAATTAGAGCGCAGCTCTTAAGTGAGGTCAATTGCTAGAATCAATTGACAGCCAATGCAGGCCCCTATGCCGCATGCCGCATGTCGCATGCCGCATGCCACATGCCTCACTTGTTACTTATGTTACTAATCATATTTGATGCACCCGCAGCTATATTGTCGGATCAAAGACGGCGGAACTGGCTCAAAACTGGCGCTGGGCACTGCGTGTTACGCCCGTGTTGGGCGTTACGGCCGTAGTGCTGCTCTCGGTACTGAAGGATCCCAAACGCGGCGAGAGCGAAGGCGTCGAGCAGGTCGAACGCGCCAGCTTCTGTTCGGAGATCAAGGATCTGATGAGGAACCACTCGTTCATGCTGTCGACAGCCGGCTTCACCTGTGTCGCCTTCGTGACCGGCGCGTTGGCCTGGTGGGGACCCAGCTACATTCATCTCGGCATCCGCCTGCAGCCGGGCAACGAAAACGTCAAGCAAGAAGAGTAAGTGTCCAAGCAGAAGACAAACGAGTCCACATTTCTCTCGATCCCTAGCGAATCTTTACACTCATGAAATTGTCGTTGTTGTTGCGCCACCATCAAATTGTTGTTGTAGCATCTCCTATAAGTTCGGCCTGATCGCCATGGCCGCTGGCCTCATAGGCGTGCCGCTGGGCTCGGTCTTGGCGCAGCACTATCGCCGCCGCTTTGGGAACTGCGATCCCTATATCTGCGGCATCGGACTGTTCATATCGGCGCCGATGGTCTTTATCGGCTTGGTCATGGCCCACAGCAATGCGACGCTCTGCTTCCTGTTCGTGTTCCTGGCGCAGGTGGCGCTCAATCTCTGCTGGTCCATTGTGGCCGATATATTGCTGGTAAGCAGGAGCCACAAGGAGTTCAAAGCAACAGCAGCAGCAACAACAACAACAGCAACAACTAGTTAACAGCTAAAAATCCTTTTGTTTTTGCCATATTTTTGCTAACTGAAAAACTTACTCCTTCCTCCTTCCCCTCCTAACCTGGCTAAATGAAACAAACCCGTAGTGTGTCATATATGTTTGGCCTAATTACAATGATCGCTGGGCTGGTGGGCGTGCCGCTGGGCTCGGTACTCTCGACAATCCTAAAGAAACGGCATCTGTGCGCCGATCCCGTCATCTGCGCCGTCGGCCTGCTGCTCAGCGCCCCGCTGCTGACCGGCGCCTGTTTGCTCATCTCCACGCACACTACCGGCGCATATGTCCTAATATTTTTCGGCCAAGTTGCTTTAAACTTGAACTGGTCAGTGGTGGCGGACATCTTGCTGGTAAGAATCAAGCGACGCATCGGATCGTCTTTCGTATCTCGTATCTCTCGCAACAAAACAAGAAAAAACTTAACAATTAAAAACCTAAGCAAACTCGTAGTAACCCAAAAGATGCACCAGAATCTCTGTAGATAATAGATACATATTTATCTTGAGTTATCTATTCTCTTTGATTTTGCTTCATTTTGCACAATTTCTAATGTAATTTTAATAGACTTTTGTTTCAATTGATTGAATCCATTAACTTTTTACTGTTGTAATACAACACACACACACACACACACACACACACACACATACACACATGCACTGCTTTGTATATATATATATGTATATGTATTTTGTGTTAGTCTTTAAGTTAGAGTTGGTTTGGCTTTCATTATTTTATATTCCTATTTCATACCACAAAAATTATCTAGTGAAACGAATTTTAGACATAGATCTGGAATAAGATTCTATATATATATATATGATAAGCTCCCATAATTATATCATCTGGCGCTGGTGTTGGTAAAACCTAGATCTTTAATCTTGCTAAGAAAGAACCCAGAACCCCCTGCATACCTCATAAGGTCTTTGGTCTAAAATCTAATCTTCTTAAGGCTCTTTACCACAAGACAAACTCTTAAAGTCAGTCTTAAAGCTCTTCACCAGTAAGCAATAACATTCATAATACGGTTCTGGTCTGCTGCCCTCGGCAATCTCTTGCGCTGCATAGCTCTGCATCTCGTTAGACATAATAGAAGTTTTATTATTGCTTTCATGCCTTGCATTGTAATACTCTGTAGAGCTAAGGGTATTTGCCACCCTGTGGCAGCATCCCCCAGCAACCCCCATTAACCAAAGGCGAAGAGGGTGTTATGCAGGGGGCTTCAGCCGGCCAAATTGCTAAATGCAACCCCAAAAAAGTTTTATTAAACTTCAAATTTCAGTATCTATATATATATATATATATATATATATATATATATATATATTTCATTTCTTGACACCTCACGTTCCACTTAGAAATTGGTTCAACTGTAATCAAATCTAATATTCATTTTGCTGCAAGCGCGTCGGCACCAGCACCTGACACTGTGCTACAAGTCTCTGGTTTTGCTATATTTACATAATTTTTGTGCTATTTTGGTATTTTGCGAACAGTTCCGCTTTGGCAGCGTTGCGTGTGCTAAATGTTCTCTTCCTGCTGAAGAAAATTCAATTTTCAATTGGTTTTTTAACAGTGCCAAAAAGTAGTTGTCAAGTAGATATTCGTTTGCTTTTCTTATGCATTCACGCACACACACATACATATATACCTACACACACACGTATACACTGCACACTACACTATAACAGTAAACAGTTAAAGTAGTTTAAAGACAAAAGATATGTAAATTTGTAATTTTGTAAAAAAGAAAAATGTAAATGTCAAAATTGGTCACAGTTAAGTTTTGGATCGGTCGGTCGGTCGGTCGGTTGAGCGTTGAGAATTGTTCCCAGCCGCGCGCCACTCGCCCCAGCTGTTCCCATTGTCGTTGCATGTAATTGGTGACACAAACCCGATTAGCCGTGACACACACTTGCTCCGCAGTGGCGCCATCTTGTGTGAGCTTTTGACACACTGTACAGACACGCACACGCATGCACTTAGAACGCACACTGCTTAAGCTTAATCTGAACTAGTTGTTGTTGTTGGCCTTGTTGATAATACTGCTTGCTCACTTGTTGCATAAATACTAAAAAAACCAAATTCTTAACCCTTACGCAGTACGTGGTTGTGCCCATGCGTCGCTCCACAGCCGAAGCCGTGCAGATACTCGCATCCCACGCCCTGGGCGATGCCGGCAGTCCGTACCTGGTGGGCGCTGTAAGTAAATGGAATATATATAATTGATATTTGAATATAACTGTATGTATTTATATGTTGATACAGATATCGACAGCCATTAGGAACAAGATGCTCACACAGTCGCGGGACGTCGATAGCCAGATGATAAAGAGTTTGTCCCAACTGGCCGACAATGCCACAGAAATTGTCACAGAGAAAATACGCACAACGGTAAGTGAGAGATAGAGAGAGAGGGGGGAGAAGGCGCTATAGTAAACGATATATGTATATGAATAATAAAATAATTGTATTTTCAGAGTATTCAGGATGTTTATACCTTCGAATCGCTGCAATATGCGCTATTCTCCACGACCTTTGTTGAGGTGCTGGGCGGCGTGTTCTTCCTGATCACCGCCTGCTACATAGTCAGGGACAAGGCCAGAGCGACAGCCGCCGTTTTGGGTAAGCATACACATGCATATACACAGATGTGTATAACGCCTAGTCCATGGGTCTTTAACTAACTTTATGGCGCCCTTCTTAGCTGCCAACGACTTGAGATTGGCACCCAATCCAACCCATCCGAAAGCACTTTTCGAAGCCGAATGCCTGGTCAATTTCACAGACATTGCATTGCGAGAGCGCGCGTGAGCAGATACTTTGCTTTGAACTAGGGTTTTCTTTTTGTTTGATCAAACGTTCGGTAGGTGTTTGGACCCGAATTCCAAAATTATCCAAATTTCTGTTTTTGTCTTTGATTAGTTTGTGTGAGGTTAAAACTAAACTAACCCAAATATCGTTTGAGCGAAAACTCAACATTTTACGTAAAGCTCTCATAAACGCACACATACATTCACAGCTACACCTTCACACACACACATAAACACACACACACACTCGCCCACTCGCTCGTTCCTTTTTGTTCGTTCAGATTTGTTGAATTTTGCCGTTTGGCAAGTTCGTAATTCGCTTTGATTGTGCCAATTCTCGTCGCCTTACCTGTACCTAACTTAACTGTCCATTCTCTTACATTAACATTGAATATATATCTGATTTGTATATTAATTTGATCTCAATACTCTTGCAGAATACAGCGAGCATCAGCGACAGCAGCAGGCGCAGGTGCAGGGCACCGACGGTCGCAATGCCTAATATCAGCCGATCCGGGAAGCTTTGTTACACACTCAACGCGAAGGGATTCTGTGTGAATTGGCACTGACTGAGTATCATCTATAAAATTTTATTTATAATCGTATAGTCTTACACTAATCATCAGCGGAAAGACCACGCATTGGAATAGATCTACATAAATGTTGAATTATGTATTTTCATGTATTTTACTTGCTTCATTTTATTATTTGTTGTTTCTAAGGCACATGAGCATAAGCAATATGTTTTATATAAGGGCGCATGTTCCTATACACACATACATACTCCTATGTAGGTGCAGGCACATATGCACCCACAGTACACACCCACACACACATTATATCATTTGATAGTTAAGTTTAACTAATTGAGAATGTAAAAGTCGACTGACTTACTTCACCAATATACATTAGATTTAATTTAATTATGTCAATCGAGTAACTAGAACTTAGCCTCATATTATTAGTAATACACATATTGTAAATAGTTAAGAGCGATTGGAATTTGTTTTAAACTCTCGTTTATCTCAGGCATACGAAAAGTTTAAATGGGCTACAATGAAAACTGTACATATTTTAATACACGGCCATAAGTATAAGCAAACAGCCTAACAGCTCCAAATATATACATACATATAGGGACGTATGTTTACCAATATGAATATATATATATATATATATATATATATATATATATATATATATATATATATATATATATATATACATATATATATATACATATATATATATATATATATATATATATATATATATATATATATATATATATATATATATATATATATATATATATATATATATATATATATATATATATATATATATATACATATATACATATATACATATTATATAAATATATTTTTATTGATTATATTAAATTTTAATCGTAGCTAGTTCGTTTAACAAATTTGTCTGAAACAAGAACAAGAAATAAACAAATAAATATGAAATTTAACAAGCTATCGCTTTTATTTTTCGTTTAATGGGAAATGGACAAATTCAAAAATCAACGAATGGACAATTTCGTTGCATATTTTAGGGGCGGCTGCTACAGCTGTTGCTGCCGAAATATAAACGAAAATGCCGCAGAAGTACCAGGCGAACAGAAATGAGTAGCAGGTGGAAAATGTTACGTTAACAGTGCGAAACTCGTTCGGGACTGTTACTTAACAGCTAGTTAACATAATTATGTTATTTAACAGTGCAAGGTCATGTTAACAAAATGTAAACTAACATTTTTTGCCCTACTGCTGATTTCTGTTCGCCTGGTATTTTCGAACAAATTTCCGTTAAAATTTAGCGTTCGAATGGTAAAAATGGTAAACTTTTCGTTGCAAATTTTTTAGGTGCCAGCTGCGGCTGTCAAAATATAAACGAAAATGTCGCAGAAGTACCAGGCGAACAGAAATGAGTAGCAGGTGGAAAATGTTAAGTTAACAGTGCGAAACTCTTTCGGCACTGTTATTTAACAGCGGAATAACATAGCACTGTTAGTTAACAGTGTATTAAAAATGTTATGTTAACAACATGTTATCTAACATATTTTGCCCTATTGCTGATTTCTGGTCGCCTGGTATTTTTGAAAAATTTCCGTTAAAATAAATTTATCGCTCGAATTGTAAAGATGGTCATATTTTCGTTGCATATTTTTAGGTGGTGCTGCAGCTGTGGCTGCCAAAATATAAACGAAAATGCCGCAGAAGTACCAGGCGAACAGAAATGAGTAGCAGGTGGAAAATTTTAGTTAACAGTGCGAAACTCATATGACACTGTTATGTAACAGTGTCTTAACATACTTATGTTATTTAACAGTGCTTTAACAAGGTCATGTAAACGAAATTTTAACTAACATTTTTTGCCCTACTGCTGATTTCTGTTCGCCTGGTATTTTCGAAAAATTTCCGATAAATTTTGCCTCTCCCTAATATTGTGCAACGAAATTTTTGTTGTCTTCTGCAACTCAAATATAAAACGGCATCTAACCTAATTTCTTTTACCTGGAACTCCTATTTAGCGGAAATTAAGGCCAATCTTGGCAAAAGTCTAGACAATATTATTATAACGCAAATATCATTTAGCGTATTATCGCCGCCCGCAAATATAACTAAGAAAAACGCTGAAAAAGAAGTCATACATATATTTGGCCATTTCTGGACCTATAGGTGCGGTAGGACTATATCCAAGGTATTGTGGCACCAAGAATATATAGGTCAACTAGGAACCATTGAAATCATGCATATTTTTAGCCATTTCGCGGACTATAGGTATACTAGGACTATATCCATGGTATTGTGTCACCAAGAATATATAAGGTCATCTAGGAACCATTGAGCAGCGGCATAGTTGCTAAAAAGAAAGAACATACATATTCGTTTTGGATCGATAGAACTATATTTTTGATATGATTAAATCAAATATACACAAAAAGGAACGCTGCAATCGTGCGCCACCGATTTGCAACGCCCCTAATTTTCTACGTTGTTTTATGTGTAGTTTAAACAATTTTGATTTTTATTATATACATTAAAATATATATATATGTGAAGGAATTTTAATTTGTTCAAAATTGACAAATATTTTATAGAATTTTTTTTACAAAAATATTCTAGTTTATATATACATATATATATTATAATATTTCGCAATTTAATAGAGGATGTCAAAAGTAAGTCATTAAATTGTAAGTTTTTAACTCAAAGTCTAGAGTATTCGGCATTCGACAGCGGCGTTCTTAATTGCTTCAAACTGTTGTCAACAAATAGATTATATTTATTAATACATCCGCTTTTATAGCGTCATCATATATTTGCCTCTATTTATAGATAAGTTCGTAAATTATTTGCATATTTTGAAGAATTGATTCATTACAAGTATATATATAAAAATATAAAGGATAAATGCATAGCACTTGTGACGTCACGTTCTCTTAAGCTTCGCTCTTATCCAAATTTTGTATTGCAAATGCAAAATTCACCTGTTACGCTCAAATGTAGGCTATAATGCACCGTTTCATAAGTTCATACAAAATTTAAATAAATTTTAACATAAATTTTGTATACTTTCATACTTACACAGGCGTATGCGTTATATTTACTCCAAGACAGCTCAATTACCACAATGTGAAAGTCTACAATTGTCATAGCAAGTAGCTTCCTGTCTTTGTGTGGAGACTAAAGTAAGATGTGCGCGTCGCCAGTTTTCGACATCTTGTGGTATGTAACACACATTGAAACAACTGCTGAAAAGGGAAGAAGTAAATCAAGATTATCGCTAAACCTTATTAAATATTAATTTGCATACATGCATATAGACGCTTGCCGGCATACACAAAAGTCACGCCAAAGATCTTAGTTTTGTTGCCTGTGTGGTATAATAAATAGAATTTGTCAAAGAGCAATACAAAACACAACAACAAAAACTCGTGTGCCTGTGTGTCTGGTCTTTGCTAATAATCAAGTACTGTGGACCGCCATTGAGTCTAAAAACGAGAGAAAGAAAGATTAAAGCAAACTTGAAAGAATGTATAAGATAAACCCAAGGACAGAGGAACTAAACAAAATACACGTCAGGGATCAGCGACACATAACACAACTACATGCATGCAGATAGAAATAAATGTGTATGTATGTACATATGTATGCAGCTCCATACACGAATGTCAAAGCGTGAGTGAGTGTGAATTTGCGTGTGTGTGTGAAGTATATAAGAAAGCAAATGAGAGGAATTCGAGTTCAGTTCATTCAGAAACTTCTAGATGAGCACAACGGCGGGCGTTTATGTAGGTGAATTAAGGAAACGGCGATAACTGAAGAAAATTAGTGCGATAAGAATAAGAATAATTTAATAATGGATTACAAACCTGTAAGTTTTGACAATTATTAACTAATTAATTACAGTTAAATAATATTAATAATAATATATAATTGCGATATTATCCCAATGCAGTTGAACTCGCAATTTGAACTGCCTAAAAGTCCAGCTTCAACTCTACACAATGATGAAAGCAATGATGATGATGTAGAGTTCGTAGGCATAATAGTTTCACCGGTGGCCGCGCCAACATTTGCCGCCACTAATTGCACCGCAAATCAGAATTTGAGCTCAATGGCCTCCCTGTTGGCAACACCCCCGCTCTCGCCACTAGACACGAGTGTGCAACAGGCGAATATGCCCTACCTAACGGCCATGTTAAACCTAAATAAGTATAATTCCACCACCCAGCGCTACGTGCTGCACATCCCCTGCTATCTGTGCAACCAGCCATTCAACGATATAGCACTACTGCAGGAACACCTGACCTTGCATGCCCGCCTGTTGCACTTTCACCTACGTGCAGGCGCCACAGGAACACCCAATCTCCGTCCTTTTCCGTCGATCGCAGCCACAGAGCTAAACATTCGTAGGGAAACTGTTGAGAAAAAGACTCTACGACAGCAACAAGAGCAACTGCAGCAACAAGGACAACTACAGCGACAAGGACAACAACAGCAACAATTGCAACTACATCAACAAGGACAACTGCAGCAACAACGACAACTACAGCGACAAGAACAACAACAGCAACAATTGCAACTATATCAACAAGGACAACAACAGCGACAAGGACAACTACAACAACAAGGACAACAACAGGTGCAACCAACGCCAATCCGCTGTGAAGAATGCGGGAAATTCTACTGTTCTAAAGCGTCCTTGAGGACGCATCAGCGACAGCATCGCCTGCCCATCCAACAACACACTGATAGATGCTGTTCCAAAATCATATACAGGTGCCAAATATGCCGTAAGGTCTACAAACGCGTAAGCTACCTGAAGAAGCACATGCTCTACAAGCATGATCAACAGCAGTCAGTGCCAGAGCCAGAAGCGGAGTCAGAAGCGGAGCCAGAAGCGGAGCCAGAAGCAGAGCCAGAAGCGGAGCCAGAACCGGAGCCAGAGCCGCATCCAGAGCCGAAGACAGAACCGGAGCCAGAGCCGGAGCAGCAAGCTCAAGCTCAAGCTCCAGCTGAAGCTGCAGAATGTGCCAAGCCGAGGCAACGCTATATCTATAGCACAAAGCTTTTGAATGCCATTGCGGCAGCCAATTACAATCCGGCCAAAGAGACTGTTGCCAAGTACCTGCCACCCTCGCCTCCAGCATCCCAGACATCAAATCCTCGCGTGAAAACAGTCCCAAAGCAAAAATACGCGCTGCGTTCGCCCTACTTCAATCCG
Source organism: Drosophila peninsularis (assembly GCA_035047485.1). Classification (NCBI taxonomy): domain Eukaryota; kingdom Metazoa; phylum Arthropoda; class Insecta; order Diptera; family Drosophilidae; genus Drosophila; species Drosophila peninsularis. Next base: position 5,095,443 of record JAWNPN010000035.1, read on the forward strand.
TAAGTGCGAAACAGATCTGAAAATCATACAAACACAATTCAAATCATTATCTTGCAGCAATCTCTGGACCTACGATGATTATGTATAAAGATCAGGCATGGCTATATTAAGCTTTATATATTGTGCCTAAGTTAATATTTAATATTGATGAAAATGTGAAATATTTATAAGGTTATCATTTTCTGAGCCACACATATGCCGATTTCGGTATATATATAGTATTCATAATTTATATTTAGCTGATAAGCATTCGCGCAACACTTCGTAAATATTTTAATTTGTGAAATTCTGAGCTTCGAAAACTCAACTTGAAATGAAAATTAAATAGAGCCTCGTCCGCGTTGATAAGGGTCATATTTACAAGGGACTAAAAGAACGTCGAGAATCAACAATAAACAAAACGCTCGAGTCAGCGCTTTCGTATAAGAGAAAATGCGATCCGCTGAAACGCTTACAATTACAATCAAACCTCGCTCAGTTGAGATCTGCCAGCGAACAGAGCAACAACAGCGACGACACTGCTCTATCTGCGCTCAGTAAGTATACTTGATTCAAATCTCAAGTCTGTCCATTCAATTAGTGTTACGCAATATACATATGTTTGGTAAGAAAGGCTCTAGATATATACAAAAAATACATATTTTTACATATACATACTCAAAATTCTGTATATTTGAAATATATATATAGTTAAGATCGTAATTGAAAAAAGTGAATTTGAAGATATACTATATATACATATATAAATCTATGTTATAAATTTAAAAAATAAAAAATATATAAATAAATATATAGAATTTGGAGTATATATTTTATTTCGATTCTATACATTTTAAATATATATTTTTAAGACCGTAAGAATTTATAAATGTTCAGTTGTCAGTTTTTTTCTCAAGAGTTTTGTGTTGAAATCACATAATATGATATCACCAGTTGTAAATAATGGTACAACGTTATAGTTTGAGCACAAAAATTGAACTGTTTTATTCTTTTAAATCCTCCTTAAATACCTCGTTTGAGAAGTAAGAGAAGAGCATCTCTCAAATACATTGATATTTCTTACATTCTAACATGTGTCCTATGCAAACACTTGAGTTCTATGTTAGTCTTATCTTATTTCAGGCGTCTCTTACGAACATGAAAGAGGATCACACGTACTGTATTTTGTAACATTATCTTAAGGGTCGTTTACGTTTTGTAATCTATTTTGATGTTATCACCACATGGCGAGATCTGTGTTCATGCTTGAACACCAGTTACGAAAAATGTGTTAGAACAATAAGGATATAGAAATGGATGTGATTTACTAACTAAAAAAAAATGACGAAATATAAAAAAAAATATATGTATATACATATATATTTAAAACAATTTAATATAAAAATATAAAATATAATTTTAGATTATATTTAAGAGATTAGAGAATATATTTAATATATATATATATATATACATATATTATATATATATATATATATATATATATATATATATATATATATATATATATCTACAGTAGCTCTAAATGTCCACTTCTCAGTGTGTTATTACAATAAGGAAACAGCACTCGATGTGATGTATGAAATCAATAAAAATATTTTAAAAATTAATTTTTAATAATTCTTATATTCAAATTTAGTAATATTTTTTGTTCATAGTCATAATCAGATGAGTGTCTTACGCCAAGTAATAAAAATGTCATCCCTTAGATAATATTCTTCTAAGAATGAACCTAGAGACTAACAAGGGACACTTGTGTAAACATGGAAGGGTATATGGCACGTTCATGCTTCAGCAAGCGCCATGTTCTTATGTATTATGCATAACTTGTGGACAAAATGTCACTCGACAGATTCTTTAATGTCGAGTTCTTCGTATGATCGGCTGGGAGCCATAGCCAGACATTTGTTTATGGGAAAAACGGCTGAGCTGTCATAACAAATATGCTGAGTTGGCTGGCGGACCCTTATTAACCATTTTGTTTGGTTCTGTTTGCTGCCACTCAAAGCAGCTTTATTGAAACACAATAAATAATTCTGAGCGATAAGTCCACTGATTTGGGAGTGCAAGCATACCCAGTCTAGCCTTCTTCGAGCTGATATCATTGGATATCTCAACTCATCGCTACTCAGTGTTTCCATACACATGCATACATACCATGTTATAGAATACCGTTATAACAAAATTTACCACCGCTTGCCAAATGCTGAAATGCACATTCCATAAGAATGACACTAAAAAAAACTCAATTACGACTTACATATGTACATACGTACATACTTAGAATATACACATCTGTCTGTCCTACTCCTACTTCACACATATGTATGTACATATAAGATAGGACAACTACCATGCCACATACCTACGTTTCCTTTTCGTGATCTTTGCCCACGTACTTGTTATGTTTTACTCATATTCTACAGAAACTACACACACACGCGCACTCATACTCAAATCCCACACAGAGCGACTCAAGATGTTCTCTTATCGTTTAGCAAGGCGGTTCCGCTATTATTTGTAACTGTATAAGAGATAAATACAAAAAAGTCCACACTTTGCTTAGCGCAGCCTTGGCAGCGCAGCAGCAGCGAAATGGAGCGCAATACACACACAAGTTTGGTAAAATTATAAGAGTTGACTTATACACTTGTAGTTTAACTAGTTTACAACACTGATTCGTTGCAGACACAATTTCGCAATTGTTATCGAACTCGTTAAATCAAATTGTCATCCATCTTTCAAACGAAATGGAAGCAGAGGACGTTAAATATGGCATACGCTGTTTCCTTTGCCAGGAGCTGTACGTGGACATCGATGAGCTGCAGCAGCACTTTCAACAGCATTTGCTGCAGTTCTCCATGGCAAGCACAGAAAGAATAGTTGAAAAAACATTCAACTGTAACATATGTGGCAGGGGCTTGCGCACCGAGGAGGAGCTGAAGACGCACGTGGCGCGCTTTCATGGAACACACCTGATCAAGAGAGACATTGAAACTGGCAATCGGTTCAAGTGCAACAAGTGCAATGACATCTACATCAGCCACACTTACCTGGAGAAGCACAAAGAGACGGTGCACACGGTGAAGCATGAAGCAACGCTGCCGCCCCTGCCCAAGGATCACAAACTGATCACGCGCGTCAGGCCGGCGAAGCAGAAATACCCGCCACGTTCGCCGTTCTTCAATCCGTAATTTGTAATTTGCCTTGCCTAATTTATGAATTTACTAAATTTCTTTTTATTTGGTTTTAGAAATATTCGACTGCACTGCGACTAACAATAAATCAAGTAATTAGTTGCTAATACTAATTGTGATGAAATTACTCGAATTGTTTCGTCGAATTCACAATCATCAAATGATGCGCACACTGCCATGAGCCGCAGTTTGATAAGAGCGGAATTGCTTCACACGGGAATCTGACTCAACATATATATTTTAAGTGAAGTATACTATATATGGATTTTAGTTACGCTGTGAAATTGAATGGAATTTAAAACTGAATCCAACTGGCTAAGGACTAAAGCCTATTGAAGACGGATCAAGATTTTTTTTTATTTTTTTTTAGTATTTAAGAAATGTTTTTAAATATTTTAAGTTTCTTCTAAAATCCCTTTAGAAAAGTTTTTATTTTACAAATTGAAATTGAAATAATCCAATTTGAAATTGAAATAATATTCCAATATACGTTATATTATTTGAGTAAATAAATCTTAGAATGTTGTTTTGCTTTATTTAAAATTTTATTTTTGCTCTCTATGCGTATGGTATATGATTCATAGTTTATAGTACAAGAACATGTGTTAATTACTTCGCTCGCTCGTTTAATACATTTCAATGACTTCAGTTGATAAATCGCAATTCCTTGATCCGTACAAAAGGTGTTTGTCTAGCATGTGTGCATATTCTCGATTTAACTAGATTTGCATATCAGTTTTTGTCTTTTGTTATGTTATGCATAATATATATAGATTTTTAAGCTTAAGACAAACGTTTCTTAGCAGTCCAATGCACACTCAGATATACCAGTTAAACATATATACCTACTGTTCCCAGTACAAACATTGAAATATTAGTTGGCTAACTACATACGTTATAACGAACTAACTGCGCGCACACACCATCGCTATGTCAATCCAATACCTTATCAATAACTATATAAAATAATTATTTGGAAAATAAATACTATGAAAACAGCTGAAGCAAAGGCAAAATCAATGCGATAACAAGCAATAAGAGGAGAACAGAAATGGAAGGAAACAAAACTGTTGTTATTAAAATATAATTTAAGGCTTTGCTTTTTGTAAACGCAGAGCACATGTGACTAAAAACAATATACAATTTGGATTGATTGCTATAATAAATAACTACGCTCATCCTCATCTAACTAGTATTTGCAGGCTACGAGAACTAAATATATGTATATTGTGACAGCTTTTCGCCTTTCATTGTTTTTATTGAAATTGCAAATTATTTTCAAGATGCTTGTCCTCCGTTTGTATATATATTGTGTTTTTGAGTGCAACAAATCAACAACTAAATAAATACATGCACTTTATAAATTATCTATACCACGGGCGACAGCTATTTCACTTGTGTTATCATATTTTTCGCCTTTTAGAACTCTAGATGTTTGCTTAGCTCTAGTTAACATATTTAACACTCACGTGTTTACTTGTCTTATGCACATATCTTTGAATCGGTCGGGCGCTGGCTGTATGTATATGTATGTATAATGTGGATCTTAGCTGATTGCAGCAGCTCCCGTCGGGCCTGGTCTACCTGCCTGCCTGCGTGCCTACCTTTAGTCACCAGTTATCATTTTTGTTTTTGTTGTTTTCAAGTTCGAAGAAACTCGTATTTATGTTGTATACAATAGTAGTAGGATTTTCGACTTATGTACTATTTAACCTGAGCCCGAATGTGTTGCAAAAATTCATAATATGACAAACTAGATTCACTACGATCGTCCGTTAATCTCTCAATAAACTGCGCCTTAGCAGTGCTCGTATCCCTGCAAGAGAGCATGATTAGAGTACAGAGTAAAGCTTGACTTGATTGAGTTAAACTTACCTGATAATTTGCACTAGGGGCGGGTAGGGCTTATCGTAATTCAGACGCAATATGAAACGTCTCAGGGCGTCGCTCTCGGCGCTGACAACGCTTGGTAAACCATATACATAATCGGGTAGTTCCGCCGTCGACCTTATGCCTGCGAATAATGATCATTAATTTGTGGAATTGAAGCCAAAAATTCATTAAGGATTCCACTTACCCAATAAAGCTTCCAGGACGTCAGTGGGTACATTGAGGCCCACATAGAGCATTATCTGCGTGCCGCAATCCATCAGGAATATCGAACGCGAGTCCAAACTGAAAGTTAGGAATATATAAGCAAAAAGATCGTGATTCTCTAAGGGCATTCATCCTTACTGTTCCGCAGATAGTTGAAGACGCTGCATCTCCGGCAGCAGCTCGTCATCGTCGTAATCATCGTCCTGCGTAACGCTAATGTTGGAGTTGCGCACATGATAGATGAGAGCATCGATTTTGTACAGCTCGGGATAGATGTACTTCATGAGCTGGTCCAGTGGCAGCGTTTTCATGCTATCCATGGCAAAGACGCGATCATCCAGACGCGTGCTGGTGCCCACGCGGAAAGCGGGCTGCAAGGACAAAGATACCATTAATTTACTAAAACAAGTTAAGATAAGAGATAAAGCTTACATGCTTGAGCAGCGCCAGAATGTAGAGCGGCAGCAGGGCCAAGCTGCGTGGTGCTATCAATTGACCACTCTGACCGGAGGGAAGATTTTGTGCAATCTTAAATGCATTGAACACGTCGATGGTCGCATTGATAAAGGCGTCCCTAGCATCCGATAGATTTGACGCTGTCGAACGATCCACGGCCATTTTGGAGAGCAATCCTATAATGGCTTCCGAGTCTGCTGAATGCATTACCTCGGGCAGGGAAGCAGTCACCGGTAGACATATGGTATGGACACGTATGCGTCGTTCGCCCTCGCTGTTCGTATAGAGCAGCGCGGCCTGGAAGCAAATCGTCTTCACATCGGTCAGGCTCTCCTCGTACGAAATTTGCATGCCGTAGCCAGCATCCGGATTAACATTGGGCAGTGACAACAGATCCGTGCTGCGCACAAAGAAGTTGCCATGGAATGTGTGCACCTGTAGGCCGCGTGTACAACGCAAACGCATCACAGCCTCAAAGCCAATCTTGCGGGTGAGATAGCGTTTAAAGCACTGCATAAACGACTCCACCATATGCTGTTTGGTCTTCTGGAACAAGGGAAAGTGATGCACACAACCGCCACTGTGTTTGCTAACGCCGGCTACAATGTTGGAATTTGGTTAGTGAAGGCATCGAAAGATCCCATCCGTAGTTCACTTACATATGGTGGCCATATCGCTATACTGTTGATTCATCAGAAACAGATCCACTGCAATCTGATAACCGGAGCACTCGAGAGCGAAACGCTTGTAGAAGTCTGTCGCTGGATTCAGATGCGCCACGTCCTTGGCCGAGCGATTGTTGGGATCCTCGCGCGCTTCCAGCGCGCCGGGTCCCTTGTTGGGAAGGCACGATTGAAATACCGTAATACGTCCGCCCGATGCTTGCTGTAGAAAGTAACAATCAGATTAGGCACTCCATTTGTTAGCTGCCATCAAATCGACTCACCATCAGCTTGAAGGCCACTTGGAGGGCCGCGCCCAGTGCCGAGCCAGGATCGTGAGTGTGAGCAAAGCGCTTGGGCAGCTGCTTTAGCAGATCCCTAACTAGTTCCTTGCACTCCTTGAGATTGACCAACAGACTGTCGGGGCGCGGCAGGAAGGGATCATCAATGTCCAGCAGCGTCATCTCGTGCGGCTGATTCAGGCCCTCGGCCATGCTGTAGAAGTGCACAAAGCTATCGTAACATAAGAAACCCACTTGGGTGCGCGCATCGCCCGGCATCTCGTCCAAATGGCGATTGAGCACCGAGCAGGCTGTCTCCAGATAGCCGCTCTGCTGCGCTATGATCGACACATCGAACAGGAACAAATACATCGCTGGCTGCGGTGGACGCAACATGTACTCCGATGGCGCGATGAACTCAATAGTGCTGGACCGCACCTCGGGCCGTCGGGTTACATCCCCATAGGTCTTTGTAGCCGGATCAAACTGGAAGTCCTCGGGCACTGGGGATAGAGTGGAATAGATTAGAGTGAATCATGTTAAGTTTCCTTGAACTTACGCTCATTGACGCGATAGCAGAGATTGCATTTCCACATTTTGCTGTCCACAAAGTAGACAAACGGATTGATGTAGGTGCGGCACAGCCGGCAACGCACAATATTGACGCACTGTATCACGGGTAGGCTCTGTAGAGGAGGCAATTCAGATATTAGGAATTGCAAAATTTAATGAGAATATTTCCTGCACTTACGTTAATGTCACGAAACGGATGAATGACAATGCCCAAGGGCAGACGCGACTTTTGCAGCAGCGAATTGCTCTCCGGGATTTTGGCCAGGGTGCAGCGTATGATGCTGCCGCTACAGTTGATGGACTCGTGGAACTGATTGTGCAGCACAACCTTGGGCGGTGTAATCGTGGCCGGCGTTAGGATATGCCTGTTCTGCATCAGATCAATGGTGTCCTGACCCCACAGTCGACTGAAGCCCTGCTGTGCCACGCTCATCGGCTGCTGCTGCACATTCTGCGCCTGGTACTGCAGCGGCGCATTGCCTTGCTGTGGCTGCTGTGCGCCAAACATGCCGGGAGCAGGCAATTGCTGCTGTTGTTGTGGGGGAAAAGCTTGCTTATAGGGATATTGTTGCTGCTGTTGGGGATGTTGTTGCGGCGGCTGTTGGGGATATTGCTGCTGCGGCTGCTGCTGCTGCGGTTGCCGATCCGCAGATGGTGGAGGTCCAAACGGCGGCAGCTGCACCTGCGATGGCATATTCTGACTGGTTGGCGTCGGCGGCATAAATCCCTGTGGATTACCTACAGCACTCTGCCTCATGGTATTGGGGGCACCAATGCCGGACTGCCAGAGCGGCGGTCGTTGCGCTGTCGGCGGCATTGCCGGCTGACCAGCACGTGGCGCATTGTTGTTTGGCTCCGGCCCAGCTGCAGCCGGCGGTGGTATGCCGTAGGGCACTTTCTGCTCAGTTGGTGGCATTGGCCTAGTGGCCAATTTGGGCGTTGACGCCGCGGCGCCAAACACGCTCGCCGGACTGTTGTTGCTGGGCACGTTGGTATTGAATGGCGACGACATGGGATTGGGTACACTAGGCGCCGGTCCACTCGCTGCCAGAAAAGAGTTCGCACTTGAAATTTGCACTTGCTGCGCGGAGCCAGACAGATTGGAGGCGACGCCGCGGTAATCCCCACGCGCCAAGGATTGCCCAGAACTGGGCCCGTTCATGGGATTCATGTTCATGTTCTGCATGCTGCTAGTTAAGTTGGACACCTGGCTAGCTGGCTGTTGCATTGTGGAGCCCGTCTGACTGATCGTTGAAACCATTTGATTGCTGCTCAGCTGTTGGGTCATTGTGCCTGACGTCTTTAACGTCGGAGGCAACGGACCAGTGAAGGACGGCTGAGCAGACATTGGTGGACCGGGTTGCTGCATCGGCTTGGGTGGCACACTCCCTAAGGGACCCGCTGCATAGGGCGGCTTGCTCGATTCGGAATTGGCCAGGCCAGGCGATGCCGTGCGCGAGGAGTTCGCACTCAGTGCTCCATTGTTGCCATTGGTAACAAGTCCTGATGCTGCTGCTGCTGCTGTTGTAGCGGAAGCGACAGGTGTGGGTCCGTTCAGCGTGGGTGGACGCAGGTGCGCGGGCAGATTGCTGAGCGATGGAGCCGGCGTCGTTGCTGGCGTCGGCGCTCCTGGACCATTGCTCAAAGCTGGTGGCAAAAACTTGTTCATCACATTGCTATTGAACTGAGGCGGCGGCGGTAGCTGAGCGTTGCCAGTGGGCGTGGCATTAATGGGATACTGCGTTGGCTGCTGTTGGAATTGATTCAGTGGCTTTTGCGGGGCTAAGGATTGCGGGTGTTGCAGCTGCTGCGGCGGTTGCTGCTGCTGTTGCATGTAAAGTTGTTGCTGCTGCTGCTGCTGTTGAAGTTGTTGCTGTTGCAATTGTTGTTGCTGTTGCAATTGTTGTTGCTGCTGCTGCTGACCATTCACCAAGCTGCCATTTGGCGCAGGTGGCACGAAATTTGTATTGTATGCTGACATTCTTCTAATTCATGGAATGCAGCTGAAAAGGAAGAGGAAGAAGCATTAGTTGATGGTTTAGAGGGAGGTTGCCCTGAACTCTGACTAAACTTAGGTTAAATACTACAACACATGCTACACTATGCTGCCGTACAATGCCGGTTAACATATCAATGTCAACGAAATTGACGCGTTTAGGCCCGTACGTGAAGGCCGCACCAATTGAAGAACTATTCTCATAGTTGTTGTTTTTGTTCCCTTCATTATCTTATCAATTCAATGGCAAAACCTTTACGAAACCAGAAACAGTTGACTCAACACTTAGCATAATCGCTGTCAAACGTGCTCAGATAGCAGCAATCGAGACAACGAACGAGACCAGAAGCTCTCCAATAGATATGAACTACTTTTGCACACACATATACACATACACATACACATACAGATTTAACTTGTTTTCCCAAAGCTATTTAGAAACATTGTTTATTCAGCCTGGCGCTAGTTTTCCTCGTCATTCAGTTAAATAATAAATCTAGTCTAAATCAATAACAACAAATGTTATATGATATATTGAGCAGGTAAGTGGCCAAGGTAACACAGGCTAACGGTACTAGTTCTATATACCTTTTGAATTTGAAATTACGAGCCAAGGCAAGCCATCGAAGAGAGAACTAATTGCCATTTGCATTGCATTAGGCGTATCGAATTTTTCTTTAATTTCTTGACGTCAACTTTTTTATGGACCGAAGCTCTAAATTACACTAATATAGAGTATTATAAGATTGTGAACAGATATGCAACATGGAACTATGTTATATATTTATACCCTACTTTACAGATAAGGTCACCTTAATTTTATACGAGTTTGGCACCAGTTGGGAATTAATACAGCATAAACAACGAATCTAGGAGTTATTTGTATAAGATAACAGCTGGCAACACTCGTGAACTAGTTCTTTTTTACCATCACTAGTGGCAAAATTAGTGTACTTAAACTTCGACAACCCGCAGATAAGTGTTTCTTTCATGTTTTTTTTTGGAAGAGTGTATGACACGCTACGTGGATTTTCATTTGCACACTGCGAACGCGAACAAAAGCGAAGACGAATTTGCCTCAATAAAGTCGGTGGACTTGATAAAGCGTTTATTGAACTGACACAGCGACATTGGGCATGACTCGAAGCTTGGAATGCTGTCGGCTGTCGCTACTGATCTGTTGCTGTTCCTGAACAAAATGAAACGCTTTATCAGAGATAATTGGCCATGTGATAAGGCACAACAACTATTCGCATACATAACATAAAAGCAGACGATTTACTATCGGCAAATATTGATGACGTCGTTCTACGTCGTCGCCGGGCAGTTGACAGCGAGTGGAAAGGCATTTCCCATTTATTAAGCTTACCTTTCTTGTTGTCAATGTTGTCAAACTAATGGGATCGTTGGAAAAAGGGCGTTGGAACGTGTGCACTATATGTATCTGTATGTGTGTGCGAGTGTTTCACTTTGTGTACTTGACCAGCACTTGCACTTTGTAGTTGGCTCTTCTTCTTGCTCTGCTTTCGTTAATTGAACTGATGAAGCATGCACACACTTTTCACGTTTTGCCAAACTCTCTTGCCTTTGTGTCTTCAAATGCACCTGCTGTGCTAACAGTTCCTTTTTCCAATTGGCACGCAACAAACGATATTTTTATTATATCTTTTCGTTTTTTTTTTCTTTTTTGTAGCTGACAATGAACAACGGCGCTGCCTTGCGGGCCTCGGCCTCTATCTCGCACACACAATCACTCTCGCTCTCTGTTACTCACTGAGCGATTTTCGCAGTTTTCGCTTATGCACTTGATACGTCCGTCTCGAAATATGTTAAATCCGTTCCAGCACCGATTCAACGTTTAATTTAATGGACCAATTGCGTGCAAATCTTTTCGCATTGCAATTTCAGCCTCTTAATACACCTAAACACTAAAATTTAGAGCCACGTCAATTTTATGAATGGGCTGGCATCACCGACAAATGTCAAATGTGCGGCGTTGCCACCTCATTCAAATTAGGTTCAAATGAACACGATTCTTAAGCCCGCCAAGTCCACCAAACTTTGAAAAATTCAAGAATTTCATTTATTTGCAGTAACAAGTTTTCATTTTGCAATATATAAGTATAATGGCTGTATTAAATTCTAGGCGGTGTGTGTGTATTATTCTTCGTTTAAGTTCTAAAGAAATTCGTAAAAATATATGTATGTATATATTGCTTTCATTCGTAAGGAGGTTTCGTTTTTAATATATTTATTTATTCAGTGAGGCTGTCTGCATTGGATATTCTATATAGTTTTGTATAATTGATTATTTTCAACAGTTTTAAAAGCGTAATATTCTTTATTCGTTTCATTTTGCGTTAACTTTGCGTGAGAGTATTCGGTAGTTTACAAAGAAAAAATTGCTTTGCCGTGTGATTGTTGAGATGTTGGCCAGTGCCAGCTAAATTATATGTTAACTATTGATTAAATACAGTAAATTGATATTTGCATTTTGCTTTGCGTTGCTTTATACAGGCAATTCGTTGGATTTCTGGCTGCGGGTGTGTTTCTCTTGTTGTATAAGTAAAGCTTTCATCTTTATTAATGTGAGTGACAATGAACGAAAAACAAAAAACATTTTATGAATATATAATACTTAAGTTAATTTTAATTGTTTTATTTGACAAAATCAATTGTGCAGTTTGCATTTTAAAGTTTTGAAAACAGGAATTAATTATTAATAGTATGTATCTATTAGATATCTCTTGTATTGTATTTTCATCTATTAGAGTCTTTTATTTAAAAAATAGAATTTCTATGCTTAAGTCCCTAATATGTTATCTTTTCGGTAATCTACAACGTTTTTCACTTTCTTTCTTTATTAAATACATATCGCATTATGTGTCGTGTGTGAGTGTCTGTTTTATATTGTAAAAGGTATTTTGTTATAGGTGTTCTTTGTTTTGCAGTTTACTGCGATTGCCTTTGAAACACGCTAGTACATATGTATATTATTAATATTATGTTGCTTTATACGAGAGTATGCTTTCTATGCTATTAAAGTGTTTGCTCTGTATCATTAATTAGTTATTGCAGTTTATATTAGATTCATTAAATTTCAACCATTGCATGCACCTAAAAACATCGTACGTTGTGTCGTTCAAACATTGTTTCGAGTTCTTTTAACCTTTCTACTTAAACTTGGCTTTCGCTTCTTTCTCTCACTTTCGAAGTGTTTGTGTGTGTGTTTGTATAAACTATTTACAATCATTAAACGGACACTAGATGGTTGTTTCTTATCGCTTAACGCCTAACGCTTAACTCATATCTCATATCTCATAATTCATTATACTGTAAAACATTAAGTTTCCTGCATATGTTACGTTGTATCATCGTCAGTGTTTGTGTGTCTGGGATTTGCGCACTTGTGGAAATTATACAATAGTTGAGGCTCCTTATTCTTGATATGAATCACATATATATCTGTACATAGAATATATATCGATATATGTGTGTATAAACATTGCTGTTGGCGTTCCCTACTACCCGCTTCGTGCATTATCTTTTGGAGGCCTTTTCCTGCAGATACATGCGCTGGCTCAGCGGCTTTGTATATATCCAATTATCGCCCACAGGCTTGAAGTGCTGTAAATTGCATAAGTATTTAATATCGTAATATATAGTCTGTTTCATTTAGTTTACTTTATGCTCCCAGGCCAAGTCGTATTCCTTGCGAACCTTTGCCTGATCGCGCTGCTGCTGCTCCACAACGAATTTGGCATTTGTCGCGCGCTCGATGTCATTGAATCTATTTTTAAATGGAATGTCATTAGAATATATAAGATTAAAATGTATAAATTATATTGAATGCAGCTCGTTAATTGTAATATATAGAAATATGAATTTTACTTGAGTCCCGCAGTCACTTCCTTCCAAACACGTCGCGATTCATATTCATCCTGCTCAACGATTGGTCGAACTTGTTTCTTAAATATGGGTATGCGATTTACGTCGACGAATACTTCAGTTTTCTAGAAAATTAAAGATGCACGTGGATTTAAGCATTTGAAGCAACACAACAACACACAGGCACACACACAGATAGATAGAACATCTACACAACAACATGACGAAGTGGGAATTGAAAACGTGGGCAGGCAGAGTTATTTGAGTATTTGGTTTAATTTTCTAGATAAACAAAGTAAATACACACAGGAAAATGTGGTCCCAAACTATTTAAGAGAAAAGTACAAGTATCGCAAAAAGTAAATTGGAGCAGGTTAAAGAGGTAGACAGGTGGATAGGTAGACATATAGATATAGTTATAGATAGATGTAGCTGCCAACTCGTAGGGTTGTTTGCTGCAGCGTTTTAGGCGCAGAAGGATAAACAAATACGTTTTCAACATATAACAATATAAGTTAATATACAACTCTACATATGGAAATGCTAGCTTAGACTCTATTGCAGCATGCGTGTTGGAACTTACATTCTTATCGTGCCACTTGGCCTCCATCAAGCCGCTCCACTCGCCGGCAATCGAAACAAAAGGCTTTTTGTCACTGGGCGCATAAATCTGAGGAGGTAAATAATATTTTCTTTAACATTATGGCATAATTATTTACTATAATTAACGCACCTCGGCGCTAACTTTGTTACGCTTGCCGCCGTAGAAGGGCTTCGTAAGAAACTCCACGTTGGCGTAGTATCCCGTCTGCGGACATTTGATTTCAACTGAGCCGCCCAGCTCAATCCAAGGCACCGTTAGAATAGATCTAAGCAAGCATAAGAATTAATAAGTATTTGCTATTAGCAGTATATTTTGCTATAACATACCTGCCATAACCATTGGGGAACGTCACAATGTACTCCTCGCTGCGATCCACCAGGGTAACGACGCCCTCGCCAATGTTGTGCACGCCAATGGATAGGCCCAGGAATTTCGATTTTGTCCAGACGTGGGCGGTAAATGTTATCTTCTTATTATAATGCTCGGCATAAAAGGCTGAAACTGTATTACAATAGGAAACAACAATTAATTGGAGCTAATGCTGGCTGCTTGATGAGCTGTAACCCACTTGGCGGATGATGCGACACCTGCTCGGCTAAGAAGGTTAGCTGATCCCGCCGGCACCAAGGCACAGGACCATCACGTACTTCCTTTTCATTTTGGGTTTCACCTGCATAATAGAGAAAAATTATAAAAAACTGTAAAATTGTTGGTTTTTCAGTTGGTTACCTGGAATATCCCAATGGCACTGAAATACTTCGCCCAGTATGGGGTTGTAGGGCTTTTTGGCCACCGCGCTCTTGCGGCCCGCATGATAGGCGCTCAAATACCAACGGCAAACCTGAACAATGCGGTCACGTGGGTCATCCAGCTCCGAGATTCTAGAAGAGAATTACGTATATATGTATAATATATGAGTCAATATGAATCTCTGTCAAATCTTACTTGAGAAACAAATCGGGATGGGCAAAATAGTCGGCATACATTTCGAGTAGAGAACGGCGCTCCAATATGAACGTGGGCAGCACCACCTTGGTGAGATCCATGCCAATCTTCACCTGGGATAACAGATGCGTTATCATTGAGCCATGCGCCTCCATGCTGAGGTCCATCTCCTCCTCCTCCTCGTACAGAGCATCATAATCAATACCATTGTCATAGCTCGACGACCGGGAGCTGGGCACCTTGCTCGAACCGGTCTCATCGACTTCGGTTACGGTTGAAGTTTTTGTTGCTGTGGCTGCGGTACTTGGCTTCGGTGTTGTTGTTGTTCCGGCTAAGTCAACGCCGCCACCATAGCTATCCGGCGGTTTTTCGTGCGTGGGCGATGTCTCCACAAAGCCTCGCGTAGTGCTGCAAAGTTAATTAATGACTTGTTGATTAGTATGCTGCAAAAGATCCGGCGGAACAGAACGTTACATGCATAAGTTATGAATTGCCTAAATTTAAATCTTTAAATGATGTCAGCCTTGGTTCGGTCTTGCTCTCCCTCTCCCTCTCTCTCACTCTCAGTACGTGCCTTGGCTCATTTACAATTTATAAAACAGATGGACGAATGGACACATTCACACACTCATACTTTCACACTCTCTCACACACACAAATAGATTCGCAAGTGGTGCTTACCTTAGGCTTACGCGTCGTACCCACTTCTTAAACATGGCAACACTGGCGATGCGGTTGCAAACTCAGTTTAAGGTGCATTCAGAGTCTTTAATATGGCGTGAGCAAACTCTTGTTTTGCATACTTTGCGGCGCCAGCTGTGCGCAACAAATTAAACAGCTCAAACATACATATACATACTGGGGAAACACACACAGAGAGAAACATAAATCAAAGCAGAACCTATGAGCATTTCGCCATGTTAAACGAAACTAAAAAAAAGAAACAATGAGCAAAGGCGAACAGCAGTCAACAGTCAGCGACGAACGCAGCTACAAACTGACAGGACGAAATCGTAAATTGCACGAGGCACCCCAAAGGCCAGAGCTTAGTTGAGTTCAACTGGAGACGACGACGACGACAACAACGACGACAGCGACGATGCCAACAAAAACAACAACAGTTCCAGTTCGTCAGCTGTGACGTGTTGGCGTTGCCAAATCGGCTGACGCTGCTACTTGCAATATTGCGTAAATGCTTTACAGGCGACCGACCAACTTAAATACTACAAACACACGAACATACACATTTAAATGCATTTGTGTTTGTTTACATTGCGCATGCGCAATTTTAAATATCAGCAAAAAAAAAACACGAACATAGATATTTAAATAAATATGAAACAGACAAGCACACACACATACATACATGTGTGCATGCAGTTGTACGCATTCAGCGAGCCGGCATCTGGTTCACATGGCAACACTGACAGCTAACCGTTTGTTTAGTATGTTTACACACACTCTCACACTTACCAGCCAATTGGTGAGTTGCCCAGGCTGGTGAACGGATCGTCGTAGGCATCGTAAAAGTCATCTTCACCTTCGCTGCTCGAATACGAGGTCTCAGGTACGACCAGTCCCAGTGGCGCTGTGGTTGCTGCAATCAAACAAATATGAATATCTATTAATCAATTGCATTTCACTCGAATTCTAATTGACAATTCATCGATTACCAAACTCATAAACAGCCCACTTGGGACAGGCACATGCATACAAGCTTTCGTGTCTATGTATGCATGTGTGTGTTTGGCTGTGAGAGAGTGAGAGTGTGACCCTGAATCATGAAATGCCATATTTTGTTTACAAGCTTTACATACATATCGAATATGAAAGAAAATAGAGATGATAGACGTTTGAATACCCTACAATTATGTTGGCTTGAATTAATGATTATTGTTCTTTAAATGAATAAAGTAAATTATTAAAATAACAGAAATTAATATTAAATAAATAAATAAAAGAAATTTGTATATTCTCTAAATTATTTTACGATTGATAAAAATTATATAATATACTCATTAAACAAGATAATTATATATATTTATGTGTGTATAATTATCTCTCTGTACATGTGTTTTTAAATGAAATGATAAACATGAGTTCCTCCGCCTATAAATAGCTTATCAAGCAGTTATACACTCATGCATGAACAAACAGATAAGACAATCGCAAAACTCTTGAAATACCTAATATACCCTATCTTAATTGCAAATGTAAATAGTCAAATCTAAAAAGAAAAAACATGCAGCGCAAATGTGACCACCAAAAAAAAAAAGAAGGAATATAATACAGTTGGATGACATTTACCGTTTTCCGTTGCTGAATCATCCTCGTCGTCGCCGGCCAGCTCGTTCTTGAGCGACAAATGGGCCTCGTTTGGCTTGTCGCCGATGCCGCTGCCACCGCTGCTGCTGCCGGCAGAGTCCCCGCCGCCGTCGCCGCCGCTGCCCGGCGATGCCATCATGATGCCCGTTGCTGCCGTTGCAATTGTGGGGCCGTTGTAAATGCCGTTGATGGGGTGTGCCATATTTTTGGCAATTTGTAGACTAACAATTGAGTGTTTGATATGATCCAACATGGCCTGCGAATGCAATAAATAAACAAAAGGTCTAAAATACAAAAAGCCAGCACGAAAAGATGTCAAGACCTCGATTAAATAACAATGCCGGACGGACTGTGCCTGCACGCCTGACCACCGACACAGTCTGCCTCGAAGTTTGCCAAAGAAATGAGCACAGCTGGCCTGCAGCAGCAGCTGGCGCGAGTTGGCGAATTTTCTCATACCTCTCATGCATATCTAATAATACGGGCCTAACCCTGAACTTGCATTGAAAATCAATAATTCATCAAACTCTTGACTAAATTCGAAACAAAACAAAACAGAAATGATTTCAGCTGAATTGTAAAAAACGTCTACACAGATCTATACAGAAATTGAATACTCAATATTGAGACTCAATGGATGAGGAATTGATTGATCCCAGGGAGCATTCAATGGACGAGATACTCCGCAATTTCGAGAAATATAAACAGCGCTGTGCGCGGCAGGTCAGCGCGGACGAGCAGCAAGGTGCGAAGCTGCGCCTGAACGAGGAGCTGAAGCAGCTGCGCGCTGACATGCACGAGCTGCGCCTGGAGATGAGCACGTTGCATACGCGACAGTCGGAGCTGATAGGCTGGCAGGATATCAATGCCATCGAGGAGCAGCCCTCGAGCATACATGAGTTTGAGCTAAATATCCAGCAGTCTGACGACAATGATGCCATTGGCTATAGTCAACAACCAGAGCAGATGGAGTTGAAGGGGCACGAATATCTGGGGGATGACCAGCTGGTCATGAACAGCGAGTCCCGTCCGTGTCTATTCGACAATTGCCTCAAGCACGTCGACAATCGGCTGCTGCTGCTGCACTACCTCTGCGATCACAATGTGGAGACTTGGGCCTCTCAGCGCTGCCTCAAGCTGATCGAGGGCCAGCGCGTCGTCCTCTCCTTTGATGGCCGTAACTTCAAGTTTAAGCAGAATCATGTGCTTGGGTTGCTCGCGTTTATGGAGCAGCCGCAGCAACAGCAACAGCAGCAGGAGTTGTGGAAAACATCTGGCGATATATACGCCTCGTTCCTGCCCCAGGAGCACGCTAATCTGGCCAGCAATGTGCCCATCGTGGTGCTCCTCTGTCTTACAGCTTCCAAGGCTGCGTTGCAGCATAAGCGTCACTCGCGTCGCAGCTCGGCTCCAGCCAATGCCCAAGATCAGGTGTTTGTCATTTGGCTAGCGGCGATCAATGAACTCCAGGTGCAGCTGCGTGCCAGCCTGAGACTTTGTGGACGTGATGCAGCCAACCAGGCACACACCCAAGTCGCCGTCTGCCAGGCGCAAACCAGTGGAGACTCGATCCGCTGCCTGCCAGTGGACGCCAACTACTGGCGTCTGCCCTTCAGCGCCATGCTGAAGATGTCGAATAACTTTCGTGATGAACTGCATCTGGAGATTGGGCTCACGCAGCTCAGCTCCAATTTGTGACCTGCTTCAAGGACTGTATTTTACTCACACTTGCGTTATCCTGCAGCGCCTTGCACTTGGCCTGCTCCGAGGCGTCGCTCAGCTCAGCGATGCGTTTGTCCAGCGACTGTTGAAGATTTAATTACGATTACGGCTGAGATTACATAAAAGCTATTGCATTTGCTACTCACGTTGGTCTGCTCTATCATCAACTGCAGGTAGGCGTCCGCTTCGGAGACGCGGCGACCAACCAGCTCCAAGTGATTGGCCCGTTTGCCGCTCGACTCCTTCGTGTAGCCGCCGGCAATGTAGAAGGCGCTCTGGCTGTCCCACAGACGCGAACGATTCGCGTGCCGTCGTATTGTGTCCTCCAGACGTCGCACCCACTGCTCGCGCTCATCGCTGTGCCGCGCCTGCCATGCCAGTCAGTCAGTTCGAGTGGGTGGTTGGGTGGTGCGACAGTTGGCCGTTCGTTTCGTTTGCCAATAAGTTTTATCGTTACAAAAAAGGTGGTGCAGCAATGCCAACGGAAAAAGAAGGGAAAATAAGCAAAGAAACGAAATCAGTGAAAATACTTAAGGACTATATATACTTGACAATGCCTTCAGCTGTGTGGGGCCCTGAGTGGTTGGGAGACCTCCTCACAGGAGGTCAGTGTATGTGTGTGTTTGGCTCTTAGAGTTCAAAAGTTTAGTGCCCATTTAAGCTTAAATGTGTGGCTATCACATATACATATGTAGACCCAGATTAGACCTATTGTCATATACACATATATACTATATGCATATGTGTATATATGTACATATATGAGAGCTCGATTTAAAGAGTCGAGTTTTGAGAGATGCTATAATAGAGCAAGGCATATTTATATGTATGTAAGATAATATTGGACCACGTACGCCTAATTCTCCCACCTTGCCTACTGCTCTTCTCTTTGGGCGGCACGTCTCACAACTTCTCTCTGCAAACTAATACTCTGCCAACTGCTTGTGCTCTATGAACTTTTACTGCGAGCATCATAAACATACATATATGCCTGATGTATGTACATATGCGAAATATATACATGTATGCATACATATTTACATACATACATATATACATAGATTCATACATCAATACAGATGAATTTACACATATATATACACAAACACACATAGACACACATAGACACACACACACACACACACACACAAGCAAGCAGCGCAGCTCTCTAGCTCGTACTTGAATTTGTGAGAATCGAGTAGGAAGGCAATGTTAAGAAATACGTTGAATTTAAATGCTTCTAGCTAGGCAAGTATTTGTTGAAGAACATATTATATATGCATTGACATAGCTTTGTTGTTATGTTGACATATGTTTGCACATATATAAGCATAAGTAATACATATAGGCATACAGAAAAACTTGTTAGTTTACAATAATTGTAAAAACTTTAAATATATTTGGAGCCTGAGCTTATTTTACGAGTAAATAAATTAGGAATTGTAAGCAGAGCTAATATAAATTAATTTAAATAAATATTTTTTTAGTAAATCAATATTTTCAAGGCTGCTAACGTAAGCACAAAAGCTGCGACGTTACTGTTTTGTATATTGCATGTATATAGTATAAAAGGAAAGTAAATAAGTGTACGTATGTTTATATATACCTATATGTATATATAAATACATATATATAAGCAAAGCGAGGGTCAAGTACGCAACAGTTTTGCTTACACAAATTTAAATATTTTTGTGTACTAAATTTAGTTCAAGAAATATATACAAATTATTTTTAAAAAAATTACTTTAAATTACTAACTTCATTCCTCGCTCTATCAAAATAATTTAAATAAAATTTGAAAATAATTTTGTTTAGTGTATGGGGGTTACGTCAACACACATACCTGAAAATGGAAGGTCTTGTGATCCACAGTTATGGTAAATGTATTATCCTCCTGATCATCGATGCCAATGAGGGCATCTTTGAGCCTGACGCAACCGCGACGCACGCCCTTCATCATTTTCTCCTTGGACTGTAATTGGAAAGAGAGATATATGTATATATAGATATATACTACGCATTTGGAAGGGTCTGTGACGCTCGCATAGGCCAGCGTAACGACGGAATGGTCAATGGCACAGTTCGAAATGAGTTTAATTGCATAAATTAAGTCAGTTCGCTGCGTCGCTAAGGTGTTCAAAAACAAAAGAATCATTTGACAAATGCCCACATATCAGCGATAAGTCGGGACGTGCACATTCTCAACGCTAATCGGCACGATTAGACACACACACACACATATATAAGGACATACGGAATACAGTGCGCATACGAAATGGATAAGCCTAGTAAGAATTTGGATTCTTATTGACTCAACGTTCCATTTGGGAATTATATATATACTTTTCTATTTCAGCATATGATGTCGATCATCCTGCCATAATGGCCACGCCTTGGTTCATGCTGAGTGTCCTGGGCCTATATCTGTTTGTCGTGACCCACCTGGGACCCAAGTGAGTATCGCGAGTATCAAAGTTTCGAGAATTCCAATGGCTGAATAATTAAAGCAAAGCGGACTCTAAACTTTGAATTCACGTTGAATTGACCTATTGGGGGAATATGTTACGCCGTACAACTGTAATCGAATCTTTTGTTTTTTACACTTTCAAGTTTTATGCTTTTTCGAAAGCCGTACGAACTGAAGAAATTCATTATAGTGCATAATATCGTACAGGTTGTCTCATGCATATTCGTTGTCTATGAGGTGGGTGCACGTCCTTTCCTCGCTGTCTTTCGCTATATATGTATCTTAATCATTCAATACTTTCGCCAGATTCTGCACATAACGGAGTATACGATTCTGTACTTTTGGAAATGCTCAATTGTGGAGCAGACGCCCGTACGGATGGCTCGGCATTTCCGCCTGGCGTACTTCCTCTTCTGGCTCAAGCTGTCGGAGCTGGTGGAGACGGTTATATTCCTGATGCGCCAGAAGCAGAATCAGGTGACCAAGCTGCACGTGTTCCATCACATAAGCACCGTTACGCTCATCTATATGCTGATCAATCATAATCACAAGAATGGTGCGTATGCAACAGACACTCCTCGCAGGATCATAATCCTCCATTGCTTGTTGTAGGCTGTGATGCACTGTTTCCCATTCTGCTCAACTCCAATGTGCACATCATTATGTATACCTATTATCTGATTGCCGCCGTGGCGGACAAGCGCACGTTGCGTGCCCTGATGCCCGTCAAGAAGTCGATTACGGTCATGCAGATGGGTCAGTTCATCTTCATCCTGCTCCATGCCATACTGGTGTCCGTCAACTGCGGCGTGGAGAAGTCGATCTTCCTATATTTCATATTCGTTATTGGACTCATGTTCTACGGATTCTACGACTTCTATCGAAAGTCCTACCAGAGCTCCAAGCGCAGAAAAAGTTCTATCGCCGTCGCCGTTGTTGCTGCCGCCGCTGAAGCAGCTGAGGCGAAATTACAGTAAATAAATATATAGTCATACATATGTATATATGTACATATGCACAGACAAACACACATACAAATACACAGTTACACACACACACAGACACATGTGTGTGTATGAATTTTGAAACTTGATTAATTGACGACAATTGGGTTGAGGGAGGCGAAGCTGCCCGACTGCCAGATAAGATAACAATTAGCGAGGCTCCAAATTAAGTAGATAAATATGAAAAATATTCCGTCACTTGTCAAGTGAGGATCACTCTTACCGTGTAGTAGGAAAGCAGGCCCGCGTTCTCGTCCAAGACGAAGAAGCGATATTGCCATCCTTTCATTACGTTTGTCCATTTGCTCAACGTGCCCTCCAGTGTGCCGGCCGAGGCGGATGCCATGTTTCAAATGTCGCAGCTGCAGTTTCACCTAATACTGAGCGCTGATGCCAATTCCACTTCCACTTCCACTGCTTCAGCCACTTGCTCAGCCTCTGCCTCTGCCGCCGTTGTCAGCTGATCTCCCGGGCTGCCGTTTGAGCGGTGTGTGAGTGGGATAGGCGCTGGTGCTTGTGCCTGGTGACGCAACAGTCCTCCTACTCGCTCGTTTAATCCAAACTTTACTACGCTCGTCGCGGGGCTTGGAAAAACAAAGCATTTATTGTTATGCCGTGATTGTGCCTGCTTATTAATGGTTCGCTTGTTGTCTCGCTCAATAGAGCGAGTGAGGTAATCTAAAAAAAGAGTTGCCAACGTAAGCATAATTTTTTGGTATTTTTTAACGCCGCTAATGCGGTAACACTGTTAATAATGAAATAATCGGCGCGCACCAGAAATCTATCGATAACCGGTTCACTGTCGATATATTCAAACTAATATTTTAAAACGTGATCTTTATTTATGAACTTTTGGCTTAAAACTAGGAATGAATGAGTTTTTGTGTGTATGCTGCAATGAAATTAACAAATTCGAATAGTATTCTTGCCCATAACAACTATGGCGCCCTCATCTTGCACTTCTTTCAGTGCATCCTCAAACTGTTCACGTGTAATCAACTGAAGTAAGAAATAATTTAAATTAGTAATTAGTTAACCATATTATGAGTGTAAACTTACAATTTGAGAGCCCTCCTTGATCTCCTTGAATAGTTTCTGGTACGGCACAGTGGGCACTTTACCCTTCTTCTTGAGGTTTTCCTTGATTGCAGCCACCAGATCGGCGCGCTTCTTGCGGGCTGCCGTCGACAAGCCGGTGGTGAGGATGCCAACATCGATTTTACCAGACAACGGATCTGTGGCAGATTGCTTTAGAGCCTCACGATGCAGGCGCCAAGCCTCCTCCACATCCTGCAGCTCCACAGCATTGCTGAGCCGCACCTTGGCATGCGCCTCAGACAGACGAATCAAGCTCTCCAGTTGCCGGGGATAAGCAGAGATCTGACCACGTCCCGCGCCCACTTTCCGCATGTCAACATACGCCTGGATCAGACGTTGCTGTGCCTCATCCGACAGAGTAGGCGAAAGGTGCTCCCGAGCATAGGCGATGTAGTCACGCAGCACACTCATGTCCTGTGAATGAAGGCATTAATGAAAACTTACAAATGGAGTGACTTAAATGACTTACAAACATGGTGTCCTCCTCCTCATGACGGGTCACATAGTAGAGCGATACCAAATGGCTCGCCAGACGTTTGTCGAAGATCTCATCTTGAGGATCCAGTACCAGGAAAATCAGATCGAAGCGCGAGAGCAAGGTGTGGGGCAGCTGAACGTTGTCAATGATATTTTTACGTTTGTTCCATTGCGACTCGGCGGGATTGGCAGCAGCCAATATAGATGTCCTTGCATTCAATTGGCAAATAATGCCAGCCTTGGCAATGCTCAGGGTCTGCTGCTCCATCACCTCGTGCAGGACGCTGCGCGTCGAATCATTCATCTTATCGAACTCATCTATGCAGCAGACGCCATTGTCAGCCAGCACAAGGGCGCCACTAGAAAGGAACGAATCTTTTAGTATACAGTTTATATCTGAGGTTCCGGATCACCTACGTTTGCAGCACTAGCTGACGTGTCTCTGGATCCTTGGTCACATAGGCAGTCAGGCCCACAGCGGAGGAGCCGCGGCCCGATGTGTACTGCGAGCGCGGCACCAGATTGTAGACGTACTGCAGCATTTGTGACTTGGATGTGCCCGGATCACCACAGAGCAGCAAATGAATTTCCGACCTGAAGTTCTGGCGGCCAAGCGTCGAGTGCTTCTTCTTGGTGCCGCCGAAGAGCTGCAGCAGAATGCCCTTCTTAATGTCATCATTCTCATAGATGGAGGGCGCAATGGCGCGTGCCAATCTATCGTAGATATCGGGCTTCTTCGACAGCAATTGCAGCAGCTCTACACGTTCCGGTGGGAATATGTGATCCTTGCTGCAAGGGGAAGCAAGAGTTGATAGTTGAGATATCCATATATCTATGAACAGATCATCTACTTACCCTTCCTCCTCCTCGTACAGTCGCTTGTTATCCACCTTGCGGAAGTGAACCACATCGACGTGCGTCTTGTACACGCTCTTCACATTCTGGCCTTTGCCTTTTAGGGGCGTGGCACGGTAGATGCCAGTGACAGTGACACGATCGCCCGCCTGTACTTTGTCCACCAGATCGTTGTGGGCATACAGCAAGACATTGTGTGGCGTCTGACCAGCTGCCATGTCATCGGGTGATTCCTGCAGCTTGATGAGCTGTTTGTCCGTGAACTCGCTGCGATTGTGTATGATGCGGAAGCAGTGATTGGTGTTGCAGTTGGTGCACAGCGTCGGCTGGGCGATGCGGCCGCGATCCACCTCGACGGTGGTGCAGAAGGAGCAAATGTTGCACATGAAGAAGGCTTCCCGCATCTCGGGAATGACGTTCGAGGAGCGAATGACCATGCCGCTAATACTGATCAGTTGATCCATATCCTCCGGATTCAATGAGCGCATATTGCGTGTCTTGTCCGCATTGAAGGGTCGCACTTGGATCTGATGCTCCAGCAGGGCGGCCGGATAGCGTTCAAAGAACATCTCATTTATGGCCATATCGAAGCCGGGAATCACCTCCTGTGGATAGCATATTAACTGCCGATACAGATCCTGATCAAATGTCTTCAAATGTGCGCAGTTCAGATTCAGATAGGGCTCCTCCAGTGTGTGAATCTCCTCCAGCTTCTGAAGATACAAAGGCTGATTGACATCGATGTTCTCCGAAATCTCATCCTGCTCCGCACTTGGATCGATGAAGCGCATAATGAATGATTTGAACTTGGACTTGCATTGACTAACGACCACGTTAGTGCCCCAGACGACCAGCTGAGGAGCTGCCGAGGACTCCGACGCAGGATCGGTGGTCTCCGAGCCTTTCTCGGCTATGGGTTCCAGCTGGAAATGAATACAGTATATATTATATCCGTATAGTTTCAAAGCATAGAGATTCTTACACCCGATGTGCCTCCTATGGCCACCTGGCGGATGCGTTTGTCCGTGCGTATATCCGGACGCGCACGCAGCGGCGTGCCGCGTATGCCGGAGCGTGGTGTGCGTATGGAGCCCATAGAACTAGGCGTGCCATAGTTCAACGGCGAGCTCAGGTCGATCTCGCTCATGCCACCCAAGCCTCGGGCCGGGCTCGTAGCGGGCAGGCTAATATTAGCTGGCGACGTGGGCGGCAGGCTTATGTTGTCCGATGCCCGGCCAGCTACGCGCCCAGGGCCCATGCGCATGGGCGTATCTACTTCCTGGCTAGCAATGCCTATGCATTCAATTATAGTTAACAAATGGTTTTTTAAATCCGCATCAAAAACTTACCTCGTGTGGGCGTGCGCGCTCCTTGCTTCGGTGTGCCAGATCTGACATTGGGCGATTGAGCTGGACTTGACATTTTCTAAGTTTTTCCTTTTTCCTTCCTAGTTATCCAAGTGTTCCACAACAAATAGCAAGCAGCAGCACGTCGCGATCTTGTTTGTTGAGGAACGCGCTGTCTCTGGCTTTGCGCGGGAAATGTTGACAGTTGCAGCTGTGACGCGTGTGCGCAGTGTTGGTAAGCGTCAAACAGCCAAGTAGGCAGTGCTGTGAAGCGTACGCTTGGCGCTTGCCGCGAAAAAGTCAAATTCGAAAAATCGAGATGAAAATGGTATGGAAATTGGCTATAACCTTTTCGTCTGGGCATTTCAAATATATCAGCAGTCGGCCCATAACACAGGGCAGTCGTTTGTAACATTGTTAACTTGGCCAGAACAGTGGGGCCATGTGGCAACCCTGCCCTTTTTGGCAACACAACGTAGAATGTCAGTCAGACTTAGTTGAGAGACGAGACCAGGGCGAGCAGTGTTTATTGTTAGCTGTGTCTTCTAAATTACCAATGTAGCAAAATTTTTTCAAAAAAAAAAAAAATCCGGCCTATACTAAAAAATTAACCGACCATATTTTTTGATTTCTTAGACAATGTCTCTATAACTTTACAAGTGAAATGATAAAAGAAAAACAAAAATAAAAAATACTAAGGAAATTAATAGACAGTAAAGGAAAAAAAAGTAAATTTATAAGAAGAAAAAACAATTTGCTTAACCCAAATTGGAATTGAGAAGACAGTACTAACGGGTTTTATGCACATTCCAATTGCCTCGCTCACCGTGGAAGCAAGGCGGTACGTCGACGTAGAGTATTGAGTGCCCGGCGAAGCTGTACTTACGCACTGGGAGAACGCTGCTGTTGCTGCAATCATGTCAAGCGAGGAGATGCTATACGCAAAGGTACACATATTTACACATTATATTGATGCCCCACAAGTGCATTGTTGGCAATTGCGCGCTGTCGTCGTCGTCGTCGTTGTCGGTGTCGTTGGCTAGCCTCATAGTGTTAAGAATGGGAGGCTTATAAAAAACGCATACATAATAACAATAACAACGTGCGCGAGTGTGTGTGTGTGTGTGAGTGTGTGTGTGTGTGTGAGTGTGTGTGTGTGTGTGAGTGGGTGAGTGTGTCTGTGTGTGTGCGCCAATTTCATTTCGCTTTTTGCATTTCTTCTTTAAGCTGCTTCCAGCTCTAGCGTAATTGATGTCATGTTGCATTTTCGGAGTCGAAAAATATGTTTAGAAATGAATCACTTGCTTATCAAAGAACACAAAAGAAGAAAAAACTTTCGAGCTGATAAGCGTGTCATACACGGGCTTCAATCACCATTGAGTGGGTATGTGGGCATGACTATGTGGGCGTGCATGTGTGTGTGTGTGTGTGAGTAGAGTGAGAAGTTGAACTAAAGCCCTGGCTTTAGGCTGCTCTAACAGCGTGGCATTGTCGCAGGTCATGTTCAATGTTTTGATTTATGCCTCTACATCTCTCTCCTCTCTCTCTCTCTCTCTCTCTCTCTCTCTCTCTCTCTCTCTCTCTCTTAGGGCTCCAAAATATGGATACCCCATGCGGAACAGGTGTGGGAGAGCGCCTCACTGGAGGAGAGCTACCATAAGGGTGACATCATATTGAAAATCCAAACCGAATCGGGTGCTTTGAGTGAGATAAAACTAAAACCGGATGGCAGCAATCTACCGCCGCTGCGTAATCCAGCCATTCTGGTGGGCCAAAACGATTTGACCACCCTCTCGTACCTGCATGAGCCCGGTGTGCTATACAATTTACGTGTCCGCTTCTGTGAACGTCAGATAATTTATACCTACTGTGGCATCATTTTGGTTGCCATCAATCCGTATGCGGACCTGCCGCTATACGGACCGAATATCATACGTGCCTATCGCGGACACGCCATGGGGGACCTGGAGCCGCACATCTTTGCGCTGGCGGAGGAGGCGTACACCAAGCTGGAGCGTGAGAATTGTAATCTCAGCATCATTGTCAGCGGCGAATCGGGAGCGGGCAAGACAGTCTCGGCCAAGTATGCGATGCGTTACTTCGCTGCCGTCGGGGGCTCCGAGTCGGAGACTCAGGTCGAGCGCAAGGTGCTGGCATCTTCACCGATCATGGAGGCCTTTGGCAATGCCAAGACGACACGCAACGACAACAGCTCGCGCTTCGGCAAGTTCACCAAATTACTGTTCACCAACCAAATGGGTGTCATGTATCTCCAGGGGGCCACCGTGCACACCTATCTGCTGGAGAAGTCGCGTGTGGTGTACCAAGCCCAAGGCGAGCGAAATTATCATATTTTCTATCAGCTGTGTGCGGCGCGTGCCAAATATCCCGAACTGGTGCTGGGTAAGCCATGGAATTCCATTATATAAAGAAGATTAATATTAATACATATTTTATAATCCCGCAGAGCATCAGGATAAATATCAGTTCTTAAACATGGGCGGCTCGCCGGACATTGAGCGCATCTCGGATGCGGACCAGTTCAACGATACCGTCCAGGCCATGACTGTGCTGGGTTTCTCCATACAACAAATTGCGGATATCGTCAAGATCTTGGCTGGCATTCTGCATCTGGGCAACATTGAGGTGTCCAAGAAGTACAAGGAGGGCAGCGATGAGGAAGACACCGATTCCTGTGATATATTTGTGAGTCCTTAAGAGGCATTCTATATCGCTCACCATTGCTATTCTAAATCGCCTGTCTCTTTATCAGCAAAACGATCTGCACTTGCAAGTGACTAGCGATCTATTAAAGCTTAATGCTGAGGATTTGCGTCGCTGGCTATTGATGCGTAAGATAGAGTCGGTCAATGAATATGTGCTGATACCGAATAACAAAGAGATGGCGATGGCGGCGCGCGATGCGCTGGCCAAGCACATATACGCCAAGCTGTTTCAGTATATCGTCAATGTGCTGAATAAGAGCTTGCATAACGGTAGCAAACAGTGCAGCTTCATTGGCGTCCTCGATATCTACGGCTTCGAAACGTTCGAAGTGAACTCGTTTGAACAGTTTTGCATAAACTATGCGAACGAAAAGCTCCAGCAGCAATTCAACCAGCATGTCTTTAAGCTAGAACAGGAGGAGTACCTCAAGGAGGGTATCACCTGGACCATGATCGATTTCTATGACAATCAGCCGTGCATTGATCTCATTGAAACTCGCCTCGGTGTGCTCGATCTGCTCGACGAGGAGTGCAGAGTAAATATCTAAGCTTACCCTTACTTTGCCTATAAACATTTTATAATATTTATTGCTTTGCAGATGCCCAAAGGCTCAGATGAGAGCTGGGCGGTCAAACTAGTGGAGAAGTGCAACAAGTTTCCACATTTTGAGAAGCCACGCTTTGGCACTACAAGTGAGCACTGCAGCAGCGTGTTTAATAAGCTATAAAAAACACATTTCGCCCCTTAGGTTTCTTCATTAAACACTTTTCGGACACGGTCGAGTACGACGTGAATGGCTTTCTGGAGAAGAATCGCGATACGGTGTCCAAGGAACTGACCCTGGTGCTGTCGCAGTCAAACATGTCGCTATGCAAGCAAGTGATGATACTCGAAGAGGTGGACACCCTAGGCACGGATGCCAACAAGCTCACCACCACCTTGGGCGGACGCGTTGTAATCAGTGCAAACCGCAAACAGGTGCGTGACTCAGCCACGCAGAGTCAACAAATTTGGTTGCTTTCCTTAGTTTATTGTAATAATTGTATTGCTAATTTGTATTTCCATACGCTTGTTGTACATCAACCACTGATCACTGTCCACTGTCCACTGTCCACTGTCCAAACTGGGTCAACAGCAACTCAACGAGACGCGTCGAAGAGTTAGTTATTTGTTTTATACGAAACCTTTACTGCATAAATGTCTCCCATGCCACATTACGCCTAGTCTTTAATACGTCATTGTTTCCCTGTCTAGGTGGTGCCATCCAAGCAGCATAGGAAAACTGTTGGCTCCCAGTTCCAGGAGAGTCTGGCCTCGCTCATCTCAACTTTACATGCCACAACGCCACATTACGTGCGCTGTATAAAGGTACGTGGATGACTATATATAAAAATATTCTTAAATACCCTCCGTTCTCTTCCCAGCCCAATGATGACAAGATCGCCTTCAAGTGGGAGACGGCTAAGATTATTCAGCAGCTGCGCGCCTGCGGCGTTTTGGAGACAGTTCGCATCTCGGCAGCCGGATTTCCTTCGCGCTGGCTTTATCCCGACTTCTATATGCGATATCAGCTGCTGGCGCATCGCAGTCAGATCGATAAGAACGACATGAAGCAGTCGTGCCGCAATATTGTGCTCAAATGGATACAGGACGAGGACAAATACCGCTTTGGCAACACCCAGATCTTCTTCAGGGCCGGGCAGGTGGCCTACTTGGAGCAGGTGCGCGCCAATCTGCGCAAGAAATACATCACGACGGTGCAGTCGGTAGTGCGGCGCTTTATTAAGCGACGCCGCTACGTCAAGCTCCAGACCATCATCTTCGGTATACAGCGTCATGCCCGTGGCTATATGGCCAGAATGCGTGCCCAGAAATTGAGGGAGGCACGCGCTGCTCTGATCTTGTCCAAGTACGCACGTGGGTGGCTCTGCCGTCGCCGCTATTTACGTCTCTGTCACTCGGTTGCCGGCATACAGCAGTATGCCAGAGGCATGATGGCCCGCAATCGATTCTATGCCATGCGGGATTACTTCCGAGCCGTGCAGATCCAGCGCTTCGTGCGTGGCGTGTTGGCTCGTCGTGCCTATCAGAAGCGCCGGCGTAGCATAATCATTTGCCAGTCCGCCGTAAGACGTTTTCTGGCACGGCGCCAGTTCAAGCGCATGAAGGCGGAGGCAAAGACCATTTCGCACATGGAGAACAAGTACATGGGATTGGAGAACAAGATCATATCCATGCAGCAGCGTATCGATGAGCTCAATCGGGACAACAGTGCCCTCAAGCACAAGACCAGCGAGATAAGCGTGCTTAAGTTAGTATATAATTATCCTTATATAGAAGTTGCTCTGACTCCTTGATCTTTGCAGAATGAAGCTGGAGATGAAGAAGAACTTGGAGCATGAATTCAAGAATGTTAAGGCCGCCTGTCTGGATAAGGACAAGCTGATCGCGGCCTTAAATAGCCAGCTGGAATCGGAGCGCGATGAGAAAATGCAGTTGCTGGAGGAGAACGGGCATTCGCAGGAGGAGTGGAGCCAGCAGAGGCAAGTGTGGTGCATCGAGAACACCGAGCTGCGCAAGCAAGTGGAGTCCATGATCGAAATGGCGAAGAGTGCGGAGGGCAATAAGCGCGAGCATGAAGAGCGTATGCTAACCGAGATAGACAACAAGGAGCTGAACGAGGCCTATCAGCGTGCCATCAAGGACAAGGAGGTGATTGAGAACGAGAACTATCAGCTGAAGGAGGAGCTCAGTCATTTCCAGCAGCAACACAATGGCCTCGGCGGCTTCAACATGCATCACACGCGCACCGCCAGCAATGCATCCAGCCAGAACGAGGATGATGTGGGCTATGGCTCGGCCAAGAATACGCTCGACATCAATAGATACCCGGACTTGAGGAATAAGAACGGTAGAGCTGGCGCACATATATTCCATATAGAATATATATAGATAGATAGTTATTGTTTCTGTATTACTTCCAGACACTTTCCTGGACAATACTAGTATTGTGGTCAAGCTGCGCTCGATTCTCGAGGAGGAGAAGCAGAAGCACAGGAGCTTGCAGGAGCAGTACGTCAAGCTGGCTAGCCGGAACAAGCCCACCGAGGACTCATTCCGGTAAGTAGCGCGCAGTTTGAGCCGATTTATAAAGACATCTACGCATACACATACACACGCCTCTATAGTTAGCTTTAGTCTAATTACAAATTATGTATATTATGTATATTGTTGCCACACACTTGCCATCGTAGCGTGTCCGAGCTTGAGGTAGAGAACGAGAAGCTACGCAGCGACTACGATCAGCTGCGAACGAGCATTAAACACGGTGTTGAGATCAACGAGCTGAATGGTAACATTCGCAAAAAATGCGACTTCGTTGCAGTTGCTGTTATATTCAATTCAATCCCATTCCCCTACCCTCTTTCTTTCCCATCTCTTTCCATATGTGTTTGTAGCCCAACATGCTGCCCTCCAAGAGGAAGTGCGTAGGCGGCGAGAGGAATGTATCCAGCTAAAGGCTGTGCTGCTGCAGCAAAGCCAAACGCTGCGCTCTATTGAGCCGGAGAGCCTGCAGCTGCGCGGCAACGATGCCAGCAACGTGCACGAGCTAATGGAGGCATTCCACTCACAAAAACTGGTGAACAGGCAGTTGGAATCGGAGCTGAAGGCCATAACTGAGGAACACAACAGCAAATTAATCGAAATGACCCAGGCCATCGAGCGCTTGAATAACGAAAAGGATGAGATGCAGGAGGTGCTGTTCAAGAACGTGGACGAATTTGAGCAGGACAACGTGGAGACGCTGAAGCAGAACGATCGATATTTGCGCCTGGAGCTGAAGAAGGCCATCACACAATACCTGCTGGTGCAGGACGAGCTGAAGCTGGCCAATGCCAAGCTGAAGGCCTACAGGCAGGACGGCGGCAAGCTGGAGAATCAGCTTGAGGAGGAGATGAGTCGCAACAAGGCAGCGAATACCAATAGCAGCAACGATGTCGGCGCTACAGTGACCAAACAAAAGTCTCAAAATCCGCTCGGCCTGATGAAGTTCCACAACAGCGATCTGGACAAGATCTTGCAGCGTCTGCTAAGCAGCCTCACGCCTCGCACTGTAGTTGGCCTGCTCCCAGGCTTCCCAGCATATCTAATCTTTATGTGTATTCGGTAAAGCATTGGAAATTTCAATCTTTCTCGACTCCAATCTGATCCTTTTCCACCTGCAGCTATACCGACCTGACCAATGCGGATGACGATGTGCGCGAGCTGCTGAGCAAATTTGTAATGCAAATTAAGAAAATGCATAGAACTCCACATCCCATAGAGAATCGCGTGATCTGGCTGGTCAACTCCATAACGTAAGATATTCGTCCTTATTTGTTATCAATTCTAATTTATATATCCATTTGCAGACTCCTTAACCTGTTAAAGCAATACGGCGATGTTGAGGAATACGTCAAGTTTAACACGGAGAAACAGAACCAGCAACAACTGAAGAATTTCAATCTCTTCGAATATCGTCGCGTTATTCTCGACCTGATTGTGAATCTATATCAAGCTCTTATCATGCAGATACAGAGTTTACTAGACGCCAAAATTGTTCCGGCTATATTGAACAACGATGAGATTCAGCGCACGCGCCATCCGCATGGCATGCGTAATCGCAATGCGGACGCTTCTTCGCCGGATCACGGAAATGTGCCTGCCTGGAAGCAGCTAATTGGTCAACTGGAGCACTTCTACAAGCAATTCCAGCATTTCGGGCTGGACAACATCTATGCCGAGCAGATCTTCAGCCAACTGCTCTACTTCGTCTGTGCCGTGGCGCTGAACTGCCTGATGCTGCGCGGCGACATTTGCATGTGGGAGACTGGCATGATAATACGATATAACCTGGGCTGCATTGAG
This sequence comes from Drosophila peninsularis, assembly GCA_035047485.1. NCBI lineage: Eukaryota > Metazoa > Arthropoda > Insecta > Diptera > Drosophilidae > Drosophila > Drosophila peninsularis. The sequence continues at coordinate 5,129,071 of JAWNPN010000035.1, forward strand.
GATTGGGTGCGCGACAAGAAGATGGTGAGTAGCTGTTATGATCACTGTATTATTACCTGCCTTCATCTGCACTCTACTCTATTTGCAGTCGAATGAGGTACTCTCTCCGCTGGCTCCGTTGAATCAAGTCTCTCAGCTGCTGCAGTCGCGCAAGAGCGAGGAGGATGTGCAAACTATTTGCGATCTATGTACATCACTGAATACCGCCCAGGTGCTCAAGGTCATGAAGTCATACAAATTGGATGATTATGAGAGCGAAATAACAAACGTGTTCCTGGAGAAGCTGACACAGAAATTGAATGCTCGCAAAATGGTAGAGACGGATCCTATATATATATATTCATGTACTATAATACGATGTCTTTTGCAGTCGAAGAGCGATGAGTTTACCATGGACCAAAACTTCATACACCCCTTTAAAGTGATGTTCAAGTACAGCGACATCAAACTAGAGGAGATCGAGTTGCCGCCACATTTAAATCTCGATGAATTCCTCACGAAAATATAAATTTAGTACGGGACTCCGTGTGAAACATATGTTGTTCGTTTGCCATTTTGACGTGAATTCATCTTGTTTTGTATTATATATTATATATGAGTCGTAGTTAAGTGTAGTCAGCATGCTAAGTGCATAATTTGTAGTTCCTGTTTAGTCTAAAGTCCAATCGATATCCTTTCATATTCTATTCTTTCCCCTTTACAACGCCAGACCGCTTTTTACCACTTTGTAAGCTTATTTATGCAGATATTCAAAACATGTTAAGAAAGGGTTCTCAACCAATGCGATTATAAGAAAATTAAATGTATGTACATCATGTGGTTGGAGTTCAACTCCATTAAAAGACAATTATCATTCCTAAGTTGCAATAATTATTAACCTTGTACCTTAAATTATACATCTGGAACAGATTTATATATATATATATATATATATACATCTATGTATGTATGATCATAGAAATGTTATAGAACTGTATACAACGGCCGATTTGTTGCCTTAATCGATTGCAATACAGACTTGTAAGTGTTAAGATAATAAGAATCTATATATATATATATACACACCCTATATAGAGCGCTATATTTGTAACGATGCTGTATTCGATTTATGTATTCTCATATATTTTGTTGCCCTAAATGGAACTAGGCTGAATGAAACTGAAAAGAAAAAGATAAAAAATTTATTAACTGTTGGCATTTGCTTGAAATACTATATGATAAATCCTTTATTATATGTTATATATAAATATTTATATATATACATACACATGTACAATGAAATTATACTGAAGAATTTGTACAAAGGCGATTTACACATGTATGCGTCAATAAAAGCTATTAGCAAATAACGGGTGCCTTGGAGAGTTTGTTCTTGGGCAGGTCGAGGGAGGGCAATCGGTTGGTTATCATGCCCGTTGCCACAGTGGCTCCATTCTCGCGTATGGTGAAAGCCTGGCCGGGTGTCATAACCATCTTGCGCATCAGTGTAACTCGCACCTCGCCATGCTCGCCTGGCATCAGCATCGACTCCTGTGGAACTGAAAGGTGTTTGGGGTTAGTAATCGCATCTTAAAAGCTCACAATTCACTCACCTATATCAATGCGAGCTGGCTGATTCCAGGTCATACTGAACAGCTGCTGTATGTACTTGGAGAGCATGGGCTTGGTGCGTCCGCCCTCGGCACGTGAAAGCAAGTACATGGAGCCCTCGAAGTGATTCGATATATCCTCAGAGCCAGTTGCGCACAGCTGCATGCCGCGTTCCACAGATGAAATTTTAATGCCTCGCAATAGAGCGCCTACATTTTCGCCGGCCAGTGCCTGAGGTACGCTCTTGCGGAATATCTGTATATCACTGATGCTGGTCTTCAGGTTCTGGCTGAATCCGAGAAGATCGGCATCAGCGTTGCGGGCTATAGTGCCGCGCTTAATAGTACCCACGACCACGGTTCCGCGTCCCGGCACAGTAAATGCATTATCAATGGGTAAAATAAAAGGTGACTGCACATCCCTCGTGGGCGTTGGTATATACGTGTCGCAGTGGGTTAGCAGCTGCTCAATGGCAGGCACACCAAACGGGGAGGGATCATCACGCAACGCTAGTAACGCCGAGCCACATATCACTGGGCTGTTGACGCCGTCGAAACCAAAGTCCGTCAGCATTTCACGCATTTCAATCTCGACCAATTCCAGCACCTCCTGGTCAACGAGATCCGCCTTGTTGATGAACACCACAATTCGCTGAATGCCCACTTGCTTTGCCAGCAGCAAATGTTCTCGAGTTTGCGGCATTTGTCCATCGTTAGCGGCAACTACTAAGATGGCTCCATCCATTTGAGATGCACCCGAAATCATGTTCTGTAAAGCAAACAGTTATAAAGCAACATAAATTGGTGCCTGGTCATGTTACCTTTATGTAATCCGCATGACCCGGACAGTCCGTGTGTGCGTAGGTGCGATCTGCGGTCGCATAGCCAATGTGACAGGCGTTTATGGTTATGCCGCGGGCCTTTTCCTCGGGCGCTCGATCGATTTGGTCATACGACATGTAGTCAGCCAAACCTTTGTTCGCCTGAATTTTGGTTATTGCCGCCGTGAGAGTTGTCTTGCCATGATCCACATGCCCAATGGTGCCCACATTGCAGTGTGGTCGCTCCCGCTGACTGGCGTCCGCTTTCGGCTTGTCTTGAACACTGGCAGCAAAGGAACGTGAATGAATGCATATTCTTCTAGTGCTGCGGCCAGTGAAATTCGCAGTTAATGCACCATGGAGCCTGTGCAGAGCGGCTGCTTCATATTGTCTGCACAGTTTAACTAAAAGACCTCTCATAGTCGGAAAACCAATGCACGTAACCGTTTCGTCAGTAGGTAACACGCCGCAGAGTCCAATCAAAATAAAATCAGCTGTTTTCGGTAGCGATTACCAGCAGTGTAGTGTTGCAAAATGTCCTAAAAAATTTTAAACGAAAATTTTGTTTAAGGGAATTTTGTCGATATGAGTAATTTTGTAAATGTTTTTATTTATTTGAAGTATCTTCTGTATGTGGGAATGTGTTTGAGTACAATGCGGTATCCATTGTTTCCGCTACTTTTGAACTATTTCGTATGATTTTATGCGTCCGCTTCATGTGCACTCCCAAGCTAACCCGCTCGGCAAATTTCGTATTGCATAGGCTGCATTGTAACGTCTTCTCCTTGTGGATATGGCGATGCTTGACCAGAGCGTTGGCATTCGTGAATGATTTCTGGCATACTTCACACACTTTGTCGCGTATATTCAGATGCGCCTTTATGTGATCCTTGAGATCGCGCTTTGTCAGAAAGTCCTTGGGGCACATGCTGCACTTGAACGCCCGTATTTTGGTATGCACAGCAGTCACGTGGTTGCTCATTTGGATCTTCTGCTTGAATGATTTGCCGCAGAACTCACAGACAAACGGTTTAGCTATATGTGCCTCGTCGTGAGTACGCATATGGCTGCTCAATTGGCTGGCGAAGGCAAAGCTGCGCTCGCACACGATGCAGCTAAACGTTTTGCCCATGTGCACGCGCTGGTTGTGCTGCTGCAAGTGGCAGCGGCGCTCGAAATGGTTCTCACAGAAGGTGCACTTGAACCAGCCACCTTCGCCGATCTTATGTGCTCTAAACTGATGCGCCTGCAGCGCGTGATCCGTGCTGAAACTGGTCTGGCAGACATCACAGGGTATTTGCTGACGGAATGTTTTGGTTATCAGGAAGCTCTTGCATTCCTCAATATATCGTTTCTCGGCCTTCAACAGGCCGATCGTCTGGGTCTCCGTCTGTCCCTTGATTCGACGGGAATACCATTGCCGTAAATGCAGCACACTGTCGTAGACATCATAGTGGGTAACGTTACCCAGGGGTATCTCAATGGCAAGCAGATCAGTCATGGATATGTACGCTGATTTGCGTTCACTTAAGCTGGCAAAGTCCTTATGCGTCGGATCGTACAGCTGTGGAAATTTTGAATAGAGCGCTATAAACTGCGTTGTCAGCGGATTGGTTTCCGTAAACACCAACTGCAAAGAGTTTTTAATTAGATATTGAATAGGCTTTTCTGTATAACAGTTTTCCTTACCTTTATTTTATTGTCCCCGCTTTCGTCGTCGCTTTCCGGCTCCTCCACATCACAGCGTTTACCTAGAAAGCTGTACATCTCGTGGTAATACAAAGGTAATTTAGTTAATTTCTTGGTACGCTTCTGGCGGCTTATCGTAGCGTACTGGCTATGCAGGCTGGCTATGCATTTCTTTAGCTTGTAGTTAGTTAAATGCACGTTGATATTTGCTTTCAGCTGCTCAATCAATGTGGCGTAGGCAACTGAACGCTTTTCCTTGTCCTTGAACGAGGGGTTTTTGGGATCCCAGAGGCAGGGCTGTGCCTTGTAGAGTTCAATGAATTGTGTAATTCGTGGATTGCGGCGATAAAATGTCGGATTGAACTGTATGTGTATATGGAGAGTAAAACTTCTTTAAATCGTTCAGTTTTTCTTAAGCTAATTAATAAAAGTATTTACTTTGACTATTGGCGTAAAACTCTTTTTGCTGTACTCTGCCACGGTCCTGGGGCCATCAGCATCAGTCTGACTATTATCTCCCATCTTAGAAAACGATGTAAAAAGTTATTAAAAATAATAATTGCCAATATAATTTTCTCACCTCTTCCTCGAAATCATAATCGCTATCGTCGTCATCCTCTCTGTCGCTCGAGGCATTGGGTAAGTCCACGAATGCTGCTTCGGCTAAACAATCTTTATTATCGTCTTCGTCTTCACTTTCAATATGCATTGGCTCTGCCTTGAGCTCCTGGCAGCTGTCCCAGGACACCTTGCCCTCATCTTGTTCCTCTTTGTGTACGTTTCTTATGTGATAGACAAATTCTTGCCATCTTTCTAGGCTCACTTCGACATCGCACTCACTTTTGCAGTACGCACAGCTTAGGAAGAATTCTTCGTAGTTGTTGCGCACTAATACTGTTCCACAAATAACCATTTTGCACACATTTCCTTGCAGTCAATTAGTTAATACAAATAATTATAAACAAACTTCAAGTGGCGCAGCTTCAGACAATTCATTATCATTGCAAACGATATCGATAAAACTGTCAGCTGCTGAGCAGTGTTGGCAAGCGGTACTAAAGAGTTTGGCGCGCGTAAATCATGACTGAAACCCAGCTGATAATCAAATAACTATCGAAAATTTTAGTATTTTCTCAAGAAAGTCGATAAATACAATTTTTTTCCTTGCACCATCGCTATCGAGTATATCAGGTGGTTGAATTGGTTGTTGATAAAGATAGATTGACCATAAAACAAATTGGGAATATGAAAAAGGTACTGGTAACGGGAGGTACAGGACTTGTTGGCCAAGCCTTGCAAGATATTATCAAAAGTGAGCAACCAAGCGACGAGGAGTGGTTTTTTGCCGGCTCCAAAGATGCGGATTTAACGTAAGTCGCTTTTGTTTATATATGTAGAATATTTTGTTTCATATTTATAAACAATTCAGGAATCTGGTTGCCACGCAGGCACTCTTCGAGAAGGTGAAACCAACGCATGTGATACACTTGGCTGCCATGGTCGGTGGACTGTTTCACAATATGAACAACAATCTAGATTTCTTGGTAAGCTGATTTCACAGCTGTTTTGTAAAAGTTTATAATAAAATTTTCCATTGCAGCGCAACAATTTGCTGATCAATGATCACGTACTACAAACAGCACACGAGCTGGGCTGCACAAAGGTTGTCTCCTGCCTGTCCACCTGCATATTCCCGGACAAGACAACCTACCCCATTGACGAGACAATGGTGCACAATGGACCGCCCCATGGGTCCAACTATGGGTACTCCTATGCCAAGCGTCTGATAGACATACAGAATCATGCCTATCACGATAAGTACGGCCATTTGTATACCTCTGTGATACCGTGCAACATATTCGGACCGCACGACAACTATAAACCAGAAGTGAGCCATGTCATACCAGGCATGATCAATCGCATGCACAAGCTACGCACAGAGCAGCCGGAAATACCGGAGAGCGAAAAAGTCTTTACAGTCTATGGCAGTGGCAAGCCTTTGCGCCAGTTTATCTACTCCCTGGATCTGGCTAAGCTAATGATCTGGGTGCTGCGCCACTACAACAGCGTGGAGCCCATAGTGCTGAGCGTCGATGAGTCGGCGGAGGTGACAATCTATGAAGTAGCTGAAGCTATAGCCAAGGCATTTAACTTTAAGGTGAGCAAGGGGTAACTTATATATATTTATAGCATAAATAATATATATATTTACAGGGCAAACTGATCTGTGATACGAGCAAGGCAGATGGACAATACAAGAAGACCGCATCCAATGCGAAGCTACGCAGTCTCCTGCCGGACTTTAAGTTCACCGACTTCAAGGAAGCCATGGCGGCATCTGTGCTCTGGTACACGACAAACTATGACCAAGCTAGAAACTAATACAAAATGTAATGTGATTCGATTTGTTTATGCCAACAATAGAAAATGCATTTGCGCACGATTTTTATATATATCTAAATAATTTCTCTTTATTTAAAAATTAAATAAGAAGCTAAATTTAGATGCATAGACACTTTATACAACATGTTTAACATATTACATACATACATATTTTATACGATTTTACGATATAGGAAAAGCTTTAAATAACGGTTTAAATCTCGGTATTGGTGCGCTCAGATTGTGGAAAAGGTGCACGGCTAGAAGAATGGGAAGCTTAAGCTTAAACTTGTGGAAGAATTATAGAAAAATATATCAAATATAATCTAATATATATTTTGTTAATCTCAATTGCTGTTAAAGGAGTTCTTCTTCATTGTTGCTTGATATTGATTTGTTTTTTGTTTATCTTTTGGGTTTCGTTCGTCCGTATTTGTTTTTGTTTTCTTTTGTTTTTCGTATTGGCAATTCATCGAGCTTGTCCGTAGAACCTAGGCTTATAATTAAATATTTTACAACTTGCTGGACTCTATACCATTTAAAATACAAACAGCTTGAAAGAATTTTCTCATCGCTTATTTGAACTAAAATAGAGAGAGAGAGAGAGAGGGAGAGGAGGGAAGAGAACAGATTCGAGATAGTTACCCTCTGGCAGTTAGGCGAAAGATCTACATAAAAAAACATAAACAGAATTCTGGTTTTCGAATAAATTAGAAAGCGGGTGTCTGACATGAATGTGGTGGGGTAGGGCAGATGTGGTGGTGGAGGTGGTTTGGTGGCTGGTGGTTGGTGGTTGGTGGTGTTGCTGCTGCTAATCGAAGTGGCGCTTGAAAGAGTTTTAGCAGCAGCGCAAAGTTGGCTACATTAAAAATAGTTCAACTAATTAAAAAACGCGAGCAACAGTTGAGCTCAACTGTCGCCCGATGCTGATTTCTCTTCTGATCCATCTATAATCATCTCTTTCTGTTTTCTTCAACTGCTTCTTCGTCGTGGTCTTCTGTTTGTGGTACACTCGGCTGGCCTCTTGCCACGCCCTAGAAGCGCTTGAGCAGCAGCGGCTTGCTGCGGTCGGCGAAGGCCTGGTTGATCCACTTGATGTCGGGCTTGGAGAAGCTCACGGATTGGTTCTCGCCGCAGTTAGACTCGGCGCTGTAGACGCCCTTTAGTCTGACGCTGGAGCCGCTGCCGCAGGCGAGCGCGCTGCCCACATCAAATTCGCACGAATCGAACTTGGTGGCACTGCAGACGCTGGTGGCATCGGCGCCGCACGAGCTGCGCGCCTGCGTCGACGTCTCCGTCACGTGCATGATGGCGCCCTCCTCATGAACTGAAAGCACGCAGATTAGCGTCAATCACCCTATATTCCTAGCCGGTGACTTACTTGACAACGCCTGCTTGCCCCAGCCGGTGGTCACGCACTGCTCGTTTGCTCCGGGATCCTCGTCGCTGATGCAGATGGGCTGGATGTGCGAGGCGAACTCGAAGCGCTTCTCCAGGCGTATGATGGCCATGTCATTGGTTCTGGTCGCGGGATTGTACGAGGGATGCACGTCGATGCTCTTGGCGCCCACCAGCTGGAATGGCAGCGGCTCGTTGGTGCTGCCCAGCTCCCATTCGCCAGCCTTGATGCGCACATCGTTCACGGGCACGCTGCAGCAGCAATAATGAGTTCACTTGTCTTAGATGAGGATTATCCCCGCTGACACTTACCCATCCACACAGCTGGCCGAGGTCAGCACGAACTCGTCTCCGATGATGGCACCGCCGCAGAGCAGGGACTTGCTCGACTCGCGCAGGATCATCGCTTGCCATGGGATCTCAGCGAAGTTGGCGTCAATGTCCTTAACACCTGTGGGCTTCGTGCTAGAGGGAGGGAGAGGGCGGATATTAGGCCACAATTTGAATTGCCTTTTGCCTGGGCTGCTTACCGCCTGTTGCGCGTGGCGCAGACTCCGGCAAGATTGACGGGCCAGGGATCAACATAGTTGGGATCGCGGCAGCACTTGCCGGGCGCTCCACTCTCGGGTATCTGGCAGTCGGTCAGTGGCACACGGAAGGCGGCCTCCATGGGGCTCAGCTGGAGTGGGGTGTCGCTCAGCACGCCGATCGCGTTGCAGTAGTTCTCCGGGGTGCACACCAGGGCGGAGGCGCACTTGGCGTAGTGCTTGGGCAGATCGGCGGCATTGGGAGTGGGGAAGATCCTGGGCGAAAGCTGATCCTCGCCGCGGTACACGGGCTTCTCGTTCGATGGCTGTGGCACACGGTCGGGCTCGTAGCGAGTGGGCGGCTGGGTGGGGCGTGGTTCGCGGTGTGGAATCTCATTGACGCTCACGGGCGGCAAGTACTCGTTGGTGGGGCGACGTGTCGTGGGCGCTGGGCGGTAAGCGGGCTGGGTGGGAGCGGGCTGTGTTGGCTGTGGGCGGTAGGGCGGCTGAGTCGTCTGTGGGCGGGGTGGCTGCGTGGCGCGCGACTGAGTGGGCTGCGGCTGATAGATGGGGCGACGAGTGGTTTGCGGTGGCAAATAGTCGACAACTGGACGACGCGTGGTCACAGGCGGCAGATACTCGTTGGTGGGGCGTGGTGCAGGCGTGGTCGTCGGCTGTGGGCGGTAAGCGGGCTGGGTGGTGCGCACCGCGGGCACGGTGGGATTGGTGGGCAGCGGGAAGGTCTTATCGGGCAGATTGAAGATGTAGCCATCCTCGGTCAGCGTGGTCGAGGGCATGCGGCAGCAAATCTCAGGAGCATAGCAGCGATTGGCCTAAGGGAGAGGGAGAGGGAGGGTTAGTCTGGTGTAGTTGGAGCTGTGTCTGTGTGTCTGTGGGTCTGTGTTTCGTGCTTTGCAGTCCGTGAGGCGGCGCATTAAATTACCAGCAACGACGCGAGTGGCAACTGCTGCCAACCACTTCGACTGCGACTTGCTAACCGTTCATTAAAGTGGCCAATGCTGGCTGTCAATTGTTTTGCTACCTCCTCTTCTTCTTCTTTTTTAACTCCTCTGCTTGTTGTGGTGTTAATGTTAACCCAGAAATTTGCAGTTTCATGCTGCAATCTCGGGCTGCAACATTTTGAAACGCTTCAATTGCAGCTGCTCAAGTGGCAAGTTTGTCGCCTAAGTCTTTTGCTTACACCAGCAACACCTACACACACACACTCGCACACTTGCTTATTTATATGCTAAAATCTCTAAGCAATTATTGCAAACGGAAAACATTTTCGAAACTTTGTGGGTGCGTGACAAAACACAAAAGAGACAAAAGCAACAAATTGATGACTAAATCAAAATAAAAATTAAAAAAATTAATTTATGAAAATCAAAATGGAAAAAAATAGAAAAAACAACATCAACAATGTCTAGACATATTAATAACATTAATATTAATATAAACGTGCACATTAACGGCTTCATTCAGCGGCAATTAGTTGGTTCGTTTACAAAACAAAATGCCGCTAGAAAGAAGCCAAGACAAATTATAGAGGAAAATATAAATATATATGTGGAAAAAGAGAGAATAATTGATTGGAAATAAAATTAATAACTGACAAAACCAAGCTGAACTGCTCTGAGCGAATTTGGTTGGCGAAGAAAATTGAATTTAATTTGAAATTAAATATAAAAAATATTTATATAATGTTTAACAAGATTAAATAGATATGATTAATATTAAAATATATATTAATATTAAATATTAATATATAGATTATATAATTTATAGAGAAATATATATGCATTTACATATATTAATATATATATTCCTGAAACTATGTAGATTATATAATTTATAGAGAAATATATTTGCATATTAATATATATATTCCTCAAACTTTACAATATCTTTAGGCAAAGCAGTTAAAATTAATTCAACAAATATTTACATATTTATATATATAATATTATATGTGTTTTCTTGCTAAGTTCAAGTGAATTCAATTTAATTAGCAATTCTTCTACTGCTCTCAAGATCGTTATTTAACATTTTGATATAGTTATTTAGCACATCGTTTAATTTTATATTTCAAGTTTATATGTCAAGTCTAAATAATAAAAAATACCGCAGCTGTGTAGAAAGTGAAATGAATTTAAACGATTAAACATTTCTTTCAGCTTCTCTTGAATGCAATTAAGTTTATATGGCTCGCTTCAGCTCAGAGGAGACAAATCGACAAACACTCGAAGTGCTTGAAAGCTATAAATATATATATAATATATATATAAACGTGTTTGCACTTTATGAAAGACTCGAAGAATTATAATATCGGCCACAGCTGAGCGCGCTCGACTCATTTAATTCTCGCGCAAATTAACAGATTATTATTATTATTTCTGCTTCTTCTTCTCTCTTTGCAAAATGTTTACGACTTGACGCTTGTGTTGTCACAGAGCTTACGCAATCGTAATGAATTTATATAGACGCCCCCACAAAAGAATTGTAATGGAAATTCTAGCAGAAGAAAAACAAAACTGCAAAAACTAACAAATCCCAGGCGAAGAGCTGCGAGAGTCTTCGCACGGCCGCGTTGCTGTCAACGTTGGCGACCTTCTGTTTTATTGTCTCGCGCAATTTGTAACTCATAATTCAAGAAGCCGACAGACCGACGGACGGACGGACGGACGGATGTTGGGAAAAAGAGCAGAGGAAGCTCAGGTAGAGGCAGGGGAAGGGGCAGTGGCAGGGGCAGAAGTAATGTGCACATTTGTTAAAAATTAAGCGAGAAATGAGCAGCGACAGGCGACAGTCGAAATGCATTGAATGACAAATTAATAACAATAATTAAATGTGCGATGCTGTGGCAGAGGCTGTGGCTGCTGCGGTTGCCGCTGTTTGCGGTTGGCCTAAATTTGTAGGCTGCAAACTGGCGATCCGGTTGTCCTTCCTGCCGCTGACTGAGTTAATTTCTTATCATTATCATTAGCTGGCGACCCTCCGTTGGCATAATTTTCATCAATTAAGCGTTAATCAAATGTTATCTTAATGTAGACATCACTCAATGACCATTGAGCACGCATTAAATTTTATGTAATACATGTTATCATTAAAGGTAAACAGCAACAATGCGAAAACTGGCATAAGTTGTTGTTGTTGTTGCTGATCAATGACAAGGCAACAGGCGGCAGCAGGCAGCAGGCAGCAGCCCTCCACCTGATTGCCGATTAAGTCGCGTCGCTGGCTCTCTTGCTTATGATCAATCATTTTGCAGCTTCAAGATAACAACAGCGACAACAACAACAGCAACAAGCAGAGTCGCAGCTACTTGTACAGGCGACAGCTAAAATATGTAATCGCCAGCAACAACAACAATGACTCCAAAATGCTTTTAATAAATTTTGTTGGCCATACAACTTGTTCGCTGTGCCTTAGCTGTTTGTTGTTGCTGCTGCTGCTGCTTGTCTCAATTGCTGCGCACTGCAATTTGTTAATAATGTTGCAATTACAATAAGTATATGAAATTTTATGAAATTTATTTTAATGTCATTGGCGAGGCATGGCCAGGCAAGAAACCAAGCCAAGCCAGCGGCCAAGCGGCAGCTGCTGTTCCTGCGCCATAAAAACAAATGACTTAGGCAACGAACTGACCAAAGGCTAATAGTTCATGAACTGAAAGACTGCTGCGGCAGAGTGGCTTGAGAAACTTTAGATTGGGCTGAGAAAATCTAAGCATAGAATGTGCAGAGAGGAGGAGAGAGAGCGAGAGAGCGAGAGAGAGATATATATATATATATATAGAGAATAATAATAATGTAGAGCGAGATAGAGAAACATATAGATGTAGGGGAACGGAGGGGCAAAAGAAGGAAGTAGAAGGCTGAAGAAAGATATATATATATATATAGAGAGAAAGACAGTGAGATACATAAAAAGAGACACGAACAGACAGACATAACAAGAGACAGAGAGAAGAACAGAGGTATATATTGATAGAAAGAGAAGCATAAATAGAGTAAGCTGCAGAGAGGGAGAGTCTGTATTTACTATATAAATCTACTATATAGATACTATACAATATAGCTCATATAAAATATATTATTTTAGTATTTTTTTAGTATCTTTTAACATCTTTTCTAAAATGTTTCAGTTGTGCCCACAGCCAAATTGCTGCCAACTCACGCTGTGTTTCCTAGACCCAACTGAGATTAAGCTATTGGCCAGTCGACTAGTCTCATAGGAGATTTTCGCTTGGAGATTTGTAACTTAAGCCTGGCCGCGGCAAAATGTCAAATGTTCTTCGTGGGCCTTATGTAAAATTCAAATTTATGACACAAATATTGCGCGAAATTGTTTTTTATGACAGCGTTAATGTGGCAAATACCACAGCATTAAATTCCTCGATCTTGTAGTTGTGGCTGTATTTTTGTTGTTTGGCAATTTATGCGCCTATAAAGTTTGGGTGTGTGTGTGTGTGTAGCGCTTTTGGTCTCTTGCAACTGTGGTGCCGGCGCGACTGAGCTCGGCCCGGCCCTGATGTGCATTGAGCAGCTGACAGCATTTAATGGCCCAAGTTTGTCGCTTAAGTCTTTTGTTTATGCAACATCTTCTAGGCCATAAATAATGCATGGCAGCCAAAGCTGGCTAATTTATAGCGCGCGCCAGCTCCGATGGCAAATAAATTAAGTCAAATTTGTACCGCGAGTGATTAAAGTCTCATATAAATTATATTTCGATGCGCGCCTAACTATAACGGACAGATCAGCCGATATGCATGCATGCATGCATAATGATAGTTATTATAATTGACAAGGAAAGACACAATACGAAATGCAGACAGACAAAAACAATGCCAAAATGTATTTAAAAATAAAAACAAAATCAATAAATATACGAAACACAAACAGAGAAAAAAACCCAAAACAAAAACAAAAAACTAAATTTTAAACGCTGTCAACGCGAGCTGCCTGGCGGCAGCTGGCGCCCCGCACAGCCTCTGGCTGTCTCCGACTACGACCTAGACCTTGACGTTGTAGTTGTTGTCATTATCATCACCATCATCATCATCATCATAATTATCTTTGGTGTTGTTGTTCACTCGACATGCTCTGTTTGCTGAGCTAGCCTTTTGCTTTGTTGCTTGTGCTGTCCGTGTCTTGTCTTGCGTTTTTGCCTCCTCAACATGACAGTTAGCTACTCATATGACTGTCTTTGGCTAAAAGCTTAAATAACGCAACATTTGTGTCGGCAAAAAGCGAAAACCTTAATGCTTGCCTTAGCGGCATGCTAGGTCAGTAGCGGGCTTCAATGCAAATCGGCCTAATGGTCAAGATTTGCAGAGATTAGAGAGAGTAATAAACGTGATATACCTGATCATTCAGATTGATCACTGGAATAGTCTTAATGGGGTTCAATTTGCTGAGCATGACAAACTGCGATAAAGCTTATGAATAACTAGATTAATTATCACTATTTGGTTTCTAACTGATTCTAATTTATCTGACTCTACTTAGGTTTTTAGTTTCAAAAACTATTTTTAAATATTTTTGTTTTTAATTGAACTCTAAAAATATATTTTTGAAGACAAATAACAAATAATTATTATTAATAGTTTATTAATAAATTAATTACAAAATAATTAATAAATAAATATATTAATTAATTCATAATTAATTACTCTTTAATAATACTATTAAGTCCAAAAATAAATAAATTCTTTGTATAATTTTTCAAGGATTTTAGGTTGGTTTTATTTATTTTTAAATTTTAAATGAATTTTTTTATTTATTTATTTATTTTATTTATTCAGGCAATTATTTGTTTGCTGTCATAAAACCTTTAAATATTTAATATAAATATATAAATATAATATTTAAAAAATATTATTTAATTTAAATATAACAAATAAATATTTAAAATATATAAATAACTCACCAAAAAATAAAATTATTGCCTCAATTTTTAAAAAATTAAATACAAACTTCAATGGAAAATAAAATCTAAATAAAAATTTATTTAAATTATGTATTCCAATATTCCCCATTTACACTGCATAATTTTCAGATATCTCCGCTGCCCAAACGCTCGGCCAGAAAATTCTTAAATGCAATAAATTAAATTTAATTTACTATGTAAAATGTCAATAAACAAGGTTTATCCGTGGCTTAAAATTTGTCAAAAAAATGCAAGTGTTAAACCGGCTCGATGCCGAGCAGCAGCAGAAGAAGAAAAACATTTCGTTTAACATAAATTACATGAAACTGGAACTAAAAATAAAAATTTAAACAAAAAACAGAAAAAAGACAAAAAAAGGCAGCAAAATTGAGTTCACGCAATGCAGCATGTTACGAAAATGTTAAACATGCAACGTGCAGCAGGCCAAATGATAAATGGCCAAAATGAAAATATGCGCCATAATCATCAGCATAATTATACCAATATATGTGTATCTATATATATATAGAGTTGGTTTATTTAGTTTAGTTGGTCAGAGAATCCATTTGGTGAAGCTCAAAGGTCGGCCAATCGCCGTTATGGAAAGTGCACTCGTGTTAACATTAATTGATCAGATAGAGAGCGAGAGGGAGGGAGGGAGGCAGGCAGCGCGAGAGGGCCTAGGCCACGCAACATGTCCTGTTTCGTTGCGAACGACCTTGCGCCGTTGCATTCCGCGCATTTTTCACTGCCTAAAGTACCTCAGTTATGCGGGGCCTCTTCGCACTCTTGTAAATTAGGGACCCAACTGGTTCGCCACAACCTGTGCCGGTTGCGAATCCCCAGCGTGCATTTTGTAGCATGCCACGCAATTGGCGTCAATGCCTGCATAACTTAACGAGTTCGAGTCACCTTTTCGGTGCGTAATTGTCGCTGGGCCGGGCAGCGGTGCCCAGCTGCTGCCGTTGAGTCGGGGCAAATTATGAGGCTGTGGCCCACCGAAATGAGCAAACAACAAAAACAACAAACAGAGAAAACAGAAAACACAAAACAGAAAAAAGGAAAAACTGCATCAGAAAACATCAACTGGCCGAGACGATTTCAGCTTTAAGTGCGTGGCTGCTGCAACATAATTCACTTGCTGTGCTGATTTTTTGTCTGCTGCTCGTTGCTGTGTTTTGCGTGCAACAAGCGGCAACAGGCAACAAGAGCGTTGAGTACGCAACTGACCCGTTTTGTTGGCCATTGCATGTAAACAAATTATGCAATTGCAATGCCAGCAGCGCCCGGTCTCCCAGCAGCTCCCCCTCTCTCCCTCTCCCTCTCACTCTCTGCCTATAGCTGTCTCCTTTGGGCCGTAATTTAACACATTTTTTGGCTTGAATGCATTTCATGCACATTGCTCGTAAGTTCAACTGCATTCCACTGCTTGATTGCCACTTGATGGCAGCAAGTTCGTTGCCTGAGTCTTTCGTTTCTGACATTGCCAGCGGCCGCGCAGCTTGTGGCAATGTCATTGCATATGCACTATGTAAATCAGCGACATTCGCAGTGTCTCTTAAGGGCGCATAAGTTAAGCTCTCTCTCTCTGGATCGACGATGAATCTACTCTGATTCTATGCAACACTTCAATACCCAAAAACATGATGATTCATGATTTCAATTACCCATTCAACAATCTGTCTCCTATGACAGCTGCCAGATTACCGCTCCCAACTCTACTCCCACACCGCATTAGCATTCAACTAAGCGGATTCTATTGCATGTCGTGTCAAATCCGATTTCAATCTCAGATTGCAAACTCGTACAATTCGTCATTTCACAGAATTTGAGTACAACAACAACAGCAACAGAAAAACCAAATAGATCAAGAGTTGACTGCAATTTGCATCTACTTATGGATACAGCACCCGCAGCAGCAACAACAAAAGAATATTTTGCCTCAAGATGTAAACTAATTGTGTGCTAATAAGCTGCAACTGCAACTGTTGCTGATGCTGTTGTTGTTGTTGCTGCTGCTG
Source organism: Drosophila peninsularis (assembly GCA_035047485.1). Taxonomy (NCBI): domain Eukaryota; kingdom Metazoa; phylum Arthropoda; class Insecta; order Diptera; family Drosophilidae; genus Drosophila; species Drosophila peninsularis. The sequence goes on from JAWNPN010000035.1 coordinate 5,145,429, forward strand.
CTGCAGTTGCATCGCTTGTGAAATGTGCTACGATTGCTGCAGTTGGCCGAGGAACGCTTTGTTTTCGGGGCATCGCATCATTGGCACATCCAAATGCTGTTAGTTTTTGTAATGCTTTTGATACGCCCAGACAATTTTCCGCTGCTAATGATTACTTTTTTTGATCACATGTGTGTGTGTGTGTGTGTGTGTGTGTGTGTGTGTGTGTGTGTGTGTGTGCATTGCCCAAGCTGAGCCAATTAAACGTGTCTTTCGGGGCCCTGACAAATAACAAAAAACTTACCCCCTGCTTTTTGACATAGTTGATGGCGCTGATCTCGCCATTGCGACAGTCTTGCGGCGCAACGCAGTCCGAGTCACGCGGACAGGTGGCATACGGCACAGGTGTGGTTGTTCTCCTGGTCGTTGTGGTGGTGGTTGCTGGTGGGCGGTATGTGCAGCAAACGTTCGAGTCCGGCTTGCAGTTCTGGAAGAGAAGCAGTAGACAGTGAATAAATGAAAGACTTAGGAAACGAACTCGACTCAAGGAATGTTAATTTTGTCCAAAGCCCAAAGCTCACATCAAAAGCCTTAAGCAACAAACCGAATACAGGCAATAACTGAAAGCTGGCTATAAATTCGATATATGATATCCTTTGGCGCTTTATTTTTACCAGCTATAAAAAAACAAATGACTTAGGCAACGAACTTGCCTAAGAGTCAAGTGGTTAACAACTCAATTATAGCTCTGTAGCCAGCCCATCCTTAGTCGTTGCACTTTGATGGGCCATTAAACAAACGTCTGGGGCAACGAACCCGATAGAATGTGAGGCGCGTTTGGGATCCTTCGTTTGGATCTGGCCATTAAGAGACAAGTGACGACTGCAACGAACTTGGCGAATGACAGATACAAAGCTCACTGTCCGGCTTTGCCTTGTCGCACAATCAATCAATGTGTTTAGTAGCCGCGTACTTGACCAACACTGTTAGCCATAAAGTTGCCACTCGTTGGCATCGGCATTAATTAAGCGGCCTAAACGATCGTTGCTGCGCTGCCATTGCTGCCACTGCAACGCCTCTGGCAAAAGGTCAGCAAAGCGGCCATTGCAGTTGCATAAATGATGTGTTAAAATAATGTCCAAATGCCGATGCTTTTTCTTGCAGCATCTTTGGCGACTTTTTATTATCGTTTAGCCGCAGCCAGTTGGCGCGCTGGCATTGCAGCATTTGCATTGAACTTTGCCGCCTTCATTCAACGGTTTTATGAGATTCTAATGGAACCTTCGCACAACGCCCCCCACGCCCCAAACGCCCTCTCTCGCACGCTGGCTAATTTGCTCAAGCCAGCGCTCAGCTGGCATTTGAACAATTGCAAATTAATAATAATAATCATGTTATCGCAGCTAGCTGGCCGCGGGCCAAGAGTTCAAGAATTTCCAAGGTGTTTTCTGGCAGATGCTCAACGGTAGCCCAGAGGCGTCTATGCAAATCAATTAGATTGGCCAGGCGGCCGCTTAAGTGCAGCACAAGAGCGGGCTCGGAGATTAAGCCATTAATCTTAATTATGCAATTCATTCATTATTTGAACCTATTTCCTAGGCAAATGACAAAAACCAGTTCAGAGCTCTGAATGCTGGTTATCAGTCAGGCTTTCGGGCCAAATTGATTTCGTTGGCTAATTTATGTTCACATTTTACAGCCATATATATATATATATATATATATATCGTATACATGTGTAAGTAGCATCAAACTAATCGACCTTCAGCTGAGCGCTGGAGACGCTTAAGTGGATATTCGAAAACGAGAAATTCTTGTCAACGCTCATGTAGAACATGAGTTCTTCTAAGAACTGAAAAAGGAATTAATAATATATATTTGTATATATATTTATATATATGGGCTCTGCGTAGTAACAAACACTTAAGCCGAGGCGCATTTAAATCAAGCCTGACAAATTTATGAAACGCTTTTATAAGCACATAAAAACCAGAACAGAAACTGAATGACTGTAAAGCACTTTGAGCTTGCATACATTAAGTAAACTCGTTTACACGATGAATGATGGGCGCGATCAGCTCTGATCGTGATTGGCACCGAGCACAATGAAACAATTGTCGCTGATTGAGCTCATTTCAAGCTGTGACAACTTTGTCGTTATGCTGAAATATATCTCTTAGTACAAAGAACTATCTCTAATCATATTCAGCTAAAGGTTCAGCTTTGGTCTACGCTTCTGTTTGTATTCGAAAAATATTTGAAGATTTCGCACTCAAACCCGTTCGACACATAAATTACTGCTATTGTTCGCACAGTTCGCGTAATAATAGCATTATCGTGTTAAGCGCGGTGCGTGTGAACGCCGACTAGAACACTTGATTAGGCTATGAACTATTCCCGTCAAACCGGATGAGCTGCGAGATGAAATTTGATTTTCCTGACGCACAGGTTGTTAAACCTTCCGAAACAAACGGAACGTGCAGAGACAAAAGGCAATAATAATAATAATAATAATGATAATAATAATCACACTTGACATCATCGAGCTGGGAATTCATCTACTATATTTAACTTTAATTGGCTGTGTGCGCAATAATGTTTGCAAATTATATTCAGAAAAGCTCGCACAAATATTTGGCTTGCTTATTGACTTAAGATCTCTGAGCGCGCTAATGAAAGAGCCAATAACAGAAACACAAAAAACGTTAAGGAATTCGCGAAATATCTGCTAATAAGAATCGTTAGCATTCCAAGCGAATTTCCCTTAAGCGTTAAGCTGCGAATTGTTCAGGAAGTGCAAACAGTCGCCACATAACTGCGCTCTCTTGGCCCCGCCAAAGTCAAGTTTACACTAAAGTTGTCAGCTGGCCGCTGGCTGCCTTATTTGGACAAACAGACGGCCAACTACAGCGGTGGCTGAGTCAGCCAGACGCCCACGCGCCTTGTATTTGTCTACTGATTTGGCTCTGCGCCTATTAGCGCGGGTCAACATTTGTGGCTAGCAAATATTTGCTGGCAAAACAATAATAAAACAGACCAAATAGAGTTGGAGATACAGATATGGATCAGCTACAGATGCAGACAAAGATAAGGACATAGATACAGATACAGATTGAGCTGTAACTACTAAGGCAGAGCCATAATAAGATACAGATAAAGATACAGATACTTCTACATATACAGATCCAAATAGTTATAGATACAGATACAGAAAATGATATAGATTCCTCTACAGATACAGGTACAGGTGCAGATATAACTGCTTATATAGAACTATCTTCAGCTATCTGCAGCTACAGATATAGACATAGGTACAGATACTTCTACATACACATATACAGGTATTTATATAGATACTGACAAGGATATAGGCTACTCGTCAGATACAGATACAGATATAGATACAGATGCAGACATATCTATAGACATAGAAGGAGGTACTTCTATATAGACAGATACAGATACAGATCCAAATAAGGATTTATATAGATACGGACCAGGATATAGGCTTCTCGCCAGAATACAGATACTGATATAGCTACAGATACAGACACAGATACATTTGCATATGCAGCCACAGATACAGATACACCTACACAGTTCCATCCTATCCATCCCTATCGAATCTACTATTTTAGTTACTCTCTGCCACTATTGATTGATGATCAATGCGTCTCAATTTGATAGCTAATTGAAGCTAAGCTTTAATGGACTCAATTAATTTAAGCAGTTCGCACAGCGCTTAAGTACGGCTATTAATAGTCGCAATCTTTATAGACATTCTCTCGATCTTCAGGTTCAATGCTCTAACACCAAATTCCAGCAGCTAAACTGAGCTCAGCTGAGCCGCGTTGAGCTGCCCATTTTGGCAGGCACTAAATTAAGTCTTATTAGCTACGGCAAATCAACTCCGCACACACACACACACACAGACACTCATCTCTTGAGCTGCCATAGATAATTTATTACTTAGAACCAAAACGAAAAAACTTAAATGTTTATTACTTAAACGACATTGCTAATCAAATTAATTTTAATGCTCGCTATGCATACTTAAATTTTATTAATTTGTTTTGTTAATTTGTTGTTATGCGAGGAACAACATTGACGTAAGTAGGCATTAGACAAGGTCGGACTAGATATTTGTGAATATAATTCTCAATGAGTTCAGGCTGGGAGAGAAAGAGAGAGAGAGAGAGAGAGAGAGAGAGAGGGGAGCTGCTCACTGTTTGATATTTATACATTTTAGTTTCATTGATCGCATAATTGCTATAAATATTTATTCACAATCCATTTGTATGATATTTGCATAATAATCAAGTGAGAGGGTATGCCCGACTATATATATATATATATATATATATACAAAGGGTGGAGTGGCATCAATGGCAACATATATCTATACAAAAAGATTACAGGGTATGTAGGGTATACTCTCTATACATATATTATAGATTACTATTGCTGTTCTTCCCCACTGACCCACTTCTGCTCATTGATAATACCAAAATTCGTATTACAGGGTATTTGCTAGTCACTCACTGCTGCACAAACTCAGCCACATTCTTGCGCCTTCTTATTTGTATACGTAATTAAGTTTGTCATCAATAAAATTGCATTCGCTGCTGCTATTTGAGTTGCCAAACTTGTCGCCGCTGGTCAATGGGTCAAATCTGCACTTGAGGCGGCGCTGCTGCCGCTGCCGACGCAGACATCGATCGTCTTCAATAATTTTTAATTAAAAAACATAATTCAGTTGCTTGGTTTTGCAATTTAAGCGCGAAATAAAATACATTTTTTATATGCGCGCACATAAAAGTCGATTGGCTGTTTAAATTGCGGCAGCAAGTTTGTTGCCTAAGTCTTTTGTTAGCTGCCAAATGAAGTTGTGCAGCAGGAGCATAGAAAACACTGAGCAAACAAAGGCCTGCGGCTGCAGCGATGCAGGTGCAGCATTTGGGTCTCTGTGATCTGTTTTCTTTGCTGCATTCACGTTATTTATGGCCCTCAATATGCAAAACTTGAAGCAACAACAACAACTACAGCAACTGGCTTTTGCATTTACATAAATTTCTTTTTGGCAAGCGTCGAACTTGGCGAGCAGCAATTAAACATGAACTTCACTTTTTATTTCACTCGCCAGTTATTACGAAATGGCCGGCCGACGAAAGGTTGAATGTGTTTCTTTCTGGTGTAACAGCAAACCGGAAAATAACGGTAACTGTGCCAACCATAACAACAAAATGCAGATCAGATCGGGCTAATCAAGCGCATTGCCATATTTCTGCCTTTGTTTTTGTTGGCTCTTGAACATTATCCCGGCCGTAGACAGGCTTTTAATTTGGCTGTTGGCCTTTTGTCCGCTTGTCAAGCGCCGCCTGCCACATTACTCGTATATTTCGCGAATGTCGGGTTTATCCGCACCGCAGTCGTCGATGCGTATTATGCAATTGTTAGCCAACTAGCGGACTGCCCGACTTCGATTTCGATTTCTACGGCTGCTTACCTGTATCTTGGGCAGCTGCTGGCTGTAGTAGCCGTTCTGGCACTGATCCTGGCGCACGCACTGCTGGCCATTGGTGCACTTGAGCTGCTCCAGCGGCGGCAGGTATGTGGGCGCCTGGAAGGGTGCCGCCTGCCGGCTAATCACGGCGTGGTGCAGGAAAACGTTGCTGGACGGATTCACCGAGAAATGCGTTTCGGGCTGCTGCTTAATCTCGTTCTGGTACTGGCCGTTGAGGAACATGTTGCCCTGGTAGCTGGCATGGGCGCCTTGCATGGCCACCAGCAGCAGTGGCAGGACCAAAGCGATTGGGCTTTGAAACCGGAACATGGCGTTTGATTTTATATTCCAAGTGCTTCTGGGCGCTGCAAGTGGCAGAGAGATGGAAGATTTTGGTTAGTAATTTATATTAAAGCAGTTTTATTTTATTTGAAAATTAAATATTTTTTTTTATTTTAAAAATATTTATTATATTTATTTAAATTATTTATATTAATTTAAAATTTAAATTTTATAAACATTTATTTTTATTTTTATATTTTTGTATTATTTTTTTAGATTAAAAATTTTTTTCCATCAATAAACAAATATTTGTGTTAAGCTTAATTTTCGAATATTTCTCTTTATCTTTATCTTTTATCATTGATCATATATTTCTTCATTAATATTAATGAAGATTTATACAAATAATATGTTCAGAGTTATTCGCTCAAAAATTAATTTAATTTGTTAAGATTTATTTTTTGCAATATTTTATGCATTAAAAGTTTATAATAAATCCAAATGAAGTGATTATTTAATTTATTATATAAACAATTAATAACAATAAATAAATATAAATAATTAATTTTCTGTATAGCTAAAATTAATGATGAAAATTAATTAAATTAAAGAAAACTATATTTTCAATTATATAAACATTATTTAAATGGAATTATATTTTGTTTTTAGTTTTCAGGTTTTTTATTTATTCAAAAAAATTTGTTGCTTAAAACTGATCGATTATCTCTTCTGTTTTTAATCATCTGCTCAACGAGTGCTATAAAAACCTCAGCTAAAAATAGCTGAGTTGAAGAATTTATAGTTTATATTCGAAAGTTCTTCGCGAGCCTTTCAGAAATTGGCATTGGCAAACTAGTCGAAGCTCGTGGGGCTAACACATTAAATTATAGCAATAAACCAGAGTCGAGTTATACAAAATATTCGGGTAAATTTACACTCTTTGAGCGCATCTAAAATTAGATAACTGAAGCAGTCGACGACGTTTAGAAGTCGCTGACTAAGCGCTAGCCGGCCGGCTATAAAAAACGCTGTTGTTGCTGTTGCTGTTGTTGTTGTCGTCATCAATGAAATGCAAAAAATATCGTGATGACATAATTTCGCAACAGGAACGTGCAAAATGCCATAAAAGTGCACGCGCCGGATGCCCCCGAAGATGATGCTGATGAGAGTAGGCCTTAAAAGCTGCAGCCAGCCCCAGCCAGTTAGCCAGCCTACACGCTGTGCCACGGATAGCCAGCTATGGATATTGCAATGAGCCGGCTCCATGACAACAGCAACAGCAACAACAACTGCAACTGCAACATGGTTAACACGGCAAATGGCACTTGCTGCTGACAGTCGGACGAACGGACGGACGAACGGACGGAGTGGATTCTACTTTGGTGTCCACAGTTAGCCTTTTGGGCAGCGAGTTGTCTACAAGTTGTTTGCGCGAAAGGAATTTCAGTGTCTAGCGCTCAACTTGTTTTGGCCGAAACAGACTTCCGAAACAGACTTGCAAGAGTTATGCCTAAATCATGAATATATATATATATATATATATATATATATATATATATATATATATATCTGTATAATATATGTTTATCTATATTGTGGCCCCCCTGCGTGCGGCTGCTGTGCAATTTGTCAAAGATTCTAAGTCAGATAAATTACAAAAGCAGCGACTGCCGCTGCCGCTGCTGCTGCTGCGTCAGCTATGATGCTGATGTATCTGTTGGATGTGTCCATCCGCATTGAGTCCGTCTGTCTGTCAATTCATTAAAGCGTTGCTAAGCCGTTTGACCGCTTGGATTACGCAAAGAGGCGTCGCTTGGCCAACGCACAGATTCTCTTCCCCCAATTGGCTACTGGCTCCGAGTGGCTCTTGGCTCTTGGCTCTTGGCTCTTCGCTTGGCGGCAATTTCATAATTGATGGCAGCTGACAAGTTAGTGTCTAAATTGACAAACTTGAAGTTAATTCATTTGCATACGCCACTCGCTGCTTAGGAACTTGTCAGGATGTCAGATACCAGTTTGCATGGCCAAATCCTGACCTGGCTGACTCAGGCCACAGCTATTCCGTGGCCCATAAATTGTGTCCAGGTGACAATAGCGAATGAATTTGCATTCACCGAGATAAACAAACGGCGATAAAAACAGATCTAACTAGTATTCCAAAGAGTTCTCCGCGATCTAAGCCAAATGCGTGCCAGGCTGACTCAGTGCTATAAATAAACCCAATCGTCAAATTAAGCACATGTATAGATAAATATATATATTTAAAAACGGAGAAAAACAACAAGCGAAAAAAACAGAAGAAAAAACAACTAAATACAAATCAAAATTTGTTGGTTTTACCACAGCAATTTGCATAAAATATGTTATGCGATGTTCGGCTTGCTGGCAGCGCTCATTAAGGAATAAAACACAACTTTGAGTTTTGGCGAGTTTCTAATACTTTCTCCCAGAATTCAGTTGGCAAAAACAATATTTTTGGCTTCGCTTTGTTTTTTGGCTCTCTCCGATGTCTGATTGATGCGCAGTTTTGCTAATTGGCTTAGTTCTGGGAATTCGACGGCCTCGGGTGGATTGACACAGTTTTCGAACGGGAGTCGCTGGACAAAAGACTCAAGCAACGAACTGCGCTCTGGCCAAAACAGAATGGCAGCTAATGCTGATTAATTAGCATTTGAAATCAAATGCAGCGCATTAATTCACACTCGTTTGTTCTAATGGTCAGTGGCTCGACTGACTTCAGCTGGACATATGCTAATGGGGCTGCGGCTGGAGGCTTCCGTTTGCCGAGCTCTTAAGCTGTGTGAGATTCTGTGGCTCATTTTCACATAAATTAAAACTGCAAATGTTTGTCTTGTCCCGCCCCCTGCCCCCCTGCTCCCTGCTCCCTGCTCGTGTGCAGCATTGCAACAGCGGCGCAAAGTTCAGATCGCATCTCTAACAAATAAATTTCAGCTGAGTTAAACACAATGCACAGACAAGGCGGACAGCAAGACAGACAGCGCTGCGGTTAGGGCACACAGACCAGCAGCAGCAGCGGCTGCAGCGGCAGTTGAATCAATCAAACCATCCATCAATCAATCAACCGCAAATGAATTTAATTTTCAACCACAGCAAAAATAACGTCACGGCACAATTTACAGTTAATTTGCATTGCCATACAAAGCCAGAGTTCAAGAGTCGCAGCTCGCTGATCCTTAAAATAACAAACAATATCCTTGTTGCCTGGCACTTTTCACTTGTTTCACACAGATTCGGGCACAGAGTCTTTAGCTTAGAGTTCATTGTCTTTAAATTTATGATATATACATTATCGGCTTACACAGTTGGACTTTAGCTATATATATTTATTTGAATTGGTTTACACTCGCACAGCTGGACGCACGTAACGTGCAACTTCAATACTTCAATATGATTGTGAATATTTTTTACCAAGTTCGTCGTTTTTATATGCGGCCCAGCAAACGTTTGGCAGCGTCGGCGTCGGCGTCGCTGCCCGCCGCGCAGCCTCACGGCTAGGCAGCACCCAGGCAGCGCTCAGCAGAGCAACAAACACAATAGCTGACGACGGCGACGGCGACGGCGACGCTGACGTCGACGCAGCCTCGAAGATGCGAACAAGTGGATACAAGCAGAAGACAACAGCAGCCGAGGCAGCGCAGTGCGCCAGCAGATGCGTGGCAGCGCAGCTCGTGCTCACTTTCGTTGGCAGCAGCACGAGAGAGCGGCGCACAGAGAGTGAGAGAGAGAGTGTGAGCCTCTCTGCCTGTGTGTTGTTGGGCTGCGTTGGCTTTCAGTGCGGGCGTGCATGCTCAGCAGAGCAGATCAGATCAGTTTGGAGCAGAGCAACAAAGCAGAGCAGAGCTGCGGCTGCTTCTTCTCGTCGCGCTTCTTAGGCTAGTCGAGCGGAAAGGCTTTAATTTAAATTCTAGTGCTTCTCTTGCTTTACTAGTTTAGTTTTTACGTTCTCTGTGGGCGCAGAGCCAAGTTTTAAGACCGGCAGCTAATTGATTTTCTGTGCCTGCACGAATTAGGCAAATTTCAAAATGTTTATGACAATCCGCAAAGATATCATTTATGCGGTAATTCAATCTAATGAAACAGATAATTTGTCAGCGAAGATTTCCTTTTTTCGGGGTTTTTTTTATAGCTCGCTCCCGACTCCCTCCCTCTCTCCCATAGTTAGTTTTTGCTGGGAAATAATTAAATTCCAACGTTTGTTTAGCAAAGTCTGGCAATTAAAGCCGCGCAAACAAATCCGGGTTGATATATTCTAAACGCAACGTCACACAGTTATTCAAGCCCTGTCATAGCCAAAGCTAAGCTGCTGATTCACACACAACAACAACAACAACGACAACTACCCACTACGCATACAAATGCAAATGATTTTAGTTGAAATATGCGAACACTGTAAACAACATAAGCAAAACAATTAATTAACAAAATTAAATATTGAACATGCCAAAGCAAAAGCCCGCCTAAAAAAAGGAAGAAGAAGCCAGAGCCAGAGCCAAAGCCAAAGCCGAAGTCGACGCCAATAACAATTGTCTTCGAGCTCCAAATCGTGTTTAACATCACGCGGGCATGGGGCAATTCAAAGTGCTCGTCATATCACACATAAACTACATCGAATTTCGGTTTTAGTGTTGCAATTTGATTCAGTTTTGTGTCGCCATCGCGCAGCCCAAGCAGAGACATAAAGTTGCAACGTTTGAAGGTCGCACAAATTAACATGCAACAAATTTCGCATGTGCCAAAAAGTAAACACTGCGTTTGCAGTTGATTTTGGAATGCCCATTGGCATGCGGTGGCAAGGGCTTGGGATTTCGAGAGCCTTCTATGAGAAGTGTCGTTGGATGAGGCGTATATGTCTACGGTTAGAGAGGGCGTACACTAGGCATATGATATACCCATAATATATCGATATATATGTATATAATTATAAAAGACTGTCAATGAAACAAACTTAGTCAAGCCTTAGCTGCTATTTATACTCGCATCACTTATATAATATAGAAATAAATATATCATTAACACATATTCTATAATTGATGAAGCAGTTTGTTTTCCTCTTTCTGTCTTTATATTTATATGTGTGCTAAGTAGATCCAATATATAAGTTATTGATCGCATATCATTGAGTCAGGGTAAGTCTAGGCTGAGTGAGTCTCAGAGCTATAGATAATATAGCAAGGAGCAAACATTTGAGATGTAAGTCTACAAGTTAGCTATAATTCTAGCCAGAGAGTAGAGAGTTAAAGCTACAATGGCACAGCGTAAGCTTGGACTAATCCACAGCTTTTGTTGCTCAGGCTACAGCTCCACAAATTAACAACTTGCTTCCCAATTTCTTCTTATAGAACTAGCTTACTCCCACAATTTAGACTTGAGTTTACTCGTCTTATGACGAGTAAAATTAGATAAAACTCTTGGCTAAAACTCATAAACTTATATATAGTAATGCCTGCAGTAGAAATACCAAAGCAGGCAATAGCCAAGCTTAGTTACTAGAGCTCATGTACTCCAACTCGCCATGCAATCCTGACAGCTTAGTTGCCAATTATTTCAGCTGTTGAATGCCTTATTAATTTATATAGATCATTCTGCGTTACTTTGATTTATATGTGGGTCAAGGCAGCACGCGAAATCATTTCACAGTTTGAGTATTTGGGCTGCTTTCTGCAAATCACTTTGTTGACAAAACATGAAGCTAATGCCATAGGGCTGCCCAGCTTCAGCAAGTCATAGATATAAACTAATATGCCTGGTCGGCGCGCTGAAGGGACTTTTCATCACTTTTTATTGTGGTTTGTTTTTATTGGGGCAGTCCGCGTGATGAAAGCTCCATAAAGATATATATGTATGTATTGATGGGCATTATATATTGTGTAATTAGTGGTCGGGTCAATAGCAGCCTGATTCGCAAATCAAATGCACATTATAATTAAAGCATTTCAGTTGAATTCGATCAGATTTCTTTTGTGGCCCTGTCAGTGGCTCGAATTGGGTTATTATTAATTGAAGAGCCGAACAATGCCGAGTGCACTGGAGGGGCCATTGCCGGGTGAAATTGCTCCAAACAAATGACCCAACGGCACTACGAAATTGAGTTTTGTTTTTTTTTTTGGGCATTTCCTTTCACCAAATTCCCAATGCAACGCACCTCGACGCCAACAAGTTATTGTGGCACATCGATATTTATTGGATTATTCATAGCTAAGACTTGTTTTATTTGTGTTTTGCTTTTGGCAATTCAAGCTAGAAATTCCTGATATAAAATATATATTTTAATAATATACGCGATAATTCCGACTAGCTGTGAAAGTGATAAAAACAATATATATATTTTTATAAATATTGAAATTCCATAAACAAGTTTTTATTGAAAATTCCCATTGAAATGCTTTGGCAAATGGCACGCGAGCTCTGGAGGAATTTACGACACGCTCAAACCCTTTAGCCAAATTCGGGTCTAAGCTCAAGTCTTGGCCCAGCTGTATTTGGTACCCGCAAAGAGGAACTAGTTAGAAGCCAGCGACCGGTTTTGGGCATTTACTTAACTAAATTAATGCTTAAAATTCCTAAAATAATATTTAATACGTATTTAAATTAAAAAACTAATCTTAAGTATTTTTTTTATAGCTAGAACATAAACTTGTTTCGCTTAAATTATGTTAATTTCAAAGAAAAAACATATTTTTGTAGTTTATATAAATATATATAAATTAATTTCAAACCAATACCAGAATGATTCAAAATTGAATTCTTTAATTGAGTTTTGTTTTGTTTCTATTTGTTTTGTGGCTTCGATTCGACCTTATTTGTGTCACGTCGTCCAAAGTTATGTAACAGCCAAGTTAATATATTATGCAACTGTTTAGCTCTAGCAGTTAACTGCGATCAATCAATAACATATTTAGGCAGGTTTTTGAGAAAACACAAAGTCAAGTGTTTTTCCTTCAGAAGTTGAGCTCGATGAGTTAAGTTCTGTATTTGTTATAGATGAAGCAGTTGAGATACTTTCCTAATCTCCAAAGGCAGACAGATAAGTATCTAGATTAAGCTTGACTTTACCCAAAGCCTTATGAATCAGGCTAAATTATATTAGACTTTTAACGATTGATCTAAACTAGTTCTTCGGCAGCTGCGCTGATTAACACATTTCATAAGCGAACCACAGAAAAATCCAAAAAATATCAAATAGTTTTCTAGAAGAGATTTCACAATGAAACTATGAATCAGTTTCATTTATAAGCTGGCCAGCCACAACAATGCCAATGTTAATAGGTTATTGAACTATTTGACAAGATCATTGAGGTTTTTCATATGAACTAAAACCTAGCTTTGGTCATGAGTCAATTGCTGCAACCTGAAGGACAAGGCTTACGCATCTATCTCTCCACTGCTGCAACTCGAATGAATCAGCTTTATATATAGACCAGAATTGACGTCAGTCTGCAAAATCCTTTCACTCGATGAAGGCATCAAGCATTCAAGATTAATTGATATAGAGACTGCCAAGCAGATCCTATTCCACAATCATAATTAATAAAGCTTAGTCAGGAGCACAGACATTGACAGCGAAGCTAAAACATTAGTTGATTGAAATATTAAAAAAAAAAAAACAATGTGGGTGAAGAAATCGGCGAGAGAACGACACAACAACACAGAAACCACTCAAACTAAATGGTCAATAATATAGCATAAAAATTTGATCTTTGCCGGCAGTTTTATGGCCAACGGAACTCAAATGTCTTTGACATTGCTTGAAGAATTTTTTGTTTTTTTTCTGGTGGAATTTTTATTTTTTTCTTACTTTTGTCTGCTGCCATTTTATGACCGAAAATGGTAGATAATTAAATTACATTTTTAGGTTAAAATTAATTAGAATACTCATCGATGGCTTTTTTCTTGGTTCTCCTATCAAATACCAAAGTCAAGCAGCGGAAAAATTGTGAATATGCGTAGCTGGTGCTAAAATGTTCATTAAATCCATAAAAAGCTGTAAATGGATTTGAAAAACATGCTGAGATCAAGTTCCAATGCGGTAAGTTTTTTATTTTTTAATGTTTTATCAGCCCGCCTGACAAATGTCTTTGAGCTACCGTGTGCCAAGAGACATGGCGACATGGGCGACACGACGAAGTTGGAGTAAGAATGCTGCTGGGGTGTTATAGACTAGAGAATACTCAGTGGGTTTTGTGAGGGAATTGTGAGTGGAGAGAAATTGGAATTTTTAATGAAATTGTGATGGAAAATTTGGAAAAATATATTTTTAAAATAAAAAAAATAAAAAAAATTTGGCAAATGTTAAAAAATATATTTTTAAATTATTTACAAATATATTTTAAAAATATTAAAAATTTAATTTTATCAAATTTCGATCAGTTAAGATGCAATCCGCTCTTCCTCAACTCAAATCCCACACGCCCGCCCTGCCCTTTGTGCAGGGTATGCCAAACCAATGAACCAAATCAAGTTCTTTGTTTTGACTGCAGCCGCCAAAGAGGCAGCCTTAATTGTAGCCCTCTAAAAAGGCGGATATGCATATGATTATTGGATCTTGAGATTTGGTTAGATCTTCAAATGTCTGCGGCCATAGATTGTGCAAGTTATGTGTCGCGTGACGCTAAGCTGACGTAATTGGTCGCTGTCGTCGCATCGTCAAAGAGCACGGGATTTGCATAAATTGAGCATAATCAAGTCATCTGAATAGCTGATTTGCAGCGCTAGAACTAGAACTACTTAGCCGCTCCGAGAGCCGCATTATTGAGACTGGTTTCTTGTTATAATTTCAGCGCATTAAATCAAGGCGTGCATAAAAATTAGTATTGGTATTTGGTATTTAATGCTCCCGCTGACCCACAACCAAATTGCGTTGGCCCTGCACACACAGAGAGAGGGAGAGCGAGAGAGAGAGGGAGCGGGAGAGGGAGAGAACTTGCGGCTGCGCTACACTTTTGAGTCATTTGCCAGTCATTTCGTTGCGTAGTTCCGCCAATAAAAAGCTTTTGTTATAGTTCGGCCCATAATTATGTCGGCCCAAGCTACATTTTGTAAGCGACGCATAGTAATTTCTTCTATTTCGCTGTCGGTTTCATCAGGTCCACCACTTGGCGTCAACAAACGGCCTTCAGACTCTGCCACACACTCACTCCCCCTCTCTCTCTCTCTCCCTCTCTGCTCCATCTCTTAGTGCATTGTTGGCCCAAGACTTGACCACAGTCAAGGCCAAAGCGCAGCCTTAAGAATGTTGCCTGCTGCAGAATTCCCCCGAGTGCAATGAAATTAGTTGGCTTCACGTTCTTTTCCTTAGGTGGAATGCGGCGCGGCAGGTCTTTTTATAGAATTCACCTGAAGCAGATCGGCGCGAGCAGCGAGCAGAGCTCCGCCTGCTGTAAGAATTAAGTTAATTAAAGGAATTTACCATTTTTTAATGAACCCAATTAAGCTTTTATGCCTTTTGTATAGATTTCTGTCTGCGCTGGCTGTGAAATAAACAAGTTTATTGTTTTCATTTTATTTTTTGTTCATTTTTTGCTTATTTGTTATTTATTTAACTCGTAGGAGCCGCCTTTACTTTTGTTATTAAATATTCAAATCAAAATCGCTCATTGCTCATCGATTAGTTCCGATATTTATGACAAATTGTACCTTTGATATTATATCTATATATTATTCCTGTGTCTCTCTGTGTGTGTGGTATTTCCCATTCCATTTCCGATATGGTAAGATAATATTTAGTATTATCGCCAAACAATTAATTCTGCATACAAAGGCAGCTTTAAATGCAAACACATTTCCAGTTGGGGAACGCATAAGATTTCAAAATTCCGTTGATTGATGTCCGCAGAGCCAAACTGGATGTGGCCTGTGCCCAACACGTGTGCACACATATATATATATGAAGTTAATTTTAATATGCTGCTCATAACAATTTGTCTAATTCTATGCAGCATATCGTAATGACTGCATATCAATCAATAGCCAGCCAAAATAACAATGGGCCATTTCGCACAGTAGCTCGAGCGTCTTTTAATCCCATCAGGCATGCGCATAAAATACCCATTTACTCAGCGATTTCAATCAGATTATTGCGATTATAAAAATGAAAAAAAAAAACATATTTATATATATAAAACTCAAGCTGCAACAATAGCAGCAGACACAGCCTCAATAAGAACAAAAACCGAAACTGAAAAGTCTTAGAAAACTGGAGATGAGCGTGATTCAACTGAGAGATACCTTTTATTTTAATGGATAATTAAAGCACTGAGCACAAACTTGAGTAGCTGTCAACAGAACTAACTACAGGGCGTGAGATGATAATAAAAAAATATTAAAGTAAATGAATCCAGCTTTTCAAGCAATAAGCAGACTGTAAAATTGATTGATTTAATTGGCATAATCTTTTTAATTTGTATTCTTTAGTTTTAGATAATTTTCTTTGATAGTGTATAAGATTTTAAAGAAATTTAACTACTTTGGCTACTAGACTAATGCCATATGATACTCATAGAATTTGTTCTATATAATCTAACAATCAGATAATTGTTTATCTCAATTGTAATCAAATTTATTTGGTGTGTTTTGTGCAGTGTTTTTTTTTTTAAATAAATTATTATTGCACAATAAAAGAAAAATAATATTTTTTTATTATTATAAAATGTTTAATAAAATTTTTAAATATTTTAAGGATTTTTTAAATGTGAAATCCTCGCCACAGAAAACACCCACACCCTGGAGGATTCGAAAAACATATAGAGTAATTATGGGAGTGGCTTTCAGTTGAACCATAACAGTTCTCTACTCTATATATACATATGTATAAATTATAAGTCATTCTAACTAAAAAATTACTCTTACTTATAAGTCACTCTAACTGGACAGCGCATCTACCCCATGCACTTGGCAGCTGGGCTGAGCAGCAATCGAAACGAGTGCCAATAGATAAAAATCGAATACAAATTATTGAAGCATCGCAGCTGAAGAATAAAGTTAACAACATTTAGATACAAGGCTCTTGAACAGCGCAGCGGGTTGTACACAGCTCAAAACTCAAAATTAAAAATTAAAAAAAAAAAATAATAAATAAATAAATTCCCCCAGCAGCTCAACACTCCCTGCCTGAAGTAGAGAAATATGATTTGATAAACACATAGCAAATAATGTAAGATTCTAAAAAAATTGACAGGCAACAAAGCGGGCAGAGTTGGACTGCAAATGCGGCTGTCATTTCGTTGCTGCATTTTTATGATTACTCTGACAAATAACAAATAACCGTTAATACGCGCATTAACATAGGTCAGTCATGTCCACTCGGCGCGGTGTGAATGGCAATCATTATTCAATCTGCCAAGACAAAAAGCCTTGGTTGCCAAATGCCACTCGAATGGGGCGTTTCTACCTCTCGCCCTCTCTCTCTCTCTCTCCCTCTCCCTCTCACTCACTTTGGGTCCGTCTTCTGCTCGTCAGGGCCCTCACACATACATTATTACGATTGTGCAAAGTGAATAAATAACGAAATCAACAATTTTGTATGCAATATCTTTACAATATACCATTTCAATTATCAGACAGATAAGATTGGGTAATTGGCCATAATTGAAAGAGATAATATGGCTGCGAGCAACAAAGAAGCCAAAGCAGTAATTAAAATTCTGTAAATATTGAAAAAAAAAAAAAATAAAATAAAAACAAAACAAAAATATATAAGCTTACTGGAATTTTTAATATTTATAAATATAAAAATGAAAGTAAAATATAAAATAATAATTAAATATTTATATATATATAAAATAAAAAATATATATTTGTAAATATAATATATATTTTTATTCATATTTATTTACTATAAAGAAATGCAATTAAATTTAAGGCACATAATATTTTTTATTTATTTATAAGTTCTTCTCATTATTACCAAAAGAATATACGAAAACACTTGATATATTTGACTTATCCTTGATATAAAAGGTACGACCAACTAATAGTGATACTATTTTCAATAGCTATATTTCAGCAACTTGATAAGTTATAAAAAACTTGCAACTATTGAAATAATCTATAGGATTTGCCATTTAGTTAATGGTAATATTCTATCTACCCGAAACATATATATTTCAAATTATCCTAGCTATCTATAACTTATTCAAATGTCAAAAAATTAGTCACATAATTTGCAGTCAGAATATAAAAATAGTAGATAATTCACACAAGATAAATATATATACATATATAAAGTAGAGAGAGAGAGAAAAATAGATGAACCAACTGCAACTTTGAGTGGAAAATTTATGATGCAAGTTGAAAGCATAAATTAAATACAGTTGGCAGCAATTTTTCCAATTTGGCCATCAGACATCGTGGACTTTATTATTATTATTTGTATATGTTTTTAATTAAAATGCTGTGCGCACCACACGACGTATGCGCAATGTTGAATAGTTGAGCGCTGTGTGGCGTGCAGAGGTGGGCGGAGTGGGCGGCGACGACGCAATTTATAACATTTTAATTGAGCTGAGGAGCTGCATTCGAAGCCTTTCAACTTCAACTTAAACTTCAGCTTCGGCCCGGGCTTTTATAAATGACAATTGCAGCACAAGACATAAATTGTGTGCGGCTGGCGGGAATTCATTGAGATTCAAATTAGCCGCAATTAATTATGGCACTAAGAAGGAATCTGAAGTCAAAACAAAACATTGTCGCTTAATGTGCGCTCATCAATAAACATTGCGCCAAAGGAATTGCAACAACGACAACAGCAACAACAACCCACACAATTTAACACGCTGTCTAAGCCATGTTCAAAGTGTCCAAAAACCCGCTGCACAATAGCCCCAAACAGTTAAAGAGACAGCTGAATTAATGAGCGTGTCTACAAAGAATAAAAGATATTGCCCGTTCTAGCAGCCAAAAAGAAACAAGAATTAAATATATACAAGCAAGGCAGAAACAAAAGTAAAAGTTAAAGCTCCAACTAGTTTGGCTGCAACAACAAAGGGGCGTGTTCTCAAAGGAACTGAAGAACTTGACTAGAAGTTACCCTGCTAAAGCTTCTAGGGGGAGAATAAGAGAGAGAGTTTATGATATTTAGCAGAGATATGATATGATCAATCTTTATTTACTATATCAATATATATATTAGTATTATAATTTATAATTTTAATACCAATGACAGCTGTTTGAGCCTTGACAAACTTAGGCGCCAGCTATATAGAAGACTTCGCTTTGATTAATTGGCTGACGGAAAGTTTGATTAATTGTTGATCAATTCGCAGACAAAATGTTTTAAGTCTAGAAAACTCTGAGCATTTTACTTGACAAATTAGAAGTTTGCTTAAGTTACAAATATCTGAGAATCATGAGCTGCATAAATTAACTTTTATTTAAATTATTTATTGAATTGAATTTTTACTGCCTTATTTAATTGCTTAATGAGCAATAAATATTTATAAATAATAATAATAAAATATTATTTAATTGTAAAAATATAAATAATAAATTTTATTTAAATCGTATTTTTATTTATTTAACTACATATTTATATAGTTTTCCTATTTAACAACTAAATAAAAATTACTTATTTTTTTTTATTTATTAATAAAAAATATAATAATTTATATTAATTTGTATTTAATTAATTATTATACAATTAATAAATTAATATTGTATAAAGAAGAGAATCGTTTCTTCTGCACACTTAGCATATGCCCAGCTTAAGCCACCCCTGGGTCGCCCCTGCACAGGGTATTAACACGTTGTTTTATTCTTTTTCAATCGATTTCGATCAGAAGAGATTTGTACGGTTTCATTTTTTTAAAATGGTTTTGTGCAGAAGTGTGCCATCAATAAAACGAAATTAACGATGGCAAAACTGAGTTTTATGTCTGAGAATCAGATAAAGAACGCGAAAAAAGTCTATGGCGAACTATATACGCGTGATATGGATATTTATGTTTATAACTTGATCATTTGACTGTTTTTATGCGCTCATTTATGGACGCAACGAGCTGAAAATTGATAACTATTCATTTCATATTAATTAACCAATTCAATTTTTGCTAATTTTCGGCAGGGCACGGATCTCGCTTTGCATAAATAAGTTGCTCGAGCGTTCGGCTTGATCGATATACGTTTGTCTTCCTCAATGCGGCGCGGGCTTTTGTTTGGGTATTTGTCGATTTCTTCTGCATATATCAATATCTCAGATAGTTTGCTGCGCTCAATAAGAAATTAATGAAATTTGCATATTGATTAAATTAGCATTCAAATTGCCAGCAAATGAGATCAGCCCATAAGGATTCCCGTGCTTTGGCTGCGCGCCTCTCGGCCGGGCGGCATGACAAAAGAATTATACACATGCTTATAACCATTCCCATTGTCATTAGACTCCACAATAATTAACAGCGCACAGAAGGTGCGAAATGGCATCTCAGCATGTTTTTCTTCTTCTTTATTTTATTTTAGTTTTTTCTATAGTTTGTTTTGGCCACATTTTCAATGCCGTCGCTGGTGTTTTGTTTTATTTCTGTTTACGCTTGGACCATAATGCTACAGCTGGTTTAAGTGCGTTCGTGTCCTCCGTTTTTCACACGCCAACACAACTTGATTCCGGCCCGTAATAAGCAATAATCGCCAGCTATTTGCGATGCGGAACTGACCCTTTCCTCAGCGGAAAAGAGCGTGACAATTTTATTAAAACCATGCCAAAGCGTGTTTTCCCACACGCTTTACATGAAGTGATTCAAGCGACATTTGATTGCATTCATTCATTCACTTAAGGCTAACAACTTGAGTTTGATATGAAGTAGGTTGAGTTGTGAGTGAAATATTATTACATTTCTATAATTAAGCTAAATCTTTCAGTCTCTTGCAGTGAACGAGTGTAAAAATTTGAATAAGTTTGCTTTAGCTTTAACTAAAACCAAAAGTTGTTAATAATTATGCAAATAAATGTATATGAAAATATTAAATGTATATGAATATATTAATATATATATATATATATAGTAACATAATCATAATAATTATGTTCACAATACATAAAAACTGTTCCCATAGCAACGTGCTAGCTCAGCTGAATCAACGCGTCATGTTGCTAACGCGCCCGACTACCCGAATCCAGAATTAACTAGAAAGAACCGTTGCATCAACGCGTCATGTTGCTAACGCGCCCGACCACCCGAATCCAGAATCATCTAGAAAGAACCATTGCATCAACGCGTCATGTTGCTGCTGCGTAGTTTCAACAGCATATAAATAAGCCTGGGATAAAAATGTTCTTTAGTCTTAAGTTGTTTGTGAATAAAGCAAGTTGTCAAGAAAAATACAAATCGTGACTTCGTCTTTAAAAAATCACATCAACGTTACCATTAGCTTTTGGCGTGGTATTAGTTCGACTCAAATTTACTTATATTCAATTGGCGCAGCCGGTAGGATAGCAATAAAGAGCATCTTGATGCAATAACTAAGTTATTAATTCTTATGCCTGGTTACTGCTATCCGCTAAACAACTGACGCAAAGGCAACCCACGCGACGGTCAATATCGCGTCAAGTTTTTAAAAAATAAAAACCTCGACAGTGACGTGTACACCAAATTTCGCATATTGCCAAAGCCACAGATTGTGCAAATAAAACTTGAAATTAATTCAAGAAGACGCGATAGAATTCGAAGAGACTATAATTCCAGAAACTTCTGGTTATCTCACAAAATTCGAAAGAGCTATCTGTGCAAACCAAACAATCAAAACTATAGAAAATTAAGTATTAATAATAATAAATTAAAAAAAGATAAAAACTGAACTAAAAATTATGTGAATATAAAAACTGAACAAAAAATTAAGTGAATATTAATAAATTTAAAAAGAAAAAGAAAAAACTGAACAAAAAATTATGTGAATATAAAAACTGAACAAAAAATTAAGTGAATATTAATAAATTTAAAAAGAAAAAGAAAAAA
The DNA here is from genome assembly GCA_035047485.1 of Drosophila peninsularis. Lineage (NCBI taxonomy): Eukaryota > Metazoa > Arthropoda > Insecta > Diptera > Drosophilidae > Drosophila > Drosophila peninsularis. Next base: position 5,167,155 of record JAWNPN010000035.1, read on the forward strand.
CTGAACAAAAAAATTATGTGAATATAAAAACTGAACAAAAAATTAAGTGAATATTAATAATAATAAATTCAAAAAGAAAAACTGAACTTAAAATTAAGTGAATATAAAAACTGAACTAAAAATTAAGTGAATAATAATAAATTCAAAAAAGAAAAAGAAAAACTGAACTTAAAATTAAGTGAATATAAAAACTGAACAAAAAATTAAGAGAATATTAATAATAATAAATTCAAAAAGAAAAAAGAAAAAACTGAACTTAAAATTAAGTGAAAAAAAAAAAAAAAAAAACTATAATAATATATTAAACAAACAAAATGGAAGGAAACGCAACAACACCCCTATCTGACACAAGTATGACGCAAGTAATCAATCAACTAAAAATTGTTGAAAAATTCACTGGAAACAAGAACCATTTATACACGTTCATCAAACGGATCGATTACATATTGTCCCTCTACACCACCAATGATGCGAGGCAGAGGTTAATACTTTTTGGACTTGTCGAAAGCTGCATCAGCAGTGAAGTTATGCTATCTCTTGGCATAAACAATCTCACAACATGGTCGGACCTTCGCAAGCAACTCATATTAAACTACAAGACACAAACCAAAAATCATGTCTTGTTAGAAGAATTCAGGAGTACCCCATTTAAGGGAAATGTACGAGCTTTCTTAGAAGAAGCAGAACACCGTAGGCAGACATTAATGAGTAAGCTAGAATTAGAAAATAATCTAGATGAAAAAACATTGTATGCACGGTTAATTAAAACTAGTATCGACCACCTAATCCAAAAACTACCTACAGATATTTGCATTCGAATTATAAATTGCGAAATTCCCGACTTAAGATCCTTAATAAATATATTACAGGAAAAAAACATTTATGATGAACCCTGTCTAGAATCAAATCAAATCAAAATAAAACAAGATAAGAGTTTCAAGCCGTCACACCCAAATCCCTATATTCAAAAGTTTCCCACATTTCTTCAACCAAACCATCCTTATGTCCCATATCGACCTTATTTTCAACAACCATATCTTCCACCAATACCAACACCAACACCTAATTATACTAACAATAAAATTTTTCCACCTAATCATTATTCACCTCGACCAATGCAACAAACACCTAATTATCCACCTAATCATTATTCACATCGACCAATGCAACCAATACCTAACACAGTCAGACCATTATACCCTACACAAAGATCAATTCTAAGACCGAGCCAATTTGACAATAATCGTTTCGGACAACATGCACAAGTAACTCCACAACAAGCTCCTTTCAATACCCAACCAACAAAACGTGTTAGACCTGCAGAAAGTAGACAAAGTAAAATGAGCATAGAAGAAGAAACTAGAAATCAAGAAGAAATTAACTATCACAATTATAATCAAATAGCTTCTTATTCTGAATACTATCCTCAATATTACCAAGACCAAAGTTACCCACAAAACTCAAATGACACATACATACAAACAGCCACAGCCGAACATGAGACAGAACAATTAAATGAAATAGAAATCGAGAAAGCCGAAAATTATTCAGCTGCCAGCCTCGGAAACCAACAATACATAATTATAACTTATAAAGGCAAAAATTTAAAATGTTTAATAGACACAGGATCTACTGTTAATATGATGACATCTAATATTTTTAATTTACCAATTCATAATACCGATTGTCTTATTCACACCAGTAATGGACCTTTAACAATCACACAAAAAGTAAATGTCCTTTCCAACAACTTATTCAAGAGTAATAACGAATTCCTTCTACATCAGTTTTCACCAGATTACGATTTATTAATTGGTAGAAAACTGCTTTCAGAAGCTCAAGCCGTTATAGATTATAAATCACAAACTGTAATTTTATACAATAGAAAGTATAAATTAATCAACGTCATTCCAATCACAAACCAAAATCATTTCTTAGCCAATCCTGAAACTAATCAACATCTTAACAATCCAATCAGAGATAATTCCAAAAATAAAGAATATACTAACCCAAGCCCTTACCGACTAGAACATTTAAATGAAGAAGAAAAATTTAATTTAACAAGCTTGTTGAAACAATATCAACACATTCAATTCAAAGAAGGCGACCAACTTAGTTTCAGTAATCAAGAAAAACATGTTATTAACACCACCCACAATTCACCTTTGCATACAAAACCATACAGCTATCCACAAGCATACGAACAAGAAGTTGAACAGCAAATTCAGGACATGTTAGATCAAGGTATTATTCGCCCCAGTAATTCTCCTTATTGTAGTCCTATATGGATCGTACCCAAAAAACAAGATGCTTCAGGTAAACAAAAATTTAGAATTGTAATTGACTATAGAAAACTTAATGACGTAACCATAAATGACAGACACCCAATACCAAATATGGACGAAATTTTAGGAAAACTAGGTAGATGCAACTATTTTACAACAATCGACCTTGCAAAAGGATTCCATCAACTTGAAATGCACCCAGATTCCATTAGTAAAACAGCTTTCTCTACTAAACATGGCCATTATGAATATCTTCGTATGCCATTTGGATTAAAGAATGCACCTGCAACCTTTCAACGTTGCATGAATAATGTTTTGCGACCATTATTAAATAAACACTGTTTAGTATATCTCGACGATATAATTGTATATTCAACATCTTTAAAAGAACACCTACACTCACTGCAATTAGTTTTCGAAAAGCTTTCTGAAGCAAATCTCAAATTACAACTTGATAAATGTGAGTTTCTAAAACAAGAAACAACCTTCCTAGGACACGTCATAACTAAGGATGGAATAAAACCCAATCCGGATAAAATCAAAGCAATTCTAAAATATCCTATTCCCACAAAAACTAAAGAAATAAAAGGTTTTCTTGGACTAACTGGATATTATAGAAAGTTTATTCCAAACTTTGCAGACATAGCCAAGCCAATGACATCAGTACTTCGAAAAGATTCAAAAATAGATATTAAAAACCCAGAATACATTAGAGCTTTTGAAAAACTAAAACAACTTATTTCCAATGATCCAATTTTAAAAATTCCCGATTTTAAAAATAAATTCACTTTAACAACTGACGCAAGTAATGTAGCCCTTGGAGCTGTACTCTCTCAAGACGGACATCCTATCAGTTTTATCAGCAGGACCCTTAATGACCACGAAACTAACTACAGTGCCATAGAAAAGGAACTTTTAGCTATTGTATGGGCAACAAAAACATTTCGACACTACCTTCTAGGTCGACATTTCGAAATCAATAGTGATCATCAACCATTATGTTGGTTGTATAAAATGAAAGAACCAAATTCAAAATTAACCCGATGGAGAGTAAAATTATCAGAATACGATTTTGATATAAAATACATAAAAGGAAAAGAAAACCACATAGCTGACGCTCTATCGCGAGTAAAAATAGAAGAGACTTATTTCGGAGAAGAAACACAACAAATTACTGACAGAAACAGAGTTACACGTTACTATAAAACACAGTTTAAAAAATTAAAGAAAATTAACCAAATTCAAAACCCACAGGTTTCTACTTCATAAGCATACTTCAATCAAACCTTCTACTTGAATTTATATCCCAATTGATTTTCAATCCACTAACACAATCAAAATTATCCCATATCCCGATCACAACTCAACCTGATTACATTACATTTCTATTATGAAAAAGATACAAAGAAATAATAAAATATATTACTTGAAACATAAATTAAAAAACAAAATTGCAAAAAAAAAAAAAAAAAAATAATAATAATAATAATGTTAATCTTAAATTATAAGCAATAACTATTTTTAACCAGAAGTCGATCTTACACCATTGTATTTCCCAATAGAAATTATTAAAATCAAATTTATAAAGCATAATAATATTGTAAAATTTTATCACAAACTATTATCCTCACATATACAATCATTATAATCACAATAGTCATATTCATAGTTGTAATCTTATACTTTACTTATCTTGTGACCCCATAATATTAAGAAAAACATACAGTTATCGAGATGACACGATCAAATATAATTCTTCTGTGTCACCTTGACTCGCAGGCTCGCCTCTTGAGGAGAGGGAAGTAACATAATCATAATAATTATGTTCACAATACATAAAAACTGTTCCCATAGCAACGTGCTAGCTCAGCTGAATCAACGCGTCATGTTGCTAACGCGCCCGACTACCCGAATCCAGAATTAACTAGAAAGAACCGTTGCATCAACGCGTCATGTTGCTAACGCGCCCGACCACCCGAATCCAGAATCATCTAGAAAGAACCATTGCATCAACGCGTCATGTTGCTGCTGCGTAGTTTCAACAGCATATAAATAAGCCTGGGATAAAAATGTTCTTTAGTCTTAAGTTGTTTGTGAATAAAGCAAGTTGTCAAGAAAAATACAAATCGTGACTTCGTCTTTAAAAAATCACATCAACGTTACCATTAGCTTTTGGCGTGGTATTAGTTCGACTCAAATTTACTTATATTCAATTATATATATATAATAAATGTATATAAAATATAAGAACAATTATCTCAACATAAGATGAGCTATAGAGCAAGCATGTGAGTATAGACAGCACAGGTGAGATACCAAGAACAAGACCCTTTCAACAACTAGACATTGGTCAAGATTCTCTTTTAAACTAGAACAAAGTATTCAATGAAGTGAACTCAATATTTGGCGGCCCTAAATTTCAGTTGCTTCCTTACAAACAGCCTAAAAATAAGTAAAGTTGTTCTGTCAAAAGTGAAACCACTTTTGGAATATCTTTTGGCTAAGTTGAAGTCTACATAATATTAATATAAATTTTTCTATTTTTTTTTTTATATAATAAAGCTTAAGCCTCGACTTAAACTTCTAAATATTTTCCAAAGTTTTATTCTAAAGATCTTAAAACTTAAACCCTTTAACACCAACTTCCCAAGCGCTTTTCCTTCAGCTTACAAACAATGTTAATTTCAACTCACATTAAAATTTGTTACACTTGCCAGTGCAAGGACATTGACACGCTGCCAAAACCTCAGAGGGGGCAACAACAGCAGCAGCAGCAGCAAAGTTGCTGCCGGGCAAGCGCCGGTGGCAGTGGCAGTGGCAGTGACTTTGATTGATGAAATGAGTAAACAATAAGGCGACGCGAGAAAAATAAATTTGAAATATAATAAAAAGTAAGCAACAAATATAAAAGTAAGACTGAAACCGAAAGTGAATCAAAGCGCATGAACAAAGCAAATAATAAATAGCTTATGACATCAGCCGCCGTCGATGAAGCTCATCAAGTGCAAGGGGGGCCAAGGGGGGCATGACGGCTGTGATTGGCAGGGAGTGGGCATAGGCGTGGGCGTGTCTCAGTTAGCTAATTTCTGGCGCAAATCCAAGCAGTGACAACTGAAGCACTTGAAAGTTCAAATGGCTGACAGAATGCGACCCGAGTTCGCGCTCAAGTTCGAGGCAATTACGGAATTATTGATGGCCCATAGGAAATACATTTATTAATCATTATAGAAACAACGAGTGATCACCTTTTAATCGGCTCTAAAAACCTTTCACGCTTCAAGCCAGCGAAGGTCTGCCGACTCGGCTCGGCTCGGCTCTGTGTAATTCCTATGGGCAATGCCAACGGCTGAGCACTAATCGATTGCCCTTTAGCTCGCACATAACTAATTTATGCACCTTGCGGAACGACAGTTATTTTCGATTCCAATTTCAATTTGCCATTAGGCAGCGCGCATTGCCAGCAATTTCTAATTCATTTTTGGGCACATTTGCCCATTAGCCGAGCCAATCGCCTGGCGACAAATATCAAAAGTCAAAATTATATTTTTTCGAAGAAACCTGCACTTTGTATACATATGAGTGGATTATATTCTGATGCCTATATATATGATGCATATATATAATATATATAAAGAGAGTGCTGTATTAGGGAGTGCACGACTGGGAGGTGCCCTGGCCTTATATGAATGTAAAGCAAGAGCACGACTGAGAAATACCCTGAACTCAGAAGAATTGAAAGGAAGTTTAGCTCTGTCATCTTTAAAAGGCAGTGCACGACTAGCAAATACCCTGGGTTTATAGGAATTTAAAGTAAGCTTAACTCTGTCATCTCTAAAAGGCAGTGCGCGACTAGCCAATACCCTGAACTCAGAGGAATTGAAAGGAAGTTTAGCTCTGTCATCTCTAAAAGGCAGTGCACGACTAGTAAATACCCTGAACTCAGAGGAATTGAAAGGAAGTTTAGCTCTGTCATCTTTAAAAGGCTGTGCACGACTAGCAAATGCCCTGAGGTCACAAGAACTCATCTCAGCCACGCTTTACCCCCCTGAAAACACTTCAATTAAACCAAATAAAATCAATTAATTGCATTATATCTTAATCAAAGCTGGCAGCGGCAAGACTGTGAGGGCCTTTGCAGTGCTCATTATGGCCAATGCCACAGCTAGAATTGAAACATATTCTGCAGAGACAACATCGACAGCCAGTCGATGCACAAAATGCGGGTGTGGGAGCCAGCTGCTGGCAATTGCCAATTGGCAGGCGGCCGAACGGAAACGCCAATGGACAGTGACATGTGGCAAAGGCTGCCTGCTGTGCAGCAATGTGTGTGGCTGTTGGCCACATGCGGCTAGCTGCGCCGGCCAACACAACATATGGACTAGCACCAGCAGCTCGGCTCATGTTGTTTATTATGCGTAAATAATGAGCGACATTAAAAGCAAATGCTCGAGCGCTGCGCTGCGTTGCGCTGCGTTGCGTTTCGAACATCGCTCATACGCCCCATTACTCGCTGGCGGTCAGCAACATAAAGTTGATCACTTTACACGTTGTCTGCGACGCAGACAGCCGAACCACGACAACAACCATGGGCATGCATAGAACATTTTTGCTTGTCTCGCAGCCACTAATTAACAAGGCGCCCAGTCAAGGAGATGGTGGTCACAATGTCGTCAAGAGTGCTCAGATGTGAATTCTGTTTTGGCTGCTTCGTGACTAATTTGCATTGATGCGACTCGAAAACTAATAGATCAGTTTCATATCAATCAAGCATTATGATCGCTGAGCACTGAACTGGTTTCAACACACACACAGAGAGTTTAAGTGGAAAAAAAAACTTGTTTCTGCTTGAAGCTAGTCAAAACTTACGAACAAATAAAATAAAGTGTCAAATAAACATTTTTGAAAAATTCATTTGGCGCCAGTTCGAAAACTTTGGCGCCAGCTGCAAAAACTAAATAAATAAAACAAATTTGGCGCAGTTCAAATTATCTTATTAGTGAAAACTTCAACGGCGATTGGTTACGGTGGCTGCGTCGAACTCTGAACTTTGCGTAATTCAATAGACTAAGAAACCCCACAAGAAACATGCGAGCTACACGCTGATCGCCGCCCACGAGCAAACCAAAGCGAAATTCAACTTGTTTTTGGCCACAAGCCAGAGAATAGTACAGAATTTGTGCTTAAAAATGAAAGGGAATCCCCGAAAAATCTATTAAATATATCAAATTCTGCGAACTGTTCAAGCATCAATAAACAAATCAAAATATAATGTTGCCAATACTGAAAAGCGTGAAAGACGTTAGATCCGAAGACAAAAGCAGACAAAAGAAATCGACTTTGGGAGTTGCCTTTGAGTTTTTACTTTCATAAAAAGCTTTTGAAAACTTTAAAATAAATTAGATTTAAATACAAATAAAATTAGTTTAAAATAAAAATAAATAAAATATTGCAACAGCAACAAAACAAGCAAAGACAGTGGCTGAAAATTCAGTTTTATGTTTGAAAAACAACTTTTCCTGAGTTCAAGTTGAGCTATTTCAGATTTAAAAGGGGTAAATGCAAATTTATAAGATGGTTAGTAAAACAAATTTAAAATTCAAATAATAGAAAATGAAGCAATGTAGAGAGGTAGGAAATAAGAAGAGAGAAGAAGCTGCGAAGACTAAGTATATATTAACAGAGGGTCAAAAATTAGTAAAGATTAAAACTAGTCAAATTAATATTATAATCAATATATCAATATATATATATATATATATATCAATAACCAAACTTAAACTATTATAAATAAGCTTAATTCTTTTTTTGACAAGTAAATTTAAAATATAAAATAAAAAAAAATATTTAATTAACATAAATTAAATTTAATAATAAAAAAAATATATTTAACAATAAAAAAAATGTTGTTCAAATTAAAAAAATATTTAATAATAAAAAAAGTAAAAATAATGAAATAAAAAAGTAAAATAATGATATAAAAAAGTTTCAATAATTTAAAAAATAGTAAGAAGTATGGAAAAAATTTTTATATTTTTTATAATATTTTCTGAAGTATACTACTTATATTTTCTACATTTAAACATATACAAAAACCTTCCAATTCCCACTTTTCCTTAACTACTTTAACTAATTAGCAAACTAGTCCCTATATAAGCCCCCAGTTGCAGCTTCAAAGACAAATTGTAATTGGCTGTGGCAGCAGCAACAGCTCCACACTTAAAGCGCTTAAGTGCTTTTGGGGCTGCGCAGCTGGCTTTATTGGTTTTATTGGAATGCAATAAAAGATCGAAAATGAATTGCTCTGAATGAATTGTGTGTGCCGCATGAGGGTCAATTTGTTGATAGGCATCGCATCAAGTTTGTCTTTTGCAACATGCAACATGCACATTGGCGTGACAAAATAATTCACTTGCTCCACAATCCCGTTTGGGGCTCCAAAGTCAAAAGCGCGCGTTGGCTCTGCGGCTCGACCTCAACGTGAGGCACAGCTTTCAAGCGAAACGACCCGGTCAAGTGTCTAGTCGGCCTGTTGAAGTTGGACTCGTGGTGTGGCTCAGCCGAACTGACGTCTGCTGGTGCTGACTGCTGACTCTGATCCACAGACAGACCACTGGCTGGCTGGCTGGCTGTCTGAGTGGCGCTCAAGTTGCTGTGCATGTCACGTCTGACCTTGACGCCTCCTGCTCGCAACACAACACAACAACAGTAACAGTAAATAAACAAACATAAAAGTGAAATGAAACACAAACTGAAAAGAAGATTATCGGCCAGCAAACGAAGTGAACAACCAAAAAATAAAGCCATAAGCAATCGAGCTCAGGCCGAGGAATGCCACAGATCTCCGATCTGAGATCTCTCTGACGTCAGCTAAAGTGCCAGCATATTCACACTTGATCATCAAATTCGTACACTTCTTAACTCCGATTCTCTGACTCAATATCCGGCAGCTTCTCGCAGTTGTATATAAATATATAATTATAGTCATAAAGCCCCACACACCCAGTTATCATAATTTTTAATTGCAATTTTAAGCCACGATTTTATGATCTAATTAAAGCACATAAAAAACGAGATCCGAAAAATTGTTGCTATGGATGAGCTAATTGAATCGAATGCAAAGCTCGCAAAATAATTTTAATAATAATAAAAAATTCTCAACTGTCCTTCGGCTGTCGCCGCCGCCGCCGCCGCCGCTACCGCCGCCGCCGCAACGGCAGCCCAATTAGAAAGGACTGGCAGCTTTATGGGCAGAGATCGAGGCAGCGAGAGCGACAGAGAGATAGGGAGAGACGCCATGCACAACGGTTCTATCATAAATCCATATGATTCCAGTTATTTGGTAACAGTTGCCCAACCAAACGACAACAAACCGTCGACCGCTTCCGATAAACAAAACTGCAAAAGCCAAATGTGAGCCGAGTGCTATAAAAGATCCAAAAGACCTTAGATCCGCACAGAGCCAAAGCGCGGTGCACAGTGGGTCGAGAGATCAATCAAAAGGGAATGTTAATAAATTTATAATTATAATATAATTATTTTAAAAAGATTTATATAAAAAGATAAATTTAAAAAAAAAATATGTATATATATAAAATAAAAACAGAATAAATAAATAAATTTAAAATAAATTTAAAAATTTCAAACAAAAATTCTATAGGTATTAAAATTGTTTAATAAATAAATTTTAATTTTTTAATTTAACTTATATTATATTAGATTAAATAATCAGAAAACATAACAAAATATATTTCAAAATATGCCTTCAAAAATCATTAAATTTTCCAGTTTTTAATCATTTTTAAATATTTTTTTTTACGAAAATAAATTTTTTAAAAATTCATATAGTTTATTATATATTTAATTTAATTTAAAAATGTATAGAAAAAATTTTTAAATTTTCTCAATAGGCCAAATTATCCAAATATGCCAAGTAAATATATTTGGAGCCACTGTGCAACGACCTAAGACACAGCCGAAAAACTGGGTAAAAGAAAAATTGCAATGTCTGAGGCGCGTTAAACAAAGCGCTTCCGTTCAGAATGGCTTAAGCCTCTTTAGGCTGGGGCGCATCGCATCGCATCGCATCGAAACTGGGCCAACATATAAACCATGGACCAAAAGCTAACGAAACAAACACAGAGCCGACAAGCCGATGATGTCGACTCTGGGCTCTGGGCTCTCAAGTTCATTTCAACGGCTGGTTGGGCAGGCGATCGCAGACCTTCCAGCCGCCAACAAAAGAAACGCTGCACAAAACTGTAAAGCAGCTACAACAACAGCAACAACAACTCGTCACATAGACTCAAATTTATTTGTTCATCTTGATCTATGAAAGCATAAAATTTAATGGAGCATTATGAAAGAGTTTTTGTTTTCTTGAACGTAGAACAAAAGACGAGTCGTCGTCGTCGTCGTCATCGCTTACAGTGCATTTTGAAGGAGGCGTTTACCAAGAGGCCAACACAAGCGGCGCTCTATGCAGCTATTTGACAGCCACTGACAGACATGGACAGAGACGAGCCTAGGCAGATAGACAGACGACAGCTGGACGTCAATGCGTCGTCTTGGGTTAAGCATCATCAGCGCAGTTTGGACGCATTGTGCGGCGGTGTTAATTGCACATGCAAAATGGCAAATGGTCAGGTGGCAGCAACACCCCCTCAACCCCACCCCCTGCACTTAAACAATTTGATAATTACAGCCAGCCAGTCAGCCACTGGCTGCAGCTGTATAGCTGCACAGCGACTGCCCCACCGCCAGTTTAAATGGCGCCTGCGCAACCACAGCTGGGCCCGTAGGCAGCGGCTGCTCCAATGGGGCGCAACCTGTGCGCACAGACTCATTAGAGAATCGCTGAGCCGCACACAAAGCTGAGTATTTAACTGATTATGCCCAGCAGCCAAGTAGATCTAATGAGGTCGATCTGAAGCTGCGATAAGACGCAGCTGGAGTATGTGAGGGCTAAAAAGGTTCAGAGTTTGATCTAATTGAGCAACCTACCTCAAGCGGCTGTTTTAAGTGAGCTTTAAAGCGATGATTACTGCATACACAATTAATATAATGGAGTTAGTAATTCTATTGACTGTAAACAGCAATCAAATAAATTTATTTAAAAAATATAAAATATTCCGTTTATATATTAAACTTTGCAGCTAGAATGAGGCTGAGTTCAGGCAGAATCTTTAGCTATAAGCTGAATTTAATATTTTTTAATCTAATTAAAGAATTTATAATTTTAAAAAATTATTAAATAGTTTAAAAATATTTTTTTTTAATTTTATAAATCATAAAACAAGTTATTATATATATAAAATTTATATTATTTTTTATATCATTTTTAATATTATAAAAAAATATGATATGTTTTTTTTTTTAATATTTAATTTGCCTAAAATTATTCCCCAAAATCTTTTCCTACACAAAAAACAAGATAAATAAATTTATTTATTTTATTTCACGTCCATTCTGTCAATAAATTTCTATGCCATATGGACAGCTCTTCCCTCTTATAAGCTGAGCTTTAATTATTTGTTAATTTTGTTACGACAATCTGAAATTCCTCTCACTTATAAATGCTCCAAAATTCACATGAGTTTGGATGATGAGCAGCGAGCACGCTGGGCAGCCGCTCAGCCCGGTGCGAGACGAGCTGGCAACGCGCTTCTGTAGGCGGATGTGAAATTCGGGTTTTTACCAGCAACAACAACGATTTGGAGTAGTCAAAAGCAAAACAATAAATGTGACTAGAAAACTCGTTGCTGCGGTTGGAAGTTAAAACTAGAATTTATGAGCGATTGTGGGGGGCTTTCGTTGCTCGATGTAAATTGTCTGTGACTGTGACTAAAAGTGTAGGAGATCAGCCAAAAAGCTGCTGCTGCTTCCTTGGCTAATTTTGTGCTAATTCAGCTGACTTTGCCAGACTACGAATGGTGTAAAATGGTAGTTGATTGTGGCCAAGACAAAGTCAGATCGAAATGTCCAAAGAAGGTCAACATGAATCACACACGCGGCCTACACACAATACACCAAATAGACAATTTCGTTGGCTGATTGAAGTCATCATCAGTTCTTGGTGTTTATTGTAAGCAGCGAGCAGATGCATAAATTATACAACTACAACGGTTCGATGACTCGCCAAAGATCCACCAACACCAATATACATTTAAATATATATATATATATATATATCCATGTATCTCTATGAATGTTAAGTTCAGCTCAACAATGGCCGCAAAACGCATTGAAACGCAGCATTCATTAATTTCCACTTAACTGTCAGCATATTAGTTTTATGTTCGATAATCACGGCATATATCATATTATAATAGATCATGGCATCTGCTCTTCTTCTTCTAGTGTGGTTTATAGCTGCACTTTGTGGGGCGTTCACTTGTTTTCATTTAACCCTGTAAAGTTTTGTCTGTAATTAATATTTTTCTTTATGCGCCCAAGGTCGCACTTCTGCTCGATGTGCAGGTCGTCGAAGTTGTTGTTGCTTAGCTCTTTGGGAATGCTGTAAAATGTTTGAAAGATTCTCACCGTGGAAACATAATTGTCAGCAGCAATGCTGGTTTAATTGATTAATGCTTGCTTGGGCTCCCATTGAAAGCCATGTAGATATGATGATTATAGATCAATGTGGTTATTCTATCTGCTCTGCTGAAGAAGAAATGAAAGGCGAAGGTCGAAGATAACTCAATGAGAAGATGAAGAAGAGAATGAGAGAAAGAAATGAGCAGGCAAGAGAAACACAAAGAGCTAAAAGGGGAAGTGAGCAAGAGAGAGAGAGAGAGAGAGAGAGAGATAGAGCGGAGCGCCGATAGAAATGATCGCCTTTCTATGCGATTTTCACACATACAAAGCCAATCGTCATTCTAGAGTGTCATACTTCCCCACTTTTACATTAATTCACGTAAGTTGCTTTAAGAACTTGCTCAACAGGCATTTCCTTAAGGCTTTCTGTAGCCAAAAAAAAAAAAAATCAGCGCTGCACTCGGATATTCCCACCGTGGCATAACCGTTTACAGCATAATCCATTTGCATATGGCTACAGTTTTGTCCGCCGTTTGCATATGCATGAAGGCGGTAGGCTTCATTGTGAAGCCGAAGCGAAAAACGTAAATGAAAAATAAATGTGAAAATAAAATACGCCCACATAAATTAACGAGCATTTTATTTACAGCCAATCGACACTTTTACCGCTCACTGCTCTCTTTTTGTCATAATTTTCTTCGTATTGGTATTTTTTTCTGCTGATTTTTATTTTTATTGGCGTATAAATTTTAATGGCAGTTTAATTTGCTCGGCACCTTACGCCCCATTTGCATAACTTTTTGCAACAATGAGTTAATTTGCTCCTTTTTAGTCGCAGTGGTTGCCGCCGACTCGTGCTACGTTTTAAATTTAACGTTCAATTAAATTTTATTGTTTCGTACATAATGAAGAAATAAACTGCGCCGCCGGCCACCAGCAGCAGCAACAGACCAACAACAACAACAACAGCAACAGAGGCAAGCTGCAGCATGTCCAATCAGGCGACGCCACCAAATTGTTGCATACCGCAGCGCTGACCTTCGGAATTTGGTTTTTGGCTTTTGGCTTTTTGGATTTAACTGCGCTGCACTTGATTTTTCAATTTCGATCTCGAGCCAATACCCGGCCGAGCGTGCAGACGGCGGGAATATCACTAATATAGTATATAGCAACGTAGACTTATTTATTATTGCTGGCAGTAGTTGTAGAAGGAATATCACTAATGTTAAGTAAATAATTATTAAATTTAAAAACCGATCAATATGTTTGATGAGCTTCAGCTATTCCAAAATTAATTAATTATAAAGTAATTATTTTATATTTTATATTTTATATTTTATATTTTATATTTTATATTTTATATTTTATATTTTATATTTTATATTTTATATTTTATATTTTATATTTTATATTTTATATTTTATATTTTATATTTTATATTTTATATTTTATATTTTATATTTTATATTTTATATTTTATATATTATATTTTATATATTATATTTTATATTTTATATTTTATATTTTATATTTTATATTTTATATATTATATTTTATATTTTATATTTTATATTTTATATTTTATATTTTATATTTTATATTTTATATTTTATATTTTATATTTTATTTATAAAGTAATTATTTTATATTTTATATTTTATATTTATATTTTTGATTATTATTCAAACTAAGTCATGTGCCCAATTTATTTCATAAAACGTTTTCAAATTTAATTATTCAGCCAAAAACTAATTGTTTTTTGGTTTTGTTGAATATTTCAAGGCTTCTCTAGGTGAAGTTTGCAACGATTTCGGGCTGTTGACCTGACGATCTGAGGCCATGACTTGACCCATTATGAAGTCGCGAAGTCTATTTAGATATTTTTCAATTTTTCAATTGGAAATAGGAAAGGAAACTTATTCGCACGCAAGCGCTTAAAAACTTTTAAGCCTAAGAAATGATATTATAATAAGTCTTATCATCTATCATTTAGCTAAATGAACCAATTATATTGTCAGATTTCAGATCTGTTTACTTCTAACCACATATAGGCTGTCGATATACATTTACTTTAAATGGATTTACTGGCAGAGCTAGCTAAATCTGCCAAAATCAACGAGTTTCAAGTTCAAATTTTGCTAACTATGCTAAATTCTTAAACTAGAGAAACCGGAAAACAAAAGTTTTCCTGTTTTTTTTTTAGTTTAAAGTTAAAAACTATTTATTTATTTATTTATTTTTTTAATAATAAAATTGTTTAAAAAAAAAACAAAACATTCATGCAGATCTTCCCATATTTAATCTTGCAACTTCGTTTTGTAGCTTTTTGGTTAAGGTATAAGCTAGCCTTGCATTTGGCAATACTTTGGCATGCATTCCAAACTCTTTTTTTTCCTTGTTGGGGATTTTGCAGTTTCGCTGAGTTTGTTTGCGGTATTTAGCTTGTGTCTGGCTGTCTGGCTGCCTGGCGGGCGGGTAACGCCCCAATCCAGAGTATCATTTGTTAATTATGCGTATTATTTGCAACATACTTTTATGTAGCTGCCTCGGTCAAAGATTGAGCATGTAATTTAAAATCCGAAATTCAATTTTGGCCTCTTTAGCCAAATGGATGAAAGACCTGAATACCTGATGCCGCGGGCAAGTCAAATATTTCTGAACAGATTGCGCATACGCCCTGTGTGTGTGTGCCCTTTAACTACGTTTGCGTTTATTGCGAGGGAGCTAATAAATATTTCCAAATAGTTGATGATAGCAACGAATTTACTTAATTTTTATTATATTTCTTTACTCTGTTTTTGCTTTGGCCTACAATTTCCGGCTGCAGACTCCCCACGAAGCGCACGCATTTTAATGATAACGTTTTGCTTTTGTTTTCCTCTCTTCGGTTGGCTTTGATTTGAGTTCGTGGCTTAATTGCGTTTCAGTTGCGGTTTAATGAACTTGGCCAAAATGGCAAGGACATGCACGGCACGGCACGGCACGGCACGGTTTGGCGGTGGTTTCGGTGGCTCGATTACCGATTAACATGCACCGTTTCGGTTGTCAGTAATCAATTAAAACGGCGTCAAAAGCAGCAGCAGCAGCAGCAGCTGTTGTTTTAGCCACGTTAAGCAAATGCGTCAACATTTCGCTGCTAAATTAATGATGGGGCTCATGCTCAATTTTCGAATCACAGCAAACAAAATAACGAAATTAAATTCATAAATATCGAATGATATTTTTTACTTTGGCCATACGCCCACAGCTGCAATTCCGGCTAAAAGACAATTGCCAAAAATTAGAAAATGAAAAAAAAATGGTGTATAATTTGGCACGTTACGCATTGTTTTCTAATTACTCAACTTGAACTTGGCGCTAATCAAGCGTTTATTTTGATATTTGCTTATAATTGGTAATTGTATTATGGCTATTTATAAAGCCTGACCTTTTGTGTTCTTAAGCCACAGCCGAGCCGAGCGAGCAGCTACTGGCTCAAAGGCCGAGCAATTAATGGTTCGCCAATGTTAAGTGCAAGTCTTTGGCGTTATTTCTTCTTCTTCCACTTGATTTGCCTTGCTGTTGTTTTCGCATCTTCTCATCTGCTGCTGCTTGGCTTTTTTTTTTGCAGATAAGTACATTAAGTTTTGGCCATCTAATGATACAAAGTCATAGAAATAATCTCAATGATAATGATCTTGCCAGCATTGTTGTCATACAGATATACCCTGTATATTTATGAGCTAGTTACAATAGGGGTATATAGGGGTGGTATGGCGAAGAACAAGGGTTCAATTAATATTACTTTTTAGATTAATCTATGGATTAATCTATAAAACTTTTTTGCATATAATTTGCTATATTTTTTATGTTTTATTTAGTACTAATAAAAAATAAAATAAATTAGAATAACCAGGGTGACAGCGGAATATGCTTAATTTATGGATTAATCAATCAATTATTTATCCAATTTATTGATTATATATATACATATCTATCTCAATTATATTTACAAAAAATTTACATTTAATTTGATTAATATATAAGAGTTTCGCTTTAAGATTAATTGAAAGATTAATCGTGAAATATATCATTTATTGAATTAAGTATCACATTATTTCAAGTATTTCTTATTATAACCACAAATATAGGGTATTCCCACTTCAATCGCCAGTCTCGATTAAATAATTCTCTATTAATTTGATATTTATTTATTTTTATTTCGCGTCAGACAAACAATTAAAAACGATTACAGTTTTTTGAAAGATTCTTTGCTCCACACAGAAATAGCTTTAAGATGCGCAAATTATTCTAAATTGAGTTGTTTGAATTGTGCGATGAGTATTACGTACAAGTTTAGATGTGATGCCGCCGAATGGCTGGCCGGCTGGCTGGCCGGCTGGCCGGCTGGCTGGACGGCAACAGGAAACCCCCAGCACATGCTGGCTGGAGAGTTTGCTTAGCTAATGAATAGCGCCTGGCGGGCATAAAATTTCTAATGCAAATATCAAATCTCTGTGGAATGCCAGCTATGTAAACACCTTCGGGCTACAGGTTAAGGTGCAAAATTGTTTTTATTTCAGTTTTTTGCATGGCCTAAGATTGCATTTTCCATACAGCAGCCACATCCATCATCAGTCCGCAAATATCAAACATAATTAACTATGAATATTCATCGAAGCCAGCGACAAATGCGCCGACTGCCTAATTTATGGTGAAAGTGTCTTGTTTTCTATGTTTATGTAACGAGCTGTACATTAGTATATATTTTTATTGAATTAATTTAAATGTGCTTGGGCCTGCGCCTGAGCCAGACTTGCGACCTGTCCACAAATTAATTTAGTTAAACTGGCCGACGATTAGCGCATAGCCAAATAAAGCAGGCCAAATTAGTCAAGATTTAGCCGAATATTAGTGAATAGTCAAATGACACGAGCCGAAAATGGAGAGCTACCATGAAATTTATTAGCGACTTGATGGACAAAGATGTTTATTTATTTGATATAGAAGAACTGGATAGAAAAATATATAGCAAAATATATTTAATGAAATAATTGAAGACTAACTGAATTCATCTAATTATACATTTTTACTTTAGCTAAAAATAGGATTAAAGTGAAAAGCTTTGAAAGCACACTATATTTTATACACTTTGCTAAAAGCTTTTTTATGATTGAAGCTCTGTTTATGAAAATCAGACTTCCCTTGCTCAACTTACAGCTTAAAAATTCTAAAAGCTTTAAGCTCAAGCTTTACCTCCTTTCAGCTAGTGTCATCACGTCTTAGACAAACACTGGAACACTAAACAAATTACTTTGAGCACTCACACACACACAGACAGTTATAAATACCAGAAACCAGACAGAAAGCAAAAAATAGATAAGTTGACTTGTAGGGCACTTGAACATGCCAAAAATAGATAGTTCCCTTTAAACGCAAGTACATAGATCTAGCTTGGGCTTGAGACTCATCAACATTCTTGCTGCGGCATACTTCCGATTGCCTTTTAAGAGCCAGCACAAAAGATCTAACTGGCCTGAGACAGATCTCAGTGTCAGGTCTTTGACAAGTGCGCAGCAGCAGCAGCAGATGAGACCCATGCGAAACAGGAAAGAAACAGCCACATGACATAAGAAATATGATAATACATATACATTACGACTGCTCTTACAAGTGTAGCATTGTAATGGGGCCCCGTTGGCGGGCACGACTTGACCTCAGCGTGTTAATTGCTCTTTGCCAGCGCCGGGGTCTACCAACTGTTAATCTCTGCCTAAATGCGTACAGCCAGAGGGCGGGCTCGATGCTCGCCAGCTAATGTTAATGTTAATCTTAATGTTAATTGTGGTTGTCTGTCTGCCTTGTATATGTGGTGCTTCGCCCTTTGGTTATGCTCTCGCACTTGTCTTTCGCCGCGATGCTACCAATTGCGCGTACAATTGACCTCGCATTCATCTGCGTCCACTTGACCAGTTTTCTTCGTGGCCAAAAGCGTGAGTTTTTCTTTAGCGGAAATTGGATTCCAACTGTTTATTATTGCTGCTGCTGCTGTTGCTGTTGTTACAATGTTGCAAGAATAATTGAGCTGCGCACTGTAATGTTTTCATTGTTGATCGTCCAAAAATTAAAGCACCTAATGGGAGCTCGCGGTGTCAATGGCCATCAATTATTTATATTAATTGTTCACTCAGTGCTGCTCGAAAATGCCAGCTGATTGGCTTTGTTCACATATAAGTTACGTATATATGTATATTAAATAGATATGTATATATATATTCTTTTAAAATTCACAAGGGCTTTTGAGTGTTTTTTCCGCGCTTTTATTTTAATTTAATATTTTTTATGAATAAATTTTTATGTTGGTATGATTCAAAAACTTATTTTTGTAATTTTAATATAAAATGATACTTTTTAATCATGTATTTAAAAGCTCTTAATATTTTTATTTGTAGAATTTTTTGTGCATTTTGAAATTAATTTTCCCTTTTAATTTTATAATTTTTTCAATATATTTTTGTAAGATTTGTTTTTTTTTTAGTTAAAAGATAATTGTTTCCATTTTCAGTATTATTTAATTTTTAATTATTTTTAGTTGTTTATGTTACTTTTAGTTCTCCTATTGTTTTTTTTTTTTTGAATTATTTTTATTAATTCGATATATAATATATATATTTATGTAATGACTTATAAAATACTATTTTTCCTATTGCCTCAAACTGATTGGTATAGTTGTAATATAAAATATATTGCGTACTTTCAGGCTGATGATAACAAAATAAAACATTTTATATGCAGCCCAAAAGGCTGCAATTTTTTTTTAGTAATTATGAATAAAACCAAATTTATATAAACTTATATGCACACTAATAATATTAATATTAATAATAATAATATTAATACCTTTATATACTTTTATTACAAATTTATTATTATAATTTTTTATATTTATAGTTTATCAAATATTTTAATACATAAATCTTCTTTCTCTTTTATTTATTTATATATGTAAAAATATATATAATTTTTCTCTTATCGATATTTAGTTTTTAAAGCTTTAAAAAATAAAGTAAATTTTAACACATATGTCTCCAAATACCTATACATCTCAATAATCCCTATCCCTGCTTTCATAAGTGTCAACAATTTTCTAGGAAAGAAAAATTAAAATTGATATTCAATTGAGGAACGTGTGAGGCTAACTGCTGAGGCTCAGCTAATAAGCGAGAGCAAGAATTGCATGACAGCTGTCAATATGCTGAAAGACAAACTCGTAGCTGAGCCGAAGACTCATAAATGAGTAGCAGCAGGGCAGCAGCAGCCGCATGTCAGCTGGAATATGCACAATGTAAATTCGATTTCGTCTGCTGTTGCCTCGACTCCTTGTTGTAAGTATGGAGTTATGCATTTTAGGGCTCGGCTCCTTCAAGTGAGCATCTGCTGCTTGGCATACAATATCTGAACGGGCTGCCGCCTTGAAAATAAACAAAGGCCAAAGAGCTGCGAGCACACACAGACGTCTCTCACATCGATACATTTGGCACACTTTCCGAGTGCTGTCCACATGCAGCACAAGTACTCGATGTATTGAGGGGCGCCGAGAGTGGGGGACTTGAACAAGGATACCAAAGGCGAGCGAGCAGCGTACCACATGGCTGCCAGAGATGTCGATAAGATGTTGCTAAGAAGGGCGCGCACACACACACTCACACTCGCACACCCATATCAAATTGTGAAGGCAATGTCCGAGCAACTGAGTGGTGGCTGAGGCAGCGGGAGGGGCGCGTATTATGGCGGGGTAATACGCTTACACATTCATAAACATGAGAATTCAAGCAATCTAAATGCCAGTGGCACATGCGACTATTGACAAATCATTAAGGTATGGCTCAAATGCGCGGAGCAAGGGCAGTCAGCCTGTGTCAGCTTGTCAGCCATACCCCAGCCCCAGCCCCACCCCCATCGTCATGCCGTCTGAAAATATTTGCACAAATATTTGTGTTACTTTTTGCAGAGCATTTCAAGTACAATTTCGAGTACACACTCAAGCGTATAAACGCACGGCCAAAGGGGAGCGCAGCTCGCCAATAGGGTGACTATTGTTAGTATTACTTTTGCTTTTTTTCTCTTCCTTTTTTTTTGGCATACACTGCCTGGCCTGCGGGGTGGCATGGGCTTTGGGTGGGAATGTGTAACAAAAATGAGGAATTTATTATAATTAATAAGTAGGAGAAAGTCGCAGTTGATGAGTTTGGCATGTTTTAATAGGCAATATGAGCTCAGTTAAAAACTTTCAATTAGCAAATCAAATATTTGATGTAGAGAGACTCGTGAAAATATATAAAGCTTAAAGTGAAAATATATAAGGTATTATAAGATATCAGCATGATATATAGATTCAGTTAATTTTGTAATCAAAATTAATTATTTTTAAATAAGAAACAAAAACTGTTTTTAATAAGGAAATTTTTAGAAGAATTATATAATTTATATACATATACTTGGTATAACTAAAATCAATATTTCTATATGAAATATAGAAAGCTTTACATATGATTTAATAAATTTAATATAAGAAATAAATATATTTTAAAAATATGATAAATAAGTATAATACAAAATTAATTAAATATATTTAACTAAATAATGTAAATATATATTTATTTAGTTTATTATATATTACTTTTCTAATTATTTCTTATATTTATAATTTTTTATTATATATTTTATTTATACATATTTATTATTATATTTTTTATATTTTATTTATTTATAATATTTTTTTATAAATCTTTCCTGGTTTTACTTTCCTACATTTCCCAACAAAATCGCATATTAAATTCGTTTCACTCGTCAACACATTATTCCCTTTGCTGTTTACTTTTACTTTTGCATGCACCTTACTTTTACCTCCCTCTCTCTCTCCCTCTGCCTCTCTCTCTCTCTCTCTTTGCTTTATGAAAAGTACAATTTGATTGCCCCCTGGGTGGGTTAACGTCCATCTACCTACGCTGCCCATCACTTTCACGCTTTAGTCGAGAGCGAAAAAAAACCTTACTGAAATATGAGATTTTTAATTGCAATATTTCCGAGCTGAGTCAGCAAATAATATTTTTTAATTGAAATTCATTCTCATTGTCTGCGGCTAAGCAGAGAAATTGTCACATTGAATGTTAATTAAGTGTCCAACCCCCAGCGCAGAGGCGGGGAGCAGACGCCGACTGATTTACGTACTTTAATTAGAAAAGTTGTGAGCGTAGGAAAAACAATTTTCCCAGACATTTCTCCCCGAGCTGTGGAAAATAAAACTGTTCACAAATTGCGAAGGTTTCCGATATTGAATCCATCTATAGCCTCGGCTCGCCAGGGCCTTTGACTTGCGAACAAGTTTTACAATTTCCGGCAAAAAATATATAAAATAGACCGCACAAGCGGCTCTTGAAGGCAATTGTTGGCGTGCCCGACATAAATCTCCAGAGTCTGCGCTCGGCAACTAATTATGCCAGAAAACCCGAAATTTCCGGCTACCTGCCCTCGCCGACTCAGTTCTCAACCATTTTTGGATGATTATAGTTTATGGCGCACAGATACGACGAGGAGTGAGAGATGAGAGCTGCGAGATGAGCCAAGCAAATGACTTTTTTCTACACTCGAATGCCGCACAGAGAGTGTCTTCTCGGAACGTGGCCGTGGTTCAGCTATTTGCATGAACTCTGACCCCGGCTAAGCCCAACAAATGCTCATTAGTGGGTCACGTGCCGGCGCCACCTTATCAGACGCTTTGTGTGGGTGTTAACAGCGAGCGCCTTGAACAAACACAAATTATGCTCAAGGGAGCAAATATATTAAGATATATACACACATATATATATGTGTATATTTGTAGACTAAAGTTACATAAAGGCCGACCCACCCAAAGCTGCGAGCTAACGATTCCAATCAACTGCCAAATGTGAGCCATAATCAAGGAAAACTCGTATGCAAGGGAGTCGAGTCCCCCCCTCCCTTGTGCCTGCCTGTCTGCCTGCTGCCAATTAATATATCAAAACCGAATGCAGCCTGCCTTTGAGGCTGCCCAGTTGCAGTTGCAGTTGCAATTGCAGCTGCCCAAAAAGTTGGCAAATGCAGTGCCACATTTAGTTGCACAGCAGGAGTCACAGACGGAATCTCAGTTTCCGATACGCATCGAGACACACCCACACACACACACACATGGCATTTATGTACACCTGCCGCTGTCCATTTATCATTGTGTGTGTGTGTGAGTCCAGTGCACAATGGAGTTAAAAATCAATTTTTAGCTGCAGTCTCACCAAGGCAACAATTCGGCTCAATTGTTCAAATTTGGCATTATGTTTGCCAGCCAAACAGTTCAGGCGAGTCATGTGAAAGCGGGCGAGTATTGCGGCTCAAAATAAAAGGTATTTGTATGCCCTGTAAAGTGACTAAGGCGAGTGTGGTGTAGTAAAGACTGCAGACTTTATGTGCATATAAAAAGTTATTTAATTTCAATGAAAGCTAGAGTAAGTTTTTGATAAACTTTTATATACCATAAATGGACTCAAAAAAGATTTTTTAAAATGACAAAAGTCTGACTGAAAGACTTCACTCTATGCCCCACTACAGAGTATCTACAAGTGTAACCCTCCCGCACTGCGCACAGGTTTTCGCATTGTTCTTGCAGTGTCATTTTTTATGTGTCGTCAAACGAAAATCACATTGAAAATTCCCTTTAAGAGATTTAATTGATATGAAAGTACCTTTAGATCCGAGTTGATTCCCATTTGGCTGGGCCACTTGCCCGCTGCGAGCAAAGCAATTTATATTCGTTTATCGTTTATCGCCTTTTTGTCGGTGCTATTTTTAGTCCGGGTCCAAGCGCACCCAGAGGAACGCGCAGCGTAGCTAGAAAAGATAACACAATAAATTAGCCAAAATGTCTGGTGAGGCGGCGTTTGGGGAATACCCCTAGCCCAAAGACAAATAGCAGACATCCTCCACCCGCGCCAGCCCTTGAGTGTCGTTAAAGAGAAACCACACGGCCGCCCCCGACCAGCTATTGATTTAAAATTTATCAGTTTTACAGTTTGTACACTTTAAGAGCGGCGACAAGGTGAAGACTGCCTGCTGAGTGGATGGCGGAGGGAGGCTAGAGGCTAGAGGCAGGAGCAAGAGATAAAGGAAACCAAAGCCGCCGCATCCTGTCTGCCAGTTGCCAGACAACGTCGCCGATATTGGAGCTCAGCGCTGAGCGAAACTCAATTCAATTTGCCAAGGCTTAGACGGCAGCCTGTGGAAAATTAATAGCCAAATCACATTAGCACGCGACGACGGCCTATTATACGGGCTACCCCAAATGCCTCGAACAGGGTAGCAAAAAAAACAACAAAAAACGAAAAAGAAAATCACAAATGCGAAATTTCCTTTGGCTTTGTCGGCGCTTTGGCAAATTGTTAAGTGCAGGGCATAAAAAATGCAGAAAATGCTAAAATCGAAGCAACGAATTATTAAGTACCCTATGAAAAGCATATTTGTGATAAGTTTGATATATATAAATGAAAATATATATGTACGAAGTGATGGCAAGGAAAATAAAATAATAGATTATAACATTTATTAAGATAAAATTGGAATTTAAATATAAATTAAATTAAAATTTTAATTTTAATTTAACTGAAATATTTTTTAAAATTTTAATTTTAATTCAATTTAAAAAAATATTTAAATACAAAATAAAAATACATTTTTTTAAATATTTATCTTTATTTTTTAATTTATACATATATTTATTATTTAGTTTTTTTTAAATTTATTTATTTTAACATATTTTTCTTCATATATATATTTTTTAAATATTTAATTTTTGTATACTTATTTTTTAAAATATGTATTTAATTTTTTATATTATTTTTATAATTTTTCAAATTTATTTATTTAATAAATTTACTTGAACTACATTTTCCGCAGTCTCTTGCAACCACATGCCCGCCTGCAGAGTATCGAAAGAGTCAAGCACGCATGACAATGGGCCAACCCCTCGTCTATGCGCGAAGGGTTTTCGTTCTAGTTGGACAACTGTTGAAAATTGCAAATTGATGCTGAAACTGTATTGAAGCGACATTGATTTAAGCCCCAGAAACTTTATAGCCAAGCATCAGCGACTCTTAACTAACTTGGCAGACATTTAATCGAATTTGAAGTGCAAGCGGACTTCAAAATAAAACTTATTGAGCAGAGCAACAGTTGAATTCAATTTACGGCTAATTCATATAGAGTGCTATATATATGTACGTATGTATGTATGTATGCATATTTCCCATTTGCCCACAGTCAGACAGACTGTCTGTCGCTGGGTTTAGATGATGATTCGCGCTTGGCTGGGTTTAATGCTGATGTTTTAATGCAGCAGTCGGACAGAGCAGAGCACATCATAATAATGCTATAAAGGACAACATGTGTGTGTGCATATATGTATGCATGTCTCTGTGTGTGTGTGGTGTTTGCTTTTATCAATAGACATGAAAAATAATGGCATGAACTATCCAGGGATTGACAGCACAGCCCGCATCTCGTTGCTAGGACAATAAATGAGAACACAAACACACACACAGACATACACACACACATCTACATAGTTGCTATTTGGTATATGGTCATTGGAATAGCTCCTTTGGGTCTGTTGCTTTCTGCATTGACACTAATAAAAATCGAGTTTCGTGCCCCACAGGACATCGCAATATGAGCTGCAAGTTCATTTGCCACCATGGAACAATGCACATATTATGATTGGACTTTGGTCTTGGCTGCCGTTCGAGTCTCGCACTGGAGGCAACATGAGACAACAACGTGAGACGAGACCCTTCAGCAGCCAGCTGGCCAGTTGCGGTTGGTCTGACTTGGGCAATTGCTCGGGCACATTTGAAATGCGTCAAGAATTTCAGGCAGTTTCTTGTGGTTTATCCACGCATCTGTGTGCGTGCGTGTGTGTGTGCGTGCAACAAGTTCGCCAAGGTTGTCATCATCAAATGTGGTTACAATATTAATTGCATTTGACAGCAGCATGCATCAAGCCAAGTTAACGATAACAACGTGAGCTGCTAAATGCAGTGCTTGAAAATCATGTTGAGATTAAAGCAGAAGCAGCCGGAAGTCATGTCAGTTACGCATTCATTGAGCATCCCACAGGACTTCTATTGTCTGTATATAAAGACAACCCTTTAGAGCGCCGTGGGCTTAAACCCTTTGGGAATTACAAGCTCACTCCCTTGAAAAAAAATGCTTTTAATGTAATTTAAAAGTCTAAAATCAAATTTTAAATTAGCCAAAATTTTGGAGTTGGCCTATTGGATGTGTTTCCTAGGGCGTAATGATGGACTGGAAGATACCCAGTACTGATTTATATATGTATATTATACTAAAGATTTCAGTTTTTATATACATAGAAAGGACTACTAAAGTAGGCATCTTGAGGACCAATTTTTTATACATTCTGCAAGAAGTATACCCATAAAACTTTTTCCTAGCTATCATATGATACCTAGTTATTTAAGATTCTACATTTAAGAGATAAAGGCAATAGGTTCAATGTTTTATCTTAAATTTTATGTATTCATCGAGTACTTTTCCCCCTTTCCTCCACAAAACTTCATTTTCTACAGGGTATATTGGCATACGAAGCGCTAAATCAGCAACAGCAACCAATATCCAAGACTTGAGCTAAAGTTGAAAAGTCCCAAGACAAACACAAACCCAATTTTATTGAAACAATTGTGCAGACGCGTTTGCCTACTTCAATTACGAGGCACTTTCAATAGCTTCATTACACGAACAGCAGCGCGCATGAGATTTGCATGCAGCTGGGGGGATGATATGAGCATAATAACATTTTTCACACACTCCCACGAATGTCCGCCCTCACGCCGCACGGCCACATAGTTCGACCGAGGTCTAATGCAATATCTTCAATAAAATTTATTGAAGTAGAAGGCAACGCGGGGCGTCTACGGCTCGAACCCACCCCTGACATGATAAAACGTGACAAATGCGAAGCTGTGCGGATTAGTTGAGAGCTGGAAAACTGAAGAACTGACATAGAAGAAGAAGAAGAAGAAGGAGCAGCAGCAGAAGAGATTGGTACCCAGCTGCGCGTTGACTCGGCGACGCGCTTTAAATTCATTTAAAAATGCATTTCCATTAGATGGAATTTGTTAAGCGATTTGAACTGGCACCGCCCCAACCCCAAGCCCCAGAGAGGCCCAGACCCTGAATGCACTTGAACTTGTGCCTTATCAGAGAAAAAACACCCACACACACACACACACAGACATACACGCCGAACAACTGTTCGAATTTGTGTGCAATTGTTCGTGGCGGAGTTGAATTTCCCGACTTTTTTTCTTCCATTTTCCATTTTTCATTTGCCTGAAGAGGCGCTCAATTAATTATGCGCGTTTTCAAACGCTTCACTGACTTAATGATAACATAACTGGGCATGGATTAGGGGTAGACAGACGAAGTCTGAATACTCTTTACTATATATATATACCTATATATATGTATATATCCCAATTGAGTTTGGCCTTTACTGAGTGAAAAATAATATTTTAAATATATTTACAACATTTTCTGGGCAGCTTGTGCTTCGTTTCTTTACCTTCCCAAGGCCAGAGCTATGGCAAAAGCTGTTTGTATCGGGCCATTGTGAATTGTTTATAAATTTTTTGTTTATTTTTACACATTGCTTTGAATTAAGCAAAAGTCTTTGCCCAAGCCAAATTTATGGCCTTTTAATAAGGTTACACTACGACTGCCTAGCGCTGTATATGAGCTAAATGGGATCTGGTTCCAGATTTTATGAGCAACTTGAACCAGATCTTTTTCTCTACGGCATAAATACATATCTATATAGCTTTGTTTCCTGCTAAAATTGCCTTTAGCTCTTATATTTCATATTAGCATAAGTGAAACTCAGCTGGAAATATATTTGCTACTAAAAGAACTTTTATCTGCTCCACATTAATTTTAAAAATACTAAATAATATAAAAAAATTTAAAAATAGTTTAATAAAGATTAAAAATATAACATAACTATATAATAAATTTACAATTTTTATGACAAATTGTACTTATATTTAAACTAAAGTTTTCTGAGTCAGCTCAGCCAACTTATTTATCTTATACCCTTACATATCTCTTGACAAATTCCTAATGCCCTCCAGTTAGTGTATCGCCAACCAAGGCCAAATCTCAGAGCTCAAACATAAACTCACTCGGAGGCAAACACAAGTGTTTTATGCTTGGCTTATGGACGTTTCATGTTCGAACTAAACGTGCGGCGAACGCTGCCCGCCCAGGCTCCTACCGCATTTATGGTTGCCGCTTGGGCGCTGATAACTTAACGGCATCAAGCACTTGAAATATATATGTGTATATATGGCTGTCCCTGCCCCACACTCTCTCTCCCTCTCACTGTGAGTGCCTATGGCATTTCCTGCTTTTTTTTTCATGACCGTCGCTGGAAAATTGATTTCGTTTTAATTGTTTCTCGTTGCACTCGAACGCATTTTGCAGTTCGTGCATGAAGTGAACAGAAATGTGAGTAAACGAAATGTACTCAAAGTCGATTGGAAGACAACATCTAGCCAACACTTCGATGGCTGCTTGCGGGAGTCCCGCCAGCCGACTGTCAACCGAAATGAATTCATTAGGCATTTTGTGTCTCTCATGAAACGATGATTCCCAGAATTTCGCTTTGATGAACATTTTTTGCCACAATATTTATTGATTTTCAGAGTTCGCTTTTATGTAACTTAGTTGTGTTCTATCTAAGTGTGTGCGAGTGTGTGTGTGTGTGTGTGTGTGGCACATTTAAGAAAACACCCCTGAAATTGTTGTTTGGCATGGAATACCGCCCCCGGTCACAGCGGGTAGCGGCTCGATTCCTTCTTCCTCTCTCTCGCTCTTGGGCCTCTGGCAATTTATTTGCTCTGGGTCTCTGGCCGCTCAATAATAAAGTCCTCTAAATCTTTTTTGGTCAAATTGCATTTGGGTTTCGTTGAGCAGGAATTAAAAGGATACGCCGTGGCTCCCCTCCTCGCGCTGGGGGTTGGAATTCGGCATTTGATTTGCGCAGACAATGTCAACAAGCATACCAACTGGCCCATCAATATGTATAAGTGTATGGCCCCCACCTCACCGCCACTCTGCTGCCTCTAAAATTTTCGGCAAAAATTTATCTGTGTAGACAGCAAAAATTCATGGCCTAAGCCCTGGGCAAACACAAAAGCCGCATTTCAATTGCGGCCATAATATCGAACATAATCTTGTAAAGAGCCGGGGAGTAAGCGCGCAGACACGCCTAATTGTTACTCTGATGTACAGCTGGAGGAGTCCACAATGGAAACCGAATGAAAATTGTTAACTTAAATCCAACAATAAGCATACAAAGAGAAAACTCTTTCATAAAGGCTGGAATAACAAGCTAGAGATGTGTGCGTGACACGAGGCGGCAGGACAGAGTGATGGAAGGGAGCTGAGCTTGACTTGCTTTGGAATGGTATTTTATAGAATATTGAATAAAAAATTTGTAAAATAAATTTTAAAAAATATATAAATAATTTTTAAAAATATATAAATATATAAGAAAACATATAAATAAATAAAAGTATATTAATAAAAAAATATATATAAATAAATAATACAAAAATTTAATAAAAACAACAAATTTATGAATAAAAAAATATATAAATAAATAAAAAAAAAAAAAATATATATATATATATATATATATACATAAATAAATGACAAAAATATAAAAATATGAATAAAACAAATTCAGATAAATTTCTGTATGCTTCTAAAAATATATTTAAGTATTCTGAGTAAATATCTATTGTGTGTGCTCTCATAGCTACAAAATAAGATACAATTGTATCTCTTGCCAGTCTCATTAACATGTTAACAGATAAAATCACATGCAAAAGCAAAATTCTCAAAAATTTTGTTTAAGCTTCTCCACACATCTCAAAATATATCTCAAAGGTTACTTTGTAGCTGTCTAACTCTACGACGCACATTTTGAGGCTCACGAACTCTGCGCATCTCTGCCACACTCAAACACACACACACACACACGTATGGGGAAACAACCGCCTCAGCAGCCTCAATAAGACGCAGATAAATCTGCAATTCTGTACAAAATCAAATGTTTTCAGTTCAACGAATTTCAAATGAGCCAAATAAACAAGCGAAGTCGTCGTCGTCGTCGTCATTGTTGCCTGCCCCAGGGCAGGGCAGCGGCTATACAAATGTATCTTAAAGATACAGCCGAACCGAAAATAACTCATTGTTTTGTTAGATTTGCATCTACTTATTTAGGCTCCGTGTGCCGGAGCAACATGTTTTGCTTGCGGATTACTTTTGCCATAGATTATGTGCGTGCGATAAGAGAAACTACATATAAGCGTATTTGAATGCCGAGTATTGTTCTTAGATATTGTATTTTAAAACTCTGCCAATGTCTCGCTGTCTGTGTGTGTGTGTGTGTGGAACGCCCTCAAAGTTCTCGTTTTACTTTCATGTTTTCATAGTTCATTATGCGAGTTTAACACATTTCTGGCACACGTGTTGCACACGTTTGAGGGATTAAACGCAGACGGGATTTGCTGCCACAAAGGATTTGCAAGTAACGGAAATATTAGCTACATCAAGCAGCAGCAGCAGACGATGAGGGGGCAATGAAGGCGCACAAATTCTGCGCGCCATTTCAAAATTAATTAGAGCCTGCATTGTTCCAACCATTTCTCAGCTGTCCTTCATCATCACTAAACGAGGCTCCCTCTCTCTCACTCGCCAGCTGTTCGAAGTTCTGGCTGCCGCTGCACACATCCTGTCGCATCCTTTTTAGAACCGTTTCGACATGCCATGACTTGCGGTTTCAAGTTTCACTTTAAAAGGCAATCAATGAACTCGACCCACTCTTATTACGATTATATTTTTTCATCTTTATCTTGATGTGTGCGTTTTCTTCTCACTACAACGAAGCAGGACGAAAAAACTATGAAGCACTGTAATTTTATACTTTGATTTTTTATGAATGTAAACAGGTTTGGCTCGAAACAAGCAACGTAAATACATAAATATTTAATGGAGCGCTGCCAGACTGCACAGCTGCTGGCTAATGAGGCGTATACGCAATGCGCAAAGCATTTGTTTGATCTTCGCTTGTTTCTTTATATGTATTAATAAGCTGTGGCGTCATAAGTGAGGCATTAGAGAAGGAAGCTTTGATGTGGGGGTCACGTATTCTATACAAAGCCTTGATTCATTTTAAAGAATTTTATGGCTGCAATTACTTTTAGTTTCTTATGCGAGTATATTTTTGATTCTAATTAAAAATTAATTATAAATAAAAAAAATATATATATATTTTATAGTAATTTATAAATGATTTATAAAATTATATAAAAAAAATATTTCGTTTAATTTCTTATAATTTTAATATTAATTTAAGCACATATATTTTTTATTTATATTTTATAAACCAAATATGAATTTTAATTATTTATAAATATTTTTTTAATATTTCGAAAGACTAAAGAATTTTAAAAAATAATTTGTAAATATTAAAAATTCTGGAAATATTTAAATTCCGTTTCCCCACACCAAGCTCGCCCCTTAAAGCTCTGCTTACCACTAAAAGTAGCTAGACTACGAATATTTAAGGGTAACAAATGGCCAACCCTTAAGCGTGCGTTTCAATTAGAGCTCTCAATTAAAAAGAAAACTGTAATCAAGAAACACGGCCATAAAACCATAACGAAACAAGAAATAATATAACAAAATTAATGCTACAAATTATTTGAATGCAGCTCGAAAACTGAAAAAGTTTCATTTGGCTGCCTTTGCAGTCACAAATTATGACTAATCGTCGTTTCAGGGTGACCATATGGGACATATTTCCGGACGCACACGTTCGCTTCGGGCAAGTCAATTAAATCCAACTAATTGTTATGCAACCCCCCGCTCAGAACGGGAAATAGATATGGAATAGGTTGAAGTTCCGAAGGGCAGGCAACGAAAGTAGCTGCGCTTAATTAAAGCCAATGACTAATGCGAAATTTACACCAAATTTACCTGCGTCATGATAATTTTCTACACAAATTTTCTTTATTAGCTTGCCCCTGCCCCTGGCTGGGCTGAGTTGAGCTGCGTCGCCGTCCAGGTAGGCAATTCCTTTAACCACGGGCCACACACCAAATTATTTACAGTCCATCCATCAAAAATGGAACACAAAAGCCGCCGAAATGGCAAAATAAGCGAACATATGGCCAACAATTTGGCAGCAAAGCGCACAGCCGATGAGGGTAACTGCGGACAGATCCTAACTGATGCTGCCTAACTGCGATACGCTCTTGCAGCAAATGAGTGATTGAAATGTGAACTAGAGATGATTGAGATTATCTTTTGCAGATTAGCATTTGTATACAGAGAGCTGAAGAACCAAAATGTGTGGATTGTAGAGAGTAGATATTCATTCCTTCATTAAGTTCTATTCATATGCAGCTATTGTAGTTTGAGCTATAAGCAGTATATGAAGCTAACATGATATATGTATCAGGCATAGACAAGTATAGTAAGTATAGTATATATATATATATATATATATATATATATATATATATATATATATATATTTATATATAGTATGTATAGTATATGTACAGGCATAGACAAGAGTATATTCAACATATATGACCAGCAGTTGCTGCTCTGTAGTATAGAGAGCATAGAGATAGAATTGCCTAGGTTACTATGATCTAGGATTCATTGCCAGCAGTCAAGATTGCCCTCACTATATCCTATTTCCCTTTCTCTCACTCTGTCACACTGTCTTTCTTTGTCTCCCTTTCTCTCATTATCTCTCTCTCTTCCTCGTTTTCGTTTGCTTTCTTTCTCTATATCCGTCGCTCTTTCTCTATCTGCGTGTGTCTTTCTCTATCTCTCTCTCTCTCTTACTCTCTCTTTCTCTCTCTCTCACTTTCTTTCTTTTTATCCTTCACTCTTCCACTGTTTCTCTGCATATATCTACATATCTCTCTCTCTCTCTCTCTCTTCCTCTGTCTTTATCTATATGTCTGTCCCTCTCTCTCTTTCTTTCTCTGCTCACTCTCTCCCTTCCTCTTTTTATTTCTGTCTCTTTCTATCTCTCACTCTTCCTCTATTTCTCTGTGAATATTTGTCTCTCTGATTCTCTCTCTTCCTCTCTGTATTTTTCTCGTTCTATTTTTCACTCTTCCTCTGTTTCTCCGTCTATATCTACATCTCTCTCTCTCTTCCTCTGTCTTTATCTACATGTCTGTCTCTCTCTCTCTTTCTTTCTCTGCTCACTCTGTCCTCTCTCTCTTCCACTTTTTATTTCTCTCTCTTTCTATCTCACACTCTTCCTCTTTTTCTCTGTGAATGTTTGTCTCTCTGACTCTCTCTCTCTCTCTTTCTCTCTTCATCTCTCTCATTTCCATCTCTCGCTCTTCCTCTGTTTCTCCGTCTATGTTTCTGTCACTCTCTCTCTCTCCCTCTCTCTACCACTCTCATTCTCTCTCCCTCCCCCTTTCTTAAACATTTGTCATAGCTTTTATGCAACTATTTTTTTATTGCAACCCATTTCCAGTAGTTACAAAACCTCAACTCATCAACATAGAGCTGGTCGTCTTCTGCCGTTTGCCGGTTCGTGTAGAGAGGCAACTGCAATTCGTGACAGCTGTTAGACGAGGCACCGACTCAATTTGATGGCAAATGTTGTCGACGTTTTGGTCTTTTAGCATAGGTTAAGGCAGTCGACTGTGAAACAATCAAATTTTTGCCTGTATTGTCTGCCCAGAGTTGACAAATTTCACACGCACTCGCAAATGCCATAAAAGAAAGAAAAAACTATATGAAATTGGGCTGGGCAATCAGTTGTTAGGGGAAGGTTACGTCAGTGGAGACGAGCTGAAGAGACAATAGCGAAATCGAGTCCGATGCCAAACAATGACCAGAAGCATTTGTCATAGATAACGGCTGGCTGTGTGCGAGAGGGGCGACAACCCTGACAGCTACTGACTGAATGCACGAAAGAAATGTTATGTAATTAATATAAACGTATTGTGGCAGAGGAGGGAACAGAACATTTTTCAGTCAAGTTCAGATGCGATTGTCTCGCATTACATTTTATTTACACGGAAATGTGTCGCATGTTTGCCCAACAGCGCGACAGGATGTGCGAATCCTTGCCGACGAAATTCAATTAAAGTAAAACACAAGCTTTCCGCGCGGCAACCCTGGCGAAAGGAAAATATTTGCCTCGCCTTGAGTAAATAAGTGCTTAACGGGCTGCCAGCTACTTTGTACTGTTTAATGAGGCAAAATGAGCGAGGAGATGCCGAAAGGATCCGCAGGCAAACAATTAGAAACAGGCTGACAGACGGATGGAAGGACCTGAAACAGGACTCGCTCCTATGGCATACGCTGTAGCTCAAAACTAAGCGGCACGGCTTGAGGACTGCAAGACAGCGAAATCAAATTGCCAGACGTCGCCAGACGCCAATAACAAATTTCAGCGTGCGGACTGTGCGTCCGCCGGCCGACCCAGCAGGATGTGTGCAGACGAAGGAAACTGAGTGTGCCATGAAAATGGGAGTGCAATAGTCAGGTCTTCAGCATGCAGTTTATTTGAGAGTTGTGAAGAAAAGTAGGAAAAGTATCTTATATATGACAGGAGCTATAAAGGGAGAAGATATGAGAAGAGGTCTCTGTCTTTTTCAGGCATTTAGCATGCAGTAGATAAATTCTTTATATAAACTTTGATCAGAAAAAATATCTATATCATATCATCTTTCCTCCATCTTCTATCCTCTATCGTCTAATCTCTATCCAATATAATCTATCTTCAATCTTTTGTCTTAAATCTTCTCATATCATCTATCTTGCATCTTCTATCCTCTATACTCTATTGTCTAATCTCTATCTTCTATCCATTCTGGTCTATCTTCAATCTTTTATCTTAAATCTTCTCTCTTCCATCTGCTATCTTGTATTATCTATTATCTACTTTTCATCTCCCATCATTTATATTTCATTTCCATCTTCTATCTTCTACCTTCTACTATCGGGTACTTTCTATCATCTGTCATCTATCTTCCATCTTCTATCTGCTGTCTTCTATCTTCTATCGTTCCTGTTCTATATTCCTGTTCTATATTCTATCTTCTATCTTCTCTCTTCTGTCATCTATCTTCTATCATTTCTGTTCCATCTTCTACCTTCTACCTTTCTACCTTCTATATTCTATCTTCTATCTTCTATATTCTATCTTTTATCTTTTATCTTCTATCTTCTATCTTCTATCTTCTATTTTCTATTTTCTATTTTCTATCTTCTATCTTCTACCTTCTACCTTCTACCTTCTACCTTCTACCTTCTACCTGCTACCTTCCATCTTCCATCTTCTCTCTTCTGTCATATATCTTCTATCCTCTCTGTTCAATCTCATGTCTTCTATCTTCCATCTTCTATCCTCTATAATTTATCTTCTATCTTCTATCTTCTACTTTCCTGCTTCTACCTTCTACCTTCTACCTTCTACCTTCTACCTTATATCTTCTACCTTCTACCTTCTACCTTCTGTCTTCTATCTTCTATCTTTAATCTTCTATCTTCTATCTTCTATTTTCTATTTTCTATCTTCTATCTTCTATCTTCTATCTTCTATCTTCAATCTTCTATCTTCCATATTCCATCTTCCATCTTCTGTTCTTTCTTCTTTTTTTTTCTTCCTATCTCTTCACTCCTGTTCCATGCTGCCTTCCGCCCAGCCTGTTACCATGGCCAACACCACGTTCCTACTGGGTCGGCAACGCATCGGGTCCAGTTTCGGGTGCCTCATCTCGTTGGCTGTGTAAACAACAGTTGCCATGCCGCTAAATCAGGCGTGTACAATTTCAGTTTGCTGCATTTTATGCCACACATTTTGTTAATGTTTGCCCCTCCGCCAGTCGCTGCTTCCTCAACTTCCACTTCATCTGCTGAGCTCGCCCTCCCTCTCTCTCTCTGATCTTTGGACATATCGGGGCTGTCGGCCTCGTCTTGGTCGTCGCCGAGTTTTTGGGAATGAAATTTCAAATGTTTGGCAGCAGATGTTTTTTCGTTTTCATTTATTCGAAAATCGGCTTTTATCTTTAACCATTTCGTGCACTCAAAGGCTGGCGCTGATGCGATCTCAACATGCGGCCTTATATATATGTACGCGAGCATCTTCCACTTCTCTCGCTGCTTTTGGCTGGCTCACCAAATTATGATAATGATAAGACATATTGTGTGCCTCCCAGAGCCTAGCGCTGGGCCCCGTCCGTAACTTCCTTTGTCTGAGAGATCCTTTTGTGCTGCGCAGTCCTTTTCACACCCGAAATAAATAAAACTTGTCTAATGAGCCCTGCCTGGTTGCCGATGACGATGCCGATGCCAAGACTTTGATAAGGGCCTCGCATCTAGCCAGGGGCTGGGCGCGTCTGATTTGTCATACAAATTATAGGAGCAGCACTTGGGCATATTAGAGGGAGGAGGCGTGCCCCCGATGCTGGCTGCAGTTGCAAATGCACTCAAAATATTTTAAGCGGGGGCTGCAACGAATCAACTTGCCCTTCAAATCCATTTGACAGCAGAACAACAATTAGGCGAGTATAGAGACGGGCATATACGACTGGCGAATACTGGGTCTTAGCCAGGGAACAAGCTGAGATCTTTATAGGGCATATTCCCTTAATCATAAGATGTTATATAACTAGAGTCTAGCTAGAATATAGCTAAATCTAGCTAGAAACCAAGGCTCAGCTGACTACTGTCAAGCCAATATGCCCGTTCTATGCCTTCTGCATGTGTATTTGAATTACTAATGACATTTGCCAGACGCTAAGTTCTAAGCGCAGCATTTAAACATTTACACGCCACAATTAGGCCAAACAAATTCAAAGTCTGAGTGAATGCAGCTGAAAATGGAGAGGGAAATGTAACGCATTGCAGTTCCGGTTGAGAGCGGAAGGAAACGCGTGCCGTACGCGTGTGAGACGAACCGAATCAATGGAAATAAGCCAGTGTGTGTGATGTGTGTGGGTCTGATATGCAGCAGCTGATAAACTGATAGGCATATATCTATATATATCATGTGTAGGATGGGGCCCAGCTGCAAATGAAATTTGAGTCCGGCGTGCAAAAAATGAGAGCGCACACAGCTGTGTCCTGCATTTGCATGCAAAATTGCAGCTGAGCTAATTAAAGTTGCCTTTTCACAACAATCTTTTTTCAGCTGGAAATTTGTGGGACTTTTTGTTGACACTTCCGCTTCCTGATGCAATTTAGCTGTAACCCAACGCTGTCAATGTCCTTACAAACATCCTTGCTAGCCATGGGTGTTCCTCTGCCGCTCTCTCTGTTGGGATGTCTGGAAATTATTGGCATGCCTTTTAGCTATGGTCATGTCAGCGTGGCCCACCCGCTTGGTCAACATCCTTTTGGCCTCCTCCCGGCGACATATTGAAATTTGTTCAAGGTAAACTCAATTTGCTCGGCCTGCCGTTCAGTTGTGACAAAAGGCGTCGGCGTCGGCCTCTGTTTACTCAAATGAGTAAATACTGTACTCTAAAGTAGCATGACAAATTCCGCCTACTGCACACTTGGCATCTCTGTGTCATTTGTGTCATTTGTCTCTTAAGTTGCGAATTTGCAGCAAGAATGGAACTGCAGATTAACATATGGCATTTGATGGCCATGCTACGTGCCTTGTCTAGTGGGTGTTCAAAGAATGCAGTTTAAGATTGTCGAGACTGAGTTAAAGATGCAGATACAAAAGTATCTCAAGTGTGAAATGGCAATAGAATATGATAGCTCGACTGTTAAGATGTTTTTAATAGCTTTATAATACTAAAATACTATATAATACGCGAAGCTTCTAAGAATGAAGTCAAAGTCAAAGCTTAAGATACAAAAGTATCTCAAGAGTGCAATATATAAGAAATATATATATAAAGTTCATACGGAGAGATGGACGGACGGGTAGACGAAAGGACGGAGTCAGGAAAATTGAGGAACGGACGGGGAAATGTCTGCGACGGTTGAGAGAGTATAAAAAACTAACAAAACATAAATATTGCTGATCAGTATCAGCAGACGAGTCTGTGCAGCATAGATGAAGACATTGTTCGACACATGCCTGATCAGTATCAGTATCAATAGACAAGTCTCATAGCCACGCTCATCTTAAGCTATGTAAATTAAGCTCTCAGTCTAGAGCCTCTCTCTAGAGCTGCAACCCGAACACCTAACGAAGTACAAGATCTTGATCTCTAGCCACTCTTGATCTCTATCCACAACCGTAAATCGATCCATCAGCTTTACACTCTCGTAAAATCCAAGTTTCTTCTCTGTTTACGTTTAGCATTCACATTTCATGGAGCAATGCTCACAGCTTCTGGTATTAATTTCAATTAATTCCCGAAACTTGTGTTTATACACAAACATTTTTGGCTAACTAAATCATGTGTATATACCTCTATATACAGCTGCTATATATTTTCATCAGAATCTGCGATGCTCTGTGAAATTCCGCAAAATATATTTGGTTTAGCTAATTTTAACAGCTAATTTATCAATCAGCCACATGTGCAAAGTATCTAGGTAATTATACAATGTTTGAGATACACACACACACACACACACACCCATTAATTACATTGACCTTGCACACACACACGCACACACTCGAAAACAAGTTCATTAAAGCCTGCCCTTAGCTATCAATGAGCCCTAATCTAATATGTAATATGTAACCCACACGAATATGCATTTCTCGAAAACAAAAAGAGACGAAAGAGAAATAGAAAAAAAAATTAAATTCCCAATCATATTAATGGCATTTACAGCGCACGCTGTGCACAGTTTGTTGCCTCAAGTTCAGCTCCAAAAAGCATCGAACTTGATTTTTGTGTTTTTTATGAGCGGCCCATGGAAACAGCTACAGCTACAGCTACAGCTACAGCTATAGATACTCAGTTGGAGCTAGAGTTGGAGCTTGGTACAAGCCGCTCGGCCGGCACAAGCTAATGAAAAATCAATTTGATGCTAATGCAATGCAGGCGGGGGCGCTTGTTGTTTGAGTAGTTTCGTCTGCCTCCTCTTCTACAGCCTCTCGCTGCGACGGGAGTGAGACGATTCAACAGATACGACAACTGTGCGAGATCAAAAGGTAAAAATGTTGAAAACATTTTTAGCAGCATCATAAAAATGTACATAGATCGCTCTTTTGTTGTTGTTTTAGGTTTGCCCAAATAGCTCGAGTGGCCCTTTTTACTACACACACACACACACACACACATAGATACACTCTCAGCTACATTCACGTGTTGTACTATGGCTCGCAGCAATAAACAAACAAATGGCAACAAAATAAACAAATTGACTCAGTCACAATTGCCCCCGCGCCAACTCTTTGACGCGCTGGATAAACACATCGTCCGATAAATGCATATATAGACACATATACATATATATATATATGTGTGTGTCTGGCTAGATGAAAAGATAGAAATATTCTCGCGTTTATCACAAATGTTGACCAATGGACAGCAAATGCATTGGAGGCTGTGCAAACAATGCACTGGCTTAGCTCAGAGCATGCTCGACTGAAATATACCTCATAGGAAAACGAAAAAAAAGGGAAAATAGCTTGATTTAGATATGGATTGTTGCCTAGCAGTAAAGCGAAATACTTAAGCTTGTAAATAATAGACTAAAATATACTCTATAATAATTTCAAGTAGGCTATGCCTAGTATTTACTTTTAAAAATCGAAAAACTCTTTATAAACGAGAAAGAGCAGCTAAACAAAATTCTACAAAAATCTCCCAAGCTATAAATGCGATTTAGTGAGTCATCTTAAAAGCAATAGCTTAACAACACCTTACATATAGTGACCTAAAGTACTTCAGCCTTCACAATTTTACTGGAGCCGATGCCTAGCACAAAGACTTCAAAGAAGTTATCCATTTATATATAAATAAAATCTTTGCCACCTCCACACCATCAACTCTTCCAACCATCTATACTCTTATTGAAACTCATCCAACCCTTTTTAGTCAGTCTCACTCAATACAGGGTATTCCAAAATTAACACTGCCTGGCTGGCTGGCCAAAGCGTTATTTGTAAAGCTGCACTTGGCCACAAAAGAGTATATATATATATATATATATATATATATATATATATATATATATATATATATATATATATATACTTATATATATCTGTGAATGCGTTCGACTATGCAATGTTTATGTTGGCTAAATGCTATGCTAATGACAGCAACGGCTACCCGTCTTGAGTTTGGCTAGCCATAGACTATGGGCTAATCAAGCAGCTAATAATACGATTTGTGCCAATTACAAAACACGGGCGACGCATTGATTGTTGCCTTTGGCTGATGATTAACATGAATTTGCATTTTGTATTCACAAATCCGAGTCAACTGGAGCTGAGCAACACGCCACGGAAATGCAAATTTCACAGTTCGTTTGAGTTTTTTTTTCTGTTTTTCTTTTTCTATTTTTTTGGACACTAGCGGAAACATTTTAACCGGAAACTGTAGAACATTTGATAACAAGTTTGAAAAAAAAAATAAAGAAAAAACTGAACTGAACTCAAGCAGCTCGATAAAGTTGCTCAAATTTCCGCTATCAAAATGAAATGTTTGTGGTTTGCGGCTCGTAATATGATAAGCATAAATGCCAGCTCATGTAGCAGCCCCATCACAAGATAGACAGGTACAACTTATCCGAGTCCGAGTGTTGCATGCAACGTGACCACAACAAAAAACAAAATATGAAAAGTGCCATGAGACAGCAACTTAAGTACAACATGCAACGGACCAGGGCTTAGTGATGAAGGAGTCTCGGCCAGCCGGCTAACCAACCGAGCAACCAGACAGCCAGCCAGCCAGCTAACCATCCATCAACTTGGCCATGGCCGAAAACGTGTTGAGCGCTGGCCGCAGCGAAAAATTGAAAAGCATCTAATTGGTAATTATGAGCAGAGCGCGTGCTTGTCCACAAAAAAAAAACGTCAGGAGAGGAGCAAAACAGAACACAACATGCAGACAACATACACGAAAATAAAATTTAAAAAACTGCTAAACGCAGCCAGTTGATCGACTTCGAGATACCCGAATGACGTAACTCAAGTTTGATAGGAAGCCAGACTGAAAGGTATTTTTTTTAGAATTTTTTAGTTGACTTTAAATTGTACAAAAAAAAAAAAAAAAAAAAAAAAAAAATATATAAAAATAAATAAGAAAATATTTATTTTTTTTAGATTATTTTAAGTAATAATTTAAATAGTAATAATAATAAGATAAATAAGAATAAAATAATATTTAATGATAACATAATAAAAATTATAAATAAATTATAATACACATTAATGATTAAATAATAAATAGTATTAAAAAAAATAATTAATAGTAATTATACAACAATAAATAATAATTATAAAATAATAAATAATATTCTACAAAATACAAAACAAGGAATTTATATTTATTTAATTTATTTTTTTATGTATAATTTACTTAATAAATGGTTCCCTTTATCTTTTATCAAAGTCTTGAATTTTGATAAGTGAAAACTAAGTTAATAAGTTTGGCAGAAAGTTTTTTCCGAATCAGAAACTTTAAATTTATATCAATTAATATATATATTAATATTTATTTTCAATATTTGCTTAAATATATTATATATATTTGTCAAGAAGCCCTAATCTGTATAGAGAGTATTTAAGTTTAGCAGACTACGGTAGAGTTGAGTTGAGTAGAGTATTAGTAGACTGAGCTTACTCTAGCTTCCAGAAACCCAAAGATCAATCTTCCAGCCATTCGTTAGCTCTCGCTCTAAAACCTCTAATTAATCAACTATTTTATGCCTCGTAACTCAAACTCCAACTCAAATATAAATAGGTAAAAAATGAATATGTATAAACTATATTATCCGCATCAATTTCTGCCATTGTCAAGCCAACCCTCACCGTTAGTTTAAGCTAACAGGGTATCAAAAAGGGTCGCTCTTAAAGGGTAGGGTCAGACTACAGCAACTGGCGATGCGGCTTCGGGTCTCGGCTAATTTGCGCAAGTGTATTGTATCTTATGATTAAGCCACATTTTGACTGCAGGGCTATTGCCAAAAAAAGCCACAAAAATGGGAAAACAGGCAACAAAATTTGAAATTATATGGCAGACATATGCGTGTCTGAACAGATTGGTAATTGTCTAAAGTGTGCAGACGCCGTGACTTTTGGTATTGGCTGAAAGAGTTGGCTTTTACTTTTCATGTTAGCTCGAGTGGCGCTCAGCTCGGCCCGATGCAAGAGTTATTAGCCTAATAGCCATTAAGCTAATAAGGCTCAATCTTAGCCAAGATGCGTCTTAAATCAACATTTCAAAGCTTCAGTTGGCTGTGTGTTTGTGTTTGTGTTTGCGTTTGTTGTGGACCCTCGACAGGAGAGACTCAAAGTAACTTAAAAATAATGGCAAATATTTGTGCTATTCGCTTTTATTCTGAGAAGTGCCACTCGAATTGCAACAGCAAAAGCTTACCAACAACAGCAAGTTGAGGCCAAGTCTGAAGTGACCCAACAGAAATTCAAATTTTGTTTGTTCTGCGTTGCATTTTAATTAAATGCCTGAAAAGGCAGCCAACAGAAAACCCAAAAGATACAATTGCAAATAAGCCGAAGAATAGCAGAAATAAATATGAGGCAAATAATAGAAATAATATTCTATTATAAGGAGTAGATCGCATTGAAGCGCTTCTGCAGCACAATAACAATATTTCACCCTCGCCAAAAAAAAAATAATAATAATAGAAATGAATATAAAAAAAATTGTGTGTAATGCGGCATTCAACACACAAACGTTTTTGTGTGTGTATCTGTATCTTGCAGATAGATTTTCGTTGCACACTGGGATTTTGTGGTGTTTATTTGGAGAGCCAGGCTGTCCCTTCCTGGTCACAGTTCTTGTTTGGCTTCATTTTATGTTTTCTTCTTTTGAGTTGCCAGAGGCAGAGGCAGAGGCAGAGCTGTGGCAGAGGCAAATGCGGGCCCAATCAGGGGCGCTCTAAGAGTGTCTTTTTACATGTAAATGTTCTTTTGAGTAAAAGTGTGAAGCGACGGGCTCAGGAGCGACTGCAGCACAGTTCA
Source organism: Drosophila peninsularis (assembly GCA_035047485.1). Taxonomy (NCBI): domain Eukaryota; kingdom Metazoa; phylum Arthropoda; class Insecta; order Diptera; family Drosophilidae; genus Drosophila; species Drosophila peninsularis. Next base: position 5,210,223 of record JAWNPN010000035.1, read on the forward strand.
AGCAACATGCATTTACCACCACAAATGCGCCCAAGCTAAAAATACGCTCCTGGACGACAACAGCTAGAGAGCGAAAGGGAGAGCGACATAAACAACGAGCAAGCATGAAAGCCAAAGAGAGGAAGAGCGGAGAGCGAACGCACACGAACTGTGGAGCTCGAAAACTCGTTGAACATCTTTGCGACGAAGTGTGAGGGCGAGGGTGTTTCTTGCTAGTGTTAGTGCGTGAGCGCTATGCACTGATGTTGTTGTTATTGCTATTGAGAGTGCAGCAGCAGCAGCATTAGTGACGTCGTCAATGAGATGCAGCGCACGAAGTTCCAAGTCAACTGTGTTGTTGGTGGTGGTTGTTAATACCAGAGAGCACCATTAACGACGTCGGCGTCGTCACGAACAAAACAAGCCAGAGAGCGAGAGCATGGGAGGAGAGAGCGATTGGAGTTGAAAAACCAGAAGCCGTAAACACAACAAACGCATCAACAATACAAATCAGTTTTTGGCGGTACGCGCACCGAGACGGTTCATGCACGCAGCGTAGGAGCTAAGCAAGTTATCACAAGCAAAAAGCTGACTGCTGCAAAACTCGTGTGCGTAAAAATTTGGCGCGTACAGGCGAAAGTCGAGGAAAAATCCATAACGAGTTTTTTGTGCAAAATAAATTTAAAAAATGTTATAAGTTGACGGCCAGACGCAGTTAGGAACCCAAAAAAAATATATAATATAAATATATTAAGTGCTTAAGTGTGTACTTGTGCTAATTAAGTGATGGCTGCCACGCCTACTATTGTGTTTGAAAACGGCACCATGCTGGGCGCCATGAGCGAGCAAAGGAAACAAACCAATTCGACATTTGTCATACCGGAAATTGTGATTAGCGCCAGCCAGAGCAGCAACAGCCTCCACCGCAGTCGCCATGACATTGAAGCGGCGCATCCGAATGCCAATGAGGAAATGCCTGCCGAATGCACAGCGCTGCTAGAGCAACAGCAGCAGCAGCAGCAGCAACAGCAGCAGCATGCGGAGGAGGACAACGAATTCGAGCAGTTCATCTTGAATCGCACCACATCCGAGAGCAACATGCTCGAGTCGAGCATCTACAGCGAGCTGCAGTTCACGTCGACTGCCGCTGGGGCAGCTGCACCGCCCGCAACTGCGGCGCTCAACACGAGCGCCTGCTCCCGCTCCGACTCCCGGCAGAGCAAGCGCACGCGCCGCAAGACCCACAGCAAGAGCAGCAGCAACAAGAGCAAGTGCAGCAACAATGCCGTTGCAGTCGCTGGCGCTGGCGCCGCAGTTGCTGCCAATGGAGCGCCACCTGTTGGCAGCTATCCGCCGCAGTACACGGCCATCTTCCTGGACCATCATCATCACGCGGCGGCGGCGGCAGCCAATGCCATGGCCAACGCGGCCGCCACTTCGCCCTTCCTGAATGCGAATCCCGAGCTGCAGTACCATCAGTACTACCAGCAGCGACCCATGGGCCTGACCCATCCGCATGGTCATCACCATCTACGCAGGTAAATGCCTCTTCCCCTTCTTCTTTCTCTTTGCCATAAAAACTGACATAAAACCAGACGCTAAAATGACAGCAGTAGCCAAAGGCCAGCCAGCCACACACAGAGACACGCCGCAATCGTTCAGGAAGTGGCCATTAAAGATGGCTACTGTCTGGGCTGGTCAGACGAGACGCTGCCACAGTAGCCACTCCGTCGAGTGGCCGGCCGTCTCGCTGAAACCGAAAGTTTGACAGACGCATTTAAAATTATAATTGGCATGCTGCCGCGAGGCCTACTGGGGCTCCTCCTCCTCCTCCCCCTCCTCCATCATCTGCCACTGCTGCTCCAGAAATAAAACTTTATCATTCAACAAAAATCATGTCACGCACAAGCAAATGCTCTTCCCCCTGCACAAGCTCAAGAAACTGGAGCAGAGATTTGCTCTCCGAGTCTTTAAAGGGCAGCCACGCTCAGCAGTCGGCACTCTATGCCACTCCACTTTATGCCTTATTGGGCAGATTAACTGACATTGATATGCACACGAGAGGAATTCCATAAAGCTAAAGATACGACCAGAGGCTTGTACTTGCCACGGCGAGGGGCACAACTGCTGCTGCTGCTGTTGCTGCTGTTTAACATGTCACATGTAAGGCCTCGGCGATTATCACAAAAGCTGTGTGTGTGCATACCCTGTAGCAGTGAGTGCCGTTGGGTATATTGTCTACTGATAAGACTGGGCTAAGACATATATACTATATAGCCAAGACACTATATACTTATAGAAATGGTCCAAATGTTATCGAAATCGAGGTTATCGCTTTCGATATATGTTATCGATATCATTATATAGCTTAAATCGATAAAAAATTGTCAAAAAAATTCTATTTCAACTCAACAAACTTTTACACACATTATCCGCCCCACAGACCTTTACAGGGCATCTCTCTAGTCCATCATATGCACACACAGCTCATCAATTCGTGGAATTTCGTGCTAGAAGCATAAAAATTAATAGTGGCGCATAAATTTTGTCAGCCCAACAGAACATGGAACATGTCCAACAGCAACAACAGCCAGAAAATGTCTGTGATTAATTGTCATAGTTATAGGAGCCCAAAAAAGTATTTTTAGGCAAGTTTTAACTAAAAATAACACCAGAAGAAGAGCAAAGAAATACAATATTAATTAAAGTAAACGACTTTGATTAATGAGCTCGCAACAGCAACAGAAGCACATGAAATTCTCGCAGTGTTTGTAAGTCTCACAATTAGCCACACTCGATCCGGCGGCTGAGAAATATTTGATGGACACCTGCATTAGGCATTAGTCAAGCCCCCTCTCTGATGGGTCAAGGAAAACGCAGCGAAGCCAATTCAAATAACTCTGGAACCATAAAAATACAAATAGAAAACGAGCCGATTGACACGAGACACTCCACAAAATCAAAATCAAAATCAAAGAAAAAGAAAAAGTGATAGACAGCAAATTAGAAGCTTTAACAAGATGCCAAGGCGAGATGCCCTTATCAAGCCATTCGAAATACCATATATATAGTATTATTATAGGCCCAAGAGACCTCAAAGATCATAAAAAAGAAAAATTATGACATTTACGCCGCGCAGCAGTCAAATATTTGCTGTCAGAAATGCATTTTGATAGCGTTGAGAAATGTTCACGAATAAAAGTAGATGGCTGACTAGGAGATACCCTAACAAAATGATATAAAGATTATGATGGATTTTATTTAAATGAAAATATAGAAAATATATAATACAAATATGTAGAAAAATAAAAAATTAATATGCCAGCAAAAATAAATTTGCTAATACTCAAATAACTCAAGTATTATGAAAGCTATAACTATGAAACTTTCAGCACTACTAGATAACCCATTCCACCTCTGCTATGCCAATTTTCAAGCGAATCTATATATGCATTCTAGTTATAGAGTCAGTGATATGACTGCACTTAAGATTTTGCGAGCTGCACAACTTCTTCTTTAATTAGCTTCACTTTAATTGTTTACAGGGTATCCATGACAACATTAAATAGCACTTGAGAGTTAATTGAAACAATTGTTTGTGCTTCATATCAGAAAATATCAATTTTCAATATGAAACAAACATTGGCAACAAGTTCGTAGGAAAACAGCGACAGAAAAAGGGAAAAAAAACTGCCTAAACAAATCAAAAACGAGAATTCACTATAATGTGACAATCTATTTGACAATGTAATGTGTGTGTCTGTGTTTGTTGTGCACATAAAAATCGATAGAGAGTGTAACGCCTGAGTGCACAGTCATAGAATTGGGCCTAGAGTTCGAATTGAAATTTTAGTGTCACGGCACGGAGTGTGTTCATCAGAGTTCTTCGTTCCTTGAACTCACCTTTCAGTGCGGCATTCTTGACGCTGTCATTTGACACCACAAGCAGGCAGAGAGAGAAAGAGAATGAGAGAGAGGGAGCCAGAGTTGGCTGTGTGCAGAGGAAGTCGCATCAATAGTCAGTTTGAATTTCAGTTTTGTGGTCGTCTCGGTCGTCACTTAACTAGCCTCGCTTGGCCTGCTTTATAATCTCATGTCCTCGCACATCCTGATGAATGAGCAGACAGGCCTGCCCCCATTCACAAGTCCCTGCGGCCGGAGTATCATATAACTGCGTCTTTAATCTGTGCCACGCACACACACGCACTGCAAAACTCATCAGCCCATAAAATGCTCATTACTCACAGATCTTCGGCTGCCTGGGTTTTTTAAAACTTGAAGTTGATTTTTAGAAGTCTCTCGCCCCTTTTCTGAATGGCCTTTGGCGTTTATTGATAATAAACGCTGTTACCTTCGAGCGTTTTGTCACAGCAACCCCAAATCCCATCCACAGACCGGACCTCAGTGCCCAAACCCTCGCACACTTTACAGCAAAATTGAATTTTACTTCTTTTTTTTTCCTCGTTTGGCCTGGCATATTTTATCAGACAGATGCAGACATGAGGGCAGGCAAACAAAAATTGACTTTGAAATTTTTGGAAAATATTGAAGGACTGTGAGCCATTGAAGACTGAATACGCTTTAGAATTTAGTAGAATATCATATGTAAAAGAGTATTTATAATAAAAGAGATTTAAGTTAAGACTTAAGTTCAAAGATCCAATGAAGCCTCAAAAAAAGTTCCTGAACTTGAACTCCTAATTTAAAGTTTTTTAAATCTAATAAAATATTATTTTATTAAAAGAAAAAACTCGGAGATATTTTATAAAAATTTCTAAGAGTTAAAGGAAAAATTTATAAATATTTTATACAAATTTCTAAGAGTTAAAGGAAAAATTTATAAATATTTTATAAAAATTTCTAAGACTTTACAAGTTTAAAAATAACTTTAAGTATGTTGAAGTCGTTTTAGAAACATCTTTAAAAGTCTTAGTAAAAACAATCTTAAAATTTCTTGAGTTGATTTTTGAAGATCTAAGCACATCTAAGCAGCTTGACTACATTTTATATATAAGGAATACTACAAATAGTATTTCCTATATTCTGAACACTCATATTCATCAATAAAATATATCGTTTCCATATTCAACAACGACTTCTACTAACCCGCAGCTAGTGTATATGAAGTGGATCATAGGGCAATCAACTTCAGCTACCGCGCAGCCAGTGGCTGACTAATAATATTTTTCAAGTGTTTAGCCTTAAGGGTTGCTAAACAAATTTGCTAAACAGCCCTAAGCCTGACAGCAGACAGCTCCGCAGCTAGGGCTTTTTCAAGTATCTAATAATACACACACATATATATATATACCTTTAGATATATCTAAAGAAATCCATTAGTTGCAGTACAGTTATGTCTCAAACCGAGCTTAAGTGCAGCTTAATGTGGGCATTCATTAGAGTCGAGTCGAAAGAACCGCTTTGTGTGTGTGTCGAGAGTCCGCTCTGTTTAATGATAGGCTGGGCTTTGAGCTCTTAGACGGCACCAGGCTCATCATCATTTTTCTTCTACTTCTCCGAAGAGGGGGGATGGGGCGAGACATGAAATAAACAGTAGCCTACGCACAGACGAGCTCGTGCTCGACTGGGTCAGGCCGTAGGCCCAGTTAAGCTGTAAACAATAGCTAGAGCGATTTATGGCCTAAGCCGCTTATGCTTTACGTTTTCTACTGCGGAGGATCTCCTAAGCTCCAAATTTATGCCTAATAATTCTAATTGACTTTTAATCATACTTTGTGCTGGGACCACGAGAAATGGGGTTGAGTTGGACTTGAGTTGGTCTTGAGCTGGAGGTTGACGCCTTTCTCACACACAACTCGCGGCGGCTAATTTCAAACGAGATATTTTTAATTTCAAAGTGTTTTTTTTAAGTACATTTACATATTACGCACAGAGAGTGAGAGACGTGGCGTGACTTTTTTTATAACATTTACGCATTTCCTATTTTACTTTATTTTGTTAGTTTTTCCTCTATTTTTTTTTGGCACCCAATTACGGCTTCTATTGTCTTTTAGCTGGCGGCTTTTACTCTAATGGCATTCTTAATTATGTCTCAGCTGCTGAGAGCTGGGCTGGTCAAGTGTTTTGGGCTACGCATGCGCAATGTAAATGTTTTTAACTGTACAGAGAGAGAGGGAGAGAAACAACTAACCTGGCCAAAAGCAGCAAATGCTATTAGGGAAGTAATTATGCCTAATGACAGCCAACTGTTGCTAGAGACCCAAGCCGCAAAATTGGGTCAGCAAGCAGCAAGTGGCTTAATGCGCTCGTTGTGGCTAATGACGCGGCAAAGAAAGTCTCCAGTCTCGAGTCGGATCTTACAGACAGACAATAGCCCAGCTAAATTGCAACGGAAGTCGCTGCGGAGATTGCGCTACGCAATCCAATATCAAGTCAAATACCCTCTAATAATAGAGCTCGAAAAAGGGGCTGAGCGATGCACTTTAGGTTAGGTTTTAGAGCAAATGTATATATGATTGCCCTATAATTACTTATTTTGTGGACTACGCTGGCTTGATGAACTACATTTTATATAACTTCATTAGTTGTTTGGGATTCTAAAGGATAAGAGTTTTGTTGTCTGTATATAACTAAATCTCAACCAGGTCTTCTATCGATTTCGTGTTAATTCGATAAGTTATAGAATCTTTGGTATAATTTTAATCAACATTTGCCATAGAGGAAGCTACATACTAAGTTTCAAGAGCCTAGCTCTTATAGTATTCGAGATCAAAACATAGACAGGGCTAGATTTCCTTAAGGCAATCTCTGGCGCAGCCCTGCCTAGTTCTGTTTGTTACAACAAAAGCCACAACTCAAGATTTACACCTGCCCACAGCTAGAATAACAATAAAATATTTAAAACTTTACATAATATCTATATAACTCTAACGATGCCAGAAACCCGAAACCTTCTCAAATAAATATTTCAATTGATCTCCTCATTTGATAATATTAAAGTGAAGTTATCGATAAATCCCGATAGACCCATTAAATTTTATCTACGATATTCAGCATACGATATTCGATATATATATACATATATACCTTGATGCTGCTTCAACTCGCCTGGCTGCCCCATTTCAAATTCAATGCGCGCTGATTGAGCTTAAGAGTCGCAGCAACCGAAACTGAAACCGAGCGAGGCGAGAAATATTTATGAGAGCGCAGCGAACGTATTCGAATAACAATAAATGCCACACACACACACATAAATTAGGCGAGTGTGTGTGTAGCTGAAGGGTGTCATTTGAAATGCTGGCGGTGTCAAGCTGCAAGCGCATAAGTCACAGCGGCGGCGGCAAACAAATATTGTATCTCAGTATCTTCTGCTATATATACAAAAGTATCTTGTCTTTTGTATCTTGTAGCTTTGTCTTATGGCGCGTGTCGCTTCATTAGCTAACGATCTAGCTGACAAATGATCAAACTTTTATTTCAAACAGTTAGCCAAAGATCATTAAAGACAAAGTATCTGAAAGATACAAAAAGCCAGCTGGCTGGGGAACTCTTGAATATTATTGTATTTCGTACGTGTTGCAAATTATAAACGAAGCTTCTGAGTTTTTGACTTATGCGAACGAAATTTATGGTCATGTATGTCCATCGCTGCTGTGATGTACGAGCAGACAGCATGCATCAGCATTTATTTTATTTATTTATTTTTTTGACAACTTACAAATGTCATAAATAAGTGTGGCAATACGCGACATACATAATGTTTACAAGAGAAATATATATATATATATATTATTTTTATTAATAATGAATTTTAATAAGGCAAAACATATCAAATTGTTCTCTCTCTCCCTCTTCACGCCCCAATTACAAGCATAAACTGCGAAGCCAGCACTTTTTTTACTATTTCCAGACTTGCTTTGTATATATTTATATTTAAATTGTTTTTTTTTTCTGCTTAATTTATATAATAAATTTCTAGCAAAAACATGTGAAACTGCACATTCGCTGGTCTATATGAGCTGCATACGCAGCTTTGTAATTGAAACTTGATTATATCAAAGATAAATATATATATATATATAGTGCGACTACATATCATTTAACTTTTATGTGTTAAAAGAAAGCAATATCCAAGTTTATTGCAAGTTTCCTGTGAAAGAACTGAACATAAGTTTAAACTTTTTAGTAGGCGATTGGCGATTGGGTTTAATATGTTGAAAATTGCATGTAGAAATGCGTCAAAGAAATCTGAGAGTGAGAAACAGGCAGTAGGAGGCGTGGCAGCGAGCAGTCTCGACTAGAGCACTCCCACTTGCCTTAACCCTACCCATAAAATTCTCTAAAATACAATTAATAATCGCATTATTCTCAACACTCTCAACATGCCTTCACCTCATATCATATATCGCCCCAATTTCCTGCACAGCCCAATTAATGTTATAGTTTCTCATTTTGTATGCATTTTCTGTGGGTGCCACTGCATTTTCCGGCTCGCTTTTCATATGACAAATTGCAGACAATTGAGTGTGACGCGTTTTGTCTTTGAATTAGTCTAAGGGCGAAGCTGAATGCCCGCAGCTGTTGGGCGTTTGTAATTAAATGAAATCTCGAGCGTTTGACTCGCTGTCAGCCGCAGCCGCAGCCTCCGCCCCAGCCACTAGCCCAATTTAATGCTCCTCATTTTTTTAGGGCTTTTCAAACGGTTTCCTTTAAGTTGCTTTTTATTGTTGAATGCTTTATGATGCAACAAAAATTTGTTTTCTCTTCACACCTTGAGGCAGGCGATTTCAATAGTTTTACAGACTTTTAATATGGCTCCAAAAAATAAACAATTCACATTTAGTTTATGGCTGGCAACGCAAATAGTAGGGGTATTCCGCTGGCCTCTGTCTGACTGACAGCCAAAAGATACAGAGAGATAAGAGCAGACAGAAGACAAAAGCCAAACAGCAAATCAAATGTGAAACAGCTGCTGAGGAGCTCTGAAAATCAAATGGGCTACGCGCACGCACAGCGAGGGGCATGCTTAGGACGTCCCTCTGCCTGTCTGGCTGTGTGTGTGTGTAAGGATCAGGGTCTGCGTCGGGACAGATGCAGGTGCAATGTGTCGAGCTGAAAGATTCTTATTTATGCAGGCACAGACTGGACAACAAATGTTTTCCCTGTGTGTGCGTTCTAAATCATAGATTTGAGGAGGAGACAAAGGGCAGCGGCTCGACGCAGGGGCGGGGCAAGTGCGGACGAAGTATGCTTAGTTAGGGCATAAGTGCAAAGGACGCGGCGTAACATGTGGCTGCGCGCAAAGGATCCTCTGGACCTATGATGTAATGTGAGCTGCAGCTAGACCTCAGCTACCTGAGCGACTCAGCTCAGGTAGTCAATATGAAGATAAATTTAGTGCACTGAGAGAAATTAATGTGTGAATTTAATGGGAATGAAAGAAATATCTGGAATATTTATATATAAATATCTGTCTAGATATATGTACCCTATACCCTATGTACTGTACTCTATACCATATACCATATGCCATATACCATATACCATATATCATATATCATATATCATATATCATATACCATATACCATATACCATATACCATATATCATATATCATATATCATATATCATATATCATGTACCATATACCATATATCATATATCATATATCATATATCATATATCATATATCATATACCATATACCATATACCATATACCATATACCATATACCATATACCATATACCATATACCATATACCATATCATATCTCTATATTCCCCGTTCTACCCAACATTTTCTCACAGTGCATTCTCCTATTCTTCTGCTTACAGAACGCTCTTGGACGTGGCTGTACCGCTGGCCGGTGGCAGCGGCGACGTGGCCAACCCTCTGGCCAGCGCCAACCTGAACATGTCCGCTGCCATGGCAGCCGTTGGCGGTGCGGCGGACAGCGCTGAGCTGGGCGGCGCGCCCATGGGCTACAGTTTTCGCAAATGGTTCGCGCGACCCTCGCTGCCCTTTGTCATTGGCATCTTCGCGCTGGGCGGCGTCGCCTGCACGCTGGGCGGCATTGTCCTCGGCTCCACTGGCCTCATCGAGCACTCGACGCAGTATTTGAGCGCGGCGCTGCTGATGATTGGCATTGGCGTCTCGCTGCTGGTCATTTCGGGCGCCATTTGGCGGCTCAGCCTGCCCGACGACGTCGACGATTGCCCCTGCTTCCGGCGCATGGAGACCTGCCGGAACTGCAACAGTCCACACTGCACGAATCGCCTGCTCCCGGGCAGCTATCTCTATCCAGAGTTCCAGCATCGGCCGCCGCCGCCTTCCTACCTGACGTCCCTCAATGAGTACGCCTTCGTCTATCATCCCAGCGCCCATCCCCAGGCCGCGTATGCAGCGGTGCGCATGAATACGCCGCCGCCGCTCTACCGCTCCACCTACTCCTTGAAGTAAGTCTCGCTGCACTGACTAACTGTAAATAGTTAACTAATCTCTCGATTTCTCTCTGCTTTGCAGCACTTCGGCCTCCCACATGCTCTCCACTGGCATGTCCTTGCCGCCCACCAGTGAGCAGCTGCTAGAGGAGCCCATGACCCGCGAGGCCATTAGCCAAACGTCCTTCAAGGAGCTGGAGATTGTCGAGCTGCACGAGGATCAGGCCGCCATGCCGCTCACACGCGAAGCCGAAAGCCAAACGCTCTTCAAGGAGGTGGAACTTGATTAGGAATCCAAACGAATCTCCACTCTTCTTCTCCCACTCCTCAATCTTGACTGATTTTCATCATAGACAACTCTATATATATACACGATCTATACATATATATTCATATCTGCGTATCTTCAACAACTGTACAAATTTAATTTAGTTTTCCTAGTGGAATTTAAGTGTATATAATTTATATAAATATATATTTATAACAGAACGTCCTAACTGTACACCTAATATTTAGATATATGTCTATATCTATGTATCGGTAGTTTAGCATTTACACGTGTTTTCAGTTTTAGCCAAATGCTCAGTGTCTGCGGCTTTTATCATGTTATGTTGATCATATTCCAAATGCCAAAATTAATAATAAATGTCTTCAAATGGCCTAAATGTGAAACGCAACGTGTTTTAATGGATTCTGAATGGGAAGCGAATGACGGAAGGGTCTGCATGGTTAGCAAGTCGCAGCAGCCATGTTGTAGGCTAAGAGCCAGCTGAGCTTGCATAGTCGGGCATATTGTAAGGCAACTACAGCGCCCTTCTTTGCGATTTGCGACATTAAGTACACAGCCTATCTTCCTCTCTCTCACTAAATCTGTCTCTCCTGCTCACTCTCTCTATGTGCCTATCTCTGTCATTCTCTCTCTCTCAATCTCTCAGTCTTCCTTTCACATTCTCTTAGTCTCGGTCCTCTTGCCACTCTCTTTTTCTCTCTCTGTAACTTCCTATTACTCTCTCACTTTCTTCTTCTCTTTATCTGTCTTTCACTCTTTCCATTTCACTCTCTCTGTCTTCTTCTCTCTGTCTCTCTGTCTTCTTCTCTATCTCTCTCTCTCTCTATCTTCTTCTCTCTCTGTCTCGCCGTCTTCTTGTCTCTCTCTCCTATTCTTCCCACGTGACACACTTATTCCTGCCACCACTGTAACTTAGCCAAGACACCCTCCAATGGTTGCTGTCTTAGCTAAGCCGCAAACACTCCAAACAACTTTTCACACCTGTTGCACTTTACCTAAATATTTAATACCCAAAATATAGTTTACAACTCGACTCCGTATAATCAATATACTAATTACTTAATAGAGGCTCTAAAAAAAATACCAAATTAAGTGGGTCAACTGTTAATTAGGCGCAACTTGTTTACTTTAGAGGAAAACTCAAAATAAGAATCGAACTCATTCAAAATTGATGCAAGTCGCATTAAAAATTCCCAAATTATGCCACACGAAAGGCATTAAATGGGGGCAGCACGAAAATAGGTAACTCAAACGTGTGCGAGCAGTTGAAGCGGAAATGTATCTGAAGGTAATGATTGTGTCCTTTGTGGTGCTGCTGTTGGGCGCACTGCTAGGATTTCTGGCATTTCCCTTGATCTTCAAGCAGCTGATCAAGCGAGTAAGTGATATTATATAGAATATATATATATATATATGATATATAACATATATTTGCTTAGAGTGTTAATCTTAAGCCGGGCAGCGAGACGCGTCAGCTGTGGGAGAAAACGCCTTTTCCGCTCAGCTTCAAGATTTACGTCTTCAACGTGACGAATGCGGCGGAGATCGAGGGCGGTGGCAAGCCACGCCTACAGCAAGTGGGTCCCTTCGTCTATGAGTAAGCAGCACCAGAGCAAGTAAACAACACTTATAGCCTCTGCTTTATAGGGAGTGGAAGGACAAGTACAATCTCATGGATATTGAGGCGGAAAACGCCGTCAGCTTTAACATGCGCAACACCTTCCACTTCCGGCCCGCTTTGGGCCTGAGCGGAGAGGAGCTCATCACCATGCCGCACCCACTGCTGCAGGTGAGTCCTAAACTCTGCCCACATCTCAATATTTAACCAACTTTTGCCTAGTTCCTAACCATTGCCAATCTCGGCCAGCCCGCTGAGGTTCAGGCAGCTGTAGCCCTGGGCTTGGAGCTGATTTTCCAGCCTCAAAGCGCTTTCATCACAGCCAAGTTCAAGGATCTGTTCTACGCTGGCATCGATGTCAGCTGCGCCTCAGAGCACGCCGCTGCTCAGGCCATTTGCCAGCAGTTCCAGGCAGGCGCCGTCCCAGGCGCCGTGGCCCTAAACGCCACCCACTACAAATTCTCGCTGATGGGCGCGGCAAGTCGGGTCTAAGCAGTCTAATCAAAAGTTTTCCTAACAGCTTTTCCCACAGGGCAATCACAGCAATGCCGGAAGCTTTAAGGTGGCACGCACCAGCTCCAAGCAGTTGACTGTGGGTCGCGTCCTCTCCTACAACGAGGCGGAGCAGCTGCAGGTTTGGCAGGAGACGAACGGCAGCAGCTGCAATCGCTTGCGCGGCACAGATGGCACCATCTTTGCGCCACTCATGCAGCCGCAGCATGGACTGTGGAGCTACTCGGCGCAGCTGTGTCGCTCGCTGACGCCCACGGCCATGGGCAAAACCAAATACAACAAGCTGCCAGCTCAGCGCTACGAGCTGAGCTTCGGTTCGGCAAGGGTAAGTGAGGGGATCAGATATAGGCCTGAGCCCAATAAATATAAAAGATTCCCCCATTTAAGAAAACTTAAAGAAAAACTCACATTAAAATCCTAAACAAACATTTTCCAGACGGAGCCGGATCTGCACTGCTTCTGCACGGATTATCCTGAGGATTGTCCTGCTGCTGGAACTATGGATCTAGTGCGCTGCACTGGCACGCCTTTAATCGCCTCCTTGCCGCACTTTTATCAGGCGGATCCAAACTTAGTGGAGCAAGTCGAAGGACTCACGCCCACAGCTACTCAGCATGCCAGCACAATGATCTTCGAGCAGGTAACTCCTCAACTCCTCAAATTACGCCCTATAATATTCCAAGTTCCTACAGCTCTCTGGCACAGTGCTCTCTGTCTACAATCGACTGCAGTTCAGCTTGAAGGTGTCACCAGTTAAGGATGTGCCAACCATGGCGCAGCTGCGTCCTTTGGCCATGCCACTCTTCTGGATCGAGGAGTCCTTGCAGCTGGACGAAAAGATAACGCAGCTGCTGCACAAGAAGATCTTTGCGTGAGTTAAGTTTGGGACTTAGTAATCCAAGTGCTTAACTCCTTGTATTTGTCTCTACATATAGCGTGCTGAATGCCAACAACTGGTTCAGATGGCTCTGCATTGGCTGTGGCAGCTTGGGCTGCATACTCGCTGGTCTGTTCCTGCACTTAAGTCGCAGCGACGCCAAGCGCGTGGGCTTCACTGTTGAGGAATAGATGGGAATGTCCGTAGAGGAGATCGGAATGCTTATTCAGCTGCAAATAGTTGAAGATTGCAGCTATTCAGCGCCTTATGCCTTGGATTACATCTATATCCTTAACATTTACAGCCATTCAGCATGCTGAATTGCAATATTATCCTTTAACCAATCGAGAATAAGAATCATCCAGCTTGCTGAATTACAATATCCTTCATGCTTTAGCCAATTTGTAACTACAGGTATTCAGCTTGCTGAATTACAATAATATCCTTTAACCAATCGAGAATAAGAACCATCCAGCTTGCTGAATTACAATATCCTTCATGCTTTAGTCAATTTGTAACTACAGGTATTCAGCTTGCTGAATTACAATAATATCCTTTAACTATCCAAATGAGAACTACACGTATTCCCCTTGCTGAATTATAATGATCCTTATCCTCAGCCAATTGGAAATTCCTGTGATTCAGCTTGCGCTTAATCTCTTGGTATATAATTAATATATATATGTGTTCATCTCTTCAGTGTTTATAGCGTTTTACAGTTTAAAATAGTAAGAGTTGAATGTATTAGATGATGCGATAGTGCCTGGAACAGCATTACGGTTATAGTATATATAGTTATATAAAATTATATATCTTATAAGACGTGTACGAATGTGTATGTGTGTGTGTGGACATGTGTTTTCCGAGGATGAGGATGAGTTTTCCATTTAGTTCTGTCGCCGCGTTTGCCGCATATTTTTCTCGATCTCGAACTGCCGCAGATCGGTCCGCTGCAAGAAGTCTTGACGATCCAAGTAGCTGCAGGATATATACTTTAATTAATCTAGATTTGCACTATTCAGACTGAGATACTCACCCGTCCTTGCCCTTGTTGTGTGTTTGCAGCTCCTCGTCGATCCCTTCATCGCTCTTGAAGGATTTCCAATCGAGTTGCGACTTTTCCAGCACAGACATCTTCTTCTTTTTGCCCAGTTGATTGAGCAGTGAGCCTAGGCCGCCACCAGCGCCGCCTCCATTGGCCGCTGGTCGCTTGCCGGCCGCAAAGCCGCGCGCCGCTGGGCTTTTAGTGACTGAAGCTGCGGGCTGCTCTTGGTTCTCCTTGGCACTCGAACTCGAACTGGAACTGGAACTGGAACTGGTGTTGCTCTTAGTCACAATCACTTCTTCGCCGGCAAAGTCAAGAATCTCTGTTGCTTGCTTAACCGGTTTGCTGGGAGCAGGAGCCGGCGCCGGCTTAGCGGGCGATGTCTTCTCCTTCGGCTTTGTGGCGGGTTTGCTGCTGGCACCGACATCGCCCAGAAAG
The DNA here is from genome assembly GCA_035047485.1 of Drosophila peninsularis. NCBI lineage: Eukaryota > Metazoa > Arthropoda > Insecta > Diptera > Drosophilidae > Drosophila > Drosophila peninsularis. The sequence goes on from JAWNPN010000035.1 coordinate 5,225,383, forward strand.
TCAGCCCAGAGCGCATCGGAACGCGATTTGTCCACTTCCTCATCGGATTCCAATTCTTCCTTTTCCGCAGCTTTGCGTCTATTTTCTTTATGCTCAGTTTGCCGCGTGCTGCGTGTGGCGCTTGCCTCGGACTTGCCTGTTTCTGTTAGTTTTTTCTTAACTTTGTCTTTCTTTTTGCCTTTTGCTACTTTGCTGGGCTTTTTGTCTGCTTCGGCGTCGTCTTCGTTATCCGATTCGCTTTCGCTGTCTTCTTCCTCTTCCTCCTCGCCGGAATCGGCGTCTTGTTCATTTTCTAGGCAAAAGTCCTCGTCGCTTTCATCGCTGTCTGAGGCATAGTCCTGTTCCTTATTCATATTACGTTTTCACTACTTTTAATTAGTTTACTATAATAGAAACACAATTTTATCTGCTTTAAAAGTTTTCAAGTTTTTTCCGGCTGGTTCGGAGACGCACACTTAAGCACAAACACGAAACGCGAAAACCAGCTGCCCGCGAGCCAACTAGCGATGCATAGCTCAACCGATATACTGATATCGATTAATGCAACAGCTGAACTGAACGCGCAATAGGCGTATATCGATTTATTCATAAAACAGCTGAGCTTATCTGGTTGGTTCATTTACCAAAGCGTTCCAGCTTCGTTGCTATGTAAAACAGAGCGCATTAAGTAAAACAAAAAAAATATATAAATATTAATCATAACATTTTAGTCAATCAATCAAACGTATATCAATTGTGCAATGCAAATACAAATTACTAACTAACACGCGGTGCATTTAAAAGCTAACACACAAAATGCTTAGCTAGGAGCTGGTGAAACACTGCCGCAGCAAGTGCGATTTTTTGGTGTGGCCTTAATCGATTCCAGTTTTGTCTCTCCCCCGACACAACCGAAAACAAAGCAAAATATTTATTTAACGCACAAGGGCAAAACAACATGTGTTAGACTTGGGAGCGCTGGCTGGAACGGCAACGGGAAAAGGAACGGGAACGGGTAACAGGATCAAATGAACTAGCATATATGCGTGTTTGCATATGTGTGCGTGTGTGTATGTGTGAGTTGGCATGCAAAGGGCCAAAAGGTCAATAGAACTAAAACGGATTTCTCTTGCTTCCCTTTGCAGGTCTTTTGAGAATGTTCAAGACAAATAGGAACAATGTGCTGTGCTTTAACTACAGTTTACAGCAGCTGCATATTAATCAGTCAACGACAACAACAAATCACAAATGACCAAAACAAGGAGTCGCTGCAACGGAAAAGCAATAATTAAATAATAATAATAATCATAACGACAACAACAACAACTACAACTCAATCACAGGATACTTCCAGCAATTGTAGCCAAAATTCTACGAATACGTCACTATCGATATATATATACGTGCGGCTTGCCGATACTGTTGGTCATGTACTCCGAACCCTACGATACCGATGAGCTGGACGCGATAGTGGACGTGGTCGGACTGCGCTCGCAGGCGAGGCTAAACACGTTCCGCGAGATGTGGTATCATGTCTTTCTGTGGGCCCTCTTCTCATCCATATTTATACACACCTGCGCCGCCTTGGTTGCCTTCGTGACGCTGCGGCGCCACAAGTTCGGCCGCTTCTTCTCCATACTGATCCTGGTGATGGGCTTTGTGTCGCCCGCGAGCAGCGGCATTATCAGCAGCGCCGTCATTGCATTCGTCCACGTCGCTTCCAGCTTGCCCATGTCACCGATCTATGCGCTCTTCTGGGGCGTCGGGCAGACCATCTTCTCGGCCTGCCTCGGCTTCTTTCGCATTCTGGCCACGCTCTAAAGACGCATCTGCGAACGGACTGACTACTATACTAACATATGGCAACGCAAATCCTGCCCATCCCCAACTCCCATTTTCGTTTCCCCTTTATTTATCTGTATTTAGCTCTTAATGTTTAATAATTATTTAATATTTCTAGTTCGCATTCAAAAATCTTGAGAAAAAAAGAAAAATGTAATTTTTTTCCCTAATTCAATATTGTTACTTTATATAAAATCAAATTCGTAATTTTAAAATAGTATTTTCTACGCGCCAAATCGAAGTATATATATATATATATATATATATATATATATATATATATATATATATATATATATATATATATATATATATATATCAACAAATTGTTCATATATTACACATATATACTACAAACTAGAACCTAACAACTAATTAAACAATTATGATGTACATTTGTAAGCGAGGAATGCGTATAAGAATATTGTGATTTTTAATATATACTATATATATCTACAAAGATAATGAAATAGCGAACTGTATATAAGAATTATTATTTAAGCACCTAAGCGATCGATTGTAAAAACCAAAACCCAAAATAACGAGCAGCTGAATAAACGGCCTAAATTCTATGTGACTAAAGTTAGTGCAGGCGGATCGAGTTGGGACAGCCCAGACAGATTTGAAATTCTAATATATCCGACTTCCACCTAGCTTATATCAACGTATTCGGATCCCTGGCAGTATATAGTGTATACAGCTTACTGCTGAGCACATTGCCAATCCTGCGCTCCGACTGCAGCGCCTGTGGTCCATTGCTGCGCTTGATCTTGACGTCCGCCAGCGTTTGCACCGCTTGAGGATCCTGCTCAAAGTGCTCCAACATGCGCTTGGGACATGGATATTGAGAGATAATCGACTCTGCCACCTCAAGCGTGACCAAAGGCAGGCGATTCAGATGCTGCTGCCAGAGGCGTCCATAGCCGTTGCCCTGCTCCACGCGCACGCATTGCTTGTTATCATTAGCCAGATACTTCTTAAAGCTGCCCAGTATGGATTGGCGCTGCTGCTTGTAGGGCAGCTCAGCTATGGCTTTGGTGTAGCGCTGCAGCAGCGACAGCAGCTCCTGGCATTGCGGCTGAGCCAGTTGCTCCACATGTAAATGCTGCAGCAGCTGCAGCTCAATCAGCGCATTCGCCTCGTGGCTGTGATTGCTCTGGCGCAGCCGCGGCACAACCACTGTGAACTGGCAGTTAGCGGCAGGAAATGCATCGTGCAGCTTGGCTCCAATGCAGCTCAAATTGTGATCCTTGAGAGCGCGCTGGAAGTCCGTTTCGGTATAGACCAATAGAACTTGTTTCTCCATGTGCCAAGCATCCTCCAACTCGACGCCTGCCACCAGAGTCTGCTGTCCCACATTGCGCTCCCAGATGATGCAGTTGCGAGCGGGCAAACTACGTATTTCATACTTCAAGTCCGTATTATTTAATTTTCCAAGCAGCTCCTGGCCCCACGGAATGCGCAGCAGTCCTTGATCCAGAACCAAGCGCACATATTTCTGGCATTCACCGGGTCTAATACGCTTCTGTTGCTCACGCATAGCCTGCTTAAGCAGTTTATCCGCTTTGTTGGACATGATTTTTATTTTATTTAAAATTTTAACAAAATTTAAGCGCGGAATATAAACAAAAAACAGTGTTGAACAGAAGAAATATTCTTCTATTAAATATCGAATTTAGTGATTTAGCTATCGCATATGTTCTTTTCCCATTTATCGATATGTGTACTTAGTCAATGTGGTAGGCGGCACTTATCGTTGCGCAGCACTGCACGCCACACGTGTTTATATTTGTTTGTGAAGACGACGCACGCGAAAATATATTAAAAATGTATCTTATGTACACAATTAGTGAAAACGGCGATCGTGTCTATACACTGAAGGTAGTTTATTGTCATTGGTAATCAAATATGTAACTAATATGCTGTCTTTTGCAGAAACGTACGGAGGACGGCCGCCCCACCTTGTCTGCTCATCCAGCTCGTTTTTCACCTGAAGACAAATATTCCAGACAGCGCATTACCATTAAGAAGCGCTTTGGATTGCTGCTGACACAGAAGCCAGAGCCCGTCTATTAAGCCAGAGCCTAGGTTTAAATTAGCTTACATATGTATATTTACAAGTTTAAAGTAAACAACACAAAACACTTCAAATGCGACGCTTTAATCCTGCCGTATAGTCGAACAATTGGGGATTACGAAACTCGCCGCGCATATCCAGCACATAGAACAGCGACCTATTTTTCACCTTGATGGGCAGCTGAACGCGGGCCATTTCACGCGACTCCTGCGCTGAGATGCACTTCAGTGGCACCGTCATGATGCGATTGCGATTGAATGGTCCGTAGGTCACAAAGGAGATGCTATCCCCGCCCTTGCGCAGAATGAGAAATCTCACGGAGCGCAGCGTGAACATCCAAACAGCAAACAGAATTCCATATCCTGAGTAGAGAGAGTCTTCAGTAGAGTAAAACCCTTTCAGTGTCTCAACTCACCTATCAAGAAGGAGCATATAGTGATGCCATTCCTATACTTGTTCTCGCCCAGATTGATGCGCTGAAACCACTTTAGCTCCTCACCAGGTTTCTCCACTACGGGCGCATCTTTGAGCGTCGTAAAGGCGAAGTGCGACAAGTATGTCCAGAACACAAACTGGCATACGCCAAAGAAATTGAGCATGTTATAGAATTTCGGATTCTCATATTTAAACAATACAATATCCTTTGGCACCTTCGTGCTCACGTCGTAGGCAGCTTTAGATGATTGGCAGCGAATGGGCGCAACGGCAGCCGGCAGTTTGCTGGCTATTGCTGGCACCGTGCTGCGTAGGCTTTGCAGTGTGTGTCGTTTTAGGAAATTGGCGCCATGCCTGAGCGCGAAGTTGATCAAATTGCTCATTTTAACTGATAACTTTGTTTACTGCATTTATTATAAAACAAAACTAACCTACAAGCCGCACAGATGTTTTTGTTTTGTTTCGTTTTTTGTCGTTCGTTCGTTCGCGTGGATCTGGTTTTTCGTGCAGCATTACCAGGGATGACAACAGCAGCGAACTAAAACTGTGGTACGGTCAGCTCGAGCTGGAAATATTAATTTAACTACATTGTTTATTTTGAATTAAGTATAAATATGATGTTAGTAATTATTGGTTAACATATTCAACAATTTGCCTTCCATTTAACTAGGCAATTAAATATTTTTTTTTTGATATGTGTTTAATTTCAATACGCTTTATAACAAGACATCCATAAAAAAAATAGCTCATTTTATATGCAAATTATAATTGGCCGTCATAGAATAACTATTTATTTCAATTTCATATTGTTTCATGCCTTTCGCAGAATTCATATCTTCAGCATTAAGTTCTTGTTGGCTGCTCATTTGTTGCAGTGCTTTTGAGCTAGTTGAACTGTTCACGAACTAGCCGCATTCCCGCTGATTCGTGGTTCTATACAATTGTTGTTGTCTGCTCAGACTTCAGTCTGTGTTTGGTATTCCAGTTGTTCAGGGCGGCAGTCTACACGCTGCGGTGTAAACAAATCGACTACAAAACCGTTTAAACTATTGAAAACATAACTGATTAATACGTAGGACATGCTAAAAACGTTAAATAAGAAAGCTTAAGTCAGCAGCAATAGGAAAATATCACAATATTCACACAGGTAAGTCTCTAGAAAGTAATTTAGATTGTTTATTGCTGGTCTACCGCACGTATTGTTATTATTATCATTGTTTACAAGCTCTTACTATAACATATTGCATAAATATCCAATAGTTTTAGCGGGTTTTCAACATATTGACCTTAGTATTAGGTTTCGGAGACTTTAAGCATTTGCTTGAGTTTCTAGGGTTGCCAGGTGGTCGCGCGGCAGCCGGTAAAAATAATCTCTCACTTTGTCTGCCCGCATGGCAAATGTAAACATCAAATCCGATTTATGACACAGCATATCTCTGTTTTTCCTTTGACCTTGCAGCATGGACTGCACCAGATAGTGCATATATTCGAGATTCGATGACGGTGGCAACCCTACTGCATACCGTGTACATGGTAATTAGATGCATAATCATGCATTAACGCCCACATTTATATATGCACGCCGCGAAAATAATATACATACTAATATTATGCTTCGCCAACACTTGGCAGCCCTAAAATATTAAATTGTACAATTAAAAGAATTAAACTGTTGCCCCGTCTGCAGTTGCCACTAGCTGAGAAGCTAAACTTCTCCCTCCCGATTCGATAGAAATTTCTGCTATAGTATAGTATGATATATGGTATATAGTTGCGCTACATAGATCCGTAATATTCCCCGGGTATTGGATGTTTTTCAAACTAACCTCACTTTACATCAAAATCGATACGTAACCTAAAAAGAATGTGAATGCGCTGCAAAATTATACACAAACACACACACACACATACAGATATGAACCTTGTTATACATACACAAGCGCACACACATACACGCAGGCGGCTAGTTCAGCAGACGCAGGTATAGCTGTGTGCGTGTGCGTGAGTGTGTGTGCGAGAGCGAAACAGCTATAATAGACATAACTCCCAAAACAAGTTCAAACAAGACTTTTGCTATGAAATGTTTATATATATTGTTGAATGCATCAGAAGTTGGTTATTTATCAGACAGAAATAAAAATAAATTAAATTTTTATTTTTATTTGATTTGTTTTTCTATAAATAAGCAGAGGAAAATAGAATTTGTCTTTTGGCTATATCCAGAAATTGCACCGATTTCTATATCTTCTATAGCCCCGGCCAAGACCTGTTTCTCCCGAATACTTTCAGATGTTAAATATGGCTGCCGACGCCTAAAAAAAAAAAAAACACAATTTTTTGCTTCTGCTTTAGTTGTTGCTTCGTACTGTGCTGCTGCGGTGTCTTGCAATCGGTACGGCTCGTCGTACGACTTGTCATTCGGCTCGGCGCAAAACTTTTATTTTCTTTATAGATTACTTACATATGCATACGGTATACACTATATACTATATGATATATATACACATATTTTTACCTCGTATAAACGTTAAGTTGCGCTGCCCCCTCCACTCGCACTCTTTCTCTCTCTTTTGCTCTCTTGCTGACGCGCTCTCTGCCCCCGCCACTCTCTCCCTCTCTCGCCTTAGACCTGTTCGCAAACCGGTATCCTGCCAAAAGTCCTAGGTCCTAAAAAAGCTGCGGATCTTAGACTAGACGCATAAATTTGCCGCATTAATGCCGCCTACCGCCCTGCTCTACCTCGTTCTCACTCTCTTTCCCTCTCTCCCTCTCTCTCTCTGTCTGCGTGCATTTGTATTGCATTAACACGTTTTTATTTTTCATTTTGTTGTCACTTCGCTATTTGGCATAATAGTTTAATTTATCCTCCCAACTCCCCTCCCCTCCCCCCGCTGACACAATCAGACCTACTCCCCCCCATCACACTTCTCCCCCTTCTACCTATGCAGATACATTGTAATGCCTAGAGCTGCACCGCTCACACGCACAACTCGCTGGCTTGCTCGCAGCAGCCATCTCGCTCGCACCACACGCAGCATTGCTCGTTTCTGTAAAATGCCAATTTATGGCAACTTGAATTTTTTTTTGGTTTTACTTTACTTTCGCTTTGCGCCTTATCGCTCTTGGGTGGAAAAACCTAATTGAAGATCCCTTTAGTTGTGCCTACTTCAACCCCCCGCGTTCCGTAAGATATATATATATATATATATAAATATATATACATACGTACATGTATGTATATGTATATATATAATACCTTGCGCTTATCAGCGCTGCCAACTTGCTACGAAAAGTCTTTATAAAGTACATAAAACTACGACTGAAAAGTTGACCTATTTCAGCGCTATCCAATATCAATTATATGTGCATATATATGTACATATATATCTATATATATAGATATATGTATATTATATAGTTGCCAGCATTGATGTCGTCACAGCGCTAGGGTCGCACGCACCGTGGACACCTCCAAAGATGCGACACAAGAAAATGAAACGTTTTTGGAAAATGGATTATAGAACGTTATCAGAATCCAATTTGACACGCCCTAAACCAAGCCTTTAGGTCGCTGCCCCTAACCATGCCCATTCTTACGCTCTGGCAACGTTACGCTCTCTCTCTCTCGCTTATTTGCTCTCTCATATTTGTCGTCGTCGTCGTTGCCGTTGCCGTCAGCTGGTTTTTTGCGCTCGCGTTCGCGTTCACTTCGGCCACTGTGTTTAGTGTTGCCTTGAACTCGCACAGAAATCTAGTTACAAATTATTTGATTTCTTTCGAGTCGAGTGTGAAACGGAAAATAGTTGCAAAACGGAAACGGTAAATCAATCTTATATCTAACCGATTTGGCATCGTGTAAGTAGATTATATAAAGTTATAGGCAAACTCGCCTCGACTTAACCACACTTTGGCTAACTTAACTTCAACTTTTGTTTATCGAAAATCGCTTCAGGCCTAACAACGGTTTTTGTTTCTGCCTATTTCATTTCGTTTCGTTTCGTTTCGTCTCTCCAAACATTTATCACATGTTTCTGCTTTATGCATGCTTATGTCTCTTCGTCTTCTTCTTCCTCTACGTTTTGTCGCTGTTCGCTTTGGATTTGCGTTTCGATTGCAGTCATCTTTGTGCTGCTTCGTGTCGGCAGCATATGTACGGCCGAACGAACAACCGAACGACCGACCGACCGAACGACAAGCACGCCGGTTAGGTATGCATATTTGTAGATACATACCGAAATCAGAATATCAAATATATATGTACATATGTATATAAAATCAGGGAAAATCAGTTGATATATATATAGATATAGATATCTAAGTGTATATATATCTGATTGGTATATACCATTTCTAAAAGCTTCACTCAAGCATGAATAATCTTCTCTCAAGTTCCCCTAAAATCCGATATTATGAGTTTATCCAAACTTTCGTGTAGGTTCTCAGAACAGAAACCCGGTTTAGTTGATTTCAAATTTTCATCTTAATTCTCGTTCATTGCTAGCGAAAACTACAACTAAAAAGCTTTCGACGAGCTTTAAGCAAAAAGCTCTTCTTGGGCTGCATTAATTTTTGAAGTGGAGTCGCTATATTAATTTCTTAAATTTTTTCTTCATTTTATTGATTAGCTCTAAGGGGGGCCTAGGTCAATTATTGCTAGTCTATGGTTGCCACTTTGTTGTTGGCAATGCTGCCAGACCGCCTATGAAATTTAAGTGCCTAACCAACAACTTTTCATTCCTCATTTCATCTCAGTTCAATGCGTTCCAACTGAAGGCTCAAATATGATGGAAATTTCACAGAACGTTGAGCTGCGGGAGTTGTCCTCGGAAGATGATTTAATCAGAAGTATCACCGAGCTGGACCACAAAGTTGATAAGCTTGGCAGCCCTGGTAAGTGCACGACTTATAATCGATAAGTTTAGCTGGAAATAAATAAATGTTTTCTTTCAGATATGAAAACCGCGATGGAAAGCCGCAAGTCAACCATCGATGAGGAAATTCACAATGGTCTGGCGGCAGATGTCCTAGATAACGATATTATGGCAACGTCGCCTATCGATAGTATCGGCAAGAGCGATGATCACACTGCCAGCAAGGCGTTGCCCAGCGAACGCAATGCCGGCACCGATCTGGATGCTCTGTTGGATAAGATTAGCTCGATCGTCGGTTGCGATCGCAAAGACTCTGTCGATGAGGAGGATGTCACAATGGATGCGATCAGCAAACCGATTGCCGACGATATCGATAACACTGCAGAGGACAACACTGCGATAGATGAAGCAGAGACAGTTGTGATCGGAGTTGAAGCAGAGCAAAAGGAAGAGAACGATAACACCGTGGAAGAGCTTCAAAATTCAGTTCTCGCTGAAGTCGAAGAGAAAGCTGAAGAAGAGCAAGAAGAGAATTTAGAGGAGACTGAAGAAAAACAAAATATTAATGAAAGTGAGATTGTCATAGCTGAAGAAGAGGATGTGCCGACTGATGAAAATATGCTAGTGGATCAAGCAGAAGAAAATGATAAAAAGGATCCAAAAATATCGAAAGCAAACAAATCGGAAAACGAATCAGGCAAAGCAAATTCGAACGATGACATCTTTATGGATGCTTTGGAGAGCATCTCCAGTTCGGATGAGTTTGAAGCCGAATCAGATCAGAAAGTTGAAGTAACAGGGGAGAAAAGTCACAAAGAGGGGTGCAAACACGGCCTAGAAGACATAAGCTCAGATGAAAGCTATGAAGACGATAAAGCGGTTGCTGTCGAGGATAAGAGCAAAGGAGAAACATCAATTATTGATCTGGATTCATCTGACGAGGGCTTGGCAGCAGATAAAACACTAAATGTATCCGAAAAGAAAGAAGATGAAACAGAGGCAGACACAGAAATGGAGGTTGATAAAACAGAAATCGAAAAAGAGGAAACTTTAGACAAAGAGTCAGTGGAAACTGACGAAGTTAGTGAAGAGAAAACCAAGACAGATCCCAAAGTGGACAATGAAGATGATCCCGTGCTGTCCGATGACAAAGTTGTAGGGCCAACCGAGACGAAGTCAAATGGAGTCTTGGACGAGGAGTCAGAAAAGAAGGACGAAGAGCAGGCGACGAGCAAAGCTTCAGAGAACGTCGTAGCTGAGGCAAAGGAAGCCGAATCGGATGATGAGGTGATCTTTTTCGAGCCCATTGAGAAGCCGCGAGTGAAAGAGAGTGAAGCAGCGGAGAGTAAAACGGAAGCTGTGAAGGGTATGCCGGCACCTGATAAGAAGGTCGAGGAGGTGGTGCTCCTGTCCGAGGATGAAGACGAGCAACTGCCCGAAAAGAAACCTGCGGAGGAGTCGAGTAAATGCGACGAAAAATCAGCAACGACTAAGCCAAACGATTCGAAATCGAATGGACTCAGAGACTTGCTAGCTGACAACTCTGACAATGCCTGCGATCAGTTTGAAAAGCAAAAATCGCAAGAGAAACCGAAAGTTGGTTTGGGTGAAGATGTGGACAGCAATTCGAGCAATTTGCTGCAGCCCTCACACAAGACCCAGGAAGAGGCTCCAGCTGAAGCTGAACCCGCTGCAGAGGCTGACGACGGCGATGTGGAAATGGTGGCCGACGAGGCAGAGGATGAGTCGGAAGCTGGCGTGCCTGCGGTCAAGCGTTTGCGCTTGAGCACCGATGATAAGCCGGAGGCTAGCAACAGTTCCCAGAGCGGCACCAACACCACAGCCACAGCTTCCACCACCGCCATTGAGGAAGCACCGACCCCAGTTGCCAAACGCAATCACAGCCTGCTGGCTACTAGCAGTCCCGCAGAGAAGGAGGATATTCCCAGCAAGAAACTGAAGACGGATGATTCCGACTCGAGTAGCTCAAACGATGGCACGCTACAAATCGACCTCGATGCCCATGACAATACCCTAGAGTCGGAAGGATCGGCAGCTGCTTCTGCTGAGGCAGCCAAGTTCAAGCACGGCGAGCAGGCGGAGCCAAAGGAACTCGAGTACGAACTGAAGCCCAAGCCGGAGCTCAGAGTCGATGTGAAGCCGTTGCACTTGGAGTTTCTGAAGAGTTTTCGCAAGAGTTTCGACCGGATGACGCGTCAGGATCTCGAAGAGCTGGTGCTGCAGAAGATCGTAGAGAGCATGCTGGTGAAGAGCGAATTCTCGGAGATCCGACGTCAGATCGACAATCACGAGAATACGCTGGCCAACTATCGCCGCAAGATAGCCGAGGTGTCCAAGCAGTTTCTCGATCTGGAGACGGTGCACAAGCGTGTGCTCAAAGATCTGGAAACGAAGAATGCCCAGTTTACGGCGCCGGTGCGCATAACGCGCGCCGTGGGCCTCCAAGTGGGCATGGCCCTCATGAAGAAGCCCAGCGAGGAGGCGGCACGCAACCACGCCTCGAGCAGCCATACTGCGGGCAGTATGTCAGCGCCGGCTGGAACTATGTCAACGCCACCGAAGGCGAGCACCTCGCCAATGCGATCGCCCATGCGCTCGCTGGCACCACGCCTTAGTCCGCCCCAGCAGCACCAACTGCAACAGCAGCAACACCAATTGCAACAACACCAACTGCAACAACAACACCACCAGCAGCAGCAGCAGCAGCAGCACCAGATTCCGTCGACGATTGCAACGCGTCCGTACGTACAGACGAGTGGCGGCAGCACGCCGCCTGTTCGTCGCGGCTGCATGCAGAAGGTGACGCCTCAGCGGCCAGTCAACAATTCGCCAAGCAGTCACCAGGGCAGCCCCTCCGGCCAGGGCATGCAGCGTCTGCCAGCCATGCCCAATGTCAGCACACGGCCCATGTACGCGTCCAAGCACACGGGCAGCGTGACTCCCGCAACGGCAGCAGCTGTTGCCGCCGCTATGCGTGCTCGCGGCACTACAGCCAAGCCCATGGGCAAGGAGTACGCGGGCTCATACACACAACAGAAGCAACAGCAACATCAGCAACAGCAACATCAGCAACAGCAACATCAGCAACAGCAACATCAGCAACAACAACATCATCAGCAACAACAGCAGCAACATCAGCAACAACTACACCAGCAGTCGCCATTGCCGTGAGTCATAGCTCGACTTCTATCTAAGATCAAAAACTAATCCCATTTCATCTCTTTAGCGTTCGTATTGGCCGCAGTCCCGGCAAGCAACCCGTCAACATCAACAACAAGGCACGCGCCATGCCCACCGTCTCGGTGCCCATGGCGAATGCCACGGATAGTGGTTCGAGTGCTGCTGGCTACGGCCAGCCCAGTCTGGCGCCTGCAAGACCCAAAGAGAAGGCCGTCATCGATCTCACAGACGAGGATGATGCTGCGGCTGCTGCTGCCGCCGCTGCCATGGAAGCCAGCGGCAACTCGCGGCTGCGGCAAGCGCCCAATGTGTCCGCCAAGCGCAACATGCAGACATCGCCAATGGCTAGCAATACGCGTTCCAGCGGTGGCAGCGTGGTGCGCGTCTCGCCCATGAACATACCGCGTGCCAATGCTGTAGCCCGTCAGATAGTCAATGGACCAGGTAAGAGAAATAAATATTTAGTTTACTTTCAATTAATCTCATCTCGTATTAACAGTTCAGCGAGGTTCGACTGGGTCGAATGTCACCATGCAGATACGGTCGGAGAATACGCCGCCCAGTGGCTCGCGTGCACGTTTCTCGCATCCTGCACCGTTGCCGCTGGCGCCGGCGCAGACCTTTCATCCGGACTGGAAGCTGCCGCCGTCACGGCCCGTAATACGCATCAGCTTGCACGATACGGGTATTGTTATCTCTTGGACACTAGAGGATACGGGCAGTCGCTTCGCCGAGTGCGTCACGTATCAGATTTACGCTTATCAGGAGACTATCAACGAGCCCAGCACCGACTCCTGGCGGCACGTGGGCGATGTGAAGGCCATGCTCCTGCCCATGGCAGTTACGCTGAACCAATTCCAGGAGAATCAGCGCTACTTCTTCGCCGTTCGGGGCGTTGATGCTCACGATCGCTATGGGGTATTCAGTTTGCCCAAGACGTGGTAATCGAGTCGTGTCTTCTGATTGTATGTATTCTCTAATCTTATTTGACACTAGTCCTAAGTCTATTTATAATTTATTTATGCAATGTGCCCCAATCCCTAAGTTAAGTATTGAGTAACAGTTTGAGTATCCCAAATCTATTTTAGCTACAATTAAAATACATCTATGTTCGTTCCTTAACATATATATCCTAAAAAGTGGGCAACCGACAAACACTGAAAGTCATTTGAATATCCCTAGCCCCAACCTCCCGCGCCCCTACCCTTAAGTTAGCCCTAAGTTTTAACCCTACGGAGTGTTTTTATGGATTTAATCAGACTCTACTCAAAGCAGATTGCTTCGTGGCAAACTAAGCGCAACAAGCACGACTCATTTTGTTAATACAACTGAAAACTATGTTCTAAGCTTAAAGGAATAGTAAACAATGAATAAATATATTATATTGAAACATTAAATATAGTCTTTGAATTAACTTTGGTGAAGGTTTTTAGTATATAATATTAATTTTTATTATTATTATTATTTTTTTAACTTAATTATATTTATATTAAAAATATATAATAAATATTTATAATGCACTGCAATGCAGCAAAGGTTCATTGTAAATTCAGCCAGTCAAGCTGAGCTTAACTATATATTGAAGTTCATGTTAAATTTACAATGAACATTGTAAATTTGTTGAATGAAATTTAGCGATATTACACATGTTATAGCGCATGTTAAGTTTACAATGAATCTGAGCATATATGCTTTGGCTGTAGATAGAAGCTTATATAGACTGCAGCTGGACACTTAAATTTCTCTGACAGTGCACTTGAAGTGCATTGTAAATTTAGTCATTAGCTGTGGCAAATCTGAAGATAAATTTTGCATGCAAATATTAAAAGTGAAGTTAAACTACATTATAAAACTTTCTACGTATATTATAGATATTACCAATTGTTGCTTGCTAAAGTGCGTGTTAAATTTACAATGAAGATGAAGGGAATACATGCTTCTTTTCTGTTCTTCTAACTTGCCATTGTATAATCACAGACCCTTCCGAGCACATCATGTGGATGACATAACACCCGTGAGTATCGCTAGAATCTGTGAAACTTTAATTGGAAAATGTCAATGTCAGCATGCAAGTGCCTTGCGTCACTATTAAAAGAAACCGATAAGCCAGGTGAAAATTAGTCATGGCTTCGAATTAAAAAATCGTTTACGTCTGACATGGGCGGTTTAAAAATAGCTTAATAACCGTAATGTCTGTCGTTATGATTGGACAATTGAAGGTGAATGTGGCGGGGCAATCGAGAGCTCAATTAGCATTGAATATGTATAACTATCCTTGCTGACATTAAGGACAGTCAAAGGACATACTCAACAAATTAGCACAAATTGCATGCACAAATTGATTTTCAGCTGCAGAGCTGAAAGTTGGCTGAAAGAGTTGATGCGACGGGGGCTTATGGCAAGTCATATGAGAATGCAATCGATGACACATAAAATATAGATACGCCCATTTCGGTGAGAGCCTGCTGGGGGTCACTTGCTGCGCCGTTGTGTGTCCTTAATGGCAAACGTTGCCAATGTTGCATGTTAAGCGGTGGCCAGGCCCTGCGCCACCTTGTCTATCGCTCACTAGGTATACACTGTGAATGGTTGAATGGGGTATATTCAGTGTGGGCCCTAAGGCCAGCTAGTTGCTGACTCTTCTAGTCTTTGAGATTGGCACAGTTATGCAGAGATAGAGCACAGAGTATAAATGCAGAAAGAGTAGAGCTTATAGATAATTGTTAAAGTATAACAGTTTCCGAGCCACTTACAGTTTTAAAGTCATCATTCAGTCTAGGCTACAATAAGTCTAGTACAAGTACAGTTTGAAATCCACTGTTATGTGTTTTATCTGACAGAGTATGCTGCAGTCGGAGCTATCCAGCAGTTTGTAAGTCACTGCACGTACTGCATTACAGTTTTGGAGTCATTCTGCTGTCAGCAGCATAAACAGAGTATCTCAACGGCCGTTCAGGCTCTTCTTTCCACACTTTTCTTTCAGTTCCTTTCTTTTTTTTTTTGTCATGTCAGCGACACCAATTGGCCGCTTGCACTTGACATTGGAAAAGCGGCGCAGGCAACGTCGCGACCTTTTTTCTTGCTGCCCCCAGCCCATGGCCGTTCTCCACTTTTTGCACTGCCGCTTTTTGTGTCCATTCATGCGCTGCATGTGGCAGCGAGCGGCGTGATTGGTGGGCTGCTTGCAGCCATGCCACATGCTGCACGAGCAGCGCGCGCCACGTGCCAGCGCAATATTGAACGTTAGCCAAAAAACCTTGACATTAGGCGCAGCAGTTGATGTCACTGTGTGTGTGTGTGTGTGTGTATGTATGTGTGTGTGTGTGTGTGTCTGTCTGTTTGACGCTTGTTAAGTCATTGTGGCCGTGCTGCATGCATATCCGGCGCACAGCAAACATTCTTTTTTGTCACTTTGTCATTTGCAGCAAAAATGTGTCGCAAAACATGTCCGGGCAGGACATGGCTCGTCCTGCTGTCATTGCCGCTCCAATTATTTGACAATTCACATCAACAAAAAGTTGTAAACGAATATATACGTATGTGTTTTAATTGAAATAACTGTTCCGCACATACACTGAGCACAAATTTAATTGTTGTTGTTTGCTTCATTTCCGGGAAATGTCTTGGCAGCCACAACTCACACACTCACACACACACACACACGGCACACATGTGTGTGCTCTCCACGCCCACCCGCCTCTAACGGCAAGCATAACAAAAACACAGATGTTTTGCCAACAGCGAACGCTCTTTGCAGCCTGCGCATGCGTCACCTGCAGCACGGCAACACTGTTGTGTGGCCATTCGTAGTAGCCAATGGCCGTAGTACTTTTGCGGGCTTTGTTTGTTATTCGCTCGCCGAACGCGTCACCTTACGGTTGTGTGTCGCAACAATTTTACCGCAGCTCGAGTGCGTGCTAGGCGCAACGTGCAACTAGCGGCGGCATGCGTCGCGCTTCTAGACAATTAACGCGTGTTTTTTGTACTCAAGCAACTAAGTAGTAGAAAAAATTTTAAATAAAACAAAAGAAATTTGTGTTATTAAAAAAAAAATGATTAAAATATTAATAAATATAAATAAATAAATTTGTCATAAAAATATAATCAAAAAGAATCTAAAATATATTCTAAGAAAAATTATTTATAATTATATATAGTGCAAAAAATAGCTTAAAAATCGGTGCGAATTTCGTTGAAAAAAGTAAAATAAAATAAAAAATACAATAATTACTTAAAATATATAACACAAAAGTGGATGTCTAAAATAACTGAAAATTAAAATAAAAATTATTAAAGTAAATAATATTAACATAAAAGATAAACAAAATTATAAAAATAATATAAAAAATATATATACATGTTTAAAAATATATAAAATATAAGAATAATAAAATCAGAATAAAAAAAATATATAAAAAAAAAAAATAAATCAAATAAGAATATTTAATACAATGCACACAAAACATTAAAAATTGCATTATAAAAATAATAATAATATACAAATAATTAAAAACAATAAAAAAAAAATTAAAAAAAAAAACGCTTTCAACAAAAATTTAAAACAAATTTTTAAGTTAAAAAAAAAAATCCATACAAAGAAACTTTATTTTTCTTGCATAAAATTTAATCGTAAATGTGCTTAAAAATATGTGTGCAATAAAAATAAATGCAAAAAAAAATATGTAAAAATAAGTAGCCTAAATTTGAGTGTATATATTATAAAAAATACATATACTTATATATATAAATAAAATTTATATATTTAAAAATAAAAACTAGAAAAGATACTCAACAATAAAAAAATTCTCAATGTCTAGATGTGCAAAGATCACACAGTAAACTAAATTAAATGAACACAATTGAAGCCCACTTATATACACAATATATGGTATATGTTTATTTATAAAAAAATAACAGTTATTTTGCGTGCATATAAAAACAAACTTTAATTGAAATATCGATTACAAGGGCTAAACTCGTCAATCGCTTTGTAAGTATAACAATGCCCCAAAGCGTGCCACATACCACATGTAACTATGTGTGTGTGTGTGTGTTTATGTATGTTAATTAAATTACCGTTATATATGCTTAACAACAATGCCAAAGCCCACAACAACAATAACACACAGACACACGCACACACAGCGACGGCGTAACCTCCATTGCAAGTAATTATAAAAAAACATCGGCAGTAGCAACAGCAACCGCAACAACAACAACAACTACTAAAAGGCAACTAGCACACACACACACACACACACACACACTTTCGCATAGTAAAAACAATAACACATGAGCCAATTTTCAGTCGCAACTTCAACTCGAAAAGCGACTCAGCTACATGTCTTGGCCCTGGCCACTTGCTGTCACATTTGTTGTGCCACTGCCAGTGCCTGTGTGTGTGTGTGTGTGTGTGTGTGTATTATGCTGCGCCTATGCCTATTACTAGTTGTAGCCATTTGCACGTAGCGCCTTACTAAGCGTCTTAGTGTACAATGAGAGCGCACATAAGTATGCTACGTTTTCTTTAACTCGCCAGCAGCCAGACACACACTCACAGCCAGCTGCGTGTCTGTGTGTGTGAGTGTGAGTGTGTGCAGTGTATGCTCTCAAGGTGCAATAAGCCAGCATTAGCTATGTCCTGTATGCTTGCTTATGCCTGGCTTGCAGCTTGGCCAGATTGTTGAGCTGAAAAGGCTTACCGGCTCGAATCGATAAAATCATGTTCCCCTTTTTCGATTATATGGGTGTGCGGTGTGTGTGTGTGTGTGTGGTCTATCAGTCATCTAGCTAAGCTTTTGCGGCTTAAGCGACTCGCACTTTACTTTCATTTCATATTTGCCAGCCAATGCCTTCCATGCCAAGTCTTCCATTGCCTTTAAGACTCTAATTCAGCATTTGTTTTATTGTTTATGTAAATGTTATAGATAAATATTGTTTTAAGGCGTGCATGTGTTGTAAATTATTATGGCAGGCATTTGAATGTTGTTGTTGCTTTAACAAACTGAAAAATGTTGAATAATTTAAAAGATTTAATAGAAGTCATTTTGGCAGTTGAAGGTAGAATAAATAAATAATAACATTTTTTTGTTTAATTCAAATAAAATTCAAATAAATATTATTGATAAATATAAAATATAATATAAATATTAGACATAATATAAATATTTAAATAATTTAATGGAAACATTATAATATATATAATTTAGGATAAATATATTAAATATTAAACTTATCAAAAATATTTTCTAAAATTCCTTTAAAGACTTTATAAAATTAAATATTAAAATACATATAAAAATATATATATATAAATATACTAAATATTATAAATTAATCAAGCTTTTTTTTATTTAAAAAAAAAAAAAATATATATATATATATATATATTTGATCAAACAAGTTTTCTGCTACCTTCAGTGGCAACTGAACTCAAGGCATCAATATTATTTTCCATTATTTTCTCTATATATTTTCCTGCTCAATTTTCCCCTGGCAAACCTATCGAATATCTTTGCTTTCACTTTGTGTTGAAGCCATCTTCTCTCAATTAAATTGCGCTCTTTGCACATGTTTTTGTTGATCAACTGCTTCACATTACTTGGCTCTGACAGGATATTTAAGGTTGCCCCCAGGATGGCTTTGCCCTCGACACGTCAAGGTGTTCTAGGCGAAAACAACTAAAGCAACAACAGCTAAAACAACAACAACAACAACATATTAGCACACACCCATTTTTTGTTGTTCATAAATTTTCCAACGAGTGTAAAAAAAGAAAAGTGAACTCGAGACTCTGCACACAAAGTTCCATTTTTTCATAAGCTTGGGCAGGGCTGGGCGCTTGGGTGGCTTGGCTGCACAGTGTCCCAAAACACGTATGCAAATGTGCAAAGACCAGCATAAATGTGCCATAATAGCCACACTTTAGATCCGAGTATTGAGTACTCATGCAGAGAGCATCGAGTACTCAGTATTGATTATCAGTTTTGCATACTAATAAGCGAGCGCTTTGTTCCGACTATTTCGCTGATGGCAGAGCCACGCTCGAATGTGAATGTTTGTGTTATGTGTATGACTGTATGAGTGTGTGTATGTGTGTGTTTGTGTGTTTGTGTCTCTGTTTGTGTGTGTTTGTGTATTTGAGCTTGATAGAGTCGCTGTTTTGCTGTTTGCCATGGCAGCTGCTTTCGACAGCAAAAAGGGAGCGCCGCATGGCCCCGAATAAGCCGCAAAGGGCTCGCACATGCACACAGGCGAGTTGCTGCATTAGGGGTATGCCTATCAAATGAATATTTATGAGCATGCTTGTTAATTAGCATTATTTCTAATGATTTTGAAAATTAAATACTATTAAAAAATAAAACTAAAAGAATAAAAAATGAAAATAAATGATATTAAAAAATTTTAATATAAATATATGTAATAAAAACTATTCAAGTAAATAATAGTAATTTGTTTTATAAAAATAAAAAGGTTTTAATCTTTTTTTTTTAATTAAATTATTTTATAAAATTTTTTATTATAAATAATTAATTAAATTAAAATTATTATTTAATTATTTATTTATTTATTTATAATAAATTTTTGCGTATTAAAAAAGGTTCTCTCTTGAAAATATATATAGAATATATATTTAAATTAAAAAAATTTAATTTAATTCTATTTAAATTTCACACCAATCTCAGAGCTCAGCTGTTATACTTGAACGACTTTCAGTTCATGTGGGAGTACCCCTGCTTTGTCAACTGCCATGTTATACCAGCTGCCTATTTGCCTTTTTTGTTGTTTTGTTTGATTTGTCTAGCTGCGCCTCAAAGGGCTTTTGTTTGGCCAAGGGGGCCAAGGGGGCGGGCGTCGGCCGTTCCCTTTTCTTTCTCGTTTTGTTTTATTTTTTATTTTGCGCCAACTTCGTCGCCATTGTTTTTGGGGGCTGTTATATTACGTATACGTCGAGTAGTTTGCTTTCTTTTCGGCTGCCAGTTAGAGTTTGTTTAGTTCTTGCTTTTTTGGTATTTTCTATTTTTATCGGTTAGTGTGTTAGTGTTGCTTGACAGCGGCGGCGTCGCTTCCGTTTGGGCTGCTTTCTTCCTGCTTTGCTGTTATTTTTATTGTTATTTGTTGTTGTTGTTGCTGCTTGTACATTTCCGTTACAGTCATAACACGAGCAGCAAACAGCTGATAACACACGCACACATCAGCAGGCCGACTGCGAGGAAGCTATAAAAAAAATGTTGCCTCACAACATGGTTGGGGCTTCGTCCTGCATTGTTTTACCGCCCCACCCACCCAGTCGCTACTCGAGTTGCAGTCAACCTCGATTAGTTTTGGGGGGCGACGACGCCTCAGTCCTTTGGCCAAATCAATACCCGTATTATAATCAATCATGAACCTGAGCATGATAAACGCTTCGACAATGCAAACAGCACTAAAAACAAGCAAACAAACCAAAACGAATGAACTTGAGGGCGGCCAGCCGCCCCCAACATACAACACATATAACACTGGCATCGCGCCCACAGCGACGGCTGCCTCCGAGTTGTTTGAGCTGCGAATTATTATTGCATTTGCCATTTGAATGGCAATTCCCAAAGAGAGATTTATGTGGTTCAATCTGCATATGTATGTATGTGTGTGCCTCTGTCTGTGTGTGTGTGTGGGAAGTGACAGCACACGCGGCGTATGATAAATGTAAGCCGCATCAAATTTGTTGCGGAAATGAAATAACGGAAGCGCTTAAAGCAAAAAAAAGGAGAAAAGAAAGAGGAAAATCCCGTGAAAAAATAAAACGCATGACGAAATGCATGAAAAAGACATGCCATTGACACGTGAAACTGGAAATTGCCTGTAAATATGCTGTTGGCACGTGTCTTACATTAAATTAAAGATGTATATACACATCTGTTTTAATATATTAAAAAAGAGTTTCTAGAATTTTGTCTGGAATTTTTGTGGCATTTTCCTCGGACTGCTGCCTACATAAATATAGAAGGGAAAAATTGTATTATGATTTATTAATCTATTATTATTATTATTATATTTTATTTATAAAAAATAAATAAAATCTTTAGAATTTTTATTTATTTATTTATTTTACTCTCTTAATTTTTTATATTAAAAAAATAAATTATTTTTTTTTTTAGTTTTTAAAATTTTAATTTTGTATATTTAAAAATATTAAATATTTTTTAATTTGAGTGTTTATTATATTGATTACTTTTCTTATTTAAAAAAAAAAACATAATATATTTTAAATTTTATTTAATTTTGTTATATTATTATTGTTTTCATTTTATTTTTTCTTTGTATATTTATGTTATTTTTTTTTTTTTGTATATTTCTTAATGTTATTATTATTATAATTATTATTATTATTATTATTATTATTATTATTATTAATGTTTTTAGTTTTTTTTACTTTTAAAAATATATTTGTATTTTATTTGATTTTTCTTTATTTATTTTCACTGACTCAGCTGCTAGCACAGTTCACTTGCTGACTGTTGCCCCGACAAACAGCTGCAGGCATTTGATGCTTTAGGCTATTTGTCTTTAAATACAATTTGTTTCCTGCAGGGATAATCTCATTCTCACACACTCACACACACACACGCCCACACAGACTAATGCAGAATACTCATCGGCAGCAAAGTGCTTATATATTGATATGCTTTTACAATATTAATGATGTTGATGCTTATGTAAATGCAAATGTAAATGTAAAGCAGCAAATCAAATAAAGCAGAAAAATACACACACAGACAGACCCACACGCACACACTCACACACACAAACTAAAATGAAGTTCCTGTCTATATTGTTTTTCCGTTCTCTTTTTGCAGAGCAAAACGTTCGAATCATTTGGACTCAAATCTCGAATCTCCAATCAAAACGCTTGCAAAAAGGCAGAAGCAAAACAAATAGCTCTCGATACACACAGTTACACCTACGCACAAGTCTCTGTGAGTGTGTCCTGTGTGGAGAGCAGAGGGGAGCATACGCCGCATAGGCTGACGGGCAAGTCCCCAAGCAACACTTAAGGCATAAATCCAAACTCAATCACGCAACAAGGTAGCGCACAGCCTATCCTCATTCACAATCAGGATTAAAAGTCTTCGAGTCGGATAGTGGCAGGCGACCAGACCAGAGAGAGACAGAGATAAACGATGCTGTGACTGGCTCTGATGGCATTGCGGTAATCATCATCAGAGCATCATCAGCATTATCTCAGCCTCTGTGCGCTCTTCACTGTTGGCTCGTGTTGTGCCCTCCGCCTCCGCAGGGCTGCCAAAAAATGTTGATTTAGTTTGCGGCCAAGACCTGAGCATTGTAAACATGCCAATGCACACCCCTCGACCAGATACTCAATGACATTTCGAGCCTGATTCAAGGACGCGCACAGCCGAAACCACTGCGAAGGCCAAGAATTAAGACTCACCGCCAACAATTTTCTACTTTCTTTCTGGAGCGCACGCTAAAGTGAGCAGCTGCGTATCATCAACATGGCGAGGTAAGTCAGCAACAGCCTATACACATATATATATATATAGGTATACGCATTCCTCTACTCTTTGTGGTAATATTTCTGTGGCAACACCAACATAAGTAAGCAAAACGAGGAAGACCTAATCCAAAAGCCAGAAATAATGACAGTTTTTGGGTTGACTAGGCGAATGTGGAATGCTCTGAGAAAGGGAAAATTTGAGTAGGAATGAGGGTGACGGGCGATGTTTAGGATGTTATAGGATCAGAGTACACATATATTGATAGTATTATTTTAAAATATATTTTTGAATTTTTTATAATTATATTTTACATTTTTTTAAATTTTTAAAACATATAAACAGGCATATTAAATATTTAAAAACATTTATAATAATAGATTTTTATTACGATTAAAAATTAATTTTTGAAAATATATAAAACACATTGCAATATTAAAAATAAATATAAATATATATTTTTAAATATTTAATATACATATTTAAATATTTAAAAATATATATATTTAAAAATATATATATTAGATATATTATATATTTTTAAAATTAATTTTTTACTTTAAGAAAATATAGTTATATCAGAATATATATAGCACAAACACATTTCCTTCCACTCCATTCAAAATTTCACAACTTTGAAAGCCTTCAGAGCAAATTCTTCAAGCTCAACAAGTAGTTGAGCCTGGCCTCTTTACCCACACTCGAAATCGAATTTCGTTTTACTTAACTTTTAAATCATAGCAAAGAGAGGAGAGAAAAAGCTGGCAGCCCACCATCCTGGCGGATGTTACACCGGCCATCATAAAATTATAATGCCCCACTCGAGGAAAGCACGCGAAAGGAAAGCATCGTGACTGGCAAATGTTTTCTCTTTTTTGTTTTTTTTTTTTGAGCCAAGTTCAGTTCTCAAAAGCAACCGCAAACACATTTTTAGGCATTTCAACGCAGACAAACAAAGCTGAAGAAAACTCGCATTTATCATGCGGCCTCTATGTGGCTGTCTGTGTGTGGGTGGGGGTGTGTGGGTGTTGTGTTTAGGCCATAGATAAATTTCCATGAATACAACAAGTTCAAAGCAAACAACATTTTGCCAAAAAAAAAAACAGAATAGAAGGTGAATAAGTGCTCTCAGATTTGTTTTTATTTAAATTTAAATGATATTTTGATAAGATAAATTGTAGACACAATAATAAATCAAAACTTTTTAATATGGGCGAAATCAGATTGCCCGAATTTTGAACAAAGAGCAGCAAGTGAGAAGTGCTACAAGGTGTTGAAGGTTTTGCTTAAAGCGTGTAGCGAGATATTTTTCATTGAATTTCTAAGTAAATGACTTTTGAATAGGAATTTTTTTAGGTAGTGAAGGGCAAGTTATGGCATAGAGCATACTTGTTTATTAGCTTCTTTCTGGCCTAATTGAACTTTGAATTTTGCCTGATTCCTCGTGCTGCATTGGCTTCTTGAGCTTCTCGCTTCCTTGATTCGATTCTGGTTGTTAGTTATGATTCTCTCTCTCTCTCTCTATATATATATATATATATATATATATTTCTTTCTCTCTCTTTTCTTTTCCCTTCGCTTCTCCCTTCAGCTTTCCTCTCGCATCATTCCACTTTTCCCTCCAAGCTTCCTTTGTATTTTGCCTGTTTGCTTCTCTATTTCATAGTCAGTTCGCTTCTCTCTTACATTTTCTTAAACCAGCTCTTCACTCATCGCTTCGCTTCTCCCTTCAATTACCCTATCGAATGCCTTTAATGTTCTTTGTTTGCTTCTCTCTTGCGTTCAGCTCTGGCTTCAAATTTCCTTGCACAGCTAGCATTTTCTTATAGTTTCTCTCCTCTTTCTGTACTTTGTTGTGCTTCCCTCTTTAATTGTCAATCCCACTTTAGCTCTGCTCCATCTCTATACTTTACTCTATTTCTTAGTTAGCTTCTCGCATTGCTTCTCCCTGCGCTTTGCTCGCATTTTTGATTAACTTTTTGTGGTGCTTCGCCGCTGCTGCGTTCGTTCGTTCACCAGCTGTTCGCTTTTTGCACGTAGCTTCTTTGTGTGCTTCTCCCTCCCGCCCACGCCACTCACTCAAAGACTTTTCTATTTATGATTTGAGCTGAGCTGCTGCTGCTGCTGCTGCATTGACTCTTGAGCCTTTCCCATTATGTGTTCCCGAACACAATGGGGTTATTAACGCTCATCGGCAGTCCGCAAATATGTTTTCAGGGCAGACTAGAAGCAGCTTTGCTATTTGTTAATTGAATGCTAAAATGCTTTTGACACGCCAGAACCCGAGAGCTAAGTCATTGGAATGTGCATATTGAAATTTGTGGCAATGGGCAACGTGCAACATGCCGAGGCGCAGGCATGCAACGTGCAGCAACAGAGCCAAACCGCAACAACGACTTGGCCAATATGCGGATTAATTTACCAGCCAACAGGCATGTGAAATTTGGCTCAAAGCCTCAATCTGACGGTTTTGGATTGAGTTTCTGCTCACGGCCAAGTCGACTCTGAAAGGTGCCTCAAATTCTCTTATCTCGATTCTCCATTCTCCCCACCCTCCCCACCATTTTGTAACTACATAATTATTATCATAGCCACAAATTTGCCACGCCCACTGTTGCCTTAACCGCAGGCTGCTTGCATAATTTGCAAATCTGTTTGATTTGCGGCCAAGTGTGAATAATTGAATGCAATGGGGGAATTTTTCAATGGAATTAACTGAGACAGAAAGAGCAAGTGGGTGAGGGCGGGTGCCAAGAGGGGAGGGGCAGCGAAATGGCAAATTCATGGAAAACATAGTGTGCAACAACTAAAAACAACTCGTTACCATTTGTGGCATTTGCATGCAGTGCATTCGAACGCCCACACATCAAGCTGGGGTTTACGAGAGAGCTGAGATGAGCTGAGCTGAGCTCTAGCTGCACTTTGAGTTACCCATTGAGAAAAGAGCTGATAAAAAAGCCGATAAACCAGAGAGAAAGAAAGAGAGAGAGAGAGAGAGAGAGATAGAGTCAGAGAGAGGCAGAGAGAGAGAGAGAGATGTTAAGGAACTATGTTCACATTTTAAAATACCTTTCTATGCGATTCTCAGCAGTGTAGGTACAACTAGATAAACAATTTCAAATGCTTGCCTAAAAATCTTTTTGCTATTTAAAAAAATACTAAAAAAAAATTTTTTTTTTTAAATAATTTTATTTAATATTTATTTATTTATTTATTTATTTATTTATTTATTTATTTATTTATTTATTTATTTATTTATTTATTTATTTATTTATTTATTTATTTATTTATTTATTTATTTATTTATTTATTTATTTATTTATTTATTTATTTATTTATTTATTTATTTATTTATTTATTTATTTATTTATTTATTTATTTATTTATTTATTTATTTATTTATTTATTTATTTATTTATTTATTTATTTATTTATTTATTTATTTATTTATTTATTTATTTATTTATTTATTTATTTATTTATTTATTTATTTATTTATTTATTTATTTATTTATTTATTTATTTATTTATTTATTTATTTATTTATTTATTTATTTATTTATTTATTTATTTATTTATTTATTTATTTATTTATTTATTTATTTAATTCTCTGTCTAAAGTTTAAGGTCTGCCTTCATATGATTTGTGATTCAGTTCAAAATATTCTATCTATAGTCATAGTATTCTCAACTAACAAATATATTAGCTATATCTTTAATCATATATAAAAACAGTTTAAATTTATATTCCAAATGAAATATGTATATTTCTATTTATATATATAGGGCTATTTTCAGCTAGCGTTGCCTGTTAAGGCTTTGTTTACACTTTTGGCAAAGTTCTCACAAGTTTTATGCAGAGTATCATAATTTATTTTTAAACGCCGTAAACTGTTTTACTTTTGCTCGCCTTAAAAGCTTACCTGGAGAGTGTGTGTATTTTATGGTCGACTGTGCGGGCAGTGGCAATAAACTGAGAATGAGTCGGGCATAGCTGACTACATGATACTCCATTGATGAATATTATGTATGAGAATATATAGTATATATAGAAGAATGATCTGTTAAGCAGGTGGACAGTGATCCAAGGCTATAGTCTATACCAGCTATCAGACAGAGTCTTGATTATGTTTCCTCTATACACACAACCAATATACTCATTCTGAAAACTCCTGAGCGCGCATAAGTAAAACAGGTAAATGGCGCAAAGTTGAAAGCCAGCGATGGCCACTTCAATCATGGCCAACTTGCAGTTGCCAACAATTTCACGGTCAATTGCAATTGTGTGCGTGCTCGTCTCTGTGCATGTGTGTGTGTGTGAGTGGGTGTACAGGTTGGGTGTGACTGCAGCTAAACGCTTAATATGCAAACGCGCGCAGGACACAGCAGCAGCTGTGCGGCATGGGGTTAGCCGCTGCCGCTGCCGCTGCGAGGTCAACTGAATCGTTGGCGCAGCTGTCAATTATGGCCAGTCCATTGGGGCCTAATGCTGGGCCATGTCTGGCCATAAGTTTTATGTGCCCTAATCGCTGCAGACCCTTTGCCAGGGCCGTTAACAGCTGACGGCCAGCACAGGCCGCTGGCAAAAGAGTCCGTTATTGAGCCACGGCATGGTCATATTGTATGGCTTCAAGGCGCCTTTTATGTGTCTGTAATTATGCCATGCGAGAGAGAGAGAAAGAGAGAGAGAGAGGGAGAGAGGCCCCCCTATTGAAACAATGGAAATTTTTTTGTGCAAACGGATGTGAATACATTTCCGGCGCGTGCAAAGCAAAAGACAAACAAAAAATACATAAAGAAAATAAAAAACAATGAAAAGTTGTTTGTCATTAATTAAATTTCACTAAGGCAACAATAAGGAATACACACACACACACACACAAACGCATTCAGGTTTAAATTTCACTTAATGTCTGACATGTCGCACTCACATGGCTCTGCCTCCCTCTCTCCTTCGCTCTCCTTTCCCCCAGCTGCTTAGCTCCTCTTGTCGTCTACCTTGACAAAACAAACAAAGTTTTCGTTTTGGAGGCGTGGCAGTCAGTACAGTTGCTGCTTTGTCACGCTACAAATTTTGCAGTTAATTGTAAAATGTTGTCAAGTAAATAGACCATGGCAGAGCCATTTCAATAATGAGACTTGGCTAAGAACATGGCAGAGCGACAATTGGGTACACACCATAAAGACTTATTAAAACAATTAGAGAGTTCTGGGTATTGTATTTATAAGAACAGATTTCAATTAAGTGAACATGAAATTGAAATTCCTTTCTTAACAGTTTCTCTCAGCAGGCAGAGGCAGGCTGGGTCGACACTACAGAGGCACCAATGCCTGATCAGCTAAGTACGTGAATGAGCCTGACGAACGGGGCAACCAGAGAAGCTTCCTTCATTTCTTTTAAAATAATCGATATAAATCGTTTGCTGTTTTATAAAGTTATCGATCTGCAGGCTTTAGAGCCCGACAACTGACAATTATCAAACAAAGCAAATTTAAATGCCACTCCGAAGCGCCCTCAATCAAAGCACCTTTCTTACTCCCCTCGCAACTTCTGGCATAGTAATTAAATACCGCCAACAGAATGCTACACAATAGACCTTAAGCCTCGGGTCTTAAGTGCCATATCTCATAGCCCGCTTTAAGGTCTGTCAAAGCTGATGGCCAACATTGCGTACACTCAATATGGCATTCAATGGAGAGTGCCACGCCCACTCCGAATAGCTATATAAGCACATTCCATTGGTCGCAATCAGCACATAAGCACATTACGCAGCTGACTGAGCCTGGACGAATACCAGGCAAATGAAAGGGATTATGATTGGCATTGGCTGCGAAAGAGAAAAGAACGAGAGCAGATTGCGGCGCAATCATGCAACATTTTGTTGCGTATTTGTGTTGCAACTCTCCGCCCACATGCCGTGCGCTGTTATCTTTCCACGTTTATCCACCTGCGTCTGTGTGCGCATCAAAGCAAAGATTAATTGGCTTTACGTAGGGCTTCCACATGCGTTTTGTTTACTCTTATCATCGATTTGCTTGGCTTTCCCTTATCTCTACCACGCACCCCCGCCCCTACCCTCTCTCCCTTGGCTCGTGTGTGTGTTTTTTTTTATAGTTCGTTACATGGCATTTGGATTGTTGGCTAACTTTCAGCATTTTTTCCCCATTTTTTGCACGCACCTCTTGATTATGCAAGCACACGTCCTCCACTGGCTGTTGCAGTGTCAACGTCAGTCGAGCTTTGCATGTCGAAGATGGGCTTTAAAGTCTCTGTTATATTTGTTGTTGTGAATATAGCTGGTCTATACTTGATGCTGACATTTATCTGGCATGCTTGGTTGACTTCTTGCCATGGATTAAGAGAGCCTAGCTCTTATTGTATGCAGCATTAGGGGTATTCTTGATTTTTAATAATATTTATAATACAAATTCTTTTAATTCGAATTATAGAATTTTGCTTTTAATAATAATATAAATATATTTTAAAAACTTTCTAAAAATAATGTTTGTATAGTATTAGTTTTTATAATATATAATATATATGTAATAATAATAATATAAAATAAAATTTTATAATTTGTATTTTTTAAATTTGAATTTATAATTTCATTTATTACTATATATTATATATCATTTTTAATTTTTTTTTTTAATTAATTTTTTTAATATAATAAAAAAAAAAATAATAATATAATAATAATTTTTTAAATATACAAAAACAGTAAAATAAAAAAAATGTTGTTGGTAAAATAAATACTTAAGAAAAATATAATTCATAATATTTAATAGAAACATAATTTAAATATAAATAAAAATAAAATCTGATAAAGCTTCTTCCACATTTCTTTTAGCTTTGAAAATAATTGTACCCAAATTGCTTTCATCTCTTATTTCTCCACCCATAAATATTTAACCAATTTCGAAGACAAATTCCGTTGTGCTCCGCCAATTAGACGAGCACAAAGCAAGCTCTTAATCTGCATATGCAAAACTAATTGAAGTCAAAAGACACAAAAAGTTCACAAATCAGCAAAAATGTGGCAAATATTTGTCAATTCACAGAAACAAAGAGGCAACAGAAAGGGAAAAAAGGTTGGCAGGCAAAATTTAATTTTCCAGTTCAGTTAAACAACGATTATTTTCATTTGATTGAATTTGAATTGATGCGTTTTCAACAAATTCAATTCATTTCAGTCCATCCATCCAGCCAAGCCAAGCCAACCAACCAACAACCAGGCAACTCAACCATTCATCCATTCATTCGTCTATTCATTCATAGGCGCTCGCAATGTTCAGCTGCATTTTGACCTTCTTTTGGCAGCGCATTTTTCTTCTGTTCACACTCACATGTGTGCGTATGTGGGCTGCGTATATGTTAACAGATTCTGATATATGTGGCTGTATTTTGAAATCGTTCCATTTGCGTCACAGTTGTCGCTTTCATTAGGCCTCACACACAAAAACGTTTCGCTTCGCTTGATCCTGTACTAAATTCCTGCTGGGCCGTAACTAACTCAAGTCCAAAAGGCGCTCAAATTGCGAGGGCAGCCTTATAACATATCATCTTTAATATTAATAATAAAATAAATATTAAATAGAGTTTCCTTATCATATTTTTCATATTATTATTATACCTTCATTTTTTTTTTAAGTGGACAATCCATTTAAAAAAAATATTTTTTTTGTATTTAATAATTTATTTGCTAAATTAAATTTTTCATGTTTTTTTTTTTAAATTATTTAAATATTTTAAATTTGTATGAATTAAAATTCATGAGTTTTATATTAATTTATTTTTTATACATGCTATTTTTATATTTTAATTATTTAAATACATATAATTAATTATTTTTAAATTTTGTAAAATTTAATTTTTCAAATTTTTGTATTAATGCAAAACTAAATAGTTTTAATTAATTTATTTTTTAACATTTTATTTTTTTGTATGTAATTTATATGTGTATTTTTTATTGAGTAATAGTTTTATTATTAATTTTTTTTATTATTATTATTTTGATTTATTATAAATGCATTTTATTATTAATTTTTAAGAACTCGTCTGTCCTTGATGTTTATTTTTACTGCTTGCTGCGCGAATGCGTCATATTTCTCTAATTATTTTAGTTGAGCTATTTATTGCTAAAGATAGATATATGTATATATGTATGTACATATATATATCTGTATATCCTTCCTTAACTGATACACACACATAAACAGAACTGAACTGAACTGAATTTAACTGAACTGAACTGAACCGAACTGTGCAATGAAAAGCGAAACAGCCCGCGCATTTGCTCGTTTGCTCAACTGTGGCTGAGGTTATTTGTGTGTGTGTGTGTGCGAGTGTGTGTGTTTGTATTTGAGTGCCGTACATTTGTATTGCTCAGTAAACGTATGTGTATGTGTGTGGGTTGCTTGTAAGTTCATTAAGAGGCCCCATTGAACAAGTGCCGCTGCCAGTGCCTGTTAGTCCTTTTCGCCAGGCACAACAAAATTTATGCAAAATTCGCCGTTGTTGTTGCTCGCTATGCAGCAGAAATTTTTCAATTTCAGCCAAGTCATTTGGCCGTTTTCATGGCCATTTTAGCCTGTTTCTGCTGCCGCTTCTGCCTCTGCCTCTGCCTCTGCCATGAGCAGCAACAATTAACGCTGTGTGTCCTGTGGACGTGTCCTGTGTCGCTGCAAGCCATGCAATGAATATTTCAAGGGTTGCTGGCTCCAAGACCTCTTTAGACATCTAAGCAAAACAAAAACGGACTCAACTAAAATTTGTGTACACGATAAAGAGCTACAAAACAGAGGCAAAAGGCGAGTCCAAGAAAAATTTGGCTACATTTTCTGTGAAGTTTTTGTAATGTAATGAAGCGAGCGCCGCATTAAAGTAAAAGCATGAAACAAAAAGAAATTAACAGGCGCATTATAATCTAAACTTTTTTGCTGCTGTGGGGCGTGGCTGTTTACTCTTTTGCTGCTCGCCAAGTGCCCATCATTTGGCATTCCATTTAGCTGACCAGCATCAAATGAGCTATTAAGCCCGATGAACCCGAGCCAGACACTTTTCCCTGACACTTTTTCAGTTGTCTTTATGTTTTTATTTACATTGGCTTCTTTTTTTTTTTGTGGCAAAAGGTCAAGAGGGTAGAGGTTGGTTTTGTCGATTTTGGGGCAAAGGCAAAAAGTGTGGTAAATGAAAACAAGGCAGAAGAAGAGGCAGAGCATGCGAGTGGCTACCCTTGCTGAAGCTGGAGCAGGGCTATAACGTTTCGGTTATTGATGAAGTGGCTGACACAACAAGAGTGATACTATTTCGATTGACTATATTTCGGTAACTATTTCAGTTAGCTAAAACCTTTAGCTGCTGAAACATTTTAAAAGCTTTGCCATTGATTATGAATCATAGTACAATTGGAAAAGTAATTAAACAGGCAAGACTTTGGCGGAATTTGAAGTCAACATTCGAGTAACTTTTTGCTGGTTTAACAGCGTCTTACCGCATAATGCCTAATGCTTGAAATATTTAAAGCAAAGCGCAAAGAGCTACTTTTATATAAAATGGCACGAATTTTACTTTAAAATAAAACTAAAAGCAATTTCATAGCCCCAATCAATTTTGTGATATAGCAATTTCTTTTGCAGTTACTCTTATTGGGTCACCTCAAAGTTAAAATTTCTGTAAAAAAAAATCAAATTTATATACAAAATGTATATCAATAGGTAAATTTTCTTCATCTCAATTCTCAATTCCCATTTCATCATAATTCATTTCATAGAGTATATCGAAATGCAGCCAAAAACAAACTTTTGGCCTCGATTGGTTTTTGCAGCTGCTGCTGCGGCGCCGCAAATGAAAAGTCTAAACGGAAACGGAAATGACAGCCTAGTCGAGGCACCGAATCAGCCGCAGACCCAGTCAACCCCTCGGCCTCTACCGTCTCTCTCTCTCCCTCTCTCTCTCTCTGTCTTGTTTTTGCTCTCCTCAGTCCTTTACAGTCCAGCGATTGCCATTGAAACGCAATGAGCCGTTTGCTTTCGTTTGCTGCGGTCTGCGGACTGAAACGCCCAGTTGGCCCCACTGCACCCTCCAACCTCTGCCACGTCACCTTGCTGCCCCCCACTGGGCACCCTTTCGGCCCAGCCATTTGTATGTTGTGCAAATGGAGTTCTAAAGCTTAATGAAGACATTTCACTTATGTGTGTGCTTTGTGCCTGAGTTTTTCTCTCAGTAGTTTTTCATCTAGCGTGAATATATGAGCTTTTTTCCATTTCTGCTAGCTGCAAAGTGTGCGTAATTAATATTGCACTAAAAGATATAATATAAATTTGCTACGCTCTCTAATCACATTTGGCGCAGAGCAGGGGAAACTTATAACAATTATCTGGATAATTCATGGAGCTTTTAGTTAAAATTATATGATATGCAGAGAGATGTTGTAAGAATCATAATTCATTTACATTAACAGAAGCTGTTAATTAAGATATATGTTAAGCAGCTGCTAAGCAGTTTATTCTTATGTTATGCCACTGTTAATTTAACTTAGCAGTCAATTACATTAGCAGAAACTGTTAAATTAATTATATGTTAAACAGCTGTTAAACAGGTTTTCCTTATGTTATGCCACTGTTAACTTGACTAATTAATATTAACAGTCATGTACATTAACAGAAATTGTTTATTAACTTATATGTTAAAGAGCTGTTAAGCAGTTTATCCGTATGTTAAGGCACTGTTAACTTGACTCATTAATATTAGCAGCAGTTTTCGTTAACATATGTTCATATGTTCTGCTAAAGAGCTATTAGGCAGTGCCTCTAGCAATTCATATTAATGTTATGCAGCTGTTAACTTGATGCATTAACATTAATTTAAATATACTTTAAAATTAATATCTACATATGTTGCATTCTCTCTGTTAATGAGCTGTTAAGTAGTTTCTCTTAATGTCATGCATCTGTTATCTGTTTTATATTATATATTTTCTTTAACAGAGCTTCCAGAATTATTTCAGCATTTAATTAATGATTTATTTATGCAATAGCTTTAAGGCTGAGCTATTTTTAACAGCAGTCTCTCTTTAACATATACAGCTGTTAGGTAATTAAGTAAAATGTGGCTCGTAAATGAAGTTGTATTAATAGCTGGGAACTTTAATAGACATTTGCCAACTGGATACGTGACGAGCTCTGTTGCCGAGCGTTTTAAAAGTCAAACAGAACAAAAAGTTGCTTAATAAATAAATAATGCAAAAGTTGCACAAGCTTTTTTACTATTTACAGTAGCTGCAGCAGAGCTGAGCTGAGAGCTGAGCAGATTAGCATGTCTCTAGGCATATTTAATACTACTAGGTATCTGCTAGTCGAACATACCCAATCTGTTGCCTTATAAAATTCGAATATATTTAGTGCTTACACAAACCACAAAATCTTATTAGCCAAAATTTTATCTGCACGAACAGTTAGCAGTAATAATCACATTAACATTCCAAATAACATTAACATTTGCATAAAAACATTTGCCCATTAACAGGCCACATTATCCTAGCAATTATGCTAGTCTAATATAAGCCATAAAAATTCCAATGCTTAATCGTGAATATATTTAAAATCAAATATTCATTCATTGCGAATTCCAAGCCTTCACCCTCGCCTCTCTCCCTCTCTCTCTCCCCTATTTTATTCAACCCTTCGCACATTGCTTTAATCGGCTTATTTTGATCGAGCTTAGTGGAGCCATTAAATTTAATTTAGTGCGCATATTTAATTGATTTTCAAATATAAATTGTTGTTCCTCTTTTTTCTTGCTTAATTGACCCAATTAAGAAAAAGGCAAAAACAGGCAAATGAAATAATTATAAGCAATTAACATGGGCCGATTTATTGGAGCATGCGAAATGAAATGTTGGCAGAGTATTTGCAAATGCTTCAGGTTGCCAGCCACATTCAGCTTCCCATTCACACTCACACTCACACTCACATTCACATTACCATTTCGTAGCTCTCAAATCCTAGCGAGACGAGGTCATATTTCAGGCGACTCCTGTTGTGGCTGCCGCTGCTCCTTTTTGGTCTGTCTGCTATCTGGTGTCCCTGTCCTCGCCTTGCCTAGCGCACAAAACAACTCATTATAAAGCGAAACAAATTGCGGCTAACATTTCACAACGTAATTTCAGATACAGCTATGAATAGCGTCTTCTTCTTCTTCTTTTTCACCTTGCCCATACTCCCCCCATTCGGGCTAAAGACAATGGCAATGGGAAAATAACGCTCTGTTTGTTTGTCTTTTAAAGTTACTTCGACATTTTATCAGGCTTAGTGCGAAATGACAGGAGCTGAAATTACGCCAATTAAGTCTAAGATTAATCCAGTGAGCATAGCTCATTTATGATTACAGGAATAGATTTTAATACACAATAATGAATAATCACAGTGAAGGACTTTAAGGATTTAAAAGCTCTAAAGCTTTATTGGCTTTACAGAAAGCTTTACCATATAAGAGTAAAGTATTTAAATGTAAGGCTCATTGTTTATAGGTAAATTTAAATGAAAGCACATTGAACGAGCTTTTATATACTATTTAATTGAATAAAAAATTATAAGTATATATAATTTAATGTAATTTAAATTTTATGAACAGAAAATTATGAAGACAAAATTTGAAAAAGCTGAGAAAATATTTTTAAAATTTATTTTACAATTTAAGCTTTGAGTTAAGCTCACTAAAGCAGTTTACAAAGATAACTAAACAGCTCGAGACATTAGTTTTAAATTCTCTAAGCCAATGTCATTGGTTTTCCTTTTCGTTTGGCTGCTAAAATCCAGGGGTTGGCTAGCTTCCAAGTCATTTGAGTTATTTAAACTGCGTTTGCGGTTAAATTAACGCGATTTATATGAATTTATCGCACTGCAAACGTGGCTGCGCGCCTCCCTCGTCCCATGCCGCGCTTTGCCGCGCTCTGCGACTTTTGTCTGCTTGTTTTTTTTTTAGCAGTTAACTTGTTTCCATTTCCTCGCCTTTCAGTTGACTGTGCTGCGCGTGAAAATGAAATTTTTCAACGCTTTTACCTATTTTCGTACCCTGCAGTAGCTTGGAAATGGGTAAACAGGGTATATTTGTTTTACTGAGGCATATGCAACGAGGAGAGAGAGGCAAGCATGATATGTAGTAGAATACTACTTGTTCTGGTTCATGAGCAGAGTCTAGTCTCGACTGTCTATATGTCAATCAGGCTCTCTGTCTAAGGATATCTGCTAGTCAGTCAGTGCCGTCTCTGACACTCTTACTTGATGTGGATACATAGCCCAGAATGTCGAAGAGGGTATTTGATAGTCAGTCAATGCCAGTTAAGGTATCTGCCAGTCAGTCAATGCCGTCTCTGACACTCTTACGCTTCTTTATCTCTTTTATTTGCATTACTGTTGAAGGTTCTGTTCGGCCGGCAAGAAAATCTTGAGGATTTGCCTGCTTTCAGCGTGATTTCTGGCTTTATTCGTGTCGTACGTGAGCTGCCGCATCGATTTATTGCTTTTTCCCTCTTTCTGTTGCCACGATTTGCGGCAGCCGCATTAAATATTATAATATTATAATATTGATTTAACACGACTTCAGGTGCTGTCTGTCCCAGTCTCAGGCAGGGAAAAACCTTGGCAATTGGCTAATGAATCAGTTAAGACCAATTCACATTGCTATAGACATGGGTTTGTTTTCATAAATATTTAACAAGTGTTTCGTGTTAATTACATTTCATAAAAAATGCCAAATGCCAGCGGTTTCAATTACAATTCGTTAATTTTACACTACAAATAATTAAAAGCTCGTTTTTTGCTCTTTATCAATTAACAATTATATTAGCAACTCAACTAGTTATTTTATTGGTATTATTTTTTCTTCAACGATTAAATTTAATTTCGTGGTTCCATTTTCATTATTGTGGCTGCATTGCATTGTGGAGTTTCAAATGAATTTCCAACTTTTCACAAGTTTTTGCAATAAATTTGATTGATTTTGCGGCGAATTCTTTTTTTTTTTTTGGTATTTAGTAATAATTTTAATGTGATTGGAAATATTTTGCAGGTCTGAAAAAATGGCAGAACATTTAGTGCAGATAAAATATTTAAAATTGAAAACTGATAAATAAAATGAATGCAGACTTAAATAAATAAATAAAAAATATGAAATAATTTGTAATATATATACATAAATACATACAAATAATTATAGATTAATAAAAAACAAATAAATATATTTGAAAACTTTAATAAAATAAATTTCCAAATCAAAAAAAAAAAAGTTATATTTTGATATATATTAAAATATAACAAAAAATAATAATTTAATTATAATAATAAATAATAATATTCACTTTAAATATATATAAATTCATTTAAAATAATTATAAATTAATAAAAAATATAATCATATAAAAATAAAAATAAAAACTTTATAAAATGTAATTTTCAAAGAAAACTTAAATATTTTAATTTTTATAAATATATTTAAGCAATTAAATTATTTAAAAAAAAATCTTTTGAAATAATAATTTAATAATAATCTAACAATAATATTAATATATTATAATATTAATTTTTAAATATGTATAAATTAATAAAAATATCTTATAATTTTTTAAAATATCACATCATGAGCATATCACCCTAATCAGTAAAAAACTTCACTCTAAAGTCCTAAAAATAAATTCAATTCAATTCAATTCAGCGTCCCACAACTTGTTCTCACAACATCCCGGCACGTCCCCTTTGCCGCCACGCCCACATTTGTAAAGTGCAGCGCTTATCGATGACTGAAATTGTTCATTAATGGCCATCGAATATTATGGGCAAACACGTAATTCGCGACTCGTTTAATGCCCACTCATCGATCTGTGTGATTTAAGCCAAGTTGCGAGCAAATTGCAATTATGGCGCATTACGCATACGCCGTGTGCTGCGGGCTTGCATGCTGCAAGTGCAATGCATGCAGCGTAATGCCCACTAAATTGTTGATTGCACATTCAAATGGGTCCGAGCACCCAAATTAAATCCCAAATCAAATTGCATTCAATCACCAACCTAATCTAATTGCCCATTGATTTATAACCAACTCGGAAATTTACACAAATAAAAATATCGAGAATTTTACTATCTAGCGAACTGGAAAATTGTTGATTAGAGAGAGAGAGAGAGAGAGGGAGAGTAACACAGTTGAGCCTCAGTTGATCAAAAGCAGCACCACAGGTAGAGCAAGAATTCAGCCAGAAGCACAGTCATTGGCTGACCCAGAGGAGAGCAACAGTTGAGCCACTGTTGAGTTATAATTCCTATTCTTTTGATATCTATTTATTTATATTTTTTTTTCAATTAAAATTTTTATTTTATTTTATTTTTATTTTTACTTTTATTTTATTTTATTTCTTGAGCTTATTGTTCTCAACTTTATAGAGCATTTATCGCTGTTAGTAGGCAGATTAGATTTTAATATCTATATTTTTTTCATTCCTCTCCATTACCAAATTTTCCCAGTATTAATTTATAAATAACAAAATTCTTAGAACGCCTTCAACATTTCATATTTGTTTACTCAGTGCGCAGGCATTAAGATCGAAATACAGATGCCATCAGCAAAAGTCTGTGAGCAGCAAAAGCAAATAAAAGGGGAGCTCACACGCTCCGGCCTCTCCCCCTCTCTCTGCATCTTCTTGCATCTCTTTCTCGCAAATGAAAAACTTGTTCCTTGGCTCCCCTTACATGCGGAGCAAAAGAAGCTGCAATCAGTGGCTCAGCAAATCCGCAGACAAACCCCGCACAGCCGACCACAGTCCAGGAGAGTAAGGAGCCTGCACTGGACTGGGCTGGTCAAGGACTTCGTGCTGCTGCTGTGTGTCCATCATTTAGAGAATGGTCGGGATTAGTTGTGTTGATGCGATGTCAACGCTTGGGCTCGGTAGGGACGTGGGTGGCTGGCTCTTATCTGTGACTGCGGCTTTGTCAGCTATCAGTTGGCAGTTGTTTAGGCCCTCTCCTGGGCCATGTCCTGCGGCCGGCAAGCTGTCTGCCTTTTGTGGCCTTTCGGTGCTTGGCTTTTCATTTCGTATTGTTGCCTACCCTTCTGTTAATTCTTTTTCTTATTGCTGGGCAATTACTTAGGATATCCCTCTCTCTCTCTCTCTCTCTCTCTCTCTCTCTCTTCGACTTCGCTTTAAAGGCTGCAAATTAAAATGTGCATATTTTATGAGTTGAAAATTCGATGCGGTGCGCTTTGCTGCTGTTTTGTCATCGAGCCTTAAATAGGAAAACTTTTGCACTCGCTTGCAGCAAGTCCATTTGCCCTTTGTACCCTTTCCCTGGTCCATGCACCACCCACAACCCTTAACCCGCATCACGGCAACCGCCCGCCCACCTCGTAAAGCCCGCTGTCCCCGGCTGTCACTTAGGGCGGCGCTTGTCGTAAATTTCTGTTCAAGCTGCGCTCTCATTATAACTCGGCAACACTTTTTCTCCAATAATGAACCATCTACAGTGGCCCAAAAGCGAGTTGACTGGATCAAATAACCAAAAAATGATTATATATGAAATTACGTATTCAATTCTCTGGAAGTTTTAAAGACTTTTGGCAAGTCAATCATTCAGCCTCATACGAGTTCCACAACAGAGTTCCACATACATGTTTCAGATACAAGTTCCACATACAAGTTTCCCAGACAAGTTCTACAGAAAAGTCCACAGACAAACGCGCTCCACTCACATGTCCACAACAACTCACGTTCCACATTCACGTTCCACATACCAGTTCCACATACGAGTTATATAGACAAGTGGCACATACAAGTTCCACAACTAAAACACGCTTCAAATACGTTCCACACGCGATCTTCACGAATAGGTTTCCCATACACGCTCCACATACAAGTTCCACATGCAAGTTCCACATGCAAGTTTCACATACACGCTCCACATGCAAGTTCCACATGCAAGTTCCACATGCAAGTCCACATGCACGTTCCACATATAAATTCCACATACAAGTTCCACATGCAAGTTCCACATATAAATTCCACATACATGTTCCACATGCAAGTTCCACATGCAAGTTCCACATGCAAGTTCCACATGCAAGTTCCACATGCAAGTTCCACATGCAAGTTCCACATACAAGTTCCACATACAAGTTCCACATGCAAGTTCCACATGCAAGTTCCACATGCAAGTTCTATACGAGTTCCATATACAAGTGCCACTGTCAACTTCTCATATCATGTTCCACATGCCTGACTTCCAATATGCCCAAGCATGCCCAATATAATTTCCATATGTAATTTGTCTGCCACACAATCAGCTGTGGCCCACTGTGCTGCTCGGATGATGGGAGGCATCATTATCGCTGCAAGTTGTGCTGCTGTCATCATCATCAAAAACAGGAGCTGGTGGTCCAGCATCAACTGCTCCTCCAGCTGCTCTTGTGGAAAGTGTTGCTGCTATTATTTCCAACTTGACTTTATCGCTCGGCAGGACCAGCCGCGCACTGTCTTGGGGAACAGGGCGCGGGCTGGGTGGGGTGGTTGTAGGTGGCTTTGGTAATCAGCGCAACGCAACAAATGAAACTTGACAGCAAAAAAAAAAAAAAAAATAAGAAGAAGGAAAACATTTGCGAGCTGTCGCGTTTGTCGTCTTTGCTTTCAATTTGATTGCAGCAATTTATTGCAGAGGACTTCGGGAGGCGACTGCTCGAATGAAGATATCGCCGCTGTGATTTTCATTCCGCACTGTTTACTCATTTGGCTGGAAGAAAAGGGTAACAGGTTTTAAGGACCCTTTTTGCTGCTCTCCTTCGACTTCGACGTCCGTTTCGTGTCGTCGTAATTAAATTCAACGCTTGTTAATATTTATTTAAATGTGAGTTTTTGGCAAAGGACTCTCAACTTGGCCGGAAAGCAGTTAAAACGCTAAAGGGATTAACTTTTCCGCTTATATCTGGGAAATTCGCAGTCGAGCGAACTTAACGAGCTTTAATGGATTTGATTGCAGAGCTCGTAAAGTCCTAATGAAGCTAATTAAATGGGGCCTGCGAGCGTAAGGCCCTAAAGAACATCAAAAGCAGTTTAAATATTATACTACTTGAATATTTTATGCTTCTAATTGTGTTTTTTTTCTGCAGCCTTTGGCTGAAGCGTTTGCAAGGTCAGCCTAAAAGTAGGCAACAGCCAAGGCCAATGTCAGTCGAACAGTTGCACAACCGTTGCCGACGTTGAACGACAGCCGCGCTGTGTCTATCGATAGCTACACATGATTATGCACTTTTATTTACAGCATTATTATTTAGCTAAAAAAGAGTCTTAGTCATTTAAAGTTGTCATACAAGGCTCTCGAAACATCTGCATGCTGTTTTGTGGACCAAAATCGAGTATTTGCACGACTTCGAGCGCCCAAGAGTGCACTCACACACTCTCACACCACAATGTCGCTCTCAGTGCTGCTCGCGCGTTGCAAGCTAAAAGGCGACAACGCAACTGTTTGAGCTGAAATCACTTGAGTTTCGTGCTAAGTGCTATACAATTCATTTGCTGTTGCAATATTTTTAGCAAATGCAATTTAATTGGCATACGTTTTGCTGAAAACATTTGCCCACATAAATGTTTCGTGCTGAAAAGGGTCTGCAAATAGCTATATTTAGCGTGAAAACAATTGAGTGGTCATCACTGTTAGCTGTTCACAGCTAATTTAATACTGCGCCGTCGCCGTCGCTCACTCCAAGTGAAGTGGCTGCGCTCAGTTCCAATTGGAAGAGCGGGCGAGCAAGTCGCGGCTACGACCACAGCGTTTGTTTCCAAATAAAAACACAAAATAAATTATCTTTCGCATTGTTTTTTGCGCACACTGAAAGTGCAACAACGCGTACGCATTAAAAGAAAGCAAAGCTTTAAAATAAATAACGGCATCGGGCGCGTAGTATTCAAATACATGAATGAATTGGTGGCAAAACAAAGTAAATAGGCTAAAGCAAAAAGAAGCACAAGAGCAGAAGCAGCAGCAGCAATAGCACGTACTTGAGTGTTGCTTGCCTGTGTGTGCGTGTGTTTATATACGTGTTTGTAGTCTCGCGCGCGTGTGTGTGTGTGCTTAAAAATATTGCTTAACCCAGCAAATAATCATGTAAAATTTTCATAAAGAGTTCACTTCCAACTCTCAAGTGGAGAAAACACGTGAAAATTGTGGAAAACGCAGCCCGTTGCGGTGAAAGTGCAACAAAAGCAAACACCCCAAACAGTGAGCAAAGAAAATAGCTCGAAAAGAGAAAGAGTGAAAAGTTCAGTTTTGCCTTCTCTTTTTCCTCCTCTCTCTTCGTTTGCGTTGTGTGTGTGTTTGTGTTATGTTTTCTTCTTGAAGTGCTAAGTGGAGCAGCTGCATCAGCGACAGACAAGGAGAAATGTAAGTTAATCATTTTCTTATTTTAAAGTGA
This sequence comes from Drosophila peninsularis, assembly GCA_035047485.1. NCBI lineage: Eukaryota > Metazoa > Arthropoda > Insecta > Diptera > Drosophilidae > Drosophila > Drosophila peninsularis. The sequence goes on from JAWNPN010000035.1 coordinate 5,267,737, forward strand.
AGCCTGCTATAAAGAAATACAACAAGAAAATAGGTAAATGTCGTCATCAGCGAATCAGTTGCCAGTTTTTTCTTCTTTTTTTTACAGTCGTTGCGCTTGCAAAACTTTTGTTGTTTGATTTTGTGCTTTGTTTTTTTCTCTCTCTTTTTGTATTTGTTGTGTTTCATTTTGTCTCAATGGCCGACGAAGACAAACGCAAAGTCTCAGCTGGTGCCACTTGCTGAGCGCGAGAGCGGCAGCTAGAGATGAGCGATATTTTTGCAGTCGCTTCCAAATGTTTTCTGCAATAATATGAAAATTCTTTTTGTAATATATAAATTATTCAATGTAGTTAAACTTCGCACTATTTGATATAAGCATAATTTTCAATAAACAATTATTGACTTAATATTTGTTTAACTTACTATTCATGAGTACTTACTCGTTGTCACTTTGACCAGCTCGCTCATCACTATCGAGCGTGACTGGGAGAGCCGACTCCAGTTCGCTCTCGCAAACAGGCGTCAGCTGTGCGCCTTCGTTCGTGTTGTTTTGTTGCGAGTTTATTTAGCACGTTTTATTTTATTTATTTTGTGTTGCTTTCTGGTTGAAATACAAATAAATAATAAGCAAAGTAAAGTGTGAGTGCGACTGTCGTCATGGTGTTTAAATAAAGCCTGTTAATTGACTTTGCATTTGTATCCGTTAAGTTTTTTTTTTGTAACAGCAGCGCGCCAAATAAACAGTTTGAAAAAAGCAAAATTATACAATTTAAGTTTCAAGAATGTGCACAAACAAAAACAAGTCAAGTGTAAACTAAAGTGCACAACAACACGAAGTACAAGTTTTCAACAATAATAAATTTTCATTATGGTTAAAGTAGCAAAACAAAAAAAATTCATACAAAACAAGCAAAACAACAACAACCGCTTACCTTGCCGCTATTCAGCTCTGTGTCGCTCTTCAGAGCGTTGCCAGATCGCGAATTAAGCGCGCGCTCACTTCATTTAGCGAAAATTTCGCATTAAAAAAATGATTATAATTATATTCGTGCATTAATCAAACAAACTGAAAACTGCTGAATCAGCTGCATAAATTGCGCTTTTGATTTTAGCTACGGCCAAACAAACATACGTCCATTAATAGCTTCAAATTTGGTGCATTGCTTGAAGTCCAGCTGTTGTTCGGCTCAGTTGTTGACATTGAATTTGAATTGCTTTAGGTGAGTAAGAGAGTGTGAGTGAGTATGTGTACAGATTGCATGCATGCGAGCGAGTGTGTGTGTGTGTGAGCTAGAGCTGTGCGTAACTCGTGCTTTTATTCGAGATGGAAAAAAACAGGCGAACTCAAATATCGTGCTTCTGCACACGAAAAATATTATTGTATATACAAATTTGAAAATTAAATTAAATATATAAAACAAATATAAAGAACTTAATATTATAATAATATAAATTCAAAAACACAAAAATAATAATTACATAAGATATTCAAATTATATTTCCACTAATAAATCATGTAACATTTGTAAAATAGTTCGTGCTCGTCACGCGCTCATCTCTATTGTGTAGATAATCTACAGCACTCTATATTTATAGATAGCTGCCTTTGTAATTATATATGTGACGCTCTTGATGTTTTTAAAAGTCACTCAAAGTGCAACAATTGCACATGAACCCGCGCGACCAGTTGAAAAATCCCCTCTCTCCCTGCACAGTTCAAACCCCCCGCTCGAGACCTATATTTAGCTACTTGGCGCCAGCTGCTCTATTATAAAATAAAATAAAAAAAAAACATCAAAATAATTATTAATTCTTTACTGATTAAACAGAATTTTCGATTTTGTTTATACTAAATGCATTAACATATGTACACATTTGTATATTTACGTATTATTAATACGTAGAAGTGTGTACACACGCATTTAATTTTATATTTCCGTTTTCCGTGTTTTGTTGTGCCGCATCATCCACAAAGATGACCCCTCAAGGTATTTCTCTTTGAAATTGTTGTTCAGTCGATTCCTTTAAATATAGAAAATCAATTAAAAGAATAACGCAACAAATGTGAGAATATTCCCAAGTGCTTTTTTTTGTATTGACTGAAAAACCCCTCCCAACTGTGCGCGTGTGGGCCGAAATGTTTCTTCTGATGATTCACGACGAAAATTTTCGGTACTCAAAATATTTGTGTTTAATATGCGAAAAGATATCAGAAGCGATTAACGTGAGTTTCTTATTAGCTGGAAAGCAATGTTCAGCAGAGTGAACCAGTTTTCAAATTTTAATTTTAATAAGTCGGAAACGGCTCGTTAAATTTGAGTATACGAAATTTATAAGCGCTAAGCAAACATTTGTTTACTTTTTTATTGTTTCCTTAAAACTATGCAGATTAGTTTAGATATGGAGGAGGTTTTGCCGAAATTCTGGAAATATTGCTGCTTTTTGAGTATGGATACACTTTGTTTCAAGTGTGTACACACATTTTTCTTGCAAATATAATTCTTGAATATAAATATAATATTATTCTGATTTCGTGTATATTTATTAAGCTCTTGCTTGATGTTTCTTTTAGCTCCCCACGTAACAATCATATCAGCAATTTGTAAATTGTTGATTGATTGTCGCGACTTTAATTGATAATTGATAATTATAGTCACATTGGCAATTAGAAATCCATAAGACGTTGGAAATTTAACTATTTTTATTGTGTTTGCCTATCTAATCTGGCCGCACCTCAAAGCTCTACATATGAGCTTAATGCGATGTGTCATAAAAGCAATGAATAATAATAGAAATAAAAGAAAAACAACAAAAAAACCCTTCGATTCTAATTTGAAAAGTAATCGAAAAAACGAGTAAATTGCGCTTGGGCCGTAATTGCGAAGCAGCTGTAAAAATAAATAAACAAATCAGCGGCAACAGACGACACGACCTGCCATAATGCAAACAACACTAGAACAATATGGGCGATATGAACAATAGCTGCAATTTAACTTAATTATTTTTACCGTTTGCCGCTTACCGTTAAATGCTTAACGACATTCGCAGAGGTCGTAGGCATAGGCGGGTTCTATAGCCTAAAAAAGGTTTAAAGGTTTCAATTATTATATTATTTATGCATAAATTAAATATTGATTATATGCATAAATAAATGATAAATACAAATTTTTTTTATATACATATTTTTTTTATTTAATCTCGAATCTGCTCCAGCCGAAGTTTGTAGCATCTTGCTCCTAGTCGAACACTCCCCATAATATAATAACTGTTAAGCCTGGTTGCTTTCTAGCGAGAAGTTGATGTTTGACATTCTACTCAATCTTCATTTCAGATTCAAGGTGATTCCACATTTAGCCTAGTTATTTACCAACTGTACTTCTAAATTTATACTATATTTAGGCACAGTCGGCGCTGGCAGGCACCTCGTGCATGTTCAAAATCAATAAAAATAAACGATTTATGCAAATCTTAAGCAACTGATCAATATTTAAAGAGATTATCATCAATATGCTCACGAGTGCTGTTCCACTAAGTGAAGCGCACGTAAAAAACAGAAACAGCCTCTGTTTGCTGTGCATGAGTGTGTGTGTGTGTGTGTGTGTGTGTTTTGGCGTGTATCTTATTAGCGCTCATTAGCATTGCACATATCTTTCGGATGTTTTTTTTTTTGCATCTTAATCACCGAAGCTAAGGTCAATTTTGCCATAAAGCAGCTACAGAAGCCGGCAAAGACGTTAACATTGTGTGTGTGTACACACTGTGCCACATGCTCAATTCAAAATGGCGACGCGTTTTGTTTACATTTGAGTACTAAAAATATAGTTAGAAAGCAAAAGCAAAGAGCGCAAAGAAGAAGAGCAAAGACGATTGCACCATCGATTTAATAGCGCAGAAAAGAAAAAAAAACAAATGCGCTCAGACAATAGCTCTTCAACTCAATAGGTGTGAGCGAGCAAGCAATAGGTAAGCAACTGTTTGGTTTTTGCAAGAGAGCGAGAGCGAGAGCGAAAGAAACGATCGAAATGGTAACCTCAAAAATTGTCTATTTCGTGGCTGCTGCTGCTGCTGCTGCTGCTGCTTATTGTTGTTGTTATCACTTTGGCTGCTGTTTCAGTTGTCGTTGGTTTTGTTGTTGTTGTTGCCTTCACAGACAACTGTGAAGTGCGTCAGCTTTGAAAACGGGTTTTGTGTGCAAAGAGCGCAGAAAAAAAAAGCCGCACAGCGTTGCCAATCGTGTCAAATGTGCGCCGTCTGCGTTTGGGTGTTTGACAGAGAGGAAGTTGGCAACACGCGCTATTTACAGTTGGTCGCCGTAGCTGTTGTTGTTCTTGTTCTTTCTCTCAATTTCAGCAACTGTTGCCCATTTTATTATTTGCTTTTGGCTGTCAGTTTGTTTTTTTCACAGTCTCAGTTTCTACCTACGCCGTAATCTATGCAAATACATACACACACACACGTACATACATATGTACATATGTAGTATGTCTGGGCATATGTTTGCATTTAATTATTATTTATTCTGCGGCATTATTTATGAGCTTTCATCCATTTATTATTCCTGGCTTTGGCGCTTATTGAATTTAAATTTCTAATTATTGATATTTGTTTTTTCTCTCTTACCATTTTATTGTCTCTCTTTACAATTATTCAGTTGTCTAAAGAATCAATTCTCGAAACATCGTCTATGTGGGTGTTGGAATAGTTTTAGTGTTGTTTTGTATAGTTTTTTATTTATTGTTTGTTTTCTAGAAACGTCGTTTACAATGTTTACCAGCAAGGGCATAAATTAATATTAATCATTGATTAAACTAGCTAATTTATATAGCAGTTTCTCGAAGGGCCTCGAACATTTGATTTATAATCAGGCTTAAGCGTTTAATACTATTCGAGATTGCAATAATATTTTCTTTACACGAATTATATAAATATAAATTTAGTGAATTAAAAAAATATTTTTCTATAAAAAGAACAAAATATACAAACAATTTCTAATTGTTTGTATTATTTAAAAATCTGTTTAAATATGGAAAATATTTTATTATTTAATTTTTTATTTATATTTATATATATGTATTTTTTTTAAGTTTGTTTTATCTTTATTTATTTTATTTTTATTAAATCTTAAATCTAAATCTCTAGATCTAACCAGCACTTATCCCACTGTTCTACAATATATTTCATATTTGATAATCATCTATATAAATATTAATATAGTATATCTCTATATAGCTTAATGAATAATACATTTAATTAAATAAATAAATCAGCTCTTCCTTCATCTGAATTGGAATAATATTACCAATCAGTAGATCTGTTTCCTTATAGACAGATTCCAGTACTAGAAACCACTTAAGCTGTACTGCATTCCCCTGTTGATTCGCGTTGATTTGAATAAGTTAAGATCGTGAACTGCAGTTGGAACATGTGTGTGAAGTTGTTATGCAAATGAGCGAATCAAACTGATTAGATCTGAATGGAATACAATAATAAATAATACATGTGTGTGGTTGGGTTTGCTTGCTCTCCCTCACTCTCTCTCTCGCTCCTCTCTGTCGTTCATGCACTTTCCCTGTTTAATGAAGCGAAATTTAAGAAGTTTTCTTTTTAATGAAAACGAATTTAAAATCAAATATGAAAAATCACGCGAAACAATGCGACAGGGCGTAGTTGTGGGCGTGGGCGTGGGCGTGGCAGTACATATGATAAAAATTCATAAGGCAAAGGAAAAGTTTTTAATTTTTGTTGATGGAAAATGTTGAGCGAAAAAAAACTTCAAATGGAATTTATGATGAGCAGAAGAATTGCAAGGAATAATAAAATAAAAGCATTTGTGTGTGTGTGAGAGAGTATCTGTGTGTGTGTGTGAGTGTGTATCTCTCAGATACTCTGCGTACTTATGACCGCTACGAAAAAATATTTACAGCAGCTGTGTAATGGCATGTGCAGCAATAAAGTTCATACCTAACCGAATATGAGGCGTAAAAGCCAGCAGGGGCGTGGCATGTGCCAGAGTGGGGTAAGGTGTATTGTTTGGAAAAGCATTTTCAGCACACACAGAGAAAGAGAGAGGGGGGAGAAAGAGAGGGACAGGCAGAGGCAGGCAGCTGGGCGTTTAAACGTGATTTCAAGTGAAAGCCAAGTGCCAAGAGCGAATGGCAAACGGGCAGCGGCTTTCTTTGGCCACAGATATGATACTCACACACACACACACACACACACACACACACACACACACTCTCAGATAGTTGCAGTTTGGTTACAGCCAAAGTTGGCCGAGAGAGCTGTAAAATGCATTTGTTTGAATTTGCGCGCCAGAGAGAAATGAGAAATGAGAAATGGCTTCTGCCAGTTGCCAAAAGTGGGCCAACAGCAGCAACAATAAGTACAGCACGTAAGTGACACCAAAAACAAGGCAGCAGCAGAAGGAGAGCGAAAAACGGTCAGCAGTTGGTGAAATGTGCGGTAAATGCAAGAAATATGATGATAAATGAAAGCGGAGAACGCCCCAAAGCAATTGGCAATTGGTAGGCGAACGGCGAACGGCGAGCGCTGCCAATATGGCCAAGACGACTTTTCGTAACAAGGTCAATTTTGGCCACAGCAATTGCCTTAATGGCACACACACACATATATACACAGAGACGTACATTGATAAGATACGATATCTGAAACTTGGCCAATTTAAGAACGTTAAGCAACAACGACTTTTGTGCTCATATCTTGTTTATCTAGCTGACTTTATGGTGACCACTTTATGGCTCCGATGCCTCAGACCAAGTTACATATATATATATATATATATATATATATATATATATTTCGTTTAGTATTTTCTTGCTTATCGCTCAAGTGCCAGAGATGCTCTCTCTATATATATATTTTGACATTTAATAATGCCTTATACACAGATTAGTTCTTATCAACTCGAATGCATTAAATTGTTTGTTTTCATTTTTGCATTGGTTTTAAGGAAATGAAATCTTTGGATCAGTTCATATATTTCTGTAGTTAGCTAAACGTTCCCATTAGTTATTTAGCTGGTCCATCCTGAAGACTGGTTTTGTTGACTGTTTTTTTGTTGTTATTGATGTTGCGTTAAGAACTGGAAAAATTACTCATGCGAAACTAGTTTGCGCAGTTGTTGCCTTAAGTACACTGCACGAAACAAGTGATTAGAAAGAGGAAATTCGAGATGGAATGCAGGAAGTGAAGCAGAATATGAAATTAGACTCTGAAACAGTTAAGCAAACTATGTACACATCTGTTATAAAGTTCCTTTGTCTCATAGCTGATTCATTGACTGATTGGGGCCATAAATGTTCAAGTGGGCGCTAAAATCTTTCGTTTCTTTTTTTTTTATCAAAACAGATAAAGCTGAGAACTCTTTTTGTTGTCAGCAAATAAATATTAAATGTATATATATAGCTAAAAGTCTTATGTATGCTTGGCAAAATTGCAAAAGTCAATTGCGGAGCCCACAAATTGTTTTATGACTAATTTCACGGCGAAGAATTTACACAAAAAAAAACCCAACCCAAAAGAATCTAAATAACAATAGGAAATGTTTTAATTCGGGCATGACTAATGTTGAATGCGCTTTAGAAATATATATATTATTTAAATAATATATATGTATATATAAATTATATATATAAAAATATTATTTATAAATGAATATATATATAATAAAAATATATTTATAAATTAAGCTTGCCCAAATCATATATAGAGTATATAGAAATACAATTTTTGCAGTTGGAAAACTGTAGATCAAGTATATAAATTGATAAGCCTAATAAAGTTCAACTAAGTTTTAGTTAAAATATCATAAAAACTTTTTCATTTGATAAATGATAAAATTAGCTATGTCAAAAATATTTAATTTCAATGATTCGGCGAGAAAAACTCTAAAATATATTAAAATATGACCATAAAATTGTGTAAATTTCCATTACGCGAACATCGAATGTCAGACAATTGCGAAAACTAATTTTCTGTATTTTCAATTGCATGCACCAGCCCAGCACAAAGGGCGTTGCTTGCCCATTTAATGGCATTGCTGGCATTTTTTTATAACCCAGCACCCTCCCTCCCTCCCTCCCTCCCCTCGCATAATAATGCAATTGTGCAAAATCAACATTTGTTTATGGACTTTGCAAAGTTTTTGCGGTTTGATTTTTGTGTGTGGTTTTTGTGGAGGGGCGGCGTGTGGGTGTGGCCGTGGCTAGTAATTTATTATAACACAATTCAGGCGTCGCTGCACTGCTGCAAAAATAATTTCACGTAATTAATATGCAACATGCAACAATAACAGCCCAAAACTGTTAACCACAAAAAAAGAAGAAATTAGTGGAAAAGAAAATAAAAGCAGAATAAACAATTTATGAAATTATAGAAAACTTTTTTTTATTTTATCAAAACTAAAATGTGCGCATTTAGAAATGTTAAAAATTAATTGCATTCAAAATGTGAAAAGCGAAAAAAATTAACAGCAACAACAATAAAGTTTAATAGCCAGAAAGTTGTTTGGCCATTAACTAGACGGCATATCAGTCGGTTGAGTAAAGAGAATTTACAGTTGCTTTTTTTTTGGTTTAATCTTTATGGAGCGTGGGTTTTTTATTAATATTTTTTATTATTTCTATTTTGATTTTTGTCTAGAATTTTTTAGGTCAAAGTCAGGGTGCGAAAATGTAATACGCAAATAAGTTGCTATAAAAATGTAAAAGTAGTAATAAAAAATAAATAAATAAAAATACTATCACAAAATATAGTATATAATTTATATATGTATATAATATATATGTAGTATATATATTTATTTCATTTCATTCTAAATTTCCAGTTGCTGCAATTCAAATAACTCACATGGACAGAGCCCCTTCAGCTATAAATTAAATCATGTCCGCTCATAGTTAGTTGATTGGACTAAGCTATTCATTAGCAGTCAACTTTTGTCTCTCTCTCTCTCTCTATTACGCTCTCATGCCCTCTCTCTCTCTCTCTTACATTGTGGTCTGCTACATGACCATGACAATGGCTCGATGGCAACAAGAGTTCCTCTATGCCAAACTTGACATGAGAGCCCTTAAATCAATTTCCAAGTTGTGGCTGAAAGCTCAGCTCCGCTGGGCGCTGTCTCAGGCGCCACTTAACGCTGATTCAATTGCAGCTCAAAGTTTTGCAACAAAAATGCATCATTAATAGCCGAACACAAAGCAAGTCAAGTTAACAGATGTGCATACATATATATAGACTATATAGTATATATATATATATATATATATATATATATATATATATATATATATATAGAGAGAGAGAGAGAGAGAGAGGGAGTTGGAGTGGGTAGCGCGCTGTTGCCGCTTAATTTGCTGTCGCGGCGTCGACTGCACTTATAAATATGCAATTATGTGCTCAAGCCGAACAACATTGTGCTTGACAGCAGCAGAGCAGGCTCTCCGCTTGGGGGGCGGGGCTGAAGGCATAAGCAAATCTTGTTACACAAAGCTCTTTAAATATTTAATGATGCACACCATAAAGTGCAAGGCAGCGTCAAGTTTATAACGCAGCCGATAACACACACACCCACACTGAGAGAACCCATCCACCCACTCACACACACACACACTATCACTGCCTGCAGCGCGTGGAGTGCAACTAATTAAACTGCGAGCCACTCACACTCACAGCTAGCCCAAATATGCAGCTGTCTCTTTTGCACTCTCGCCATAAGACCCTCTCATTCTCTCTCTCTCTCTGCTGCCGCCTGTCTCTAGTTTCGCTTCCGTCGAGCAGCCCAACTTTTAACGCGCTTATCTCAGACCCCGGCTGGCGCAGCAGTTGCATCCACAAAAGCTCTGCCACCCTGGCTTGCATTTAAGTGTTGCTCTGTTTGCTTAACAAGTTTGCCCATAAAGTTTTCGCAAACTGCCACATGGCGCATTCGCTGAATTAAGACCAAGTCTTGATTTTTGGCTGGCCTTCAGTTCAACTCTTGAGGTAGCATCGAGTCTATAGATATTTGACTGAGGTACACTAGGATATGTGCAATAAAATGCTTAAAAATATATATTATATATGTTAAAAACTTAACTTTTTTAAACTAAATCAAAATATAAATAAAATATGTTGTAAACATATAAATGATGATACTATTTTAATCGTATTTATTTATTTTTGTTTATGTTCATTATTATTTTATTTTTATTTTTTAATATTATTATATTTATATTTATTTAGTTTGATATTTAAAAAGAATATATATATTTATATACATTAATCTTTACTTTTATTTTTTTAATTTTTATTTTAGTTTACTTTTAATTTTATTTATTTGTATTTTGCTGCTATTTTTAATTATTTTTAATATTTAATAATGCCAGAAAAACTATAATTTTCAACACAATCTATAGTCCGTTTTATCAGTTACACTGCGCTACGCCCACAATAATTAAACAGAAGTAAAAAGAACCTAAAGAACACCCCCTAGACTTATCACAAATAAAAAAAATTCCTACTGGTTCCCATGAATAATGTTGTTTGAGTAAATAATATTAGTAACAATTACTATTTAATAATAATAAATAATCTTAATTCTACTTCCATGTAAATTCTGATTTGATTATTTATTTTCTTCTACATTTGCCATTTTTCTCAAAGAGTCGTTGCCTTGTGGAAGTCTATAAGTTCTCCTGCGGCTGATTATCATTGTACTATAATATTATTATAAAACTTTACTTAAATCTTCGACTTTATTGCTCGCCAAGTTTTTTTTTTTTTGCTGCTGGGTATGCTCAAGTCGTTGCCTTGTCTTTGCTCCATTTGTTATTGCTTCATTTGCCGCCAGCAATTTTCCCTCCCACTCGCATTGGCTGTCTTTGTCTCTCTTGCCCCTCTCGCTCTCGCTCGCATTCTGCTGCTCTTGAGTGAATGCAATGAAGTGCAGCAAACAAAAGCGTTTTTGTATTCCACGCTTTTGTTTGTCTGCACGTGAGTGACTGCTACCTCAGCCGCTCAACCCCTTTGCAAGTTGCTCGCTCCACCCTCTGCCCAGTCTGGGCTGGGCTCCATATATATTGGAGATTTGGGTGAATGCACTTTGTGCGCTGCGGCTGCAATGTAAAGGACCGCAACCTGAGGACAAAGCCACCCAACCTCCAGCCTTTGACTTGTGATTGAGCAGACCCTGCCACGGCCAAGCCAACCCAACCCAACCCAACCCCAGCTAGCTGACGTGCTCATAAAAATGCATAAACTTAATAACCCGTTGGCTAAACGAGAGGGGGCCAAGTTTACAACAGCAGCAGCAGCAGCAGATGATGATGGAGGAGAAGCAGCAGCAGGAGGGTTTGCTCACGTCTGACCTTCTTGGTTTTGTTTGCGCTTTGTTCGCTCTAAAATGCAAACGTTTAACGCTTTTCACAATATTCGCAATTTCCCTCACAGAACTGCGAATTGCGTCTCAATCAAGCGGAACTGTAACGATTTCTGGCATAATTACATGACGAGGCACACACAACAGCGACAAGAGCAACAACAAAATGCCATAAATATATTTTATTGCCTTCCATTCGCAAAAGTAATACCATAAAATAGAAAAGCAACAAGCGAGAGTGACTGACTGCAAGTTACCCTGTAAATGGGTCAGGCATAATATGGATTGATTGGCTGTTGAGAAGAGATCAATCACATATACTATTAGAGAGACTAAGAGTTTCTCTGAGCATTTCTTGGCTTGCATCTCTGCTGTTCTAGTTGTCGTTGCTGTCCCATCAAACATGTTCAGCTGCAGGGTATGCAGCGACATGTGTGTGTTTCACACAAACTGCGAGACAGTTATTGCCTGCCCGTTTGAGTGGGTGCTGACCCCAATGGCAAGCGTCGCAATCCGTTCGCTCGATCCCATGGCAGCCAGTCGGCTCTACAGCTCCAGCGCCTTTACAAATCTGTTGACACTTTTGAGGTGCTGCGCAAAAGCCTGGTGCTTGGCATTTTTGCACCAGTCAAGCCCTCTGTGCGGGGGCAATAAAAATAACTACAAAAAATTGAAATTGTCGTGAGCGAAATTTGCATACGGAATGTAAAAATGCGAATTGCCAGAATTACAATATGAATAAGCGTGCTGACAGAAAACAATGGCGCATACGCGTGCTCTGCATGTCTAATTAGCCGCAATAACACGCATACGCCGCGTTGGCCGAGCACTCAAACAATTTTCCTTTGTCGTATCGAAAAATGCAAATAAAATACGCAGACATATAAATAATAAATAAATAAATAAATAAAAATAAATAAATATATATATGTATATATATTTATATAAAGTATACAATGCGCGACGCGGCGCGGTTTAATGTTTATTGGCTCACATTTGTTGATATTTTTCCTTATATATTTACAACGAAAATTTTTGCTCACTTGATGGAGCTATTGATATGCTTCGCTGTTCAGCCAGCTTGACGACGTTTTTTCTCTGACTAATAATAAATGTTGTCTGCTGTGTCATTTTAATAACACATTAATTATTTTTACCTAATTAAAAATAGATTATTAATAATATTTATTAAACAATATTATTACATTACATTAACATTATTATTAAATTATGAAAATGATTAAAAATTTCTGACATTTATATATGAATATTTTATCACTTGAAGAAATATAGGAAAGCTTACTTTTGGATAATTTAATTAAATTAATTAATTTATTAATTAATTTATAATTAAAAAAAAATTAATTAAATAAAACTAATTTTTTTTTAAATTTTTATTTAATTTTTAATTTTCAGTTCATTTTTAATTTTTATTAAAATTAATTTTTTTTTTAATTATCAATTTAATCAAATTTAATTTTCTTTATTTTTTTTTTTTTACTTATTTCTTTACTCCATTTATTGAAAGCAAAAAGCATGCGAAAAGTTAATGAGGCAAATTTTGTTATAAAAAGAAATTAAGCCCTGTGTGCAATTGGGAAATAAATGAAATTAAATTTTTCCCACTGCTATCGTCAATGCAATTAACCCAATTAAATTGCCAATTTTATGCTGTGTTTACATTAAATCAGAGTTTCTTTTTTCCTATATTATTTTGCAGCTTCCTGTTTCACTTTTGATGTTCGTTGTGGTTGTTGTTGGTGCTGCTGCTGTGAAAACATTTACTGTGCTTAATTTGTTCGCTTTTTATTTATGTTTAATTTTTGTTTGTGTTTTTGGTTGTTTTTAATGAGGGAGAGCGAAAGGGCACATGGCTGTGATTACAGAGAGAGGGAGAGCGGCCGAGGGGCAGACGTAGGTTGCAGTGTGGTTAACGTCAAATCGAAAGGAAATTAAAAACGCACAGAGTTTTAATTAAAAGGAAATTAAGCTTGTATTGCTGGCTTGGGCTATGCCCTTTAGAGAGGCGGAAAGATAAATCAGAAGTCAGAATATACTTGCCGGACGCCTAATCAACTTATGGCCATATCAAGTTTTGCTTAACATTCACTTTTGCTAGTCAGCCTGACTCTTACTGAAGCACATCTAATGTTCATCAGCAAAGCCATATTCTAAACATGTTTAGCATTGGGCGCCCAAGTGAATTGAATTCTGTTGTTGTCCGCGGCTGAATGGGGCATCATTATGATGTTTATGGCCCGAGCCCCTGACACTGAACTTGTATTTTGTTCATTTTCGTGTGCCATTTTACAACGCTGGGGCATTGTTTTTCGCTTTTCGTGGGCATCTGAATCGAAATTTATGCCACATACCTCGCTGGGGGCAGCCGAGCGTTTCGAATGCTAATGCTGAAGGTTGCAGCATTGCATAAGCGCCGTGTCTAGCCACAGTCAGAGCGGACTCTACGCTGCTGTCTAGACAAGAGATGTCAGCATGATTTTAAGTTTTAATTTTTTTCCTGGGATTTTTCCTGCTGCTCCACAGATGCTCAGCAACAGTTCTGCTGCTTACGATATTTGCCAACTCATTGTCTGGATCTTATCTGCTGATAACTGTTCTTAAGTGAAACAAAAGAAACGCTTTAAAAACGTTTAGGGCCCAGAGATTAAACGAAATACACAATCTGAATCAGAAATACAATTCCGAACATATAATTGATTAGCTTTGTGTCCATTCGATTGTGCGTCAGCCTTTGGCGGCTTACACTTATATTTGTATGCGCCATATATTTTTAAAGGAGTATTTTAAATACTTTGAATAGTCATTTGTGTGTTTATTTAGCGCTTGACTTCAGCACGTAGTTTTTATACCCTGAGCCCATTGAAAATGGGAAATCAGGGTATAATGTTTTTGTGAAAATGTATGTAACAGGCAGAAGGAGACGTCGCAGACCATACAAAGTATATGTATTCTTGATCAGCTCGATGAGCTGAGTTGATTTAGCCCTGTCCGTCTGTCCGTCCGTCCGTCCGTCTGTGTGAACGCAGCGGACTCGTAAACCACAGAAGCTAGAGAGCTGAAATATGACATGTATACTCCTGAATACCATACGCTATACGAGTTTTTTTCAAAAATTCGATAACTCTTCCCGTTCTCTTTTTATCGATAAATTTCAATAACTTTTCTTCTCTTTTGCGTACCGTAAGAGCTAAAGACATGAAATTTACTATGTAGATGGCTGTTGTATTTTTTTTGTAATTTTTGGATTTTGGATGCCACGCCCCCTTCGCCCTATATTTGCAAAAAACGCATTTCAAAAACTAGAGATTTGTGCTTCGTCACATACATATATATGAATAACATAATTATGCCCTGAAAGTTTGAATAAAAAAGTCCTTCTAGAAAAAAAGTTATTAAACATTTAATATCCCATAGCGTAGGCGTCTTGCAGCCCAAGCGCAGTCGCTACGTCAACTGCGCAGTTGGCAGAGCGTGTGCTTAAGCGTGCGTCTGTGTGTGTGTATGTGTTGCTTGCAATATATGTATATGTAAACTAAGCATAGAATTACTTACTTGTATTTTAGCATATTTTCATATACTTTAATTAAATGGTACTTATTATATAAGACAAAAGCAAAGGCAAAGACAAAAGCAAAGACACAAGCAAAGACAAAAGCAACAAACTACGTCATAGGCATTACGTCATAGTTATTACGTCCTAGGCATTACGTCATAGTTATTACGTCATAGTTATTACGTCATAGGTATTACGTCATATGTATTACGTCATAGGTATTACGTCATAGGTATTACGTCATGGGTATTACGTCATAGGTATTACGTCATAGGTATTACGTCATAGGCATTACGTCATAGGTATTACGTCATAGGTATTACGTCATAGGCATTACGTCATAGTTATTACGTCATAGGCATTACGTCATAGTTATTACGTCATAGGTATTACGTCATATGTATTACGTCATAGGTATTACGTCATTGGTATTACGTCATAGGTATTACGTCATGGGTATTACGTCATAGGTATTACGTCATAGTTATTACGTCATAGGCATTACGTCATAGTTATTACGTCATAGGTATTACGTCATAGGTATTACGTCATAGTTATTACGTCATAAGCATTACGTCATAGGCATTACGTCATGGCTATTACGTCATAGGTATTACGTCATAGTTATTACGTCATTGGTATTACGTCATTGGTATTACGTCATAAGTATTACGTCATGGGTATTACGTCATAGGTATTACGTCATAGTTATTACGTCATAGGCATTACGTCATAGTTATTACGTCATAGGTATTACGTCATAGGCATTACGTCATAGTTATTACGTCATAGGCATTACGTCATAGTTATTACGCCATAGGTATTACGTCATAGGCATTACGTCATAGGTATTACGTCATAGGTATTACGTCATAGGCATTACGTCATAGGCATTACGTCATAGTTATTACGTCATAGGCATTACGTCACAGTTATTACGTCATAGGTATTACGTCATAGGTATTACGTCATAGTTATTACGTCATAGGCATTACGTCATAGGCATTACGTCATGGGTATTACGTCATAGGTATTACGTCATAGTTATTACGTCATAGGTATTACGTCATGGGTATTACGTCATAGGCATTACGTCATAGGTATTACGTCATAGGGATTACGTCATAGGCATTACGTCATAGGCATTACGTCATAGGTATTACGTCATAGGTATTACGTCATAGGTATTACGTCATAGGTATTACGTCATAGTTATTACGTCATAGGTATTACGTCATAGGTATTACGTCATAGGTATTACGTCATAGTTATTACGTCATAGGCATTACGTCATGGGTATTACGTCATAGTTATTACGTCATAGGCATTACGTCATAGGCATTACGTCATAGGCATTACGTCATGGGTATTACGTCATAGTTATTACGTCATAGGTATTACGTCATAGGTATTACATCATAGGTATTACGTCATAGGCATTACGTCATAGTTATTACGTCATAGGCATTACGTCATAGGCATTACGTCATGGGTATTACGTCATAGGTACTACGTCATGGGTATTACGTCATAGGTATTACGTCATAGGTATTACGTCTTATGTCTTATGTCTTATGTCTTATGTCTTATGTCTTATGTCTTATGTCTTATGTCTTATGTCTTATGTCTTATGTCTTATGTCTTATGTCTTATGTCTTATGTCTTATGTCTTATGTCTTATGTCTTATGTCTTATGTCTTATGTCTTATGTCTTATGTCTTATGTCTTATGTCTTATGTCTTATGTCTTATGTCTTATGTCTTATGTCTTATGTCTTATGTCTTATGTCTTATGTCTTATGTCTTATGTCTTATGTCTTATGTCTTATGTCTTATGTCTTATGTCTTATGTCTTATGTCTTATGTCTTATGTCTTATGTCTTATGTCTTATGTCTTATGTCTTATGTCTTATGTCTTATGTCTTATGTCTTATGTCTTATGTCTTATGTCTTATGTCTTATGTCTTATGTCTTATGTCTTATGTCTTATGTCTTATGTCTTATGTCTTATGTCTTATGTCTTATGTCTTATGTCTTATGTCTTATGTCTTATGTCTTATGTCTTATGTCTTATGTCTTATGTCTTATGTCTTATGTCTTATGTCTTATGTCTTATGTCTTATGTCTTATGTCTTATGTCTTATGTCTTATGTCTTATGTCTTATGTCTTATGTCTTATGTCTTATGTCTTATGTCTTATGTCTTATGTCTTATGTCTTATGTCTTATGTCTTATGTCTTATGTCTTATGTCTTATGTCTTATGTCTTATGTCTTATGTCTTATGTCTTATGTCTTATGTCTTATGTCTTATGTCTTATGTCTTATGTCTTATGTCTTATGTCTTATGTCTTATGTCTTATGTCTTATGTCTTATGTCTTATGTCTTATGTCTTATGTCTTATGTCTTATGTCTTATGTCTTATGTCTTATGTCTTATGTCTTATGTCTTATGTCTTATGTCTTATGTCTTATGTCTTATGTCTTATGTCTTATGTCTTATGTCTTATGTCTTATGTCTTATGTCTTATGTCTTATGTCTTATGTCTTATGTCTTATGTCTTATGTCTTATGTCTTATGTCTTATGTCTTATGTCTTATGTCTTATGTCTTATGTCTTATGTCTTATGTCTTATGTCTTATGTCTTATGTCTTATGTCTTATGTCTTATGTCTTATGTCTTATGTCTTATATCTTATGTCTTATGTCTTATGTCTTATGTCTTATGTCTTATGTCTTATGTCTTATGTCTTATGTCTTATATCTTATGTCTTATGTCTTATGTCTTGTGTCTTGTGTCTTGTGTCTTGTGTCACATATGAATAATCAGGGTATAATGTTTTTTTGAAAATGTATGTAACAGGCAGAAGGAGACGTCGCAGACCATACAAAGTATATATATTCTTGATCAGCTCGATTAGCTGAGTTGAAATAGCCCTGTCCGTCTGTCCGTCCGTCCGTCTGTGTGAACGCAGCGATTTTTTTTCAAAAATTCGATAACTCTTCCCGTTCTCTTTTTATCGATAAATTTCGATAACTTTTCGTCTCTTTTACGTACCGTAAGAGCTAGAGACCTGAAATTCACTATGTAGATTCCTGTTGTGAATACAGACATTTTGAAATTTTTGGATTTTTGATGCCACGCCCCCTTCGCCCTAAATTTGCAAAAAACGCATTTCAAATACTAGAGACTTGTGCTTCGGTACATACACACATATGAATAACATAATCATGCCCTGAAAGTTTGAATAAAAAAGTCCTTCTAAAAAAAAAGTTATTAAACATTTAAGTTCCACAACATAAGCCTCTTGCAGCCCAAGCGCTGTCGCTACGTCAACTGCGCAGTTGGCAGAACGTGTGCTTGAGCGTGCGTCTGTGTGTGTGTATGTGTTTTTTGCAATATATGTATATGTAAACTAAGCATACAATATTTGAAGTATCGGCACTTCGCAGGGCTCAGGGTATCTCCTAGTCGAGCCGTCTCGACTAGAGCATTCTTACTTGTTCGTTATTGAATTGCGTGTGTGTTTTGATTTTGCCAAATCATTTCATACAATTGTGGTTCGTGCTTAAATAGCAATTCATAAATTTCACGTATAATATAAGAGATAATCAAATTTACAAATTGATATTTTAAAATATTTAATTAGATACATTAAAAAACAGAAATAGAGAACTATAATTATGAATAGATTGTTAAGTATAAGAAAGTGAAATAGAATTTGATAAGAGAATTTAATTTATGGTAGATCACTTATATGGCTTCTATATATTCGTGGCTAAACAAAATATCATAAAAAAAAACAACAAAAATAATCGTAGTATTCATAGATTTGTTTAACAAATTAAAAAATATATAAAATTAAAAAAAAAATTTTTTTGGCATATTTAAATATATTTATTATTTAATATATAAAATAACACAAACATTTAAAAAAAATTTTAATTCTAGAATAGTTTTTTGTGCTTTAGCAAATCTTTTTAAGATACAAATTGATTAGTAATTATCTAGATATTTATCTAGATAAATTTCTAAATTTTTATCAAATTACTTTAAATTTCTGTCAAATTTATATCCAATGGCAAATGACATATAACTAAATATATCGCATACACATCACATGCATCCACATGCACAAAAGTATGGGATCGACTCGTAAAATCGTAAATAAAATGTGTAATTTTGTTGTTTTCCTTTTAATAAAAGCTATCATATTTAATAATAGAAAATAGCTATGCGAGTGAAATTATAGGCTAGTCTTAATATTTTTTTTTTCCAGCTAATTGATCGATATGCATACTCGATTAGGCATTAACTGTAATTATTTAAAAAATGCTTATCGAGACGCGTGGAAATAATGGTGCAGCCGCATGAAACATATACAATGCAGCAATTACGCCAACTATGCAATCATCATAAATTTAATAGCAAAATCCACGGCTATAAAAGATAAAAAAACTCAATTATAAAAAAAATATACGAAAACTGCAATGAAAATGCCTATTGAATGCCTATTGAGGCGTCAATGACGCAACTGCATTTTATGCACTCAATTTGGCATGATTTTTATGCTGCCTCAAGCTACGTTTACAGATATATAAATATAGATATAGATAAGATGTATATAGATATGCTTCAAGTGCAGCATTTTGCGTGCCTGAACTCGGCAATCACTTAGCAAAGTTGCTGACTAAATGCAATTGCATTTATGAATAATAATGTTGAAAATGGGCTCAGACACTTATAAATATTGTTTTTACATATATTGAAAAACCTATTTTTGAATGTCACTTGCTTAAGGCAAAGGCCTTTGTGTGTGGGTGAAGCTGTGCTGGAATTACAATTGAATTTGAGCTGCTTCAAATGAAAATAATATAAAATATTTTGAGGCATAGTAAAATAGGAACAACTTTTAAAATTTACAAACATTTCAATTTCACAAAAAAGTATTGTTTTATTAATTAAATTTATAATTTTATTTATTAATTTATTATAAAAAACAAAAGAGTAAAAGTCTTGGAATTAAATATAAATTTGTATAAATACATTTAAATTAAATAAAGTAAATATTAAATTAATTTATGAATATATTTATATTATTTTTATATTATTATTATTTATTTTTATTCCTTTGTTTACCTAACTTTCAACTGCTTAAAGAGTATCTTCAAGTTGTTCACTCATCAATTTGTTTCTCTTATTGTTTTTGGTCATCAATTCCATTAACACTAAACAACAACTCGACAAATTTGATGAGCATTCAGTTTATTGATTGCACTTTTTGCTAATTGTTTTTTATTTAGCCCGAATAAAAAGTCGAGTTGACACAACTCTCAGCATTGTGATATCCGCTTTGGCTAATAGCCGCAATAATTATTTATTTGAATTTATTTACACGACAAAATGAAATGAAACGAAATGAAATGTTGCGAAGAGATTGTTAATTGTTTATAAGCTTGCTAAAAAACATTTATTGTTGTTTATTTACATAATGAAGTTTTAGAGATTTATTTGGGAGTGTCATTTCGAAAGAAGAAATGTATATATAAAATATATATAATATATATGATAAATAAAGCAGCTTTGCTAGCAGCTTATGGCTTAAGCTGACTTTATTTGCCTTTGCTTAAATTAAATAAATATAAACATTTCTTCAAAATATTTTCAAATTAAAATAAACTTTTATCTAGCTTGAGCTGTTGGCATATACACATGTATAAGCTTAATCAATTTCAGTTGCAATCAGCTGCAAGTGCTGAGCACAAGACTTGACTATCAAGTGGCTTTTACTTGTCTTGACTGCTGCTGTCGCTGCCACCGAATTACAACAGCATCAATCAAGATTGTTCCAGTTGCTGTCGCTCCATGCACATGAGCTGATAAGACTTGACACCTTGTTGTTGATCCACACCCACTCGGCGGCAGTTGAGGCAACAAATTGCAAATTGTTCAAACGACTTCCTTGCGCACTCGTAATTCAATTAAATGCGACGTGCATGGGATGATAAATCATTGTGTTATTACACGTTTTCCACTGCCCAGAGGTTGCGATCTGTTCTCTTACATATATAGACTATGTCTCAATGCACTATTCGAGTTATGACTTAGCTTAATTCAAATTTATTCGTCTGAGCTGTGCAAAGGGTTGCATATTGTAGCATTCGCTTGACTCGATGCTTAAATGAATAAAGTGAATATTCGCATATTCATATCATTATTCACAGCTAATATTTAACTTTCTATCTCTACTATAAACCTTAACTAATGCCATTTTCCTTGCTCTTTCTCTTTGCAGGTAGGTCACATCCTTTACAATATCGAGCGTGGAAAGTACATATAAACTTGTGTATATAAATTATATATATATGTTCAACTGGCGTGTAATTATCTGCACAAACTGAACGGCATAGGCATTGTGTGGCAGTGCATGTCTGCCTTTTTGCAGTAATTCGCACAGACAATGCCTCCATTGTTTAGTTTAGCTAGACGCTAACAATAGAGCAATACTTCAATTGATATTTTATCATACTGCTGGCAGTATTAATTATAATAAATACGTCAATACGATAGCCCGACTGCAGTCAGCTTTCTGAGCTCTAATGCAGTTTTCCAGAAAGTTGTAAAATTTAATTTCAAGTTAACCAAATATTTGGTTAGTTTCTAACCCAAGCTAAACTTTGCACAAAAATGTAACAATTTGTCTAAAATATGTTTGCTGACTCAACATGATGAAAGAAGAGCTGAGAGGCGTCTGTGTGTGGACTTTGTGTGCTTGGTCAGCCTAGAACCACACCTTGTGTGAACAGCATTGAGCTGCTGGCGAGTCTGTAGTTTGGCTAAAGTTTTTCAAATGTAATTTAAGTCAGAGCTGCAAATCCAGAGCCCAAAGGAGCTTAGTCTGAAAATATATATAATATATATATATTTTTTTTATTTTTTATTTATATATATTTATTAAATATATATTTTAGTTACAATAAATGAAAATTCTCTAATATTTTGGCTCATTAAATATGACATAGATTATTCCAAATTTCCAATGCCTGAATACTTTTTCCATTTCTTACTTATTTTTGATGTATTTAATTCATTTCATTCATGCTTTAGTCATGAAATACCTGCCAGCATTTGTTAAAGCTTTTAAAGCAAGTCCTGCATATCGGGTTTCCCACACTTTTCCCTCAGTTTTCCCAGCCAATAACTTGAACTCTGTGCGTGAACTTTGTGCGTATATCAAGTTTTTTAATTGAGAAATTGGATTTGTTAATTGAATGAGTAACTCGCTCTGCTACAACTACAAGCGCAGATGCCAAACACACACACACACACATGCTGAGCTGTGACTTTTGGCATGTGAAGCTGTTGCCTGGTTCAACATGCTGCGAACTTGGACCCTTGTCCGTGACTTGTTTGCTCTGCTGTCAATATTTTATAATGGCGTGTGCCAAATTATGGTATGTACATGCAGTGAGCGTGTATATATGTATGTGTGTGTGTGTGTTTGTGCAACAGTTTGTAACGGGCATGCGGGCATTCGCTGGCGTTATCCTGTTCGCCTTTGTTTGCTTATCACTTGGCTTGGCCAACTGCAGGGCCCTTGTTTATTTGCGAGGGTTATACAAATGTGAAATATGTGGGAATAGACGAGGCTATAGATGTGCGCATATACGAGGGTTAGCTAATAAGTTGTGGGAGGCAAACTATGGTGCTTATTGAAGCATGTTTGTATAGGATATATAGGTAAAGTAGAGCATTTAAGTGTGATAAAGGTATGTTTATATAGGGAGGGTTGGTCAGTAAGTTCGTCAGCTAATTAAAGTTGTTTACTTAGCAGTCTTTTGCCTAGCTCTTTATCATAGCAAAGACCATTGTTGGATGATCTTGAAATGATTATTTGAATAACTGTGAAGTGACTGTGAAATGACTGTGAAATGACTGTGAAATGACTATTCAATATATATCGTATTTCCATCAATTGTCCCTCGTTGTGCACTTCTTTGTTGAAACATTTACATGCCTCACTCGCCCTCTTCCTCCCTCCCTCTCTGTATGATTAAGCGCTGTGCATTTCATGTGCTTAATTAAATGACATGTAATTTAATTGAATCTATGGCATAATTAAGTGCTTAAATTAATTTGTCGTCGACTCTTAATATTTTGCTGTGCCTTTTCTTTTCATGCCATTTACGTAGATTATTAATTGCGCATACGCCCAGCTGCACTGCCATGCATTTCATATGCATTCGACTTTTAATTGCATATTTTTCAATTAAAAACTATAAAACAAAAAAGGCAACAAAAAAAACACACTGAAAACTTTTGCACACAAATGCCCCGCAATTTGTGGGAGGTCCCCACGGAATATGACGCTCGCGCGCTCGTTCTAAATGCGTGTGTGTGCGTGTGTGTGTATATGTGTGCTCTTGTGTATTTGCTGTAGATTTGTTTATGCGATTGCATTGTTTAATTGAATTTGCTGTACTGTAACAAATGCCGAGCAAAAAGAGAAAAACACGAACAAAATCCCGGATATAAATGTTTTAATTGTGTGTGAGAACAACAAATAAACATATGTAAAATATATATATATATAAATATATATATGTGTTTGAGAGGAATGCGTACTAGACTGCCAGATACGCTCTGCATTGTCTTAACTTATTTATATTTAGTTTATATATTCTTATACTATGCTTATGAATATCAAAGAAACATTGCAAGATTTTATTATAAAGTGACTCAAAAAATATGTTTATATATATTTTTTTGATTTTCTATTTCCTAAATATACTTTATATATATATTTTTTTATTTTTAATGTGTCTTAAAAAAAAAAATATATATATATATATATATATATATATATATATATATATATATATATATATATATATATATATATATATATATTATTTTTTTTTTATTTAGAAATTTTATTTTTTGCAATTTTAATCATTTTTATTTACATTTCACTCATTTGTAATGCGCAGTAAATGTTTGCTTGATATGTTTTCAATTTAAACTCAAATGAAACTCAAACAAATTCGCATTTGTATATATTTCCTTATCTGCGTATCAAAAGTCTATAAATATAACTTTTGCTATCGCAACTTTCTTGCTCTATAAAAGGGTATCCAAAAAGCAAACAAAAAATATATAAAAAAATAAAAAACAACGGCCAAAGTTCAGAAGTGCAATTAATTTCTGTAGTACTCACTTTTAAGCGTTCCCTTTTGCTGTTTGGTTTTTTGCTTTTGGTAATCGCAACGCATCGTGTTTTTTGTTGCCTCTTTTTCAAGTATTCTCAATTAATTTGGTGTGCAATAAATCACTAGAACTGTTGCCGCTGGATTTATTTACTTTTTTATATATTTTTTTATGTTCTCTGTTTTCGCAAAAACTTTGCCAAATTGATAAATGGATGCAAATGGAACTGGCAGTTTGATGCTAAATAGTTTTACTACATAGTTTGGCGGTGAAGGGAAACTAAAAATAAAATATAATTTTTTGGGAATAACAAAAATAATCTAAAATAAAATGGATGTATGTATAAACAAATTATTTATAGAAATATATTTATAAATTTATTTTTATGTTTATGAATATATATTATTTAATTTATTCTTGAATTTAATTTATTTTTAATTATTAAAAAATAAATAAATGAAACTAATTTAAATGTAAAAGAATAAAATTATTTTATTTAGTTATTTTTACTGAATTTATTTTTATAAATATTATTATTATTATATATTTGTATATTTATTTATTTATAATATTTCTTGAAATATTTTTTTTATTTAGATGACTTAAGGATTAAATACTCTATTATGAAAACTTTCTTATCGATTTTTGTTGGCGAACTGCGCATACAAGTTCAAAAAAGTAGTTGATCGACTTTTTAATACCCTATTCTACTCCAGTTTAATTGTATAATTTCTCATGATAGTCTCTCAGTAAATATTTGTTGAATGCATTTTCTATAATATATAACAGCATTTTGTTATCTTTAATAGTTTAATCTTTACGTCTATATTCCAGTCTAGCCTATAGTCTGTGTTTTTCTAATATGCCGTAATTAGTTCTAAGCCCTTATTATGGGGAAAATCACATATGCATGAGCTAAATAAGCCTTGATAGCTTTTTGCCCAAAGCTAACGTCTCGCATTTCGCTTGTTTAGCTCTGCTCTCTATATATGTTAATCACATAGATATATCAGGCGCAGTGGCGTGTGTATAGCCCCCTTTTATCCTTGTATGTGTGTGAGTGTGTGTGTGTGAAAGGGACTTGTAATAATATATCTCTTGTTGCCGCAGTCGAGTCGAAACAAATATCAACGTAAATATTTTTGAAAGCCAACTGTGCAGACGGCCAAAGAAGAAGAAAAAGAAAAAAAAAACAACTGAATGCAGAATGTCATTAAATGCTCGACTGGCTGGTTGGTTGCCTGGCAGCCCCCGGCATAAGGTGGCTGCGTCATGTTTTCTTTTACCATTGGCTTTCTCTATGATAGCACAGGCAGTGCCTGCTGCACTTTACATATATATAGCATATATATTTATATGACAGAAAAGAGAAAAAATGCCGCGCACACACAACTGGCGCAGCTTTTCATTCCGTCTCTGTGCATCTGCATTTGTATTACACATCCGTCTGTCTCTCTGTCTGACTGTATGTCCGTCAGTCAGTCAGTCTGACCGCCTGTCTAACTGCCTGCGTGCTCTGTCGCTTGCACTTCCTTCTTTTATGTCAGTTTCGAACAGGAAATTTTAAGCACGGAAATCATGCGCAAGCGACAACGACAATGACAACGACAACGACAGCAACAGCGACAACTACAACTACAATTGTTATAGCAACAGTAACAACAGCATTTACAGTTGACAATTTTTGTTAGTTTTTCGCATTCACTTGATATTCGCACTGTCACGTTGGCAACTGAAAGGCTTTTGGCTAAAAGTTTCCGACTTGCCGAAAATCCTTCATTTGTCAGGCGAGCACAGGCACATCAGGGTTAAGACTTAACATGCCAACTTTGTGCTTAACACACGCCCCATTTGCCACATGCAACATGCCACAGCATGCCGCACGCCGCACGCCACACGTTCGTACGTCTCTCAGCTCACATGCTCGCCATTTAATTAGCAAGCGCACTTAACAAGCTCTTCTTCAATCAAGCTGACAACGCTGACAAAGTGCGAGAAAAATTTGTTGCCACAATTTAATTTCGCTGCTCCTTAGACGAGCCAAGCTGCGCGAAGAGGCAGAGGAGCTTGAGGAATGCAATAAAAGTTAGAAGAAATACGTGAACTTTGCTTTTTGAGCAATTTTCTTGATATATATATAAGAAAAAAATCTATAAAAAAGATAATAGTAACTAGAGGGAAATAAATGTGAAATGAACTATATAATATAATAATTTTATGCGTAATCTTTGGGGATATTAGCTTTAATCAGAACGACAAGAATAATGCAATAAAATTTAGAAGAAATAGAAATATGCGAAGTTTGCTTTTTGAGCAACTTTCTTTATATAAGAAAAAAATCCATAAAAAAATAACTTAAAGCAAATAGTAACTAGACGGAAATAGTTGATAATATAATTTAATATAATATAATATATAAATAATACATAAAATATAATATAATAATATTATGATTAATTTTTACAAATATCAGCTTTAATCAGCCGAGTCCATTCCATCTGTTCGTCCCATTTATAATTTTACTCAGCATAGCATGATAAGCATAGAATCTCTTTGTACGGCTCCGGGTATCTTCTAGTCGAACATTCCCGACACTTTTGCTTTACTTTACTTATATATATAAATACAATTCAATCCGAGCAACCAACCATCCTAATTGCCTCAAGGACAGCCGAGTATCTTTGCTTGTATTCCGCTTGCTTACTGCAACAACAAACTAATTGTTGCAAGTCCCTTTAAAGTGCTTAGTGCAAATGTTGTGTATTCTCCTTATGCTGCTGCTTGTCCCTGCTAATTTGCTCAGTTGCGTTTGGTGTCGTTTTAATGCCAAACAAGAAGTTTTAGATGTCTTTAAAATGACATGTTAAAGGCAACAGAGCAATTCCTTCGCGTGGGCTGCAGCAGCTGGTTGCCAGTCAATTTGCTTGCCATGCCACTTGCCACGGGCTTGTTTTCGTCTCTTTGTGGTCTGTTGCAACATGCAACATGAAAATGGCGGCAGCTGCAACAGCCAACAGCCAACAGCCAACTGCCAGCCACTTGCCTTTTGCGTGTACTCTGAGAAGGCGGCCAACAGCGTTTCCGGCGCTTGTGAATTTTTCGGCTATCGCATAGCGAAATGAGTTGCGCTGCCACAATGCCAATTTAACTGTATAATTGCGACAGAGCAAACAAAATGCTGATTACAGTGGGAGAAAGAGAGAGAGAGAGAGAGGGAGAGAGAGTGGGAGAAAGTGCATAATAAGCTTTGCGTGAGCTGCATTTGCTGCAATCTGGTTATGGCATGACTTAAAGACGTTCATTAGAAAGAGTTTAGCAGGCAACGAGACCACAAAAGGGCCACACACAAAAAAAAAAACCAGGCTAACAATGAGGGCCAACTGGGCGTATGCTTAATGATGTCGCTGCTGCTTGTTGAGTTTCTCTTTTTTTAAAACTCCACTTTGAATGGTTTTTTAATTATGTGATAAGAAGTGCAAGGACTTTAAGTGGAGTATATAATTATATATATATATATACAGCTATAGCTGTGACTATATATCTCGCATTAAGTATACGCACAGTTGTTCACCCCTGACTGGCCTGCTTAGAGTGGTTGATGCTGGCTGTTTCTTCAACTTATCTCAATTATGTTTAAGAAACACACAAGAAACTTGTCTTTTAGCTGTACTATTGCTACCTTTACAAGGGTATTTATGCTGCCATGCCTCAGCTTCATTCTTATGCGCCCTTTTATGCATATCATATTTATTTATCATATCACATAAAAGAACGTTGCCACAGCCACTCAGTCTAGACTTTTAAGTGTTGCACTCGCTGCAATTCACACACACACACACCTGCACACTCACCTGCACACTCAGCTGCTCGTCAACTGTAGCTTGGAGCTTCGTCTCTTGCTGTATCTCATTTAGTCCGGCCCAACTGCAGGCATTTTATGCAATTTCATTTCTTTTCGTACTTTTGCTGATATATTTTTCCAGCCAGGTGAGTTCTGTCTGCAGCTGCGAATGCGTCACGTATTTGATTGAAATTCCATTTGATTATTGATGCTGATGAGTTTCACACTGATGACAGCTGCTGGCCTCAACTTTGCACTTTACGCTCAGCTGTGCCCTGTCCCTTTTTCACTCTCTCTCTCTCTCTCTCTCTCTCTCTCTCTACTTCTGTCGATTTCATATTGATTCTATTTTTATATAGTTTATACTGTGCCCAAGCTGTCGCCTCTTGTCTGTGTCGATATTACTTGTGGTAAGACCGTGTGTGTGTGTGTGTGGATATGCCACATTCTAGCCTTAACTTGGCCAAGTCAAGATTATTTTTGCTATGACCCAAGTTGGCTTGAGCCAGTTGCAACGGCTTGCATAATAATAATAAAAGAAAATTCTACTTCTCAGGGCAGTAAATTGCAATCAGATTTAGATTGCCAGCCGCTCGGCAGGACAGCTCAGAGCCTGAGTGAATTTTATTACTTTACGGAGAGAATTTATGGTTGACATAGCTTCACTCTCCACATATATTATATAGATTGATATAATTGACAATATATATCTATATATTTTAGCAGCTAACCATAACAAGCAGCCGCTGACATGTTCAATAAGATTTGCTCTAAGATCTTGAATGGTATTGGGAAGAATCTGTTGTTATCTCTTGGCCTACATTCTTAGTTAATGCTAACAAGGTCGCCATATTGGCATCCGTTCAAATAGAACCATACGCTTTAGGCACTCCCACTCCCACAGTTGCTCCACTCTGTGACTAAAGGCATGAATGCAACTCCAAATTGAAACCACAAACAACATAATATCTCGAAGACATTTTCAATATATGGCAATTTCTGTTGCTACAGCTCTTATGTGGTCGCACTACAAATGAGAGCTCAGAGGGCAGAAGGAATCTAAACCATGACAGATACATATATAACCACATAAAATACTCAACATTAATGGTCGCCTCGTTCTAGTTTCTTAAACATTTCGTGTACACACAGTAGCTCTCGTATGTTAATGCACACACAAAGCAGATGCTGCGGCTAGTTGTTTGTTTTTATAATATAGTTGTAGCTTGGCCTGATTATGCTAATTTCCATTAGTTGCATTTGAGTGCGCATATGTCGCTCATGTTCACTGTTTAGCCAAATGACAGGACTTAAGACCTAAGCGGCTTGTGCAACGCAAGCAGCCAGCTTACAGAGGTCAAAACACGAGCTTAAATTGCTGCAGCTGCAATTAGTGCAAGAAATATAAATATAAATATAAATATAAATATAAATAAAAATATAAATATAAATATAAATATAAATATAAATATAAATATAAATATAAATATAAATATAAATATAAATATAAATATAAATATAAATATAAATATAAATATAAATATAAATATAAATATAAATATAAATATAAATATAAATATAAATATAAATATAAATATAAATATAAATATAAATATAAATATAAATATAAATATAAATATAAATATAAATATAAATATAAATATAAATATAAATATAAATATAAATATAAATATTAGTTCTGATTGATAGCTGCTCTCACACTTGAGCTAAAAGTATATTTACCATGTGAAAGTCAAGTCAAGCTTCTTAGCCAAGTAAGTGAAGTGTCAAAAGCAGCAACTCGAGTCAAGCATCTAAGCTAATAGATATTTTACACTTGGGCCACAGCGTTTCGTTTAAGTCCTCTTATCCTTAAATATATATATATATATTATATATATAAATGAGTATTTATATATCTTTAAACATCCTTAAAATTATTTATAATTAGCTGCGTCTTGCTTGGCCTCTTATTTAGTTTCAATTGCGACAGCTGTTTGTGGTTGCAGGCGCTAACAAGTCCATAACATGGACTGTGTGAGTGGGAGGAGTGGCATGCCTGTGGCCAAGTGCTGCCAAGTCTAATTAGCCCCATAATTGAGGTCGACATTTGGCTTTAGCCGTGACAGTCTTGCAATTAAAATTCCTTTCCTACCACTCATGCCACACTGGCCCCAAAGGCGCTTGTCCCACATGTTGCGAGCATTTGCGGCTAACCAGATACTCTACCCGCCGAGTTTTCATCTCCCTCTCAAATTGCCAATTTCTTTGTGCAGCTCTCAATGCGCTTCAGTGCATTTGCATTTGCTTTTGCAGTTGCCTCCTACAACATGCGGCACGTGGCTGGTCATTATTAGCTGCATTGATTTGGCCGCTCCATTCAAAAGCCGTTTTAATTGTTCCGGGAATTTCGATGGCACGGGGGCGCTGCTAATTGGCTGTTCGCTTTGTATGAAGCAAGTGCAGCGGCCATTCGCAATTGAGGCATTAATTATATTTATTTTTAGCTAATTGAAAACTCAACAAGCGCTGGAAATTCATTTTTATTCTCACAAATAAAAATAGACGAAGAATAAAACAAATATTTTCGATTTATTTTACATATTTAAAATGAATTAGGGTCGAAAATGTATTAATTGCGATTTCCGAGTAAGCTTCTGAAAAGTTTTAAATACATATTTTAATTGATACACTGAAAACAAAATTTTAAAATTTAAAAAATAATAGATTTTAAAATATTTAGTATATTTAAAAAAATAAAATTTTAAGTTATTATAATATAATTTTATAAATATTTTATTTTGTTTTCAATATTAAATACTTGTTTTTATTATTAGTTAAACATAAATAATAATATAAGTAATAAAATAAATAAAAATTTAAATTTAAAAAAATACAAATTTAAAAAAATAATCAAATAATAACAATTTTAAAATATATAATATAATTGAAATAAATTTAAAATAGAAAATTATCTATTAAGAACTTAACTAAAAATGCATTAAACAAATCAGTCCTTTAAAAGCCAATATGCCCTTTTATCAGTTAACAAGACACAATTTAATTCACAGTTAACAATAGAATACCCAAATAACATTTAAATTTTGTGTATTAACAACATATTTTCACGCCTCACAAAATTGATGTATCAATAAATGAGTTGTTTAAATGAACTGAAAACAAATCAAATCAGAATGGTCAGCGCATGTAAATCTAATTATTTTCTGTAACTAATTAAATTCGATATTCGAACCAAATATACAATTATTTAATGTATTGTCTTTCGTTTCTATTGCAGTGGCAACGATTTGTGGAACTGGACAGCATTTGCATGCAGAGTTAATAATGGTAAGTTCTATGCTGACTCTGAAGCTGCCAAATTGCCGGAATATGTTTCACGTCCTTTGTCTGCCCGTCCGGCTGTCTATCTGTTTTGTGTCCCTTGCCCCATGTTTCGTGTCGTTGACATTTGGCTAATTAATTTCATGGCCAATTGACGTGTGTCAATTAGCTGAGCACGGTTCATGGGGTTTACGCAAAGTTCCCATTGAAATTTGTGCTTGGAACGAGAACTTCAAAAATCAATTAATATATTACACAATAGTCGGCTGTTTGTTCGTTTGTTTGCTCACGTATTTCTGTGCACACATTATTGTATTAATAGCTAACTAAATCTTGGTAATGCACAGCCGTTCAAGCCAATTGACTTTGATTCAATTTATTGCCCAAATATGTAAATTCATGCAAGTGACTTACAGCAGTTGCGCCCAGCACTCAATGTTGGCCTATTAGAGAACGTGTTCAGCTAATCAAAAATGTGTTTTATTCAAATGGCATCGAGACTTGACATTTTCTTACCTAACCTTAGGCGACCTTCAGTAAACGAAGGCTTTAATTAATCATTAGTGTAATGTGTACTTAATATGCCCTCTTATTGGTGGAATTTATGTTACGAGCTGGTAAATAAGGTAGGCTTATCAAGTTTGATATATAGTCGTTGCTAAAGTATACAGAAATGCTTGGTCAGGGTATTAGCTAGTCGAGCAGTGTCTATCAGAGCTTGTCTAACCTGTTTGTATATCAGCTTCTCTTCTTATTCTTTTCTTCTTTCTTTCAGTGCACTTTCCAACTTATGCAATACTTCAAAGTGCCTCGCTAGAGTATTCCCTAGTCAGGCACTCCTTATTACCTGAGACATATTTGCTTCTCTGTTATAACTGCTTGGCTCACACGCTCGTTCTTTCGACTTGCGCAATATTGTAAATTTATCGCCTCTCTATGCGATGCTCATAATATATATGTAACTGCGCTGGGCGATTCCCGTATTCAAACTATATTTATTGGCTTGTTTTTCACAGATCCAAAATCAATTGCAAGCAACGGAAAATATTTGCGGCTAAAGTTTCCGCATTTGTCTATTAAACTTGACGTATTAGCGGATCGCATTAATCTTCGTTGTCTTTGACGCAATTCCGTTTTTTTTCTTTCAAGCAATTTGCTTGTCTTGTTCTTGGCTTGGCTTAAACGGCGTTAAATGAATGTTCACAATGTGCGCCGAAAGCGATTAATTTGAGAATATATGTGTAGCTCGGCTGCGCTCAGTTGGGCGTGGCAGGCAAAACCGAAACCGGCCCCGCAGCAGGCAAAGTGTCGCCTGCCCGGCTGGCCCCTGGCTGCTCGCTGGGCGTGTGAGAAGCAATTTATCTTTGGCATTTTGCTGTAGCTCCTGTTGCTGTTGCCTTCTGTGTGCCAGCTGCTGCCTCTTGTGCGCCGGGCAAATTATGCGAGTCGCGCATTTTTGTGTTGCATACTTTTGTGCTCTCGCTTTGCCACTCTCCCTCGCACACACACGCACGCATTTACATAGCGCGCACATACCAAAAATTAATATACTGACATACCTTCGTTGGCATGCAGAGGCAACCGCTTAGGGCTTCCACTCGACAGCTCTGGCTTTGCCTTTGCCTTTGTCTTGTAATGAAGTCGAAAATTAACGCATTTTTTGGAGTGATGAGAGTGGCATGCGAGCGGAGCAGCCTGTGTTGCCAGCTGTCGTTCTTGATTGAAAAACTAGTTATTAAGCCTGAAAAATGTAGTTTATGGAAATGAATAAGTTTTTTTTTCAAAGATATTTAGCCATATATCACACTGAGAGTTGCATAAAGTGGGCGAGAGTTATGTAGATGTGGGAAACTTCCCTTGTTTATTTGACTATATACTCTATAGATACTCTATTCTATATGGTATAGTGTACGCTACTCTATATAGTATATATAGATTGTATAGCATAGTCATCATATCTCCAATGTATCTGTTGCAGTGCCATAATTCATGTCGCAATTCCCTTAATTGCCTTAATTCTAGCCTAGCTGAGCTAATGTTTATTTCTAGTTTTGTTTTTGGTCGTTTTTCCAAATTGCAAATTTGCATTTGGTTATCCATTGGGAAAATTTGGCCACACTGTCGTGCGCAAATGGCTTAATTGACTTCGGCCACGTTCGCTGGCTCCCGCGAGGTTTGCTGCTGTGGCACGCCTACTGCCACCTCCCGCCACCTGCTGCCACCTTCTGGTTAGCTTTGTTCAATTTATGTTTTCCAATTCATTTCACTCATTAGCTGCAGCTAAGCGCGGCTGTGCGCCTGGGTGGCTCATTTGTATAGCATAATTCTGGGAGTCTGTAATTTGGACAATTATTCGATTAATTGGCTGCGCATTGTTGCAGGCTAATTTGATTAGCTGCCGCCATAACTCCATATGGAAATCGCACGAATATGATTTATTATGTTGCAACTGAAATTCTGGCTGCATTCACAATCATATGTTATCGCATCTCTTATGTAACATGTTTCTCCAGATCGAATCGGACAGCGACTGACGCATTGATTCGCGCTGTCGCCTTGACATTAATGGCTGACAGCTTCGATTTCCATTGCTCAATCGCAATTACGGCTGCTAATTAACTTGGCCCAGACAGTCTTGTGGGAATTCATTTAATAATTCCACACGCAATCGCTCACATCCCTTTTGCTGCCAGCCGCGTCGTCTGCTCGTTTCTAATTACATATTAAACTTTTGGGGCATTCGATTTGGGTTTCACCTCGACAAATTTAAGCGAATCGAAAAAACTCTTTAAAAAAGAGCTAGGAAAATGTGCGATTTTATGCTCACCGCGAACGGCGGGCAGCTGCACGAAATTGAATTTCCCAAAGGCCACGTGACGTTGCCATCAATTTTGGCCGCTCCCAGCTCAATCCTGCTCCACTCTAATCAAATGCACGGGGCATATTCCGCATTCCGATTTCGATTTCCAATTGAAAGCTACAAAAATTTTATAAATTCCGGCAGAGCACAAATTGCAATAAATCAAACAAAAGCAAAAATGCAAATCAGTTGGTTCACCGTCTGTGTGTGTGTGTGTGTGTAGAATCGAATGCAGCTCGTAAAGGTGGCACTTTGCATACCCTGTACAATTTTAATGACATTTAAGGGCATAGCCGACCTTTAGAATTATTTAAAATATTCTTTTGTTCATATTACAAATTTAAAACAATTTTAGATTTCTTTTAAAAATAATTTCTAATTTCTTTTAATTTCTAATAAAAAATTCGATTCAACATTTTTAAAATTTAATTCACATTTTTTATTAATTTAAAATTTTTTAAAATTTATTTTAAAACTTTGAAATTATTAAAATATAAAATGTTAAAAGATTTTTTTTTTTATCTTTTATAATAAAAAATTCGATTCAACATTTTTAAAATTTAATACACATTTTTTATTAATTTAAAATTTAAAAAAATTTATTTTAAAACTTGGAAATTATTAAAATATAAAATGTTAAAAGATTTTTTTTTTAACTTTTAACATATTTAAATCAAGTTTTTATTTATTTTAAAATATTCTAAATTTATAAAACTTAGATGGTTTGATTTTTTATAATTTATAAAATAAATTTTTTATTAAATTTTAAATTTTAAATATTTGTTTTTCAAATTTTTTAATATTTAAAATTTTAAAGACTTTAATAGTTTTTTTATAGGCCAACTCTCAGTCGATCTTGCTTAGTTGTCTTTTAGTTTATGAGCGCTGCCAACTAAGCAATTGGCAGCGAGTTGGCCTGGTCAGTGGAGCGCTGCCGTTCCGCAAACTGTATTTGGCTAGGCCGAAAGGACTGGGGCCACAGTGGCCAAAGTGCAAAGCAATTCCAAGCAGCGCGCGCCTCGTGGTCTGTTTTTACAGCTGAAATTTGTGTTTGATTAAAGTCGTGGAACTGTGGAGCATTTAGGTTTAATAATTAAATTAAGTAAACTAATAAAAGCTTATTTATTTCGCTTTTGTTCTTTGCAGGCTACTATGCTCTCCATGTTGTTGTTGTGGCCAGCCACGGCTGAGCTGTGCTCACTGTGCCCCCTCGCTCTGTGCCCCACTGAGAGCCACAATGCGGCCGCCAATGGCCATGCAGTCGACTGCAGCATTGCAGCAGAATGAGACGTTGTTCCAGCAGGCGCACGTTCATGTCCATGCGACGCCAGCAACACAGCCAGCGCAGATACACGCCACACAGCATCCGCTAAGCTCAACGGGCTTAGAGTTGGATTCGCAGCACCAGCAGCACCAGCAGCAGCAGCAAAAGCAGACCAAACTGCCACCCCTCGAGCTGCTCGTCGAGCACAAGCTCAGCTATAGCTCAGCCGCCACATATCAGCAGCAGCAGCAGCAGCAGCAGCCACCCCAGGATCTCAGACATTCCTCGCAGGCGCGCAGCGACGATTGCCTGAGAAGCTCTGCACGCGCCTCCATCTTTGATGACGCCGCCGAGAATTTCATCATTAACTTTCCGGCTGAGTCATCGCTGCAGTTGCAGCCGCTCCTACCACTGTCCGAGACGGTGCCACTGCTGACGCACATTGAGGCCACCGTGGTGGACAAGCAGCGCTCGATAAGACTCAGCAAGAACAGCGCCTCGCTCATCTTCACGAAGAAGGAGCTGGGACCGAGCAGCGGCCAGCTGCGACGCCAGCACCACAGCTTGTACGGCGCCGGCGAGCGGCAGCGCAAGCAGACCAAGCATCTGCCGCCCACGCGCGGCCAGCAGCAGCGGCGCAGCCTTCAGCTGAACTACAACAACAACCTGGTGACCACCGCTGCATGCATCAACGCCGGCACGGCTGGCCCTAATTACGCCGCCAACGGCGGCAAGCTTGTGCCGCACAAGCATCACACACACAGTCACGGGCACGGTCACGGTCACGGTCACGGTCACGGCCAGAGTCACGGTCAGGGCCATAGTTACGCCGGCGTGGGGCTGACATCGCCAACGGCCAACGGCGCCGGCGCCGCTGCCTCGACGCGCAAACAGCTCTCCTACTCCTGGTACGCGCCAGTCTATAGTGCGCTCGAGGAGGAGCTGGAGCAGGATTCGAGGGTAAGTCGATAGCGATAAATCGATAAAAAAGTTCAGTTTAAACTAGGTTGATGATAATATAGTAGATACTATATATAGAACATAGTAGTAGAGTTCAGAAATATATAAAAATCATAATCGATAATAGCAACAAGAGTTATCGGCTATAATTGCTGTTATCGATAGTTTGTAAACAATTCCAAAGGGCTGACCTATAGCACATAGATAAATCTTGCCAGGAAATTGTCTGCGATGTGATTTAGGTTATATATTTTTTCTCTCTTTTAATCACAGAGGGCTGTGATTTATTGGCTTTCATTAGATAGCGTTTAGTAGCTTGCTTTGACGTCACAAGCAAACAAACTGGATTTGTTGATTTAACTAGAAAATATTGTAAACTGATTTATCTGGCGAGGAGAAAAAGCAGAGAGAGAGAGAGAGAGCGGGAGGGAAGAAAGACAGACAAAGACAGAGAGAGGGAGACGCACTGAGACAGAGAAAAAGAGAGTAATAAAGAGATAGAGGGATATAGAGAAAAAGAAAAAAGGAGAAATAGAGTGAGTAAAAGAGATGAAGAAGATGAGAGAGAGGGAGTGAGAGACAGAGAGAGAGAAGAATAGAGAGAGGGAGAAGGAGTGATAGAGAGAGAGAGAGAGAGTGAGAGACACAGACAGAGAAGATTATAGAGAGGAGGAGGGAGTGAGAGACAGAGAGAGAGAGGGAGTGAGAGACATAGAGAGAGAGAGAAGAATAGAGAGAGAGAGAGAGAGAGAGTCAGAGACAGAGAGAGAAGATTATAGAGAGAGGGAGTGAAAGACATAGAGATAATAATAGAGAGAAAGGGAGTCAGAGATAGAGAGAGAGAAAGAAAAATAGAGAGAGAGGGAATGACATACATAGAGAGAGAATAGAGAGAGAGAGAGAGGGAATGAGAGGGAGAAAGAGTGAGAGAGAGTGAGAAGAATAGAGAAAGAGGGAGTCAGAGATAGAGAGAGAGAAGAATAGAGAGAGGGAGTGAGAGACAGAGAGAGAAAAGAATAGAGAGAGAGAGGGAGTGAGGGACAGAGAGAGTAGAATAGAGAGAGAGAGGGAGTGTGAGACATAGAGAGAGAGAGGGAGTGAGAGACAGAGAGAGAAAAGAATAGAAAAAGAGAGGGGGAGTGAGAGACAGAGAGAGTAGAATAGAGAGAGAGAGGGAGTGTGAGACATAGAGAGAGAGAGAAGACTCGAACTCTACGACATAACGACATAGAGAATTCTCAGTCGAGTTTCAGTTTGTGTTTTAGTTCACATATTTAAGTTCAAAATTCAAGTGAAGCTAAAAATTCGAACAAGACTCATTTCGATTCAGTTGTGTTGAGTTAGCGGAGATTTGATCGGAAATTGTTGGGCTTTATAGGCTGAGCAGAGACAGAGGCATATATATAATAATTCGCTTGCACGCATTGCAGGATTCCTCGCCAATTCACAATCTGGCCAACACAAAGCACCAGACACGCGTCAGCAGCCAGCAAAGTGCCACTGCCTCGCATGCCGCGCCGCCGCATAACGACTCGGACACCAACGAGACAGTTGCGCTGCTGGAGACGCAGACGCAGGCGCGCAACAAGATCAACATCATTTCGGCTAGCGACGCAGCGGCTGAGCGCAAGGCGCAGCCGACGCGCATCTCCCTCTCCCTGCCCAGCAACGCCCACAATCACAACCATTCGCTGTCCGTCAGCAGCCTCGGCCTGGGCAATGGGGCCAACGGAGCAGCGGCAACTGGAGTGGGCGCAGGGGCTGGCAGCGGCCCGGCTGGGGCGCCGGATGTGGAGAGCTCGCTGGGGCTCACAGGCGCCCAGCTGCCGCGCCGTCGTCGCTTCGAGAACTTTCTCAAGTCGCTGGTGGGGCTCAAGGGCAGCAGCAGTCGCGGCAGCGACAGGGAAAAGGAGCGCGAACGGGAGCCGGCGAATCTGCGACCCGCCTCGCCGGAAATACGCATCACGCGCACGCCCTCGGAACAGGATGTGGTGCTGCGCGATCCCGCTGGCCGGCACCACCAGCAGCAGTCCGCACAGCTAGCCAACGGTCACGGCAGCAGTCGGCTGAGCATCAGCGGCTCCAGCAGCTCGCTGAATGTGGTGCAGCAGAAGCTGTGGCACATGATGCGGCGCGAGGGCAGCGCCAGCAGCTTGCACCACGAGAAGTCTCAGTCGATCGTGCAGTACACGGGGCTGCGCAAGTGCGAAACGGTCTTGGCCCTGACCCACCAGAGCCACACGCTGCACCCCATGGGCGGTGGCGATGAGGCGAGCGCACGTGGCGGCAGCGGCATCTTCAGCGCTGGCGGCGTGGAGCAAATTCGACCGCTGAACCGACTGCGACACAGTGTCAACAGTATCAATGGCGCGGGCACCTGCTCCAGGTGCTCCAGCCTATTATCCCTGGCAGCTACCGGATCGCGTTACTCCTTGGCCAATGGCTTTGTGCCGCGCCCCGAGTCGGCCCTGTCCCTGAGCATGAATCCGAGGCGCACAAGCGCCTGCTTTGCGGATGCTGGCGAGGAGCAGCTGTCGGAGCCGACGCACATCAATGTCAATGCGCAGATACGACTGAGCAACGGCAGCAGCACAGCAGCAACGACGCCCACTGCTCCTGCTGCTGCTGCTGCTCCTGTTGGCTGTGGCTCACGCAAAAGTTCCGCTGGCCTGCCAAGTGTCAGCAGCCCGAGTCCGCCGTCCAATGTGACCACAGCAACGATGCACTCCAACAGCAACAACAACAACAATGAGGAGCAAGCGGCTACGCCCAGCAGCCCAGCTGGCGGCGGCGGCGGCGGCGACCTGGGCGCCTTTGGCACCACCCACGCATATCCACTGACTGTCAGCTCACTGCAGTCGATGGCCAACGCCAATCAGGCGGCTCAGGCCTGCTCTGTTCGCGATGGCATCACCCTGAAGCGGCGCGAAATGCTCGCCTCGGCGGATGTGACGCCGTCTGCGGGCACCCCGGCCACGCCCATACAGTTTCAGCAATTCACCTGCAAGCTCTGCCTCATCGACGTGGAGCTAGCCGCCGAGTCCACAACGCTGCTGCACTGCGGCTGCCAGTTCTGCACCGAGGTGAGTACCAGCCAAACTTTCATTTCATAAACTAGAAAACTTAAGCTTTGATTTGACTGAGCAATAAATACATATGCCCCAAGGCTGCTCTAAGCTAGGGCTTATTTATGGGCCCACTCACACAGCCCTGTGGAGACGGGGCAGCGCCAGCTGCGGGTGGCATGAGATATTTGCTCATCTAGACGCATATGCTCGCCACCTGACTGCTGTCTGTTGCCCGCGCGCACAGGTGAGAATTGAAAAATGAAGCCAAGCCAAACGCAATACATTTCGCAGCCAAGGCAACTTTACTTAAGCTTAACCCATAGAAGAGAAGCTCAAGCAAAGTAAATATAAGATTTATTTGTAAATCTTGAGGAGGAAATGGCAAGCGGATGTTAGTGGCTTAAAGGGAATTTAGGGATGCTTAAATATATAGAAAGTTGAAGATATTATATATATATATTATATATTATATATTATATATTATATATTATATATTATATATTATATATTATATATTATATATTATATTTTATATTTTATATATTATATATTATATATTATATATTATATTATATTATATATAATAAGTATTATTAATGTTAAAGTATATATAGGCTTTACTTTCCGAACAGACCCTATATGTAACGGGTATCTCAGTCTCTAAACTATATATAATCTTGCTCAGAATTAATATATAACTAATTTTTGATTCTATTCTTTTATCCTTCCCTACATAACTCTTAAGCCTTGCACAGCTCTTTCAAGTGACATTAAAAGATCAAGCAAGAAACTTGTTTTTTGATGCCGTATATATCATACTCGAGCACTATCATCACTCCCCGCTCACTTTAATAGTTCAACTTATTAAAGTTTTCATTTATTAAAATCTACTTAAACATCCGCCCAAGAGCGCCACATAAAGCTCAAATATAAATTTTCAGCTGCTTGAAAATATTTACAATTTATTTTGCAATTTCAATTTGCATAGAAAATTTGAGCTCTTAAATATGAGAGCTTCTCTGAGCTCCATTAAAGGGTTAATGCAGCAGCAGCAGCAACAGCAGCAGCTGCTCAGGTTAAAGTAATTCAGGTAAATGCTTTCTGCAGGCAGCTCTGCTGCAGCTCTGTCTGTGTGTGTGGCGGTTCGCTTTATACAAATATGCAGCATGTAGCAACAAATTACATTTTGGGGCTTGGGCAGGAGTGGGCGGGGCGGGCGCTGCTTCCCTTAAGTACTTTGCTGCACAAAATTGCATGCAGCATTTTAAATAATTGAATCAGCGCCAAAAGTGAAGCTTGCAATGATTTCCAACTGCTTTCCACATGCCGCATGCCACGCTTAAATTTATTTTCCAGCGTCTAATACAGAACATAACTTCCACTCGCCTTTTCTTTTCTTCTGTTTTCAACTCAAGATTAATAAATTAAGCGTAATTCACACGTTAGAAAGTTTAGAGCGAAAACAACAAGTGGGAAGTAAGCCGAAACCGGGAAGTAAATATAATTATTTAGCTGGGCGCAGCCGAAGTTCAAATGCTCTGAAATTTTATTTTTATAGATAAAAGATGGATAATAAATAAATAAATAAAATTTGAGCAAAATAAATATATAAACAAATACTTATTAGATTTAGGAAAAATAAATAAAATTAAAACTCTTATAAAAATATATAAATAAAAAAAAAATTAAATAACAAAGAATTATTTCAAAAATAAATAAAAACATAAATACTATTAAAAATTAAATTTACATGTAAATAATACATCAAATATTTAAAAAAAAAATAATAATATTTTATTTTATTTATACATACAAATAAAATAATAATAAATATATTTTATGATATTTTTATACACAAATATTATATGCAAGGAATAGAGATGTGAAAATAGATAGAAAAGTTTCTGTTTGAACCATTAAACACAAAAACAGAAAAGAAAAGAGCAGACAAAATAGAAATGAGATTTTTCAAAACTATTCACTTTTATAAATATGTACATTTGATTAAATTTAAAAACTATATACTCATTAACCAAGATATCTAACTTAAACAAAGTTTATCTTAAGTTTTTACTACACTTCCCACCTTTATCTTAAATGAAATCAAAATATATATATACACAGCCTTAAGAAACTCCATTAAAAGCTGTCCGCCCCGCTCAAACTGGCTGAAATTGCTCCGTATTTGAGCTGTAACAATGGAGCTAAGCTTTATTGCTTTTTAAGCTGTTACAACTTTCATGAACAAATTATAATGCTGCCCTTCAGGGTATTTAGATAAAAAATAAAGTTTTTCTTGACTGCTGCACTAAATAAGTCTGCAGCTTGTTGTTGTTGTCGCTGTGCTAGTTGTTTATGTGCAGGTAAAATTTATTACAAACACAAACACACAGACGCAGAGAGAGAGAGAGAGAGAGACACACACACTTAAATAGATGTGAAACTGTCTACAGTTGCCGCTCAAACATGTCCACTGGCACTACGTGCTGCTTCCGACACGTCCTGCTGACTGCTGCTGTTGCTGCTGCTCTCTGACTCAGCCCCAACTTAGACTCAGCTTTAGCTACGTGCCTAATGCTAACAAATGTCACAGCTCCTACAGCCCCATCGCAACTCCCTCTCCTGCCTTGGGGGCATCGTTTTTCGCTGCTATTTGTCACCCAAAAACTGCTGGGCACCATGATGTGCAGTTCGCAGTCAGCTGGAGACTCCTTAAAGCTGAAAATGTGCTGGCATTGCACATACGCAGCGTTGGCTGCCGGCGCTTAATTGAAAATCTACACGCGCAAATTCCAATGCAAACACAATTTTTACATTCATTTCGATGTTGCCAGCGTCGTCGTCAGTTGTTTTTATGCTTGTTTATTTGTTTATCTCATAGTCTGGCTCTCCATGTCGCGCAGCATATAACTGCGCTTGTTTATGATTCACTGAGTTGACAAATTCGTTTGAGCTGCCACACAGCCCCGCCCCAGTGTAACGAAAACTAGTCGCAGCGCACAGCAAAAACAACAAAATCGTCTAGAACAGCATAAAAATATGTAGATACTCCGTATATGATATGAAATGGCGTGTCACTTTTGTGCAGCATCATCATAATTCATATATATGTGGCAGCGCACTCGTACAGCCACAGCAAATGGATAAGGATGTTTCAGCCAGTTGCCTGCCAGTGGGCTAAATGCAGAGCGAATGCGATTAGAGTAACGTTATTGAAGCGCAAATAGCAATAAAGTTGATATCAGCGAGAGCGAGAGCGGACAATGTGAATATAAGGATTTAATTCTAAATTAAAATATATTAAAGGAGGAATTCTATTATAGAGTAGGTGCTTATAATTGATGCTAATATAAAATATAAAATAATATAAAATATAAAAATTCAGCATATAAAAGACAATAATAGAGAGTAGACAACTGTATTCAGATTAAATACTACAAAAATGAGGAATTCCCATATTATATACATATGATCTTATATCATTTTAATAGCATTTCTCTAGATTCAACTGTTTGTGGTCTGCGAAGTGATAGTATAGGTATATATAGTATATAGTATATATAGATAGGCAGTCGGGCGTTCAGACTTGTTTACTATTTATTTAACAAATTTTTATTATTTTTACAAATTAGAAAAATGTGAAAAAATATAATTATATCACTAAATTTATGTTATAAATATTTTCTAATTTTTTTAAATATATTGCAAATATTTATAAGTATATTTAAATATATTATAAATATTTATAAATTGGTTTTCACATATTACAAATATTTATAAATATATATTTATGTACTTTAAATATTTATACATTTATTTTTATATATATTTATATATATAATCTTATACATATATTTATTTATGTATACATATATATACCTCAATCAGTTTTCTCATATTTCTGCCATTCGATTTCTATTGACAGCGTAAAATATTATTTGTATTTTCTAATCTTCATGGCAAGACAAATAATAAGAAATATGATATTTTGCTTAGTTTATTTTTCCTTTGCCAAAAATATTATATAAATTCTAAATTTATATTGAGGGGCTGGCAAAGCAATAAAAACCATAAATCGTTTCGTAATGAATTACGCTATCGATTTATCGTCTACTATTTCTTGTCTTGGTGTCACTGCTTGCATATATATATATTTATATATAGATTTTCGCATTTATTTATAGCCTTTTTATTTATTTTTCAATTTTCGCATGATATATTTCTCTGCAATCCATTTTCTATTGATATTTGATCCTTTATTAATTCTCGGCATTTTCTGCAGAATTTTCCTGCTCAAGTTTTAAATTTCACTTAAGCTTGATGTTTATTTGCGCACAGTAAGAGTTCTTTACATATTTTTCGCCTAATCATTGGCCAGATAAGCTTGTCAATTGAGTAAATGGATTTCTTGAGCTGCACCAACATTTTGCATGGCGTGTAGCAAAGAATACTCTGTGGTGCTCAGCTCGTCAGAGCTCGTCTGGCAGCTGGGAGGGGGTGGGAGCTGCTGCCGCTGCTCTGTTGACTGCGCATGAAAAATGGCGTTGCTTATTAAACATGCTCCAACGAATACACGGAGCCAGCTCTGATGAGGGGGCACCAACAGGAGCAGCAGCGGCAGCAGCTACTAAAAACATGTTGAGCTTTAAACTTTGCCCTGGCAGACTTTTAGTTTTGCCTTCAGGTTGTTTTTTTCATGCTTCAAGTGCCAAACCATATTCAATGCACACGCGCACTTAACGCTCATTAGTGTGTGTGTGTGTGTGCCTTTAAAAATTGTTGCACATAACATGGCGTATACGTAACCATTACGTATACGCAATAAAACGTTGCCAGCGATGGGGGCTGCTAAAAAGCTGAAAGCTGCTTGAGACGTTGCACAAAAGGCTGACTCGCAGCTGACTACTAAAGTGACCTGAATTTAGATGACA
This sequence comes from Drosophila peninsularis, assembly GCA_035047485.1. Lineage (NCBI taxonomy): Eukaryota > Metazoa > Arthropoda > Insecta > Diptera > Drosophilidae > Drosophila > Drosophila peninsularis. Next base: position 5,312,140 of record JAWNPN010000035.1, read on the forward strand.
CCTACACACACACACACACACACACGCGCGCGCACATGCACAGTGAACTCTTGTTTAGTGCAGCGGCGCCTCGCAAAGTAGGCAACTTATTGAAATTTATGCGACGCCTTCTGTCTGTCTTTCAGTGTGTGTTAAGTGTACACAATGCCTTGGCTTTAAACCTCTGACATTTTAGCTCAGTGGCACACCCAAACACACCCACACACACACACACCCATTTGGCCTGCATTCATCTATTTGTTGAGCTGCGCTCATTTTGCAATTTGTTTGTCGCTTTGCATTTCGCTTTTCATTAAACGCCACAGCAATTTTTATTTTCTACATTGCGCTGCAAGCCACATGAGCACAACAACAACAACAACAACACATGTGCTATGCCAACAACAACATGAATTCTGGTCAGCTTTGCGAGCCCTTTGAATGCCGCACCTAAAGAGCTGAAAACCCAAAGAACTTAACAATGAAACAGGTATTCGGCGCGTTGAGAGCTTAAATACCCTAGCAGAAAGTATGTAAATATGCCTAAATTATATATATATATATATATATATATATATATATATATATATATATATATATATATATATATATATGTATATATATATATATATATATTTATTTATAATTATTAATAATTATTATAATAAGTTCCTCACGCCAGCTTCTGCTACTATTCCACATAGGCTATGTACCCTAAAATGCTATCTTTAAAGGATTTATAGCACATGGTATAAAGCAACACTGCTCTCTCCCTCTCTCTCTCTCTCTCATTCTCTCTTTCTCTCTCAACGACCTCGCACAAAGTCAAAGAGTTGGCTCAGCAATTGCTGCTCGCATCTCAATTTGCACTCAAAGGCACAGAGAAAAAATAGTTAAATGAGCAGCTGAAAGAAAATGCTAGCTGTGAAGTGAAACACAAGAAAGGAGCTGAGAGAGTGCCCGACTAGGATATACTCTAACTGCTATATAACTATTTCCAGGCCTTGAGCCCGACTGATTCTACTAAATTCACCCAAGCACACACCCAGCTCAGGCACATTTAGTATTTCACTCTGTTTCCCTAAGTCTACTTGTAAAATTCACATTTAAGGAGTTTCCGCACTACGTTTGCATCCCTTTTTCAATTTACGAGCAAAGCCACGTTCAAATTTGCCAAACGCATCCCAAGCAGCAGCAACAAAGTCATATTGCAGCACATTTATTTTTGAGCTAAGCCCACGGAGCATAAACAAACAATCGCCGCGGCATTAGCTGGCCAATTTATGAGGCAGAGAGAGAGAGAGAGAGAGCTGAAAGTATTTTATTTATATTTACTCTGGCAAAAGGCATTTAAATGCGCCTCCGCCCCCGAGCTGGAAATTGGTCAGGCCGCCCGTTGAGGCTTGAGTCTGTGGCCCCAAAAGCCCGCGACAATTTACGGCATGAACTGCTGAACTGGCTTAGGAGAAAGACATTCCGGCATAGTCGCAATCGCAGTCGCAGTTCCAACCACCCGTCGACTCGTCGGCCGTAATTGTAGTCAACAAATATATTTAGTTGAAAATGACGGGCAAAACAAACGTCAAATGTCGGCTGCTTTGCGTGTAACTGAAGCACGTGACCGGCATACACCGCAGCGGACTGAGCTTGTTTCTGTTTTCTTTTTTCTATCCGGGTTGAGGTGGTCCGTGTCCGTATAAAATGCAAATGTTTACGGCTGTTCGGGCGCGAGAAACGTCGCACCAAATGGCCTTCAACTGACGCCCGCGTCGCAGTACATACATAATGACCAACTTGACGCAACCCTAAATAGATAGCTAGATGGGATGTGCTGGACTCAATGATACCCTGTAAAACCACCCTTGGGTGGTGTGGACGGGCTGAAGAGCTTTGTGTTGCCTAAGGTCTGATCTAGACTCAACTGTATATTAATCATAATTAGCCCACAAGCAACCCTTGGCCACTTCTAACTACAGGGTATCCCCACAACAAACAAAAGCCCCCGCCGCAGCCCCGCCCAAATAAAATTGAACTGAACTTGTTGACGTTCCATTGCAGTGCAGTGCAGCGCCTCGCTCTTGGTCCATTCGAATGTGTTGGACATGGAAAAGCACTTCGAAAGGGCTGCGAGCAATGCAATTTCCGGTCGGCGGCCATTTGCTGTTTGCGCGTCATTTCCGCTGCTGCCGCCGCCGCTCCTGTTGCTTGTCAGCTCAAGCAGACCACGCCCTCTGCGCTTGCTTTTCCCGTTTCTTTGTTCGCGCCGGCTATCCGTGCTCCTCTTCCAGTTTGGCATCAACAAACAAATTCAAATTAAAATGCGTTACGTGATTTTTGGCCACGATTTGGCGTACGAAACTTAACGTGTGGAAAATTGACAATTCCGTTGACAACTTCTCGGCGCTCGTTTGGCTCATTTGGTATGCAAAATTCGGCTGGCGTTAATGAATTGTTTTGCTATTTATATTTATTCAATTGGCCCAGCTTGGAGCGGCCCAACTACTGCGAGTTAGTTAGAGGCCGCAAATTAGCTGAGCCGAAATCTTGCTTGGCGTGTGGCTTTGTGGAGGCATCTCTATGCGCCCGCATGGCTGTATCTCTATAACTCCGTAACTCTATCTGCATTGCTTTGTGTTTGTCTGTGGTTAGCCGCAACGGAAGTGCTGTTTGGTTATTGCAACCGGATGTGCAGCTGAACATGTCTATAGAGGCAGGCAGGTAGGCAGGTGGGCGGGTGGTCAGGTGCTCGCTCACCTAACCACAGAGTCAATCGCATGGAGTGTGCGGCCCTGCAGTGTGCCTGTGCTGTAATTGTAATTGCAGGTCAGCTTAGATGCCTCAATTTATACCTGTGTGCCAGCTAGCTCTCCCCCTGCCCCCCTCTCTCTCTCTCTCTCTCTCTGCATTTTCAGTTTTTGTGAGATTAATTAAGCTTACGTGAGTTCATAATGCATTGTGTGAAGATAATCGAGTGAGTTATCAATGCCATTCGTTTGACGCTTATCTCAGCAGGGAGTCGAAAGTTTAAATAGAACTGTGCAGATGGGACTAGAACTGTGTTTAGTTTAGTTGGAAATATGCTTTTAAGGCAGCTGATAGCCTTTTGATGTAGTACAAGTTGTAGAGAAAGGGCGATATATATTCCAGAAATTATAAATAATATATTAGAGCTATATTTATGTTTTCTTGAGCGAGTATCTTGCAGTCGACTCCACATATTTTCTGGCTTAATCTTTTGATATTTCTAATTTAACTGCCAACTTATTATTAGAATTCCTTTAAGAAAAGAATAGGAATTTTCCTTTAATGTAGTACAAGTTGAAGAGAGAGGGCGCTATATATTCCAGAAATTATAAATAATATATTAGAGCTATATTTATGTCTTCTTGAGCGAGTATCTTGCAGTCGACTCCACACATTTTCTGGTTTAAACTTTTAATATTTCTAATTTAACTGTCAACTTATTATTAGAATTCCTTTAAGAAAGAATAGAAATGGAGACAGTGACAGCTTAGCAGCTGCGCTGTCGTTGCATGCAACACTTAGAATTCCACTCATAAATTGCAACTTGAAATGGCATAAAGCAAAATCCTTGATGCACAACAACTTCTTTGCGTTAAACTTTTAGCGGCGTGTCTTGGCATTACTTGAAATGCATATTTCTGCTCATATTTGATGACATGCGCAGTTAGCTAGAGAGAGAGGGAGGGAGGGAGGGTGTGGTAGCTGCTAGCTAGCTAGTTGGCAGCGAAAAGCCCCAGGCTGGGGCTGGGGCTGCGGCTCAAGAAACCAGAAACAAGTTGCAAACAAGCAAAAACTTTGCGAATGCGAATTGCAACAGAAACGCAACAAAGTTTTTCAATAGTTAGGGGGTGTTACGACTGAAAGCAAAAGAATAGAGGGAGGGGGGGAGGAGAGATGGGGAAGGGAGCTTGTTAGGTGTTTAGTGGGCTGCTGCCGCTGCTGCTTGGAATATTTTTGGTATTTATAGTCCGACAGTCGAAAAGTTTCGCGAGCGCAAAGTTTCGACTATAACAAAATATGAGGCGTTATCACCAAGGCAGGGGCAGAGTGGGCGAGGGTGTGGGTGTGGCAGTGGGGCTGCTGGCATGTCATGTGCAAATAGACAATACTCACACACACACACACACACATGCCATAGATACATGCATTTATGTGTATATCATTGCCGCATATTTGACTTTGGCTGCACTTTTGTGGCAGCTTCTCTTTGACTTGGCTCAAATTGAAAAAGTTTCTGCCGTTTCTCCTGCTGTATTGTGTGCACGTATTTGCACGTTTTGCCATGCATGTATGCGTGTGTATATGGATATATATATATTTTAATTGTTCGCCAATTCTTTTGGCTGTTATCTCTGGGCTTGTAATTGAACAAGTGCAACTCACAATATGTTGCTTCAAGCTGAAGCTTTAACAATATTTTGTTATATTTCCAGCAATATTTAAAACTAGATTAAGTTAAGTAGCATGTTAGGTAGTAGAAATATAGTTTAAATAATATATACACATTTTTCCAAAAAAAAAAATAAATAAATAAAAAAAAAAAAAAAAAATATATATATATATATATATATATATATATATAAAATATACACATTTTTCCAAAAAAAAAAAAAATAAATAAATAAAAAAAAAAAAAAAAATATATATATATATATATATATATATATTTTTTTTTTTTTTATTTATTTTATTTTTTTTTGTTGTAAAAATGTGTATATTTTATTTAAACTATTTTTCTACTACCTAATATGGCAACTTAATCTATTTCCAACACACTTTGAGCTATGTCTATATCTGTATATATAAACTAGAGCTAGCTGTACAACTTATATGCATCATTGTTGACAGCTGCTGCGCTACAATGCGCAACACGTTTCATAAAGCAGCGAAAACAATTTAAAGCCATTTCCCCAAAGCGAGCTGATGAAGAGAAATGCTTTGAGAATAATGCGCTGAAAAGTATGCTATGATTTTATTGCCCCAACTCGAATGACGTCAAAGCTGCCAGCGGGGGTCAGCTGTGTTATTCAATTGCGTTATTTGATATTTTGCTGCAATTGAATTTGCGTCACACAATCTGTCAAACATTGCTGCAGGAGAAGGTGCAGCAGCAGCAGCAGCAGCAGCATAAAAGCTGCCAAATTGCATTTACACACTTTGACACCTTTAGCGTGTGGCCCGAAGCGAAGGGTTCGCTGCGCGTATTTTTCATTTTCATGGCGTGTCAAATATGCAAACACACACACACACCTATACACCTGCACACACCTTTTCAAATATTGTAACTGTGCATTGTGTTTATTTATTTGAATTTATTTGCTTTTGCCTCTATTTCGCACACGCTTCAGCTATTGTCGCTGCTGGAGTCTTTTTCTCTTTTAATATTAAATTCTCACCAGCTGGAAAATTTAAATACACACACACACACACACACACACACACATGTGTGTGTCGCTGCTTGTTAGCAACTTCTTCGACACAATTAAAATGCATTTAAAATGTTAATTCGTTTAGCAGCGAACGAGCTCGGCATTAAATTAAATTTTGCACTCAACAAAGTTAAATTGCGAATGCAACTTTTGACATCTAATACCCTGGAATTTGCTTAAGCACACGAACTTTCAGTCAAATGCAAATGAGCGTGGGAAAAAGACAATTTAGCTGTCTTTGTTGGAGGACAACAAAATGATAGAAATTAAATGAGAAATTATCCAAGACTGGAGCAAGTTAGCAAAGGCAGAAGACGAGCTGCTTAGATGTGAGAAATTGTATATATCTAGAGACTGCATATTAAACTATGTTAAAAGTAGTTAACAGAATGTTAAGCTGGAAATGTAAGAATTTAAATGAAATTAAATTAATATGATAATTTTCAAGCAGTTAAAAATTTATATTTATTGAGCGGCAGCATATTAACATTCAAAATAAATATATTTATATTTTTCTAAAATTCCATTATCTGTTAACTTCATGTTAAGACACTTCTATATCCATAACTATATAGAAATAATTTTTTTTTTAATATTTTAATTCACTGAAAAACATAATTTTGAAATACTTTTGATCTATATATATATATTTGCTTTGTACAGAGTATCTTTGCTTCGTTTAGTTCTTAAATTCTGAAAATTTTGCTTGTTTTCTGAAGTGAAAATGCACATTTCCCTTGGCGCGTTAAAGATTGTGCAAGTGTGTGTGCATAAGAGTTGTATGGGTATCTCAAGCTGTGTGTGTGTGTGTGAGCCGAGTCAAAGACAGTTGAGAGCATTTGGCAACACGCGACGCAATGCAGTGCGTCGACAACGTTGACTTGATGACTTTTGACTTTTCGGCGCTAGTTGCAAATGCAATTGCCACAAGCAATAGAGACACACTCGACACACACACGCCCTCACGCTCACACACACATACGGAGATGAGTCCCAGTGGGTGTTGTCGTGACACGTGTTCCGTGCTTCCTCTTCGACAGCTGTCGACACTCGGGATAACATTTATCTGCCGATTGCACAATTGTAATGCATCTGCAATTACTCAAGTCGTTGGGCAAGTGCACTTTAACGACCTTCGCCTTCGTATGCTTTGCATAAATATTTGATGCGTTTAACATTCCGCACGAAACTCTGTTAATTTGCATAAAAACAAATGCAAATTTCTTCAATGGATCCAATATCTGGGCTGCGTCTAGACCGGAAGCTGCGACTAAACGGAAATTAATGGCGGCTGCTGCTGCTGCCTGTCGAATGGCCAGAAAAGTGAATTCAAATGGAATTGCCCAAAAAAAATATAGATGAGGAGGGAATAGCTGACTGTAAGATACTCTGTGAGTTATGAGATAATTTAGAAAGGGGAAGTGAAAGAGAGAGAATGACAGATAGAGAATTACGGAGAGAGAGACAAAGAGAGAATGACAGAGAGAGAGAGAGAGAGAGAGAGAGAGAGAGAGAGAGAGAGAGAAAGAGAAGGAGACAGAGACAGACAGATAGAGCAAGAGAGAGAGACAGAGACAGACAGTTATCGAGAGAGAGAGAGAGAGAGAGACAGATAGAGCTACAGAGAAACTGATGAATAGAGATAGAGAGAGATAAATAAAGAGAGAGGGTGACACAGACAAACCCAGAGAGAGAGAGGGCGAGAAAGAAAGGCGAAGATGAGGAGAGAGAGAAAGAGATCAAACCGGAGAGAAAAATACTAAAACGAAGCAAGAGACAGAGGCAAAGATTGACACCAATATGTCTTCTCCCTTTGAGGAGAAATATAGCATCCGATTCTCTAGCTGACAGCGTGGAATTGAGACAACAGTTGGCCAAGGAGTTGACACTCACAGCATTTACTGTAGCGCCTGTCTACAATTGCTTTAAACGTGTCCCAGTGCTCATTAAAAAGAGATTCAAATATGTTTGCTTTCACTTACATTCTCGCCACCTCACTTGGCGATGCATTGAGGACAACGCTAAAGGGACTCTTAAAATTTGCCCAGGGATTCGTATGTAAACGTGCTGGTGCCAAAGGTGAGGTTCCCCTAAGTGAAATGCACTCTCAACGAAATGTTAGCATATTGGATACATAAATATTAAGGTGTTGAGGGAGAATTGAAGAAGGTTCTGTTATGGAAAGTAGGTCTAACTGATGCTTTCTATATACATTATCAATTCCATAGATATAGAGATGGATAAAACCTTCTCTTGAATACATCATATATTTAAAAGTAACCAACAGAGAGAGCGAGAGAGAGAGAGAGATACTCTTGCCTTTGTCAATCTTTAATTTCATCTCAAGTGCTTAGCATAAATCAGCTTCAAGCGCATAATTTGCATGGAAATTTTGTGGCCAGACTCCAAGGTAAATAGCGAAATAAAAGGCTGAATAAGCCGCTTATAAAAAGTGTATCTCTCAGATACTTTTCTTGTGCACAGCCGCCTGGACAAATAGTTGCGAGGGCAGCGAATCGATTGGGCACAGAATTGAAATTCAATTTTTGCACAAATAACTTGTGGCTACAAAGCGCAAATGCAGGCGAAGGTCCTGCGTATCCTTGAGGCCAGCTATTATAGGACATTTCATTATTCATAGCGCCCTCTCTTGAGTGTATTTAAGCACTTCTTCGCTGATAACAACTTGTCTGCGTTTCGATTGCTGCGAAACATCATTAAATTTGCAGAGCTTGCCACCAGCTTGTGGCATGCGGCACACATACATGTGGCATGCGCTTTGTTTTATCACACACGCACACCTCCGCAGACACTGTGACAACAATGTTGTGTTTTTGTTATGGCTCGCTTTCAATCAGAGCTGCTCTAACAACAATTGCAGCGCGAGCTAAGCGGATTCTCTGCCGCGCTCTCTCCCCTCTCTGTCTCTCTTCAATATCCAATGCGAGGACAATGTTGCCTGTCAGCTCCTGTTGTTTCTGTCGCTTATTGGATTGACTTGAAAGCCTTCAAGGTATAGCAAAATAAAAAAGTCAACAACAACAACAACAAGAGCAGCAGCATCAGGGGAAGCCACACACAATGGACTTGGGCGGGCCAACGGGGCGTATGGCGCATAAACTATTTCGCAGCGCACTGATCTGGAAATATTTGTAAAGAATGCGAAGTGAAAGTAAAAATTGAAATTGAAATGGGATTTTAAAGGACTGAGCTGAGCAGATTTTTCTAGATATTTATTGAGTTTGCAGATGAGTTAAAATAATGGGAAAATAAGGCTGAAGGCTGAAGAGTGAGAGAAGTAGATGAAAGATAGTTTCATAGAGTCTGTTATGCTAGATATTGTAGAGAGATATTATATATAGAAGATTATAATATTATATTAAGATTACAATATATATTATATATAGAAGATTATAATATGAAGAACAGGTTTGTGTGCTCGCTAACAGATGAAACATATATAGACAAGCATAGGTAAAAGTTGGCTTAAAAGAAACCAGTTGAAAGGCAATTAAAGCTAACTAAAGATAGTTGGCAAAGGAGAGATAGTTAGGCTAATGTTCCATAATACCTATGACTTATCCTTCAGATTATCATAGTTAACTCTAGACATGCTGCTCAACATATACCATCTAAGACAGAGTATCGGCCCGCCCACACTCAGCCTGCTCAAAGCTCAGCTTCAACAAATTCATTTAGTATAAACTTCTGGTCAGTTTGCTCGCTCAATTTGTCACGTGCAAATCGGACTAATTAAATCAAGTTGCAAAAGATTTTTAATGCGCATTAAAACTTGACGTAAAAGTGGCGTAAGCGTTAACATTAACGTTAGCGTGACGTTAACGTAATGATTGCGATAAATTTGCATTTATGGCGAGCTGGCCATAGAGACAGAGAGATAGAGAGGGAGTGGGAGTGGGGGAGGCTGTGCCTGCTCAACCTGACTGCTGATGCTGTGATGTTGATGCCGTGGCTGCTGCTGCGGCTGTCATATGAAGCGTCGCGTTGTCTGCTGATGGGTCGAGCGAGTCGCCTGGGCATATTAATTAAAGTGTCGCTGCTAATGAGTTAGATTAAAGTGAACAGGAGGCAGCTACATAGTGCGCCACGTATGTGTCTGTGTGTGTGTGTAATTGGCTGGGCATTCATTATGCTTTTCATGCACGTCAGACGAGGACAAGGACCATGCAAGGTCCTTTAATGTCCGGCACAGCGCAGCTTAACGTGCCTGCAATTACCAACGGCATTTACTACAATGGCTCTGGCCCAAGCAATTTTCGTCTCTGATTTGACGCGTTAAACGCATCGTAAATAAATATATGTGCCATACACACACACACACACACACACACACACACACACTCGCACTTATTTACGAGCTGAAAGTATGCCGACATAAATTAAATTTCGATTTGCTGCTAATTTGAACTTTTGCTCGTTCTGCTTTCTGGTCTGTGAATAAGTTAAATTGCCAAACTTCAGCGCTGTGAAAATTCAGAGCGCTTTAATAAGCGAGCCCGGCTGAAAGTGGATTTGCGGCGAAGCCTTGAGAGCAATTGTGGCTTGCACTGAAATCGTATTGTTTTCAATTGCAGCCTCAAGTATATTAAAAATTTAATAAATCGTTTAAACTTCAGCAGTACAAAGGCTTTTTGCGGCCTTTTAACTGGATCGCAGGATAATAAATCTGATTTTATTGCAATGCAGCGGGAAGTGTTTCATAGCTTTAAGGTCAGCTTGAAGCGGTCATATATATAAATGAGATATATATTAAATTTATATATATAATTTTGCTTATTTAAGCCATTCTCTGCTAGCTTGCAAGTGGAAACTTGTTATTTTGCTTGAATATTCCAATTCTATTTAATATTTAATAACTATTTTAGTGAGGCCAAAACACATTGCTGACAGAAAGGCTTATGATGAAAAGGGCAAAATATTAAAAAATATTATTTAATAATTTATATACATCATAAATTAAAAAAAAAATTAATTTACTATTTTGACAAATATTTGAAGCCCACAAATAATTTATTTTAAATAAATCAATGTTTTCAAGCTTCTAAAGTCTTGCGAGCCAAGCAAAATTTTGGTATTTAGCAAAAGCTTTTCATTTAAATTTAAATAAATACACACAATGTTCTATGTGACTATTTGTATATTTTTTCACTTAGGTGCTCTCAGTTTTAACTGTTCTCATTTTTAACTGTTCTCATATTTAATTGTTCTCATTTTTACCTATTCTTATTTATAGCTGTTCTCATTTTGACTGTTCTCGCTTTACCCTTTCTTTCCTTTTTCACTCTTCTGCTCTCATTTTTAATTGTTCTCATATGTAACTGTTCTCACTTTAAAATTTCTTTCGTTTTTCACTCTTCTGTTCTCCTTTTTAATTCGCATTTGTAGCTTCTCAATTTTTACTGTTCCCACCTTACAATATCTTACGTTTTTCCCTTTCTGTTCCCATCTTTAACTGTTCTCACTTTACAATTTCTTTCGATTTCACTTAGTTTTAGCATTAACAGTTCTCATTTCACAATTTCCTTCATTTCCTCGCCTAGCTTTTAGCTTAATAATATGTACAAATACTATATACACATATCCTGTTCATATTAAATTGCTTATATGTGTGCAGATGTAATACAAGCGTTAACAAATGTTATTTTTATTGCCGAAAATGTTGTGTGTGTCATAAAATGGCAGAAAGGCAGACGCGCAAACAGCAACAGAGCGATAAAATGCCATGAACTGTGCAGCATGTAGAGGGGCTTTTAAATAAAAACCATATATCAGTTGGGCACACACACGCACACACACACTTACACATGGGCACGCAGTGGGACAAAAAGTTTGTGCCGTCTGCTGCGGCTGCCACTGATAAAAAATGTTCCTCATGCAAATGCTAACTTTGTCAATTTTTATTTGTTTATTTCGTTCCAATTCCCTGTGCAGTTCGCTCTCTATGTCCATCTCGCTCTCTCCCTCTCCCTCTCTGTTCGCCCTTTTATAGATATTGTAAGCACACTTGCCTTCTCTCTTTGCCCGCATTGCCTAAAGTGCTTTATGAGCACAGACGGAAATTTGCCAAGTGCCGTTATTAATACTAATATTTTGTATATGCGATGAGTGTGTGCGTGTGCGTGTGCGTGTGCGTTTATTGTGGCATTTGGCTTTTAATGGCCCACACAATTGAGCGCTCCCAAAACTGTTGACATGACGAAAGGTTGCCAAGGCTCGCCGCCAAAGCCTTTTGACTGGAGTCCACACTGAATGGCCGCACATTAAACGAGCTCAGCTCGCGCCGTCGTCTGCTCTCAATTTCACTTAGAAAAGCTTAATTTGCAGCACGACGACGTGGCGGGGGCAGGTGAGGCCCCCGCTTAATTTGCCAGCAATTAGACTCTTCTGTGTTGCCAAATGGTTTCAGCCAAAATATTTAAGCCGAAAGATGAATTGATTTTGTGTTATATGAATTTGAATGACAATATTTATTATATATTATATTTCTCAGCTCTGCAGGGATAGATCCCTGCTCCCATTCGCTCGTATTATTTATCAAGTACAGCACTAAAATTAAAACAAATATATATATATTTGTGGCCCTATTTAGTATAGAATAATAAAAGTAGTCGCTGGCGCTGCAAGCCAAAAAGCTGCGGCTCACTTTTCCGTATAAATTGCAACTGTTGGCCCGCAGGCCACTAAATTGTGGCAACAGCTGCCGATGTTGCTGCCGTTGTTGCCGTTGTTGCTGCATATTCATTTCGGCAAGCTTTGTGCAGCTTATGCCACGGCTGTGGCTGTGGCTGCAGCTGCCGCTGTGGTTGCAGCTGAGCTGTCGACTGAGACCGAGGCTGAGGCAGAGGTGGAAAGAGAGAGAGAGTCTCGCTGGCAGCGGCCCTGGCTGCATGCCTCTGACTGATGGCCAGGTAAATTCCATGGCCAGCGTCAAGCTGGCTGCGGATTAAGCGAACGGGATTTGAACTGATGGACGCGATTAAAAATATGATGCGACTGACGCAGCAGCAAAAAAAGGCTGTCATTTCGCCTGCATTATGGAAAATGTCAATGCGGAAAATCCGCAACAAATGGCTTTCCTTTTATGCAGTTATTTAGTGTCGCACTGTGGCACGCAAATTAAATTGTTGCCTGCACTTTAGTTGATGCCATTAAGCTGCTTAGCCCGATCACACGACCAATGCAGTTCCATAGCGAAATGCAGTGATGCGACGCACAAATGCATGCTACACTTACTGCATACAGTTAAAAGTATTTTTCATTTATTTAATATTCACATTTGTGTAAAGCGACGTAGGCAAGCATTTTGAATATTTATAAATATGAAATATTATTAAAAATATTCAATTTAATTTAAGAATATATTAAGCATATTAATTATGCTTGATAAGTTGTGCTCGCTGCTGCGAAAAGCTTAACAATTAAAAAAAAAAATAATATGCATAAATATACATATAAATCTTATATATATACGGTCTGTCCATCAGTCTGCCGCTCTGTCTGTACAGCTCTCTCTCTCTCTCTCTCTCTCTCTCTCTCTCTCTGTTAATATGTAAAGCGAACAAGCAGCGCTGCAGAGACCAACACAGCTGAGCATATGAGTGGGCAGCAGCTGAGAACCCTCTCATGTGTGACCCAATGATCGAGTGTAAAACAAAGAAACGCTTAATAGTTGAGTTCCACTCAGAGTAGGGTATGGAGCGAGCATATCGGCCCCTATATAAAGGCGGGAATGCGCAGCGCTTCTTCAGTTGGTTCCCTGATCTTGTGGTGTTCGGTCGTGCAGTGTGCTGCTCCTCTGCTTCTTCTGATGATGTTTGGTATTTATCTAATATTTTTAAGCACTGTATTAAGTTGGATTGTAATAGCTATTGTTAATAATTTTAAGAAATAGTTTATAATTGTAAGCTAATATAAATATGCAATAGTACTGGTCTGTGTACCTACATATTTTTAATTATAATGACAAGCGTAGAGTAGCCTGCAAACTGTGTTTGCTCTGGAGCCATACTCTCACCCGCTCTCTGAGGGATATGGAATATGGAGAAGCCATCGAGCAGCAGAGCCTACGCATGCACATACAGATGAGAGAGCAGTGAGTGCAAGCAAGAGGGAAACTTTGAGCAACGCACCTCTCGCTCTATCATACTCCGTCTGCGATTGCACTCATAGCAGCACTCATACGACAGAGCAGTGAGTGCAAGCAAAGGGAAATTATGCATAGTGAGAGCTGGTGGGAGCGATGCGCCTCTCGCTTGATCACTCTGCGGATGTACAGGGAATTTTGCAGCCTGCGCACATGTGCAAGAGCAGTGAGTGCCAGCAAAAGGGAAATTTGCATGGTGAGAGTAACGGACCTCTCGCTTGGCATTGGTCGGCTTTATTGAGAGCGCAAAAGAGCACGAAGTGAGTGGAATTAAAATATGTTACGATACGCAATACGTAATACGTAATATGGTAATACAAATTATGTTATATCAGTTACGTATTACGAATAACGTAATATGTGTACATGGCACTCACTTCGTGCTTAGCATGTACGATATATGTATAAGTTTATATATATTTAAAAATATATAATATAATAATGTATATTTAACAAATATTGCTGTATAAACATGCAATTATTCACATGCAATTATATAAATAGAAAAGAATTTGATATATACAAGACTATTTAACTGGCATAAGGATAAATCAGACTTTAGTTGGTCGATGCTCTATCATCTGAACTATATGTATGCCTAGATTACCTTATCGCAAAATCATTTACTCATACCTCTCGTTGCCCGTATTTGACCATGCCCAAGCCACTCGGCATTCCAATTTGCTCGTCCTCCTGACGCAGGGCATTCAAGCTTTGGGCTTTGGTGCATTTAGCATTTAGCCGTTTCCGTTAGCAATTTCATTAGTTTAATGCGCAAGAGGCGAACAGCTGAAGCTGAGTAGAAATATATATATATGAATTTATGTATATATATATATATTGGACACGGAACTTGGGCAGATGGGCAAGCCAGAGCCGACCAAGCGAGCCGAGAGTCGAGCGGGCAAAGTTTTTAAATCTTTATTTATACAGCTTCCGCAGAGCATTTTGTCCTTGCTAAAAGTTTGTGGCTACCAATGTGCACTATGTGTGTGTGTATGAGTGTGCTGTGTGCGTGTGTGTGTGTGCGGTGGGTGCTTAAAAATGAAATAATTTTGACAGCCACACTTTTGCGGCTGCCAATGCAAAGAGCAGGCAACAGCATTTACAAAATGCCTTGACAAAAGTTTTGGCCAAGGGTCGCACGCACACACACACACACATACATACATACACACACCCTCCCTCTCTCACACACACACACATAACGTGCGAAGCTGTGAAAAGGGTGACTCTAAGTGGGAGCTAGTTGGCCGAGCAGCCTGGGCATCTGGTTGCCATAGAGCTAATGGAATTGAGCTGGAGTCAGCTCAAAGCGGATTATGCTGCGCAACTTGCCAAATTGTTTAGTTTTTGCCACAGCAACAACTACAATAGAACAGAAACAGAAACTAAATGAAACTTTCGCCATCAATATTAAACCCCACTTGTTTCCGCTTCGATTTGCAGTGCATGCGCGCCTATGTGGACTTTGAGATAACCGAAGGCGCCTACGAGATCTCCTGCCCCGATGCCAAATGTCCCGCCCAGGGCGCCATGTCGCTGCCCGAAATCGCGAACCTGACCACAACGAACTTGCTAAAGAAACATCATCGTTATCGCCTAAATCGAGGTAAGTGTGACGCGGGGCCAATCTCTAATCCTGGCTAATCGAAACGCTTTTCTCTCTATTATAGAAATCGAATTGGATAAGACGCGCACCTGGTGTCCACGTGCCGGCTGCGAGACAATTTGCATGGTGGGCACAGCAACTGGGGCCGCGGCCACGACTGGGCTGGCGGCTGGCAGCGCCATTTGCCAAATGGATGAGTCGCCATCAACATCGCAGAGCTACACACCACAGGCGGACGGCGCCCAGCCACTGCTCTCCATATCGGTGCATTGTCCCTCCTGCAAGGACGAGTTCTGCGCTCTCTGCAAAAAGGCGGTAAGTAGCCACTCGCCCTCTCTCTCTCTCTCTCTCTCAATTGATTAAGAAAACTGCTTTTACCTTTTGACAGTACCATCCAAACATAAGCTGTGAGGAATTCGGACGACGTTTGATTGCGGATGGCCAGGATGATATTGGTATACCGTTTGATAACGAGCTCATCAAATGCTGTCCCATGTGCGCGGTGCCCATTGAGAAGGACGAGGGCTGTGCCCAGATGATGTGCAAGCGGTGCAAGCACGTTTTCTGCTGGTACTGTCTGGCCAGCCTGGACGTGAGTAGACCACATGCATTAATTGCCATTTGTCCGTTTGGGGCTAATGAATGCATTTTCTTATCCGCAGGATGACTTTCTGTTGCGGCACTACGACAAGGGACCGTGCAAGAACAAATTGGGTCACTCGCGCGCCTCTGTCGTCTGGCATCGCGCTCAAGTCATTGGCATCTTTGCCGGCTTTGGTATTTTGCTGCTGGTGGCATCGCCGCTGCTGCTGCTGGCTGCGCCGTGCATCATTTGCTGCAAGTGCCGCGGCTGCAGCGGCTCCAAGATTGATGAGGTCGACGCTGAGCTGGAGGAGGAGGTTACCGCACTGCAGGGCTAGCTTCGGATTGATAACCATTTACGATTGTGCATAACCCACTCCCTTTAGCTGTCCGCTGCCCGCTGCCCACTGCTCCCACTCTTCAAACAACCCGACGAGTTATATTATTTTAATTATTTTTGTTTACATTTAACTTGCGACTAGACATATGGTCGCAACTACATATATTGTTACTGACAGACCGTTTAAATTTATTTTAATTGTATGCATTGTATAGTATGTGTTAACTAAATTGTGATATTTACAGTGATTCGATTTATAATTGAATCGAAAATTTGTTGAGCCTATACAGAGAAAAAAGCGCGCCTTTGATTAATTTCTTGTTTTAAGTTTCGTGACGATTTCTTGACATGCATGTGCGCCGATGCGTATATGCATGCGTATCCGTTTCTATATATATGTATATTCTATATATAATGTATGTAAATCTATCTGTTGTTTTATTTTTGTCCATTCACGAAGATTGTATACATTGTGTAAGTCCAAACAACATTTTAGCACGTAAGTTAGCCTAAATCTACTAGCCCACTCTAGCATTTTGCGTATAACTGTCATATATATTTCAAAATGTGCTTTTATATCAAGAGCCCACACACACACACGTATATATATATATATATATATATATATATATATATATATATATATATATACATAATCACCCACACACATACGACGTTTTTCTCAAGTATTACGGAATACCACACGCAAATTTCGAATCCAAGTAATCAGCGTAACGTGTTAATTGATTTCAAATGTTTGTGTATCTGCTTGGAAATGCTTTTAACTACTTATATAAATAAATGAATAAAACACAAGATAAATCAAATAAAAAAACAAATTGCTGCTGAAACCTATGTACGTACATATAAGAAAAGGTTTTGATCGATGTAAATTATTAAAATACTTATTTAATGCATATATATATCATACAAAAATATTATAAGGTATATATATATATATAAAAATATATATATATATATATATATATATATATATATATAAATATATATATATATATATAAATATATATATATATATATATATATATATGCATGCGTGTATATTAAAACAATGTTTAAATTCTACTCTTAATGTGAGCAACTACCGCGTATGCTGTTTAAAATAAAATGTTAAAAAAATTAAGTCTGCGTGTTGCCCATTTCATTTTGTCATTTAAATGCGCGGTTGAGCTATCGAAAGTGTTATATCGATATATTGTGTTGTTTTGGGGTGACCATGTATTTACAATTTGATTTTTCAGCGTTGTATGCTTGTTAATGATTGATATCGAATCAAGCTGATTTTTTCGTGTGCCATTTCGAGCCACTGCGATTTTTTACGATTGACCGGGTTGTCTTAATTAACCGTATAAATTAAACATAATTATAAATAGAACGGCTGCAAGATGGAGGAGCAGGCCTGTCCGCGGTGCAAGACCACCAAATATCGGAATCCATCGCTGAAGCTGATGGTCAATGTCTGCGGTCACACGCTATGCGAATCCTGTGTGGATATGCTCTTCCTCAAGGGCTCCGGTGCTTGTCCGGAATGCATGGTACCCTTGCGTCGCAACAACTTTCGTGTACAGCTCTTCGAAGATCCGATGGTAGAGAAGGAGGTGGATATACGACGACGCATACTCCGCGACTACAACAAACGCGAAGAGGACTTTGCGACGCTGGAGGAGTATAATGATTATTTGGAAGAAATCGAGGATATTGTCTACAACCTATGCAACAACATTGAGATCATTGAGACAAACAAGCGTATCGAGGCCTATAAGCGGGATAATCGCGAGGTCATTCAGCGGAATAAGACCCGTGTCGGCCGCGATGAGTGCGCCCTGGAGGAGTTGCTCGAACTAGAGCGTGTGCATGATGAGTCGCGAAAGAAGGAGCTGGAAGAGCTGGAAACAGAGCACAAGAAGAAAAAGGCTCGTGACAAGCAGGCACTAATCGAGGAGCTAATGTATAGCGGCAAGGACGCTGCCACCATTGTCAGCGAATTCGCCGAAAAGGCGGAAAAGCAACGCGAGGAGGAGAAGCAGTTGCCGCCTCCCAAAACAGCAAACGAATTCTCCACAGGCATTAAGTTTGGTCAGACTGCGGATCCATCACTGTTGCCAGTGCCGAAATCGGAGGAGGGCCCTCTCTTTATATACGAGCCACTTATACCCATCACCGAGGGTCCCTCGCCGCCGCCCCTGAGCGAAGTCGAGTCCATGGGCTACGTCTCACATATACGGCCTGAGACACCGCAGGAGAATGCCGGCGGTTTTACTGCCACATTGGCTTGTCAGCGTGCCCTCCAGGAAGCGATGCAGTGCCTCTTCTACACGCCCACTGCCGGCTTGGGAGTTGGTCTTTAACAGGGCAGTGAATCGGATGTTGCAGCTGAAAACTAAAAGCACATCGCAGCACAGCACATTTTGTTGGCAAATATGTCCCATAAGATATGCATTGTTTCCATGTACTCTAAGTCTATTTATGAAACATACGAGTTATATACATATATATATATATATATATATATTATAAAAATGCCAATATTTTAGTCAGTTGGTTAGACGACTCGATAATACTATAATACCATAATACTATACCACTATAGATTGAACGAATCCACGAAAATCATCAGAAAGCGACTTTCACCAGGTTAAGGTTATGCAGCCCATGAAATGATGTTTCACAAGGTATCCCGAAGGATGTCCTCTGGATCGTTCCCGAATTTCAATTTTAGTATTTTAAGCAATAAATGCTAAGACAGCAATTAACATATCGTTATCCCATTTTTGGTCGACCGATTCCTACACTCCATGGTTTTTTTTTTATAATTTTTATATCAACTTAAGTATAAATTTATATTTACAACTTAATAATTTATAGTACCCATTCTGAATCTTAAATGATTGGGTCACTCTCTTTTACTTTTCCTCCAGGTCCACTGACAGTCTTCTTTTCACCCAACAAATAGACGAAACGCCAAAGTAAGCCAAATATTATAGAAGTAACAATCGGCATAGCAAAATAAATATGGAAATATTGAAAGTTCAAGTGAAATAAGGCGGGCCAAAGGGATCGGAAGGGATTCATGCAAGTTTGAGTATATTGTGCCTAATCAAAGATAGGTATATCAGCATATAATATGGTTATATAATTATATATGTGTAGATGAACACTTACTCCAACGAGAATGCATCCAATGGCAACAAAGCCGAGTTTCAATGATACAGATTCATTTGGTAGGGGATTGGCTTGATGCCATGATGCACAGTAGGCTAGGACCAAAGCGCCTGATAAATAAAATTCGATAAGTAACCCCCTCCACCATGGATCCACCGCAACTTCCGTCATGCACAAATTTGTTTTAGTTGTCCAGCTGCCAAACATAATAAAAGCAATGAGGTAGCCTAAGCAGGAGCCCGCTAGTTGCATTAATATATAAAGGCAACCATCAAAAACAGAAATATTTCTTAGTATCATTGATGCAATCGAGACGCATGGATTTAGATGAGCACCAGATATAATTCGAAAGGCCATTGTTCCTGCAATGATCAGTCCACCCCATGTGAGTGCGTATCCCACAGGGCTGCTTACTTTCGGTAAATACTCTTCAGGTTCCTTGGTGGTGTAATCGAACACGTCCCATAAAGCCCTGCTCACAAGAGACGGGGAACTGAAAGTGCATCCAATTAATTGTATAAGCATAGTAGCTATACACTCGGACATAAGTCTTTTTGTTAATGCTTTGTTACATTTTCCCATTTTCTATTTTTAACGTAAACAAAATACAATACTTAACACTCGAATAATTTTGTTCTCAACTCAACGTTCTATCTGAATATGACATAATGCTCTAAAGTTTTCGTTTCATATGATTTTTAACTTCGAAAGGCTTCGTACGGTTGCTTTGTTTTTAGAGAACGTTATCAAAAATGATTCTTTTACACGTTTTCTTCATTCGCCCAATTAAACTTGATCTTTTATCCCTACCCTATCGCCGCCCCTGAGCGAAGTCGAGTCCATGGGTTCCGTCTCACATATACGGTCGGAGACGTCGCAGGAGAAAGCAGTAGGCATGTTAGCGTGACCTCTAGAAGACGATGCAGTCACTCTTCAATCCACCCACCCATAAAATATGCATTATATCCATGTACTCGAAGTATACGAGTTATATATATGTATATATTATAACAAGTAAGAATGCTCAGGTCGAGACGGCTCGACTAGGAGATACCCTTAGCCGTGCGAAGTGCCGATACTTCAAATATTCTATGCTTAGTTTACATTTTAAATGTATCGAAATTTATCGATAAAACGAGAACGGCAAGAGGTATCGAATTAAAAAAAAAAAACTCGTTCTGCGTATAGTATTCACGAGTATACATGTCAAATTTCAGCTCTCTAGCTTCTGTGGTTTACGAGATTGCTGCGTTCACACAGACGGACGGACAGACGGACAGGGCTATATCAACTCTGCTCATCGGACAGGGCTATATCAACTCTGCTCATCGGACAGGGCTATATCAACTCAGCTCATCGGACAGACGGACAGGGCTATATCAACTCTGCTCATCGAGCTGATCAAGAATATGTATACTTTGATGGGTCTGCGACGTCTCCTCTTGCCTGTTACATACATTTTCATAAAAACATTATTATTATTAATTAATAAATTAATAAATCCATCTATGATCCTCCAGGTCCGATGACTGTCGCGTCTCTACGCAACAAATAGAAGAATCGCCAAACAAAGCCCAATATTAAAGCAGCTAGAAACGGCACAGCAAATGAGACATAGGCATTCTCATAATCCAAATGAAAGATAGCGGGCCATAAAGATCGGTACGGATTCATGCAAGTGTGAGTATACTCCGCCTAGAAAATATCAGCATACAACACAGATATATAATTATATATAGATCTATACTCACTCCAATGAGAATGGCTCCCAACGCAACAAAGCCGATTTTCAATGGTGCAGACTCATCTGGTAGGGGATTGGCTTCATGCCACGATGCACAGTAAGCTAGGACCAAAGCGCCGGACAAATAAAATTCAAAAATCAGCTCCTTCCACCATAGATTCACCGTAACGAATGTCATGCAGAATCCTGTACTAGATGTCCAACTAGCAAACATCACAAAAGCAATGAGGTAGCCTAGGCAGGAGCCCACTAGTTGCATTAGCATATAAAGGCAACCATCTAATATCGAAATATTGCTCATCATAATCGCCGCAATCGAGATGATCGGGTTGAGATGAGCACCAGATATAAGTCGGAATGCCGTTACTCCAGCAATGACTAATCCACCCCATGTGAGTGCGTATGCAACAGGACTATCCGCTGATGCGGTATTAGGTGCCGCCGTGGCGGTTAAGTTGAAATTCAGAATATCAAAAAAGTTGGGTTTCTGAGTATCTGCGCTACTGAAAGTGCAGCCAATCATTTGTATGAGCATAGTAGCTACCAGCTCGGCCAGAAGTCTCCTTCCCATATCCCTGTTGCATCTACCCATTTACACAGCAGCACACAAGTGAGTAATAAAATATATATATTTGTAGCACTTGAATAATTTTGTTAGCTCAGCTAAAAGTTCTGTCTGAATATGTTTCCAAAGATGTTTTTTATATATTTTTTTACTTCGAAAGTCATCGTACGGTTGCTTCGATTTTAGAGAACGACGATATTCATTTCAGAACCGCGGATAGTCGACGATAGTGCCAGAATACCAATGTCTAAACGTAATAGTCAATAGGCGGTCCAGCTAAATTTTTTAATTCGAAGGACTGCCCTCTTTACTTACGAACGTGGGCGTGGCTCTTCAGCAGGACAGTGATCCGGATGTTCCAGCTGAACCCTAAAAGCACAGCACGCCTATAAGATATGCATCGTTTCCATACGAGTTATTTATTTACAAATAAAATATATTTATATATATATATATATATATATATATATATATATATATATATATATATATATATATATATATAATATTGTCTTATAACCAACTGATAAAATATATATATATATATATATATAGGAAGCTTCCGGTGGCCCTAATTGAACGAGTCCACGAAAATCATCTGCAAGCGAGTTTCACCAGGCTAAGGAAGCTAATGAAATTATGTTTCACAAGGTATCCCGAAGGATGTCCTCTGGATCGTGAGCAACACTAAAATAGTAATTAATCTGTATTGGGTCCTCCAGGTCCGCTGACAGTCTCGTCGTCACCCAACAAATAGAGGAAACGCCAAAGCAAGCCGCATATTACTGCACTTATAAACGGCACAGCAAAGTATACATAGATATAGTCTAATTTAAAGTGCATGAGAGCGGGCCATATGGATCGGTACGGGTTCATGCATGTTTCAGTATAGTGTGCCTAAACAAATATAGGTATATCAGCATATAATATAGATCTTTAATTATATATGTGTAGATGAGCACTTACTCCAACGAGAATGCATCCAATGGCAACAAAGCCGAGTTTCAATGGTGCAGACTCATCTGGTGGGGGATTGGCTTTATGCCATGATGCACAGTAAGCTAGGACCAACGCGAAAGTTAAATAAAATTCGACAATCAGACCCTTCCACCATGGATCCACCGCAACCGATGTCAAGCAGAATTTTTTTTCAGATGTCCAACTGCCAAACATAATAAAAGCAATGATGTAGCCGACTAAGGAGCCCGCTAGTTGCAGTGCAATATAAAGGCAACCTTCCATTAGTGAAATATTTTTTAGTATCATTGATGCAATCGTGACGCATGGATTTAGATGAGCACCAGATATAATTCGAAAGGCCACTGTTCCTGCAAGGAGCAGTCCACCCCATGTGAGTGCGTATTCAGCAGGGTTTTTTACTTTCTCGACATAGGTATCAGGTTCCATAGTTTGCCTATTTATCATTTGGAATAAAGACTTGCTCACAATATTCTCGGAATTGGAAGAGCATCCAATTAATTGTATGAGCATAGATGCTATAAGCTCGGACATAAGTCTTCTTCCGAATGCCCTGTTAAATTTGCCCATTTTATAATTTTAACGTAAACTAAATACAATATTTAACCCCCGAATAATTTTGTTTTCAATTCAAGAATATGGCATATATATATAGTTTTTGGCAAAATATTTACTTCGAAAAGATTCATACGGTTGCTATGTTTTTATCGTAGGGCGATATCAAAATCAGTTTCATTTCTTTATTCTATGTTTTACAACCGGTAAGTCGGTACCGTTTCATGGTAAAGTTGCAAAGCAAATACGACTAGTTCTATTCGATTACTCACATCATTCATAACAAGATGAAGAGCTATCGATAGTCGACGATAGTGCCAGAATACAAATGTAAAAACGGAATAGGCAATAAACGGTGAACTACATTCAATCGGAGGACTGCCCTCTTGATATACGAGCGTGGGCGTGGCTCTTCAGCAGGACAGGGATCCAGATGTTCCAGCTGAAACCTAAAATCACAGCGCAGCACAGCACAGCACGACTACACCATTTTGTTGGGAAATGTGTCCCATAATGCATCGTTTCCATGTACTCTAATTCGATTTATAAAACGATATAAATTCGAGTTATTTACATATATATTTTTCTTATAAAAATGCAAATATTTTAGTCAGTTGGTTAAAGGATACTGCAATCATTCAATGGAAAACTTAAGGGATCATACGGGCTAAGGTTACTCAGCCCATGAAATTATGTTTCACAAGGTATCCCGAAGGATGTCCTTTGGATCGTTCCTGTAACTTTCATTCGCAGCTTGTTTAGCAATACTAAAATAGTAATTAATCTGTATTGGGTCCTCCAGGTCCGGCGACAGTCACCTTTTCACCCAACAAATAGACGAAACGCCAAAGTAAGCTCAATATTATTCCAGCTAGAATCGGCATAGCCAAATAAACATATATATATTCATATTCAAAGTGAAATAAGGCGGGCCATAATGATCGGAACGGATTCATGCAAGTTTGAGTATATTGTGCCTAAACAAATATAGGTATATCAGCATATAATATAGATCTTTAATTATATATGTGTAGATGAGCACTTACTCCAACGAGAATGCATCCAATGGCAACAAAACCGATTTTCAATGGTGCAGACTCATCTGGTGGGGGATTGGCTTCATGCCATGATGCACAGTAAGCTAGGACCAAAGCGCCGGATAAATAAAATTCGAGAATCATCGACTTCCACCATGGATTCATCATCACCACTGTCACGCAGAAATTCGATTTATATAGCCAACTACTAAACATAAAAAATGAAATGAGATAGCCTATGCAGGAGCCCAACATTTGCATTAGAATATAAAGGCAACCATCTAATATCGCAGTATTTCTCAATATCATCGCCGCAATCGAGATGATCGGGTTGAGATGAGCACCAGATATAATTCGGAATGCCATTACTCCAGCAATGACTAGTCCACCCCATGTGAGTGCGTATCCAACTGGACTACGCTGTTGAGAGATATCAGGTGTCGCGGAGGTGCTCATATAGTTGGAGGCGTAATCAGTAAGATCTTTTAAAGTCGGCATCTGAAAGTGTGAGCTGCTGAAAGTGCAGCCAATCATTTGTATGAGCATAGAAGCTACCAGCTCGGCGAAAAGTCTCTTTGCCATGTCCCTGTCGCACCTTCCCATTTTGTATTTTTAGTACAAAAAAATATAAAATGAAAGTAAACAATAAAAAAGCCGTCTACAAAATATGTATTTTTAGCACTTGAAAAATTTTGTTAAATCAGTTAAAGGTTCTATAATAATATGAAATAATATTCCATAGATCTTTGTAAGTCAGTTTTGAGCGGCTACGTATGGTTGCTATGTTTCTAGAAAATGTTGTGATATTAAAAATGATGAATGCATTTGCTCAATTAAATTTGCTTTTTAAGGTAGGTTTTTAATATGAACCGTCTGCTGTGTCAGGCTCAACGTGATGGCAATGCCATCTACTGGCGGCACTATCGAACACTGTGGGCTGTGCAGGTAAGTGATGGCGCGGAGACTGGATAGTGCCGATAGTAATGCTATCGATAACGGTCCAGCTCAACTGTTGGCAGCACTGGTCGACTGGGACCATCCACCAGAGTTTCGAAATTTTCAAATTGAAATTCAGTCCGCTGTCGTCGGTTTTGCCAAGTAAACGTGCTTCTTACTCGCGCTGTTTGTACTGTTTTCTTTTCCACCCCGCCTTCCCCCCATACTAAATACGCACATATATTATATATATGCCCAGCTAATGCGTGTGTCGGCGCGCGGCATCGAACAGGAAAAAGTACACTAAGAAAGCAACTTCAGCGTTGCCACAACACACATTCCGAGCTACACAATTAAGATTATGTTCACCTAATGCGATACCAATTGAGCGAGGTTCCAGCTAATTTAGAAATTCATAATATAAATTTATAAATATCACCGAAGCAACAATAAGCGAGCTGTTTCAGCAATAATTAAAGCAAAGCGTCTCTGAGTGGCAACAGTTCCTTTCTATGTTTTTTTTTTAATGATATCGATTTTCCGTTACATCGTTATACACACACTCTGACCGAGTTTACACACGCCCCTCTTTAGGACCAACCACCACAAGCTCCCAAAACACAAACCCACACACACACACACAGGCACAGACACAGACGCACGCACACAGCCAGCCAGGGGCAGAGGCTGCACTCCTCACTCCTGTGTGTTGGTGCGGGTGTGCAGAGCGAAAGTCAACATTGACTAATTGTTGCTTGTTGTCGGCTGTGGGAAACTGTGAATCGGAAAAGTGGGAAACTGGTGTTTGATAAAAAGAGGTTTATGAATTGATTTAACGCCGCGTCGCATTAAGAAGCATGTTTAATTTGGCACTGATTCAATAGGGACGGACACACATTATCGGTGAGTGTAACGACTATTCATGTCATTCCAAATATATGCTATATATATATATATATATATATATATATATATATATATATATATATATATATATATATATGTATATATATATATGTATATGCTAATTTTTAGCTGCAATTTTCATGCGTAGCTTCGGACGCTGAGCAGCAACTACAACGACTGTACATCAAGTGCTGCTCAATTAGTTCAATTTATTTTTAATCCGCCAAACACACTCACACTCACACACACACACCCTCTCTCACACACACACACAAACCAAATCGCGCATTGTGCGCTTAATTTGTAATTCGCTTTTCGCTTTGTAATTCGCTTTTGCATAGACTCTTATATCTCTTACCTTCTACACACTCTTATACTGTGCACAGGAACACAACTGTATATAGGCATTAACGGAATCATAGCAATCGCTACCCAAGTCGAGCTGAGCTCTGCTGTCCGTGCGAGTGTGCGTGTCAACATGGTTGGGCAAACGCTACAGCTGTTCCAATGCACGCATACAGTGGGCGTCATAAGTTGTGTGCTGCTGTTCCTGCTGGCCCAGGCACTGGGGCAGGGCACACCGCAACAGGTGTGTCCGGGCCACGCTGCTATTTCGCCCTGCATATGCACCGTCAAGAAGAACGGACTGGATGTGCTGTGCGAGACAACGGATCTGTTGCATATTACCAAATCCATGGGCACACTGAAGGGCCAAAGTCCGATCATATTCTACTTGAAGCTGCGCCACAACAACTTGCCCAAGCTACAGGGATTCGTCTTTCTGGCCCTGGACATCCGTCACCTGACTATACACAACAGCAGCCTGGCAACCATCGAGGAGAATGCGTTGAGCTCGCTAGGTAAGTGCGCTAATCAAATATGCATATGCATCAAATCTATACCTATATATATATATATATATATATTTGAAGGCAAGGGACTAACTCAGCTGGATGTTTCGTTGAATCAAATGAAGACGGTGCCCTCGCAAGTGAGTTCATTTCGATCGTGATCGTGCTTAAATATCGATATGCATGCACATCTCAATTTAATTTCAAATGCATGCTTATCGATAACTGCTCATGCCAAGCGGCCATATTTAGTAGCCACTTTGGCAGTTATTTTAAATGAGAATTAAGTATACGATAGGTAAAACAATATTGTACAACACTTAGAATAGATATTATTTACTAAATTCTTTTTTATTTATCTATCATAAATTGATACATCTATAATTATACATTTTCTTTTCTTTTGCAGGCTTTGCAACATCTTTATCATTTGCTGATTTTGAACTTGAATCACAATAAAATCACAGTCATACATAACAACGCGTTCGAGGGCCTGGACACGCTGGAGATACTCACGCTCTATGAGAACAAAATAACCCAGGTCGATCCCGAGGCATTCCGTGGTCTGGAGAAGTAAGTACAGATATCCAAAGTGAAATATTTATAAATTGGAGTTATTGTTTCTTAGAAAGCTGAAGCGCTTGAATCTGGGCGGTAATGATCTGTCGAATGTGCCGCAAAAGGCACTTTCCATATTGGATACGCTCAAGAAACTCGAGATCCAGGAGAACAAGATACGCACGATCAGTGAGGGAGACTTTGAGGGTGAGCCAACTGCAGTTTTCCATAATTTGTAATTGTATTTCAAGCTAAATGTGTATGTATATTCGACAGGTTTGCAGAACTTGGACTCGTTGATATTGGCTCATAATATGATTACGACCGTGCCTGCAAACGTATTCACACACTTGAGCCTACTCAACTCGCTGGAGCTGGAGGGCAACAAGATCAGCGTGATTGATAAGGATGCGTTCAAGGGACTGGAGGGTGAGTTGCATAAAGAATCATTATATAGTATATATTAACATATATATATTCACAGAGAATCTGCAGTACCTGCGCTTGGGCGATAATAACTTAAATGCCATACCAAGCGAGGCACTGCGCCCACTGCACCGTCTACGTCACTTGGATTTGAGGAATAACAACATCAATGTGCTGGCCGATGACGCCTTTACCGGATACGGCGATTCGCTCACCTTCCTCAATCTGCAGAAGAATGAGTAAAGCAATCAGAATAGATCTGGAATATATATAGAGCAGGGGCACAAATTAACTCTACTCAATTGCAGCATCAAGGTCCTGCCCAGCACCCTGTTCGAGAACCTCAACTCGCTGGAGACGTTGAATTTGCAGAACAACAAAATGCAACGCATCCCGCAGGACACAATGGAGCCGGTCATCGATACGCTGCGCATAATTGATATCACTGGCAAGTAGAGGGGACATTAGTGAGCAAGGACTCTCAAATGATATAGATTCATCACTTTTGTAGACAATCCGTTGAACTGTTCATGTGAGTTGATCTGGTTCCCGAAGCTGTTGGAGGACCTGAAGAACAAGGACGACGAAATGTCACAGAAGAAGAAGCCGCTGTGCCACATGTCGTTGGACAATCGCGAATATTTCGTACAAGCGATGCCCACCGAGAAGATGCACTGCGCTGGCCTCAATGTGAGTCCCTCACCCACCAGCGGCGGTCTAATGCGGATACAAGTGAACATTTTGGCCCAATTGGCCATGTGTAGCGTGGCCTTTCTGAGTAGCGTTTAAATACGAATGCTAAACTCCCTAGCTAGAAGCAGCATACGCAAACGTATCGTAATTGCATTCACACATTCCCCGTTTTTATGTTTGCTTTGCTCCGTTTGTCCATTATGGATCATCATCAGATCAGACCATTAGCTGAAGTGATACTTACTTAGCCACCCGCCCTCGTGTCCCCGCCCTCCCCAATGTCCACTTTTTGTACGCCTACAAACCATTTCTGTGTTGTTGTATTGTATTTTTTATTATAGATTATAGTGAATCCGTGAATTATGCAACTCTGGCAATTGTTAGACACAATATGCACGCAACAACAACAGCAACAACAACAACTTCCCACTCAAAAACAAACAAGCTGCAATCTCACCCGCAAGTGCCCCATCGAAACTGATTACACAAAAATGCTAAACAGAAAACTAGAGCAAAATAGCTGTAAAGCAAAGAAAGAAAACAAACACCCACCTTGTTGATTTGTATGTCGTTTTGATGCCAATGTCACGAAGAGAGAAATAATTCCGAAAGGAAATCGAAAATCATGAAATATCCATTGAATGCGCACACATAAACATTTAAGCCACTCAAGCAGTAGCCCGACAAGCAAAAAAAGAAAAATTTATATAAATGCGAGCCGATCGTTAGTTGTTAACCTATCGATAAATGTGTTTATCGATCGGCAATCGAAAAGTAGCTTCGACTTAAGAGTCGAAAGAAAACTAAACCAAAACCAAATGTAAACGCAAACATATCTGAAAACAAACGTGAATTGTTACAAGTTAAGCGATATTGTTATTATTATTATCATACTATTAACTATATTATATTCTAGGTCTGTAAGAGCACATATGTGTACCTCTTTATTGTGCATGTCTATGTGTGTAGTACTACTATGTCGTCGTCGCTGTTGTGAGATACAATCATTATAATGAACTTTGTTACTTTTGTTGTTTTTCCACATATATATATAAGTATATTCTATATATATATCTTATTACCTTTTGCTATTCAAGTTTTTTCCGCCAAGCAGCATATCAAAAAGAAAACCAAAGAAAATCGAAAAAAAGAGAATCCTAGTCGAAATTTTCCCAATATTCGAATTATTTACCTAAGAATTACTAACTCTATATGTGCATGTGAACCTATTTAATAATGATAATACTAACGAGAAATTGTACGCGTTCGAACGAAAGGGAAGGAAAATAATATTTGCATCAATCACCAAGAACTGATTATGAAATAAGTAGTTTGTACTCTTTGAATGCGAGCAGAAGCGAGCAGGAGAGCAGCAGGATGAGAAAGCGATAACCGATAAGCGATAACCGCATATACACGATATCAATTATTATATATGTATACACTAAATAATCTTTATACCATATCACAACATATCAGACAAAGGAATTTTATAGAACTACTTTTGAGCATGAGCAAGAATTTTTGATATTAAGAGAATACAATTTTTGAAATTGTTTTTTGATTTGATTTTTTGATATTAACATGTGAAACTCTATTGAATTGTATTTGAATTAAGTTATACATATATATATAAATTTATATATATATATACGTGCATATACCTATTGTATATTTCTATTTTGTCCAGGGTAACGTGCGACTGCCTCGGCTGGGTCAGTTAACCAAGCGGCGCACGTTGCTTGACGCAAATCTTTATCAAAATCTATATATATATATATATATATATATATATATATACAAAATATCTTCAAGAGAATGCGCTGAAAATCCCAATTCGGGTCAGTTTTGGTGTTAGCTGTTCTTTTCAAAATATTTTGAGAAACTCACAAAGAAATTAAAAAAAAAAAACTCAAAATTAAGTAAAGTCGATTCCGTGGAGCAGTTCTATTGTCGTTGTTGTAGAACTTAGCAGAGAAAGAGTATTAGCAAAACATATCATTCCAAGTTCTCAATGGAGCAATTATAATGAATAAAATCATATTGGTTACTAACACACAGATCTTTTGTTTATTTGTCGCTGGCAACTCAGCTAGTCACATGGCTTTAAAGAAGAGCGTCTTGGGCAGGGAAAAGCCGTTGAAGGCGCTGGCTATGGGCACGGTGTAGGCGCCCATGTTCGGGAAGCCCAGCAAGTCGCCACGCTTCAAGTAGGGCAAGCGCAGATTCTCAGAGATCTGGCAAGGAAGTGGAAGATATATATATATGCAGCTTATATATAGGAAGCAGAACCTACCTTGTCCAGCGCATCGCAGCTGGGACCCCAGATTAGGCTCTTGAATGTGGGCAGCAAGTGATCGGCAGTCTAAGATATATATCAAATATGACTATATATAGTCTCAAGTGCATCGTATGCCTTACCAAGTAGTGCTGCACTGTGACCGTCTGATGATCGTAGAGTATGCAGTTGAACGAGCCATAGACGCCATCGTTCAGGTAGTACATGACAGTGTCCAGCTTGCCGGCGGCAGTGCGCACCTCGCGCTTGGCGTGAATCTTGCAGACCAGTGTATAAGCCGCTGCCACAAAGAAGCGGCCCGGTTCGGCGATTATCTGAATGCGCTCGTCGGCAAAATACTTTTGCACGGCAGTGTTCACAGTGCCAGCTAACTGTATGTATACACATAGTCATATATAGCCATATATATAGTCATATATAGTCATATAAAGCCATATATATAGTCATATATAGTCATATATAGTCATATATAGTCATATATAGCTATATATAGTCATATATAGTCATATATAGTCATATATAGTCATATATAGTCATATATAGTCATATAAAGTCTTTAATATTTCATATATAGTCATATATAGTCATATAAAGCCATATATATAGTCATATATAGTCATATATAGTCATATATATAGTCATATATAGTCATATAAAGTCTTTAATATTTGTTATCTTTCAGCTGCTACTCACCTTGATGAAGTGCTCATCATCGCTGCCCGGAAAGCCGCCGCCTATGTCCAGTAGGTTTAGGTCGTAGCCCAAGAGTTGGCCAAATTTGAAAAGGTTTTTGGCCTTCTTGATGGCGCGTTCGTAGGCCGCCAACTCGGAGCAGCCGGATCCAACGTGGAAGCTGGTGCCTGTTACCTGTGGATTTGAGTAGGCTTATAACGGCATGGCTGATCGAGTATATATATATATTTCTATATAAACTTTGCTTGATTTTCAGACCGGCAATCAATGAAATTCTTTACTTAATCTGCCATTAATATATATATATATATATATATATACAGTAATATATATATATATATATATATATATATATATATATATATATATACAGATATATATATATATATATATATATATATATATATATAGACATTGACTCACTGTCAAATCGAGAGATCTGGCAAGCAGCATCAGCGCTGAGGCATCAATGTCCGCATCGCAACCAAACTTATCGCCCAGCGGGCATTGAGCTTCCTTTGCCTCAGACTTGAAGCGAACTATGAGACTGTAAATAACATATATATATATTCTTTATAAGAGAGCGATTGAGAGATTGTAGATTATACACACTTGGAATTGGGATAGTGTTTGTGCAGCTTATAAATCTCGAATTCATTGTCCACGGTGCCTTTGAGCACTTTTTGCTGCCGAGCGTAGTCCAAGTGGCTGATGGGGCGGCAGGGATTGGCGAAGATAATGCGATCCGGCGAGACGCCACAATCCAGAACCTATAAAATAAAGATATAATGTATGTAACTATTATATGCATATTCAGCTGTACAGACCAGCTTCAGCTCGTTCTTTGACGCACAATCGAAGCCCACGCCGAGGTCAGCCAGCGTTTGCACAATGCGCGGATCATCGTTGCACTTGACCGCATAGTAGGGCACGATGCGTGGCAGCTGCGCTTGCCACAGCTGAAACTTGCGCTCCACAGTGCTCAGGTCGCATATGTTGAGCGCCTCATCGCAGTCCTGCAGCCGTGCCTCGGCTATAACTTGACCTATGTCCAGCTCCTTGTCGTAGTAGCTGATGCCCTGGGTGTCCATTTCGATGAGTAGACGACGTCTGGCGCAAGACAACTGTAAACCTTTACTAAGCAGAGGGCGCCAAGCTTGACAACATGTTCTATTTTATTTGCTTATCAGTGTCTATATATATGTATATGTGTCCGGCTAAGTGGAACGATTGTCTGTCGTCGATCCATTTACGAAATCGCAACAGACTTGAAAAACATTTAGAAAGGCGCGTGTCCAGGCATAGGTACTTCGGTATTAGATCTCTAGAGGAAGGGATGCTGATACAGCGCCGGAACAATGTGCTACTAATTAGGAGAAGGTCAAGCGCTGACCGTTACATTTGACAATTAATGATTGTGGGCCGAGCGTGCGTGTGCGTGTGTTTTCCACGTGCCAGCGAAATTATTTACAACCGACAATATTTGGGATCGTAAATAATTTTAATGCCTCGAGCATGTAAAACTAATAAAATGTAAATTTCGCACAAAGGGCAAGAGAAATGAACGAAATGCGCATAATTGAGGCGACTCCAGAGGCTCAAAGACTCAAGTGATAATACGACAATCTGAATCTGAATCTGAGTCCCACCCTGTGGCACTCGAACCACAATGACAATAACAATAAAAATCTATGCGGCGTGTCGAAGCGGGGTTGAACTCTCGCCTCGCCTCGCCTCGCCTCACCTCTCCTCTCTTCTATCTCTCTCTGTGCCACCCCCTACTCAAATTGTTTGGCAATTATAAATTAAAATCAAGCAAGCACTCGAGATCGATATATGGCCTGCGGCCCAGCTATCGATCACTCGTTAATTGGCCAACTCATCAATACACCCTTTACCTAGCCACTGGCTCACGGCAACTAAAAAGCGCACTCCGACATCTGTCAGAGAGACAGAAAAAATCGGGCAATGCATGAGCGATTGTCTGTCGATCGCAGCACTCAAAAATCTATCCAGTCACGCTTTAGCTGCACATTACACTCCTATCTGCAGCTCATATAAATCTATATCCCTTTCTCTGACTTCCAATTCAATCAAATATCATTTTTGTGGCTGCCCAGCGCAATTAGCTGCGTGTGTCATCATTCATTCATTTTCAGTTTCCAAAGTACAGCCAGCGCCGGGCACGTCCTCTCCCAGGTCCTTCGCGCACTTCAGCTTGAGTGATGTGACAAATTGTCGGACAAGCCGCAAAGTGCTTCAAATTCAAGTTTCATTCAAGTGTTCTCCGTGTCTACCTCCCTCCCTCTCCCTCTCCCTCTCTCAGTTGAAACTTGAACCGTAGTTGAATTGTAAAACTCGTTTTTTACATTTAACACTTAAATTGCATTTAAATCATTTCGTAAATAAGCCCACGAAATTTAAATGGAAATGTCATTAATTACTTCGCTGCAGTCGTAAAAAAACACACAGAATCTGTCTGCAGCCAGCGCAGTTCCCACAGTTCCACAGTTGAGAATTATGTTAATTATATAACAATTTATGTGTCTGCATAAATAGAGATATTTTAAAATATATTAGGCTACTTTACATAGCAAAAAGCAGCAACCAGGCCGAACTTAAAGTCAAACTCAGAGTGAAGCCAAGTCAAGGCGAGGTTGCATTGAGAAGAGTCTGTGACTGTGGCTGCAGAGGCTTTGCAGCCACAAAGTGCACCTTAAAGGCAGCAAGGTGGGAGGCAGCCAGCGAGTGGGCAGCCTTCCAGTCGGTAAGCAGCAGGTCAGAGTGACGAACTCATCGTTCATTGTAAGTATATATATATTAACATGCTAATCAAATTAATCTTCTTCATCATCAGCTCCTTATTTAATAATTTAATTATTTACTTAATATTTATATTATTTACTTCAAAATAAAAAAAAAATAAAATACAATTTTTATTTATTATATATTTTTTATATACATTTTATATTTATTTATATATATATTATATATATTCTTTTATTACTAATTGTAGAAATACAATTTTTATTTCTTATATTTACTATTTATTATTTTTTTATTGACTAAAAGAACTAAAATACAATTGTTAACTATCTTATATTATTATTCTTTATTTATTTAATTTTTGTAAATATTCATATACATTTTCATAGAGAATTCCAGCAACGAGTCGGCTCAGCAATTCTTCTTCTTGCTCGTATGCCTCTGCACTGGGAGTGCTCTAGAAAGGAAAAAAGAAATCAGGACAAAGTAATTTATGGCAGCAAATTGGCGCCAGGCCACAATGAAAACACGCGTCCAAGGCTAGCCCGCTCAGGGGGCGAGCTGAGAGGGGGCCCGCGTCGGGTTGAGTCGGGCTCTCGGACGCATTACCACATTAGCGCATTTGGCTCGTTGACGCCGTTGGCACTCGAGGGTCCACTCGAAGTGGGCCTCAAATGCGAGAAATCTGCGCTCAAACAATGTCGCCGACGGGACTTCTATAGAGATTATGTTTACTGCGCCGGTGCCGACAAAGCCTTCGGCTCTCAGCTGTCAGTGTGTGTGTGCGTGTGTGTTTAGCTCGTTTTGGCACTTGCAATTCCTGCTGCTCTATGAGTCATGCGGCAAACACGAGCGACTCACGTCCACCTGCGACCGCCGCCCGAACCGTTCGCCTGAACTCAGCCACAACACAGAGCCGGGAGAGGGTTAAACATAACCGTTTCTATATCATTTCTATTTCCAATTTCAGTTTGGATTTGCCGACGAACTGCAGCAGCCGCAGCCGCAGCCGCAGCAGCAGGAGCAGCAGCCGCAATCAAAATGTCGCGTGGCTCAAGTCTCTATCACATTGAACAATAGCAACAATAGCAACAAATACAATTACAACAACAACTCCTACAACAACAACAACAATAGCCACACTCTGAGCGCTGACATGTCCCACTTGCTGAGGCGCACCAAGAAGTCCTGTCTCAAGGTGAGCCTATGCGGGCGTGGGTGGGTCGCTGTGCATAATCAATAAAAAAGTAAAGAAAACAACAAATAAAAGTGAGCAGAGCTGAGTGATGGACTGGTAGATACCCTAAGGGCAGGTGGAATGTATCGCATTGTTCATATAACTATAGATAGAGATTGATTGTCTATTGATCTAGCTTTGCCTTTGCCAAAGACTATACTGGGCAGAAGTAGTTCTATAATCTAACTACATTTCATAGTACATGATAAGTCTTCTTCTATATCTCATGAGTTATTTTATAAGTAAAATATTATTATGTCTTCTTTGTTCCTCTAGAACTCGTATACCAAAAGGTTTTTCCCTAGTTCTTATAGTCTTCGAGATATTTTCAAATATATATCATATATTGAATTAAAACATAGATAGAGATAGAGGAGAATGAATGACAGATTGCCTTCAATCTAAACTCAGGCAAAACCCATCTACCCCATCACTTAGCTGACTGAGTAGAGGGTATAAAAATCAATAGCTGCGTGTGGCGCTGACCTTTCAGAGGGGCGACCGTAACACCAGCAGCGGCAGCAGCGTGGCTACTCTTAATGCGCATTAACTTGAGTTTTATTTTTATGCAGCTGCTGCGCAAAATATCGACATCAAAGCAACTATTTGTGCAGCGCCTGGAGGATGAGGAGCAGGACGAGGAGGAGGAGGAGGAGGAGGCGAAGGAGCAGCACAAGGATGAGCCGCTAAGCTGCAACTGCAATCCAGTTGCCCTGAATGATAAGCAATACGCAAGCCACAATAATCAACCACAAAGATCCGTCCAAACCCAGTCTGAAGCTGCCAGCGAGGCGCTGATGGAGGAGCAGCAGCAGCAGCTGGAGGCAGAGCCATCCAATCTGGATATACAATTCGATTTGATGCACTACAAGGAGAACGTGCGCTATCTACGGCACACGCCCTCCAACTCGAGTCTCGATCTGCAGCGGGATCGGGAGCTGGAGCAGCGCGGCTACAGCTTCAGCCTGGGCTCCCAGTTCGATGGGCAATATCACAACTTGATAATCAGAGAGCAGCCGCCGCACGACGACTATCCCATCGTCAAGTGGGACATCAATGGCAACTCCCTGGAGGAGGACCAGGACGAGGAGCGGCAGTTCGATCTGCGTCAGCATTGGGCCAACTTCGACAGCCGTTGGCGGCAGCTGCAGGCGCTGCCCAATGGCAAGCGCTCGAGCAGCTCGAATCACTCACAGCGATCGAGCCATCATTCCAGCGCCTGCACCCTGGAAACCTGGATCGATGATGCGGACGAGGCGCAGAACTTACTACAAAGCAGCCAAAAGACGAAGAAGAAGCAGCCGCAGAGCAACAACAACAACAACAACTTTAATCAATGCCTTAAGAGTTTCTGAAGCTGGAGAAATATTAACTGAAGTTTCCCAAAAATGGATTTTCACCTGTCCCTGAAAGAGTTTCCATTTTTTTCGAGAATTATACGAACTATATTGAAGCAAAGAGACTGTGGGAGTTTTATTGAGGTTGAAGAGCTGTCATGGAAAAGCAACAATAATCTATTCCAAATTCTAAACTTTTTCAACATTTTTTCCACTTTTCCCAATTTTTTTGAAATTTTTTGTTCTCAAAATTTGTAGCGTTGTCCGCAGCATTTGAAATTCATTTACTACGCTCGATTATTATCGCTAGCCAATTTTCATTATTTTTTTATTATATAAAAATTGGTTAGAATTACAATTTAAAAAAAAAAAAAAGCCATTAAGTCAAATGTGAATTCGGCAAGGCGAAGTTTGAATACCCTAACATAGTAAAAGTATTTTTGAGTGGTTTTATTGAGCTAACTTCAGACATACTTGAAAGGCCATTAGAGATAGATGATTTTAGATATAGATATTTATATATAGATATTATATAATAGATATTTTATATATAGATATTTTATATATCATATAGAGCTCAAGATCTACTAGAAACTTGAGCAAGGCATAGTTCAAAGGACATACAAGTATGTAAATCGCCTCTACTCTGAGTGCTTTCTGACTACTTTCTTCTTTATAAGTAGTTTCTGACTGCTTTCTTTTAACTAAGCTCGAGAAGTATATGGTTTGTGATAGAAATTATTAATACTAATATTATTTTCAAGATAAGTGAAAATTAAAATTAATTTAATATCAGGTTAGATATAGATTGATATAGATATATATATTTTTTTTCAAGCTCAACTATATTTTGATCTATAATAATCTGTGCTTGATGGAATTTCTTATCAGCTGAGAATCTATATAATATATGCACATAGCTTAGCCTCTCTATCAGATTCTCAACTGATTTCATGCACATACCTTAGTGGCTATATACCTGATTCTACACATCCTTTCAGTTAGTGTATGGAAAATCGTAATACAACGAAGGCGACGCTCGTTGGGCTGACGTGCATTAAATGCACTTCAAACGATTTGCTCTGCGCTTTTCTTGCCCGTGTTGTTGTTGTTTCGCTCGCGTTGTTGTTGTTGTCGATGGTCGCACGACCCGCACGTGCTGAACATGCGTGAGAATCGTCGAACCTTTGGCTTTCCCACGAGCCATTTTTCACTCGGTGGTAGCGCGGCTATCTGCAGCCCGCCCTAAGGGTGAGTCGTTGCCAACACTATTCGAGTCGTGTTGTTGCTGTTGTTGCTCGCGTTGTCCCACGCGCCGCTAACAACAATTGCAACTCGCATATGAACTTGCTGCTTGTGCTGTTGGGAACCTGAGCGACGAGCTCTGAAAGCACTTTTCATCATTTCTATTTGCCAAAATGAAATCGATATAATGTCAAAGGTGGGGATTTCTGCCTCTGCCTCTGCCTCTGCCTCTGCTTCTTCTTCTATAGCTAATAATAAGTATACGCCGCGTGGTGCACTTGGAAATTGGCTTCAAATTAAATAGCTCGCATGTGGCTTGATTTTATTTGATTTGTGGAGCCACAAAGTGTGCTGGGCTTAACACTATTTTCAGCTTCTATTAATTCACTTCACCAAGTCAAAGAGTTCACATGGGTCGTGGTAATTGAATGAAATATAAATGTTGGGCTGGCATGAAGTTCTCTTTTGGATTTATCTTTTATTTAAAATGAATTAAAACAAGAGGGAAAAAAGTATATAGCAATATAAAGAAATCTCTGTTTATAGCTCT
This sequence comes from Drosophila peninsularis, assembly GCA_035047485.1. Classification (NCBI taxonomy): domain Eukaryota; kingdom Metazoa; phylum Arthropoda; class Insecta; order Diptera; family Drosophilidae; genus Drosophila; species Drosophila peninsularis. Next base: position 5,350,829 of record JAWNPN010000035.1, read on the forward strand.
CATCAATAGTCTTACCGAACTAGAGTCTGGAGTATGGAGAGTATTAGCCTCTGTAGAAAAGGCAAAGATAAAATATCAACATCTAGTATTAGGTAGAGCTCCTTGTAAAGACTGAGATATATATTCTACAGGAATATATTTTGTAAGGCATGCCAGTGTCTCTCTACGTATTTCCGCCTACTTAATCTCTTATAAATAACATCCATTCTTAGAGCCTACCCAATCTACTCAGTATTTATAGAAATTTCTTAAAATATTTTTAATTTATCTAAGAATCTGTCTCCAGCATTTATATTTATTTCCATTCAATATGCTCGCAGCCTCCTTTGCGTACAAAATGCAAATCGATTGCTGTTGCCCTGGGCATTGAGTAGGTCAGAGGTCAACGGCGCTGCGGCACCTGCTCCAAACTGGCCTTGAAATCATAAATTGGACCACTGACCTACAAAAAGTGCGGGCCGCACAGCACACAGAGCAAATGGAACGGGGCGGCGTTGCACTTGTTGGAGCCGCATGCCGCATGCCACATGCCGCACACGAGCCCGGCGGCCGTTCGGGCTGGCGGCTCGGTCGCGTGCTCCAGTTGTGTGCGGCGGAGGCAGAGGCAGAGACACTGGCAGAGGCAACAAGTCAACGCGCTGGCAAGTGGCCGCCAAAAAGACAATGCGACAAACTGTGGCAGACGTCGGCCACCGCCCACGGCGCCGATGCTGCGGCTGCTGTTGATGTTGCCACAGTTGTTGCTGTTGCTGCTGCCGCCCGATACAATCGACATGCGATGACATAAGAACTTACTAATAATAATTATTTACATTTTATATGGGCCTTGCACTTGGCCAAGAGGTGTTAATGATGCTGAAAATGAACGACTAGCAGATACCCTGCATACAATTATTTAGAGGAAGTTGAGAAAAAAGTTGTAGTTGCTTGAAGAGCAGCTATACACAAGAGTAGAATTGTGGAGCGGTAAATATCGATAATTATCGATTGTGTTGCAGGAGAGTTAGCTTGGATAATTAGAAATAATTCTAATTTAATAATATTAGGAGTCATATTAGGAGTCATATTAGAAGCCAATTAAGTAAATACAAAATTTTACATTCCGAATAAAATATTATTCAAATAAATTTCGATATTTATTGATTTAGTATAAGTTCATAGAGCAATTGACTTCATTTGTGATAATTTATGCTAAATATATTTAATTAAACCAATATTATAAATGTAGACTCTAGCGATAAACGATATTTATCGATTATATTAACATTAATACACCGCTTGGCACTCTGCTCAGCTTTCGCTTATCAAAACTCTCACTGCCTCTCAGCTTCAATGGGTATTAACAATATGCTGCAAGTGCGAATGCGTCAAGCAACTAAACGTGTTCACTCTCTCTCTCTCTTTCCCTCTCTCAGCCACTCGCACAGCGTATGCTCTGCTCCTTGCTCATTTGTTGGTCACTTGCAGAAGCTGATCGCTAGGCAGTGGCAGTGGCAGTGGCAGAGGCAGAGGCGGCGGCTGAGGCAGCAGCAGAGGTAGAGCCAGTGAGCCACTGCCCGTTAGCTACCCCCAGCTGGTGCGGCACGCGCTGCACGTTGCCAAGGGGGTGGTTGCTGCGGCATCTTATTGGGCCGCCGCTGCCGTTGGCTGTTGGTTGTTGCTGTTGCTGCTGCCGCCGGCGGCAGCGGCTTTAAAAAGGGGTTGAGAGTAGGCTGGGCAAACGTCGGCCTGAACGTCCGCTAGTCGTGTGCTGGCAAATCAGTCGAACGCCGTTCGCGCACACGATAAGTCACGTGCTACGCACAACAACTACAACTAGCTGCGCGCCGCATCAAGTTTTTTAGTGTTGCCAAGTGATTCCAAAAGATAAAGACACAACACCAACAACACAAAACTCAATTCCAATTATAATTCCTATTCCCAAACCAAATCAAATCTCATTCAATGGAGCACAATATGCACGTGAATGCGCCGCCGCTGCATCATTGGGGCTATGGCGCCGCTGCTGCCGCCATGCCGGCCGCGCCGCAAGGTCACTGGGTGCCGCCGCCGCAGAGCCACAGCCATCAGAGCCTGCAGAGCCACCAGAGCCATCAGAGCCACCAGAGCCATCACTCGCACAACAGCCTGAAGCGCGCGCTCTCCGAGAGCGACTGCGACGAGCTCTACTCGGAGGAGTCTTCCAAAGAACAGTGAGTACTGAGCTTGAGCAACGCTAAACTGAGAGTTTGCTAACAGTTTTCTTCTTCTTCTGTTTGTAATTAGAATCTCACCTGGTGAGACGGGCAGCTGCCAGCTGATGAGCCGCAAGAAGCGTCGCGGCGTCATCGAGAAGAAGCGCCGAGATCGCATCAACTCCTCGCTGACGGAGCTGAAGCGTCTGGTGCCCTCTGCATATGAGAAACAGGGCTCGGCTAAGCTGGAGAAGGCCGAGATACTGCAGCTAACTGTGGAGCATCTGAAGAACTTGCAATCGAAAAGTGAGTATGAGATCAAAGATGGAGAAAGAAAGAGATAGATATACTTAGGTAGAATACCTTTCAATAGAGAGAAGCATCTTCTATGATATAGGGTAGGGGATAGAACTTTTGAAGCATTTTAACTGGAAAATGCCGATGAGATATATGAAGATCGAGATATATATGAAGATCTATATATATATTATATATAATTTTTATATGTACTGGAAAAGTCTTATGAAATATACATATAAGGATAAGATCGATTTTATTAATCATATAACATATATAAAACAAATTTCAGAAAGTGTCTTTTATCTAATATTTATGGTATGGCAGAGATACAGAGATATAGTTTTTATAGTGTTTTTTATCTGATATTTAAGGTATATCAGAGATACCCAGATAGAGAGATACAGAGAGCATATATTAGCTAGTTAGTTAGGTTAAGTATCAGGCTGAAATTATAGATCTATTGATATTGTTGCATTAGCTGAACCATATAATCTGCACTTAAATATATATCCATATATATTTAAAATCTTAATAGTACATAGAGACTTTCTTTAGTATTCGAACTGTCAATCTAAACTATAAAATACATAGTTTACTCTGAATTTTTATAGTTGGTTCTATAATTCTTAATCAATCTGTAAAAAATCTTTTTTATGAATTGGAGATTTTAGATATATATCTTAAGGAAATACTTTGGTAGTTGATATCATATCATATTGAGATCTGAAGTAGAGCTGAAGTAAAATAGCATTAGAATATCACAAAATTTGTCTATTAATTAAATTAATTTAATTTAATTAATTTAATTAATTAAATTTAATTAATTAATTTAATTAATTTAATTTAATTAATTAAATTAATTAATATACAGATTTATCATATATTTAGAATTATATTTTGATATATATATTATTATTATTTATATTTATTTCATTTATTCACATTAAATTATATATATATTAATTTTTTCATTATTATTTATTTTATTTATTATTATTTATTATACATATTTATATTATTATTATTTATTAATTTTTATTTATTTATTATTTATTATTATTATTATTATTTTTTTTTTTATTTACTTTATTATTGAATATATTTATATATTTTTTATATTTTTAATTACCTAGAATTTATATAAAATATTCTTCAAATTATAAGTTGGCAAGCTGGCGTTGCCCTCATCAAATCTCACAAATAATTTGTCAAATATTATCATAAAGCTGGCTAAACAATGCTTAACCTGTTGACCTGAGAGACTTGCATAGGGAAAGCGAGTGAATATCGAATCTCGAGGCTTCCCACGCTGCACCACCTCAATGCCGCGAACCATCACCACCCGCTTGTAACACCAAGTACCACACCAACCTCCCCCCACCCAGCCCACACCACAGACTTCAATTCCCATTCAGGCTATGCCCAGGGGTAGTTTTTGTTGTTGTTGTTCGCTCGCAGTTAGTTTTTGATAGGCGCGCGCGTGGGAATTGCTTTTTCAATCGTTTGCCACGAGCTGTGAGCAGCTTATTGACTTTTTGCTAATGTCTCTTCCTCTTCTGTCTATTTGCAGCTCTGGACTCGCTCAGCTACGATCCGCAGCGCGTGGCCATGGACTATCACACGATTGGCTTCAGGGAGTGCGCCGCCGAGGTGGCCCGCTACCTGGTGACCATCGAGGGCATGGACATACAGGATCCGCTGAGACTCCGCCTGATGTCGCACCTGCAGTACTTTGCCCAGCAGCGGGAGATCTCTGGCGTCGCCGCCTATCAGCCCAACTGTGCGGCCACGCCCTATCAGACAGCCTATGCAACGGCTGCCGTTGCGCCCGCCGCCAGCTCCTCGTATGTGCCCAGCACTGGGGGCTATATGAGCGCCTCGCCGCATCATGTCAGCCGCTCCAGCGTGTCGACGACGACGAGCGGTGCCACTGTCAGCGAGAGCCACTCGGCAGAGGCAGCCACACAGCAGCAACCACAACAGCAACAACAACAACAGCAGCAACAACAACAACAGCAGCAGCAACAACAACAACAGCAGCAGCAGCAGCAGCAACATTATACACAGGAGCACAGCGCCCATGCCGAGCAGCCGCAACAGGTGCCACAGTCGGTGCAACAGGTGCAGCAGCAGCAGGTGCCCACCTACATTGAGCTGACCAACAGCCATCGCAACGAGCTGCCGCCCAGCGAGAGTCTAAGCTACAGTGCCACGCCCCAATATCCAGTTACTGGCAGCCAGGACTACAATGCGAGCGCCCTGCAGTATGCCACAGCGAACGGAGCGAAGCCCTACAGACCCTGGGGCGCTGAAATGGCCTACTAAAAGGGCGCACCCTGGAAAATGCTCACTAAATCCCAATATTTCACAAAAGTTCCCTATAATTTTCAAATCATTTACAAAATTTCCCTTTAATATCACAAAAATCCCACTATTTCTCAATAATTATCAAACATTTTCCAACGGGTTCAAATTATTTCCCTTTATTGAGCATAACATTCTAAATAATTCCAATTAATTCCCAATGAATCTCAAATAATTTTTAAAAATCCCATTTATTCCCACATAATTTCCCAGAAACTGCAGTTAACAGTTGGCAATCAAGTTCTAGTCAAAGATCGATCAAAGCCGAACATGTGTGATAGTCCTTAAGTTGTGAAAGTATAGGGAGTTCAATCTTCAAGAACTCCTGCCGATATGTATATAGTTTTAAATGCTTAGCATAAGTGCAACTACAACTTTCTATATTTTTCTACGATAACATTCCAAATAGTTTTTAAAGCATTTTTGTAAGCCTTAAATTAAGTGTAAATAAAATAAAATATTTTTATAACGAAAATTACTAAAATCTTATATAAGAAATCTTATTTTGAGAGATGATCTAATTTGTGAAACTGTATTATATGACTCAATGTGATATCTTTGCTGCTCTGCATAGCCCTTCTATGTGATTCTCATAACGTCATTTTTAGATTTTCCATATTAATTCCATATATATATCAGCTCAGCTACAGCTACAGCCAGTTCTCACTGTTTTCCAATGCTGTTTGAGAATATATTTTGTTCAACTAAGCAAATGGATATGTAAATCTGTTTTCGGTAATATTTTTCGGCATGAAACCCATTGAACTGGAAGAGATAATCGCGACTAATAAGCTCTGGCCACTGTCGGCGACCCTTTGCTTCCGCTTCCACTCTCGCTGACCGCAGACCGCTGACCGCTGGTCAAGCTGTGGGTCCAACCCTTCAGCTCTGTGTTGGGGGTCAAGCGTGCATCGGGCATTGAGCATCCATTTGTATTAGTGGTTTGCCAGTCGACATAATTTGCATAACGACAAAGCGTTAACTAAAACAGAACAACACAAAACCCAAACGAATTAGTGCGACATTCTCTGAACGTAATTAGAAACAGGCTGCGCCAAGGTGTGAAGGGTCTAAGCGCCGCACAAACCCTAAAGTAGACAGAGCCCCTGAACCAAGCAACCTTAAGCCATAAACATAATCTATTTCCAACTGACTTGGCTGCTGAAGGAAAGGTAAGCGGAGGGAAAACTACCTGAAGTTGAAGAAATTTAGAAAAGCAATAGAAAATTGGGGAAATATGAGCAGAAAAATATTTAAAATAATAATATAGAATTAATATAAATTAAAAATCTATATAAATAAAATATATAAAAATGGAATTTAATATAAACACTATTTTGTATATTTATAAAATTATCAATTAAATTTATATATATAAATTAATTGAATTATTATAAAATAAATCACATGATTTATTTTGCATTGAGCAATAAAATTCTAAAAAGTAAAGAATGCAGAAACTATTTTAAAAATATTTGTTTATAGAATATATAAAATTAAAAAAACAAATACAAATTATATAGTAAAAAAAAGTATTTTTTTTTAATTAAAAAACATAACACTAAATGTTTTACATATATAATTTTTATTAATGTCATATATTTTATATATATAATATAATAATTTATATAATGAAATATCTAACCAAAAATTCCCACACAAAAATTAAATTTTAATTGAAATTACGAAATTACGCAATTAAATGATATCAAGCAGCAGCGGGATTTCAAGTGCCTGCCACCAAGCGGGCACAAAGGAGAAGCCAAAAGTTCTATTCAAATAGATGTAATAAGCGTTTCCGTACCAACAACCAGCCAGCAACAAGCAGCAAGGGTAACTACCCCTAAGGGAAGCCTTCTGTGCGCTCTTCTTCTTCTTCCTCCTCTTGTTGTTGTTGCTGTTGTCGTTGAATTGAAACAATCTTCTGCGCATTAATTTAACACTGAAGGTTAAACATAAATGTTTTCAATATTTAACGCGTTGCCAGGGCTGAAATCTCTCGACTCTCCCGTAAGCTCATGTGAGAGTTCAGCCCGCTTTGACTTCCCACGCAGAATGCCACCCCAAAAAAAAAGTTTCTATAATTTTGACATGCATATTTTTGGGGTGTTCCCGTTTTGGGCAGAGATCAACGTAATATACACGTCAAAACTTCCAATTAGAGACAATCATTCGGCCACGGGACAGAAGACCTAACACATCATCGACTTAGGGGTTGATTCACCCAAATTCGCCTACAAAAACCCGAGCAAAAGCCAAAATTCATTTCATTTCTTGGATAACATTCGGTGCAACAGGACGAACACTCAGGGTGGATATATGGAAGGATACACCATGTACATATATGATATTAAAGACCTCAATATGGATTTGAATTGTTTTGGCTGATTTTATTGCGGTTCGAGTCAATTAAGTGGAATATTATGTGATTTCTTTGCCGTTTGCTTTGCGCTTTCGAATGGGTTTTCCGTGTTCAACCTGTCAGAAAAATTTCCATATGAGCAATATTTATAGATCGGAGTTTTATTGGCACATCTGCCGAATGGATTGTAAATAAATATATGCACACATGATGCCACACGCAAATTATATGAATCGGAATAGGAATCGTGTTCTTTTGTCCTCTTATATGGTGCATGACCTCAACGCCTCGCTGAGTCCATGTGCTTAATCGCTGGAAAACATTTGCGATCTGTTTGCGATTACTCGACTACGCGAAGGACATCCCAAAGAACCACTCAAATAAAAGTCAAATATCAATTGAGTCAAATTTATGAATAAAATTTATTGAAATCTAGAAAAACATTTATTTTAATAGTTAAAGTATAAATAATAAAAGTTATGATCAATCGGAGATCATTATTATTAGATTATATAATTTCTTTAAAAATAATTTAAACAATTTTAAACAAATATATTTTTCTTGTTCTAATATATTTTTTAAATATTTTAACAGAATTTTAAAAAATACAAATTATTTCTTACATAATAATTTTTTTTTTATTTAACATTTTAAAATATTTTTAATAAGATTATCTTATATTATTAATTTCATTTACTCCCATTTATCCTAAAGCTTTTTTCTCCAAAAACGACCTAAATGCATTTGCTATAAAAGTTGCTATAATAGATTCGAGTTTGCTTGCATTTCAACTTTACGACATGGGCAGCACAGGTCTCAGCTGGCTTTGTTTTGATTTTTAGGTACATGTGCTGCACACAAACACACACAAGCGCAAGCGCACACTCGTTCGCACACGCACACATGCTCCCACATGCAGATGCTTATCAGATCTCACACACACACACAGACAACGAAATTCGAATATTTGTTTGGCTTCGGTTATCTTTGGAAGCGCGCGTAAAAATAGGTTTTGTTTATATTCGACTGTTAAATAATCAACAAGTGCCATTTCATATGTGTCGGCTCTCCTCAGATACACTTGCTATAAATGCTGCTATAATAATTTGGAGTTTGTGTGCCTTGGCATGGGCAGCACTTGTCTCAGCTGGCGTTGTTTTGAAGTTCAAATAGAGTGCGCTACACAAACATACACAGAGATACACACACTCACAAATACATGACATACAAATGACACACACACACATGCGCCGAGATCTCTCACTCACACGCACACATCTAAAGATACGTATTTTGTACACTCTCGAAACGGAATTCGATTAATTTTTGCGGTTTATCGCTGCAAACGAGCATGAAAATTGTTTTGTTTATTTCCAAGTGCGATTCAAAAACAACAAATGCCGTTACTTGTTGCCGGTCCTTATGCAACTAGTATATAGTTTCTATATTTTTGTATATTCAGTGCAACGCGCCCGAGCAACTGCTCGACGGAACCAGCTGCCGCTCCAACATCTCCATCTCCTCCTGCGCGCCCTCTGTGATGTAATGCGATGTGCCCCGAGAGAGAGAGTAAGATGTGAAGCACAACATAAATGTGGACCCAGAGACTGACGCGAACATTGGCGCTGAGCCAAGGTGCAAACAAAATGCGCCACGGCACAAGGCGTAAGTGAAATGCTTCGGCAATACAAAACAGATTACAACAGACTACAGATAACAGATTTCTATATTAGGTTATACGTATATATGTTTCTTAGACACTGCTTAATGCCATGGCACCTGGTTGCCAATGGTGCCCTTTCTGTAGAACTTCGCCGTGGCTGCCGCCGTTGTGGCCAGCGCCGCCGGCGTAGTTGGGTTCGGCTCATAGGTGGGTCCGCTGCCCTCCGCCTTGAGCACCGCTGCACACTTCCATTGGCGCGTGTAGTTCATGCGCCAGATTCTAACACAGCCATCGTCTCCGGTGGAGATGAGCATCGTGGCCAGCATATTCCAGCAGACGCGCCAAACGGGGCAATTGTGTTCGCTAAACTTCAGCGTTTGCAGCTCCAATTTGCCGGCGCCCGTCGAATCACTGAAGATACAAAGTTAACTGTTAATATAGGATATATATTTAAAGATCAACTGATCACCCACGTCACGCCTCGTATATTGACAATGTAGAGATCCTTGCTGGCCACAGCAAGCATATGAAAGGTGCGTCCTGCATTGGGCGCAAAGGCCACATCCGTCACGGGATCCGTGATATCATTGACGGTTTCAATTTTAACGCATTTGCGCGCGTTTTCGCTGTAGGCGTATAGGAAGACCTTGCCAGTGGGCGTGGCAGACTCGTCGCTGCCAGCCTAAATGCACAAAGATATTAATCGATAAATATTCTTAAGACTTAAGCTGATCTCCACTCACCGCTAGCAGCTGGGTGACCATATACGTCGATGTGTTCCATGAGAGACAGCTCAACGACAATTTGTTGGCGATCTCATGCTGCACTGGCCACTGGGACAAATTCATTATGTCAGGCGCTTCGTAAATGCGTATGATACCATCCGCTGATGCGGTGGCCAACAGCAGACCCAGATATTTTGGCGCAAACTCGACGTCTGTGACGCTGGTGCGCGAGTCAACGAGCGTGGTGCGTCGCACCCAGCGTCGGGTGGGCGCATTTGTTGCTGTTGTCACCTTCTCGCCCATCACCTCCTCCCAAACAGAGGCTGTGCGATCAAAGGAGCAGGTAGCTATTACTTGACCGAACTCGGGATTGGCCCACGAGACACGCCAAATGGAGCCCGAGTGCGCCTTCCAGCTGCTCGTCACAGACCATTTGCCCTGATCATCCTCGTCCCATATCTACAAGAGAGAAAGAGAGAAACAGAATTTGAGTGATTCTTAAATATTCTTCTTGCCCACCTTCACGGTCTGATCGCTGGAGCATGTTGCCATGCGACGTCCATAGTAATCGAACACAACATCGTGTATGACATCCTTGTGGTCCGCGATAATTGGCTCCACATCGAACATGATTTGTGTGTTTTATTTTAAGTATTTAGCGAAACAAACAAAAACGCGGCTTTTTCTCGCAGCAAATGTTGCAGATGTTTGTTGGCGCTGCCAACCTATCTCTAATTGCATCGAGTTGACAGCTCGTCTGAGTGTTGTGCAACACTGTTCGCCGCATATCGTTAATCGTTATCGTGAACTGCTCTTCGTATCAGTATCGGATTCATATTAAACGCGTATAAAAACCACTGATAAACCTAAAATATTTATTAAATATGCTCAGAAACATATGTTTAACATACACAGCGCGCTAAGCAAGATCAGTGCCCAAAGTGTTTAATTAATTGTGAGGCTTAAATGAGTAATTAAGCATTAGCAAAGCGAATCACGCGAGCCACCCACAGGCCAGCAGAATCCAATTGGACAAAACACATATTTACAGTTATAGAAAAGCAAAATTGCTAACAAAAAGAGACGCGCTAAACGCAATACAATGGAGAAAAGTAAGTCAATGGCCAGCTGGCGCGTTTAACTAAATGTGTCCAAGTGCGTAATTAATGTGCGTTTAGTGACTTTTCATACATAAATATGCGCATATGTAAATGCAATAGTTTTTCTAAGTGCCTTTCGTTCTAAGGGGCAAAGCACGGGTTATTCACCTCACTTGCATAAATCAACATTCAAATAACGGCGCTAATAGCTCTCACTTTAAGTGTGTGTGTGTGCTTCTGCTTGCATTTGTATATTAATTTGTTGTTAATTTAATGCCTTAAGCGGAATCTGTACTGCTGGCCAGCATAATTTGTTCAATATGTTTGCGCTCTCAATGTTCTGTCAGTCCTCCTCCTGCTCTTGCCTTTCTTGCGCACCGTCTCGCTCTCACCGCTCTCACAACTGCTCTCTCTTGGCTCTCACCTCATGGTCTGACCTTGATTTCTATTGGACTCGCATATCGCGCGATGTCCGCATGATACTATGTTGGTGTATATGTATGTGTGTGATTTTGTGTTGTGTTTGTGCATTTTGTTGGTGTGTGTTTCGGCGGAACTGTTGTGGGTGGATTTCAAACCGCTTCCCTGAAAAGTAGTCGAACCAAAGCCGGCTTCAATTACTTAATAGTTAAAGTGTACAGTGTATGTGTGCGTGAGTGAATAATTTAGTGTGTGTGTGTAATTGGAGATGGCATCTCGTATGTTAGTGACATCGCGTCATAAAACTGTACAAGCCGTGATTCTGATAAGAATGCATATATTTATATATGTATATACATAAACCTGTTGTTGTGCTTAAAATTGTTTATAGCGTATCAGGAACAGACGTCTATAGGCTGCGAAACACGCGTCTGCTGACGCTTACTGATAATCCCAATAGCTCTGGCCACGCGTCCAGCATGAATAAGTCTGATAAGAATCTTATTGGTAACGTCTAGTGGTCTAGTGGTCTAGTGTTGTTCGCTGTTAACCCCGTTACCGTTTATCAAAATATTAATAAAAAAATGTATTAATCATAGACGGTGCTTGCCACTTTTACCGTTACTTTTGTGTGACAACAAAATTTTGAAGAATCGGAAGATTTTTATGTGCGATTCTTATCAGTTTGTATATTGCCTGACTTTTAAAAAACCTCTGAAAGTTGCGTGTGCCTCGGCGTTTTTGTTTTTGAATTTGACTACACACACACAGGCACACTCTTAGCACATGTCAATCAGAATCACAAGCTAATCAATTTCTTGTTGTTGTTGCTAGTTAAAGTCATTTGTAATCAGCTTTTAGTTGCTGACGTGCATTGCCCAGTGCAATTCAGTTCAATTTGGGCTGGATATTGTTGTTGTTGTTTTAGTCATAAGCCTGAACGATGATGTCCAGCGAGCGCATCATCAATGTCAAGCAATAAAGATTAACTTAAAGTTGCGCAACAACAACAACAGCAGCAACAACCTTGACATTGAATACCAGAGTGTCTGAGAGAGAGAGAGAGATAGAGGTGGTGCATCTCTAGCTATCAGCAGTCTTTGTTATCGATTTGTCAAGCTCTGTTATCGCAACTTGCGCGCCAAACTCTTGAGCAAATAAACAAAAACAAAACAAGTCAAATAAAAGAGTAAATAAATAAACTGCTGCTTCTGGCAGCATTTTCTGTGCAGTCAGCAACATGTTGGCTGCAGCTGGCGCGACCCAATACATGCTCCAGCTATGCTCGCACACACGTGCACCTGCCGACGACGACGCACTCTTTCCAGTTCAACATACATGCTGGAGCTGAGCGCCGACTGCGCTGCCCACTGGTCAGCAACAGCAGCGCAGCAGTGATCGATAGTGTGCCTTTGGCTCAGCAGTCAGTCGTATTCCGAACGTCGCTCAGTGTGGTTTAGTGAGGAGTAGCAGCTCGTGCGTGACTTGTTGCTTTTACTCCACCGCTCGCCTTTAAGCAAGAAAACAAGCAAAAGGAAGACACGAACAAGTGTTATATATTGCACAATAACTGAACAATAATAGTGTTGGTAAAATATTTGCTTGATAATTACATAAAAATACATATGATTATGCGTATAAAAAGAAATGTTTAAAGTGTGTGTTGAGTGAACCCAAAAAATATAGCAAAAGCAGTTAAGAAAGACTTAAAATTCTGTAAATAATTATATAATTGCAAATTACATAAATATATATGTAATTTCAGTTTAAATTTTAAATTTTAATAGCTTTAAAGGTTTTTTAAAGCTAAATTCAATTTGTATTGAAAGTTTTTTATATGAAAATTTCAATATTCTTTCACCAGCTTTGATAGAATACAAGAAATATAGCTTCAAGTGCTTGTTACATTATTTTCTCACTCAAATTACTTAACAACCAAATCTGAATTAGTCACACAATTATGGATTACACTGGAAATTGTCTAATTGGAATTGTCGCTTATGTCCAATTGGCCGAACGTATTTCTCTAGGTTTTCTTTTCGCTCTTTGTGCACACCCTGGCATACTTACATATTGTAATGGTTAAAGCATTGACCTCTTCTATATTCACAAAGTCGCATTTGCATAGTCACAAAAACAAAAACAAAATGTAAAAAATAAAATATAAAAAAAAAATCACTCGCTGGCTATTTTTCATGTCTTTTTATACTCGCTAACAATGTGAAAATGAGCGTATTTGGTTTGTTGCTAGGCGGAGGGTGGAAGGCTTATAAAAGTTACAAAAATTATATTTTATTAAATATTTGTTTTTTTTTTTTTTTTATTTGTTTACAGCCCACAACTTGTTTAGTATTTTGCTATTGACCTATTGACCTGATAGATCGAGTTATATATTTATACATATTAGCTTGAAGGTTTTATATCCTGCTAGGATCTGTCGCGTTATGCAGCGGAATTGTGCTCTAGATGGCGCTATACATTGTATTATTACTTTGAGGGGGTATTATGCAGTCAGTCAAGCAGCCAATTTTGATTTCTGTTTCCGTTTTTGGTTTAAATTCCAATGCGCAGTAAACACAAGAAAAAAATGTTTTAAGTAAAATTATTTTTTTATACACTTTGATAAGGTAAAAAAGGGCAAAACAACAAAAGCTTTTAATAGGGAAATAATAAAACTTTTATACAGAATTAGCTGAATAAAATTAATAATAATTCGCATACGAAAGAGCTTGAAAAAGTGAAAAAAAAAATAATAAATAAAAAAATAATTACAAAATTTTTAAATAAAATGTATAGCCACATATGCTACAGCTTATCAGTTACATATAAATATTTATATATAATATTTGTTACATAATTCCCAGTAAACACATAATGCCCTTAACAGTTTACAGTATCTTTTGTTGTATATACCGTATCGAATGTGACTTTCCAGCTAAAAGATTTGCTAACAAATCTAGCCAGCTGAAAAAACCTTGTGAAAGTTCTAAAGTTCCGAATTTTTAGTTATGAAACAAAATGCTTGAAATTGTTATGTAAGCGCCCAGCTGATAAGAGCATTTAGGCTTCGTTACGAATTTGTTTAATAATACAAAAATAAAAAAAAAAAACTAGTTTAAAATTTATTTTTGTTTATCTCTTTTGGGGCTTCACACACAAATTCGTTAAGCATATTCAGAAATCGCATATTGATGACTTTAACCTCTTGAACTCGTTTGATCGGCTGCCCTACAAACGTATTATATATAGAAATAAAAGTAATAAATATAAAACTATTTTAGGATATTATCAACATATCGTTATTTTCGTGTTTTTGTAGCTTTTAATTGAAAGTAGCCGATGCTTATCGCGTTTTTAATCACTCTGGCGTTTATTGCGTTTCTCTTGAACTTGCTCTTTGCGCGCCAAAGAGAAATAACAACAAGAACAACACCAATTCAAACTCCAACTAACAACAACAACACGAACAGCAACAACAACAACAACGATAGTAAGCAACATTTTGTTAACCAATTAAAGCTTCACTTTGCGGTACACGTCTCAGCCTAACACAAGCACTTCAGCTTGAGCTTTACAACTTGGATTAACTCTCTCTCTCTCTCTCTCTCTTTCACACACAGACAACTCCAGTGTTATTGCGGCTACAGCAACAACGTCAACAACAGCAAAGGGCAGCGACCAACAACAACAACAGCAGCAGCAGAAGCAACAACGTTTTCCCAAGTCTTGCATTAAAAAAGTGAAATTCTCTAGCGACAGCCTCAAAACGGATGTGGATGGCCTGTGCGAGCAGCTGAAGGAGAGCAGCGTTTTGAGCGACCTGAACAATTTCCATATAAACAATAACAATAACAACAACAACGACATTGACAACAAATACAACAGCAAGATGAGCGAACAGGAGGCAACGACGAGCGGCGCAACGACACAAGCCACGCCCACAGACGGCGACCGCCCCAGCTTTTTGGTAATTATCTTTATCCCAAGTAAAGCCTAATTATTTAATAACTGTTCTTATTGCCGACAGGTGGGTGATGAGATCGATGAGAAGGAGGCAATTGAGGCGGGCGAAGCCGGCGATCAATTTCCGCAGAAGATGCAGAGCGATATTTGTCAAAATGGCGACATAGCAGAGCGACGCAAGCGTCTTAGGTAAGTTGCAAAAACAACAAAAAAGAGAATAAGAATAGGCATAGGCATACGAATTATTTACTGTACTCCATGGCAAACAAATGGAGTGAGTTTGACAGAAAGAGATGGCAACACAGCAATAACAATCAGCTAGTTAAGAGAGCGGCTCTTAAAATTTCATATGATGGCCAGTGCTGCCAGCCCTTCAGAGCTCAACTTTTTTTTTTTTTTTTTTTTTATATACAAATTCATTTTATTTCCGCTTATTGTCTTAAACTCTACAGCGCATTTATCTATGAACCTTAACTTAAGTTATTTGGCAAGTATGCCAGTATGTATATTATATATTATGTGTATATATATATCAACTATTGAAAATGCCAAAAATAGTTCCACTCACACTCCACTCCACTGCCTGCTAAGAGAAATAGCTAATAACCGCCAACCGCCAGATCTGACGGAAAAATAGCTAAATTGACAACACTGTTGAAGGCAGCTTTGCCTAAGAGCACAACAATCAGCTGTGCATCAGCGCCTAAGAGCAATAAGTTACAGCTGCAGGTGGCATTTAAAGAGCATAATTATTGTTACTGATTTTTTTCATCTTTTGCTTTCATTCATGACAACAAACGAAGCCGCTACCAATGAGAGTTTAATTTATCTAAATGCTCTTTCGGCTCTTGCTTCGTCTGCGTCAGCTCATTGGCTCACGCTCTCTTTTAGTCTTTCTCGCTCTCGCATAGGCCATGTGTCGGATGAGTAACGTCATTGCCACCGGGTCGTTCAAGCTGGCAGCATTGCCTGTGCTGCCAGTTTGTAAGCACTTGTCGTGCCCGTCGGTCGCCATAGCATATTAGGCAGCGCATTGACCAAAACACAGTTCTCGCGTGTGATTTTTTTCTTACTTTTTCAATATATGTACATATATCTTCTGCTTTGACCCGCTGGCACAATAGTTTGTAGTGAAAGTGGCGCTGCATGCTGATGTTGATTAGTCATAATTCGCTTGCATAATATATACATATATAGAAATATAACAAATCAGGCGATTAACTCGATTGGAGTAGAGCTTCGTAAACTTTGGACTTGAATGATCTTGGCCCTAATTGCGTTTGCCAAAATGTTAAAGCGACGCGCCAGCAAACGTTTTGTGCTTGTGGAGACAGGTGAAGAACTGTTGCCAGCAACAACGGACAACAATGCAGCAAGTCCTATACCCAACATTGTTGCAATTGATATGTGCCACAACAACAACAACAGCAGCAGCAGCGATGACAACAACGCCAACAACAACAACAATGCGTCAACATCTTCCCTATTAAACGTGACAACCACCGGCACCATAAAGTAAATTAGCTATCAACTATTTTCATACGCAAATCACGCATAATTATTTTTATAGCAACATTCTAATTGGACTTGCATATGCGAACAGCGTCCTCCATTTGCCAAATATATAGAGTGAGAATGTGAGTGAGTGAGAGAGGCCACGCGCAAAGTAAACATTGTTGAAAGCTTTACAACAAATGAGACATTACAGAAATAAAAACTTTTTCTTCCTCTTTGTGATTTGGTAGAAAACCGGTTTGCCAAAATGCCGTTTAAAATTCCACTTGCAATAGCTTCAACTCCACGCGCTCTCTCTCTCTCTCTCTCTCTCTCTCTCTTTAGCTTATCTAACATTGACCCACAGCAAGCTTCAATTTAACACTATGCTACAAAATTGTGCAGAGATTTTTAAATGCAGAAATTTACATAGCTTTTTGTTTGTTTTATTTTGAATAAAAACATATATATTTACTTGTTAGTTGGATTTATGTATAAATATCAATGCCATACAAATTATGAACAACGCAATACAGAAGATATTTAAGTTTTGCCTTGAACTGTACTATGCAGTGCAGTCAATTTACATGTGTGCAAGCCATCAGCATGGTGGGTATGTAAAATGTTCGGTCTGCATATGAAGTTAGTAATAAAGGAAAGAAAGTTTCTCAGTTGACCCTCGTTGATGCATTTTAACAGCTGATTTTAGCTTCGACAGACGTTTTTTTCTTGTTTCCCTTAGTAATGAGTTGCAAAGGTTAAAGAATTTCAGTTTTTTTTCTAAGTGCGAACTCTAACACCTGTTAGTTAAGAAATATGCATATATCTCTATTTTTATAAATTTATCTATATACACATAGATTTCAATGCTCATTACGTTTTTGCCTTTGCAGACCCAGCATGTCGCGCACTGGTCTCGGCCAGGATCGCCATCAGGATCGCGACTTTCATATTGCCACAACGGAGGAGTTCGTTAAGCGTTTCGGTGGCAATCGCGTTATCAATCGAGTTCTGATTGCCAACAACGGCATTGCGGCTGTTAAGTGCATGCGCTCGATCCGTCGCTGGTCCTACGAGATGTTCAAGAACGAGCGAGCTGTGCGATTTGTGGTCATGGTCACGCCCGAGGATTTGAAGGCCAATGCCGAATACATCAAGATGGCCGATCATTATGTTCCGGTTCCCGGCGGATCCAACAACAATAACTATGCGAACGTCGAGCTAATTGTGGATATTGCACTTCGCACACAAGTTCAGGTAGGTTTTTCCTATTTAACTAACACTTACTATAGATCTCCTCTAAACTTTGTATCGTATGATTTCTATTTACTCGCATGGGCTATACTCAAAGCCAAGTGCTACGTTCGATTTCAATTTTACATGCATCTATATATATTTATGTGTGTGTCTAAATACTTGGGATAGTCGCTGTTTGTTTTTTACGAGCACCCACTTCATAGATTACACTGTGCTACATTGCAAGAGTTTCCAAATTAATTAAATTGCTAGAAGAGATTAGTTTTTATCAATACTTAGAGAGAAAACTGAGTTGTACAACCAGAAAAGTCTTGATTTTTAATCTCAATTATATAGTATTTCAAATTTATATTTACAAATATTTGTCTTTTTATTTTTGCAACAATGACAAGTGATAATAATATATGGGTTCATATAAAGTATCGTGATCTTATAAATCTCTCTTTTCCCTTTTTTTGTTATCTTTGTCAACAATATTATCTATTGTTATCATAAGAGGCAATTGAAGATATCTTTATCTAATACAACAACAAAATACATAGATTTACATATGCCTACAGACTAAATTAGCAATTCTAATTAACTTAAGTCTGCCCATTTCTCTGCTTTTACTAATCCAGTTTGTTTTTAAGTTATTTGTAATATAGAGAACTGAGGTTAAAAAGCTTAAACGAGAGAGAGAGACAGAGCGAAATATATAATATGGCTGTCATAGGTTAGAGAGGCCACTAAGAGCGAATGAGAGTTAAATTCAATTGCTCACAGATTGAAAGAGAGCAAACTCTATTCACGAATATATCAAAGAGCGCGCTTTTTGCGTGAAAGGGAGAGCGAGAGAGCGAAGAAGACACGAAAGAATGTTCAAACCAAATACCAGAGAGAGAGCGCAATTGATTGCATTGTAAGATTAAAATCAATATTTACTTCAAAGCAAGCGCCCTCCTCCTCGATTCTCATGATTTTAAGTGGGCTTGTCAGCTTTGCATGGGATTTTTGGTGCATTTGTGTGTGAGTGTGTGTGTGTGGTATATAAATGAAAAATCGAAGTATATTATATATAGGTATGAATATAGTTGGTGTGGCATATATATGTATGTATATATATATATATGTATGTATATATATATATATGTATGTATATATATATATATATATGTATGTATATATATATATGTATGTATATATATGTATGTATGTATATATATGTATGTATGTATGTATGTATGTATGTATGTATGTATGTATGTATATATATATATGTATGTATATATATATATATGTATGCATATATATAATGTATTATTCAATTAAATGTAAATATGAGTTTATTTATTGACTGTCAACTATTTTTATAACAATAAAGTCTGTAGAGAGATAATGATAGACTTAACTATATGTGTCGTTAAAACCACTGAAGGTCTTCTATACAATCTGTCTATGAGTAGTTCCCGCAAGCTACACTTGCTACAAATTGTGACGTCACAATTGATTTAATGGCCATCATAAGCCGGCGTTATCTACTACACTCGCACACTTAATACAATTAGTAATTTATTAGCATTTTACTAATAAAGAGAAACTATTTCTATTCATTTTTCCACAGGCCGTGTGGGCGGGCTGGGGTCATGCGTCAGAGAATCCCAAATTGCCGGAGCTGTTGCACAAGGAGGGCCTTGTCTTCCTGGGTCCGCCAGAGCGTGCGATGTGGGCTTTGGGCGATAAGGTGGCCTCATCGATTGTGGCCCAAACAGCGGAGATACCAACTTTGCCTTGGTCCGGCTCGGACCTGAAAGCTCAGTACAGTGGCAAAAAGATTAAAATTTCCAGTGAACTCTTTGCCCGTGGCTGTGTCACCAACGTGGAGCAGGGACTGGCTGCTGTGGCCAAGATTGGTAAGAGATTAACTTGAGAATTCATTTAAATTAACTTGATTAATATATTCCCTCCCTCATTAGGTTTTCCGGTTATGATCAAGGCCTCGGAGGGCGGCGGCGGCAAGGGCATTCGCCGTGTGGACACCGCTGAGGAGTTTCCTAGTCTGTTCCGTCAGGTGCAGGCCGAGGTGCCCGGCTCGCCCATCTTTGTCATGAAGCTAGCAAGTGGAGCTCGCCATTTGGAAGTTCAACTGTTGGCGGATCAGTATGGCAATGCCATCAGTTTATTCGGACGTGATTGCTCCATACAGCGCCGTCATCAAAAGATCATTGAGGAAGCACCCGCCATCGTGGCACAGCCAGAGGTCTTTGAGGACATGGAGAAGGCGGCAGTGCGTCTGGCCAAGATGGTTGGCTATGTGAGCGCCGGCACGGTTGAGTATCTGTACGATCCTGAGGGCAGATATTTCTTCCTCGAGCTCAATCCACGTCTGCAGGTGGAGCATCCGTGCACAGAGATGGTAGCCGATGTCAACTTGCCCGCCTGTCAGCTGCAGATTGGAATGGGCATTCCTCTCTATCGATTGAAGGATATACGTTTGCTCTACGGCGAGTCGCCTTGGGGCTCTTCCGTCATTGACTTTGAGAATCCACCGAATAAGCCACGTCCTTCGGGCCATGTCATTGCCGCCCGCATCACCTCTGAGAATCCCGATGAAGGCTTCAAGCCCAGTTCCGGCACCGTGCAGGAGCTCAACTTCCGTTCCAGCAAGAACGTCTGGGGCTACTTCAGCGTGGCTGCATCTGGTGGCCTGCACGAGTTTGCGGATTCGCAATTCGGACATTGCTTCTCCTGGGGCGAGAACCGTCAGCAGGCACGTGAGAATCTTGTGATTGCCCTCAAGGAGCTGTCCATTCGCGGTGATTTCCGCACAACAGTCGAATATCTGATTACGCTGCTCGAAACGAATCGTTTCCTTGACAATACCATAGACACCGCCTGGCTGGACGCGCTGATTGCGGAGCGTGTGCAATCCGAGAAGCCGGACATCATTCTGGGTGTCATGTGTGGCGCGTTGCACATCGCAGATCGTCAGATAACGCAGGCATTCTCCAGTTTCCAGACCTCATTGGAGAAGGGCCAAATCCAGGCAGCCAACACGCTGACCAACGTGGTGGACGTGGAGCTGATTAATGGCGGACTACGCTACAAAGTGCAAGCAGCCAAGAGTGGACACAATTCCTACTTCCTGCTCATGAACAACTCGTTCAAGGAGATCGAGGTGCACAGGCTGTCGGACAGTGGACTGCTCATCTCGCTGGAGGGCGCCTCGTATACCACTTACATGCGAGAGGAGGTGGATCGTTATCGCATTGTCATTGGCAATCAGACGTGCGTCTTTGAGAAGGAGAATGATCCGTCGCTGCTGCGCAGTCCCTCGGCTGGCAAGCTGATCAACATGATCGTCGAGGATGGCGCCCATGTGGGCAAGGGTCAGGCTTTCGCTGAGATCGAGGTCATGAAAATGGTCATGACCCTGACCTCCCAGGAGGCGGGCACTGTGTACTTTGTGCGTCGTCCGGGCGCTGTGCTCGATGCTGGCTCAGTGCTTGGCCACTTGGAGTTGGATGATCCCTCGCTGGTGACCAAGGCACAGCCCTGCAAGAGCCAATTCCCCCAGCCAGAGAATGCGCCAGTTCCTGAGAAATTGAACCGGGTGCACAACACCTACAAGAGCATCTTGGAGAACACGCTGGCGGGCTACTGTCTGCCGGAGCCCTACAATGCCCAGCGGCTGCGCGACATCATTGAGAAGTTCATGCAGAGTTTGCGTGATCCCTCGCTGCCGCTGCTCGAGCTGCAGGAGGTGATTGCCTCCATATCGGGACGCATACCCATTTCCGTGGAGAAGAAGATACGCAAGCTGATGACGCTCTACGAACGCAACATCACGAGTGTCTTGGCCCAATTCCCATCGCAGCAGATAGCGAGTGTGATCGATAGCCATGCGGCGACGCTGCAGAAGCGCGCAGATCGCGATGTATTCTTCCTGACCACCCAGAGCATTGTGCAGCTGGTGCAGCGCTACAGGAATGGCATCCGAGGACGCATGAAGGCCGCCGTCCACGAGCTGCTGCGTCAGTACTACGACGTGGAGTCACAGTTCCAGCATGGACACTACGACAAGTGCGTGGGCCTGGTGCGAGAGCACAACAAGGATGATATGTTGACCGTGGTCAATACGATATTCTCGCATTCGCAGGTGGCCAAGAAGAATCTGTTGGTCACGCTGCTCATCGATCACCTGTGGGCCAATGAGCCCGGCCTTACCGACGAGCTGGCCAATACGCTGAGTGAACTGACCTCCCTCAATCGGGCGGAACATTCACGTGTGGCCTTGCGCTCCCGCCAGGTGCTGATTGCTGCCCATCAGCCGGCGTATGAGCTGCGCCACAATCAAATGGAGTCCATTTTCCTGTCGGCGGTCGATATGTACGGTCATGACTTCCATCCGGAGAACTTGCAGCGTTTGATCCTGTCGGAGACCTCCATCTTCGACATACTCCACGACTTCTTCTATCACTCCAATCGCGCTGTCTGCAACGCCGCCCTCGAGGTCTACGTGAGACGTGCCTACACCTCCTATGAGCTGACCTGTCTGCAGCACTTGGAGCTCTCCGGCGGATTGCCACTGGTGCACTTCCAGTTCCTGTTGCCCACAGCGCATCCCAATCGTTTGTTCTCGCGCATGAGCTCCCCGGAGGGCCTGGATCAAGCGGCGGCCGAGACAATGGGCAGTTCCTTCGTGCGCACGGGCGCAATTGCCGCCTTCGATTCCTTCGAGCACTTCTCCATGTACTCGGACGAGATACTCGATCTGCTGGAGGATTTCGTGTCGCCAGCACTGGTCAGTGCTAAGGTCTTGGAGGCTGTCGAGGCTGTGGACTCTATTTCGGACAGCCGCCACAGTACCTCGATCAATGTCTCCCTCTCGGATCCCATCACCCGTGCGAATGCTGCCGAAGAGGCCAAGTCCACGGAGCCCATTCACATCATAAGTGTGGCAGTGAGGGAGACCGGGGAAATGGATGATGTGCAAATGTCGCAGATCTTTGGCAACTACTGCAAGGAGCACAACGATGAGCTGTACCAGCGACGCATACGTCGCATCACCTTTGCGGCGCTCAAGAAGCGTCAGTTCCCCAAGTTCTTTACGTATCGGGCCCGCGACAACTTCGAGGAGGATCGCATCTACAGGCACTTGGAGCCAGCATCTGCGTTCCACTTGGAGCTGAACCGCATGAAGACCTACGACCTGGAGGCACTGCCCACGGCTAACCAGAAAATGCATTTGTATTTGGGCAGGGCGAAGGTGTCGAAGGGCCAAGAGGTCACCGACTATCGCTTCTTCATACGTTCCATCATCCGTCACTCCGACTTGATAACCAAAGAGGCCTCGTTCGAGTATCTGCAAAACGAGGGCGAGCGTGTGCTGTTGGAGGCCATGGATGAGCTGGAGGTTGCCTTCTCGCATCCCCATGCCAAGCGCACCGATTGCAATCACATTTTCCTCAACTTTGTGCCCACTGTCATCATGGATCCGGCGAAAATCGAGGAGTCTGTCACAAAGATGATCATGCGCTATGGTCCACGTCTGTGGAAGCTGCGCGTGCTGCAAGCTGAGCTCAAGATGGTCATCCGGCAGTCACCGCAATCCCCCACCCAGGCCGTGCGCCTCTGCATTGCCAACGATTCGGGCTACTTTCTGGACATCTCCATGTATACAGAGCAAACGGAACCCGAAACGGGCATAGTAAGTCGATACAGCAATTCAGTGGATCATAAATAACCAACTCTCTCTCTCTCTCTGCACAGATCAAATTCCATGCCTATGGCGAGAAGCAGGGCTCTCTGCATGGCCATCCCATTTCCACGCCCTACATGACCAAGGACTTCTTGCAGCAGAAACGCTTCCAGGCGCAGTCCAATGGCACCACCTATGTCTACGACGTGCCCGACATGTTCCGCCAGATGACCGAGCGCCATTGGCGCGAGTTCTCCAAGGCACGACCCACTGTGGATATACGCACACCCGATAAGATATTGCTGGAGTGCAAAGAGCTGGTTCTGGAGAACGATACGCTAGTTGAGCTACAGCGTCTGCCAGGCGAAAATAATGTAAGGCAACTATAAGGAAATTATATATATATGTAATTAACTAATCTCCATCCATAGTGTGGCATGGTTGCTTGGCGCATTGTGCTGGCCACGCCCGAGTATCCAGCAGGTCGCGAGATTATAGTGATTGCCAATGATTTGACCTATCTGATTGGCTCCTTCGGCATCAAGGAGGATGTGCTCTTTGCCAAGGCATCGCAACTGGCGCGCCAGCTCAAAGTGCCTCGAGTAAGTAGCCTCATTTGGGTCACAATTAAATATTTCCTAACAATAATGTCTCGTTCCTGCAGATCTATATTTCTGTGAACAGTGGCGCACGTATTGGGCTAGCCGAGGAGGTCAAAGCCATGTTTAAGATAGCATGGGAGGACCCAGAGGAACCGGATAAGGGCTTCAAGTATCTATACCTGACCACGGAGGATTATGCGCAGGTGGCGAATCTTAACTCTGTGCGTGCGATACTCATCGAGGATGAGGGCGAACAGCGCTACAAGATTACGGACATCATTGGCAAGGATGATGGTCTGGGCGTTGAGAATTTGCGCTATGCTGGCTTGATTGCGGGCGAAACGTCCCAGGCGTATGAGGAAATTGTCACCATTGCCATGGTCACCTGCCGCACCATTGGCATTGGCTCCTATGTCGTGCGTCTTGGCCAGCGCGTCATTCAAATTGACAACTCGCATATTATACTCACGGGTTATGCTGCTTTGAACAAGGTAAGCTCTCGAGATATATATTTTATCTGAAAGTTGATATTCATATTCCCTTTTACTCCCCATCTGTAGCTCCTTGGTCGCAAGGTCTATGCCTCCAATAACCAGCTTGGTGGCGTCCAGATCATGTTCAACAACGGCGTCACCCACAAAACGGAGGCCATCGACTTGGATGGCGTTTACACAATACTCGACTGGCTCTCTTACATTCCCGCTTATATTGGCTGCGATCTGCCCATTATTTTGCCCAGTGATCGCATTGATCGCCCTGTCGATTTCATGCCCACCAAGTCGCCTTATGATCCACGCTGGATGCTCGCTGGTCGTGTGAATCCCGCCAATGCCAACGAATGGGAGAATGGGTTCTTTGACCGCGATTCATGGAGTGAGATTATGGCGCCCTGGGCCAAGACCGTGGTCACAGGTCGTGCCCGTTTGGGTGGTGTGCCCGTTGGCGTTATAGCCGTGGAGACGCGCACGGTGGAAGTGGAAATGCCCGCGGATCCCGCAAATTTGGACTCGGAAGCCAAGACACTGCAGCAGGCTGGCCAGGTCTGGTATCCCGACTCATCATATAAGACAGCGCAAGCGATCAAAGATTTCGGACGCGAAGAGCTGCCGTTGATTGTGTTTGCCAATTGGCGTGGTTTCTCCGGCGGCATGAAGGACATGTATGAGCAAATTGTGAAATTTGGTGCCTACATTGTCGACGGACTGCGGGAGTACAAAAAGCCGGTGCTCATCTATTTGCCACCCAATGCTGAGCTGCGTGGAGGTGCCTGGGCTGTGCTGGATTCTCTAATCAATCCGCGTTACATGGAAACCTACGCCGATCCAGAGGCACGCGGCGGTGTGCTCGAACCGGAGGGTATTGTCGAGATCAAGTACAAAGAGAAGGATCTGGTCAAGACAATACATCGTCTAGATGGGACCACCATTGGGGTAAGGCAAACCTAATATATTTCTATATAGTTAACTAATTCTATCTTTGATCTTTGCAGCTGAAACGTGAGCACGACGAGGCCGTCGCCGCTGGCGATAAGGTGAAAGCCGCACAGCTGGACGAGAAGATTAAGGCACGCATTGCAGTGCTCATGCACGTGTACCACACAGTCGCCGTGCACTTTGCGGATCTGCACGATACGCCCGAGCGCATGCTGGAAAAGGAGTGCATAAGCGAAATCGTGCCTTGGCGTGAGTCGCGTCGCTGGCTCTACTGGCGTCTGCGTCGACTGCTGCTCGAGGATGCGTACATCAAGAAGATCTTACGCGCACAAGACAACCTCTCGGTGGGCCAGGCCAAGCAGATGCTGCGTCGCTGGCTAGTCGAGGAGAAGGGCGCCACTGAGGTAGAGCAACAAAGCTAGCTTCTACTACGTGTATAGCTATTAATATGTCTCTTTTGCAGGCCTACTTGTGGGACAAGAATGAGGAAATGGTTGGCTGGTATCAGGAACAAACAAACAGCGAATCGATAGTGTCCAAGAATGTTAACTCTGTGAGGAGGGATGCCATTATCTCTACAATATCGAAAATGCTAGAGGTTGCCTATATAGATTTTAATCTCAATTGTTTATATATTAATGTATGTTTTTTCGCTTGTCTCAGGACTGTCCGGATGTGGCCTTGGACGCTGTCGTTGGCCTCTGCCAAGGACTGACGCCCGTGAATCGTGGCGTTGTTGTACGCACACTAGCGCAAATGCAGTTGAATGAAGAGTCCTCGGCGAATACCCAAGGATGACTTTACTTTCACTTTTAAGTTAAGGCGAGCATCGAGAGTCTCCATTTTAAAGTTTTGGTGTACGGATGTTTTTTAATGCACAATATCGGCGGAGTGTTTCGTTTATTCTTTTATAGGATTTGCTTTCTGGCAAATTGATTTGCATTTTGTTTAGTTAAATTTTTGCTGTACATTTAATTAGTCTATTATGTTAGTTACTGCTAAATTTAGTTAACTTCAAATGTTCATTTTTGGATTGTAGGCCGTGGGTAGTACAAGTTACGAATGGGACCCTCAACGTTTAAATTTTCTAGTTATTCTTATATCAAATATATTCGTATATATATAAAAGTCTATATATATATATATATATATATATATATATATATATAGATTAACTGCTCTATATATACAATTGTTTTTGTATTTGTATTGTATACAAAGGCAAAACTTTCCGCTAGTTGTCTAAGAGTTAAAATTGTACCATATATATATACATATTTATATATGTATGTGCATGCAGAAATATTTTGTGAATTATACGAATAGAAAAATACCACTGTGAATATATGTATGTACATGTTTCATATATAAATTGAATTTATATTTTTACGATTTTTATTTCACTGTTTTGCTCTTTTGGGTGCATCGATTCATGGGATCGTGCGCCATTTATTTCTTAAATTCAAAATGAAATTTTACATGCGAAACTTCAGAAGCATATGTAAATAAAGTAATTAAAGGAAAAACTGTCAGATGAGGATGAAAGCCCAGTAGATTTTACAACAAATGCTGCTAATCCCCGGTTGGTTTCAGTTCTGCTTGTCGAGCCACTCGGGCTCAGCAACGCCTATTTTCTCAATTATGGAGTTAACTTGATAACATAGCGATTGGATTTGACGATCCCATTGGGGCAACAACTCACGGTTCTCAAAATGCACGATTCCTGAAATTTGATCAATGTGCCCATTCATGCGTCCCTCCGTGATCATCTGCGAAGCAATTTTCTCTGCCTTGGCAGCTGGTATATCCAACAGAGCACCCAACTCCTCGAATGTTATGTTGTTATACAACTTGCTGGCGGACAGCAAATTGTGCTCGAAGACAGCACGATCCAATATGGACGAACCATCCGGGGTAGCAGCCTTCTGATGATCCTGCAACAAAGCCTCAAATTCCTGCAACTCTGAGCGCCTTATGATGCGCTCCAAATACATCTTCTCCAGTATGCCGTAGGCTGGCAAATGCTGGCAGCGCTCGTCCTTGAAGAGTGTAGCCAGCATCCTGGAACGCTGCTGTCCAGCTGAGGCCAATACCGTACAGATTAGAGCCTTCTTCAAGGCAGTCATGCGCTCGCTCTGCTCCACAATTTTGCGATAGGAGAGCTCGTTGTAGCGCTGAGCGGCTTCAATGAATTTACGACGGTAATCAAGAACACGTGCATAGCAGACTTTGTAAAGCACCTGAGGTAGACAGAAAAATGTTGTACTATATTCGGAATAGATGCTGATAAAAATGCAAATTTCACCTGCAACTCTTCGGAGTTTGTTTCGGCTTGCAGCAGCGAGGCGCGATTGATGAAAAGCTCGGCCTGCACCGAATCGTTGTCCTCCAGATAGAGGCGTGCAATCTTCAAATAGGTGCCCAATTTGCACTCAACAGAATATTGTTTCTGGCCAGTCTCCAAAGGAATGCCGACCAAAACAGTTGCGGCATCGCGCCATTGCTGATTGCGCTCGTAAATATTGGCAAGATGGAAGCGTATGCCGGCCACTTGTTCTTCGAATGAGATGACACGTGGATGCACCTTCTCGAGTGTGAAGTGAGAGAGCTGCTTGGACATGTCATCCGGCAGTTTGCTTAGCTCGACACCGACATCGTTGAGAATCTGGCGCGCAATTACAAGGCTAACATGCTCATTGACAATGGCCTCAACAAAGAGTTTCAGCGTATCGATCAATTCGGGGCCGGTGTTTAAGAGTACGCTTTTTAGCAGCTGGCGGTACTTGTCTGCCTGGTCTTTGTGTGTGCCAATAAAGTTGGTCAACCCCATTAGTTGGGTTCGCAGCACAGCCGTAGGAATACCCATTTTCCCCAATAAACTCAACTTTACTCTTCTACTCAACAGCACCAACAAAGAACAAAAACTTAGAGAATTATCGATAAGACTGTAACAGTGATGAACAACGTTCAAACTGAAAATGTACTAAAAACTGGTATTTATTAATTTCAAAATGACGCACCTTGACTTATCTAAAATATGGATATCTCAACTAATTTATATCTTATCTTTTTCGTTTTTAAATAATATTAAATGCATTTGTTATTTAAAGACTTAATTAACTTAATATTAAACAACACTTTAAAATTGTAACAAGTGACAGTTCTCGAAACTGCAGTCGATAACAGCTAACAGAGTTATCGATTGTTGTAGTATATAAACAAAGCGGCTCTAAAATTTGTCCCCTGAAAATTTGGGCATGGATTTGCCTGTTGAACATGGCAGATGATGACTACAGAATAGCCAATAGTCCAACAGAATTCACTAGCAATAGTTCTATGCTCAAACATAGAAGAAACCCCCACAATTACAACGCAACGGCCCAGCTGTCGACGGGATCACGAGGATCATGTGGAAACTCAGGGCAACAATCACAAGTGGTAGATTGGGAATTACGTGAGCAACGGCTTTATGAAGCCGATCGCTTGGACTGCCTGCGCGCACAGCAAGAACCAGCGCGAGTGCATCTCATACCAGCATCACAAAATTTTACCACGTTGCAGTTCTTGTTAGAGCAACATGTTGTGGAGGACAAAGAGCAAGTCGATCAAGAGGAAGATGCAACAGGGACAGCGAACATTGTGCAGCTGATACTGAGGGACTTCTGTGGATCGCCCACATATGTGGAGGATGAGGACGAGCTGCTACTAGAGGATTACTCGCCCTGGTTTCGCTTTCGAGGCAAGAAAATCAAAACCTTTGGTAAGAAACGACTAGAAACTAGTGCACCAGCAGCCAGAACTGATGACGAAGACTGCTTGAGCTGCTCTTCCTCAGAGCTGTCTGTGCAAGAGGATTACAACACCCAAGTGCCCACAAGGACAAACTGCGTCTTCGATGCGAACAGCTCGCAGAAGATCTGTGAGAATTTGCTAAATCTGAGCGCATTTTTCAACACCCAAAGCAATGCAAATAAATCGATTAATTTGCCCGAAGTGCAAATGGAGCTGATGAATTCTACTGTGCTGGCGGCAAATGACTATGAAGACGAGGATGCAACTGGTATGCTAGAAGACATGGGATACTTAATTGGCGACACAGAGCAATGTGAATATCTTGATAACTGTGATAGTAAAATAATAGGTAAGTCGTACTAATCTACTTTTTAATGGGTGAGACGACTTTTAAATTTCCCGGGCAACGTTTTATCTATTTTCGATTGTTTTTTCATATCGAATGTACTTTGGCCGCAATATTTAATGATCTTGCTAATGGAACATGCCTTGTATATAATAAAATATACTAAAGATATTTCTTTTTACAGATAATGCTGAGTTTTCACTATTTAGAAATGAAACTGCAGGAAAAGTTGAGAAATTGCAAGGTAAATTTCAAATTATTCATATTTTCATTAAATATTAATTGCATCTTTCTATTAGACACCAGCTTATGTGAAGATAAGCCAATAAACTTCATGAAGACTCAGCGGGAAGCAGCTAAAGAAACTTCTGAGATTGAGTTGCTTGAGGGAATAGCGTTAAGTGAATGGCAGCCCATGGAAATTGAGGATTCAAATAGGGAAAGTCAGCAAGACGAAATGAAGATGGAAATGATTGCATTCAGTGAATGGCAACCTGTGCAGCTAGGAGACAAATCAGCAGATATTCAGGACGCACGACTTAAGGAAGAAATCAGATGTCCTGATAATTCAACAAACGTTAATTTTCGCACTGCATCGAATAAGGCAATGAAACTAACAGAGGAAATGAAAAGGAAAGCAGCTATGCTGATGGCTGATTTGGAAACAGTTGCCGAGGATCAAGCAGATAGTGAGAAGAAGCAGATTACAGCCTCAAAGAGGGATGACGATGCTGCAGACTGTGAATTGCTCGCGGGGATTCCATTAAGTGAATGGCAGCCAATGGATATACCAGACAGCAAATCAATGAAAGATCAGCTTGACGCTAGTAATCAATTGGATCTGATACCGTTTAGCGAATGGCAGCCCATAGATATACCAGATCAGCAACAAAAAGAAGTGACTGGCTTGGAGGCTAGATATGCTGAGCAAAAGCAAAGTCATAAACCGAATGAAATGTCAGAAAATATTGAATTTCGTACTGCTTCGAATAGAGTTCTCACACTAACCAAGGAGATGAAACAGAAGGCAGCAATGCTGATGGCTGATTTAGAGGCTGTGAATGTGAGTCCACATGAGGCAAGAGAGGATGCCTTGCAGGAGATCCACCAAAAGGCTGGCAGCTCCCAAACAATTAGAGAAATTGCTAATGATAATTTGCATGCTAATATTTCAAATACAGTCGAATTTCATACTGCTTCGAATAAGCAGCTGAAATTAACGAACGAGATGAGGCAGAAGGCAGCGATGCTGATGGCTGACTTGGAAGCTGTGAATGTCAATCCTGCAGTAGTAACAGAACTGAGGAATAGCACGATTACAGCTGAAGCTGCCTCTGCGCAGTTACGAAGAAAAGTAACTGATGAAAATGCGCCGCCTAATATTTCTGAATGTATTCAATTTCATACTGCTTCGAACAAGGTGCTGAAATTAACGAACGAGATGAGGCTGAAGGCAGCGATGCTAATGGCAGATTTGGAAGCCAATCAGCCAGAGCAAGCAAAGGAAGTGCCAATAGTAGCTAGCCAAGACATGCCTAAGGCAACAGCAGTGCCTAACCATGGAATTGAAGTCATCGAGGGCATCTGTCCGTTTGACTTGGAAACCATTCAAGATACAGATTTCCCTCTAGAGCATAAACCACATACAGCTGATCTCATATTCGAGACGCCCAAGTGCACAACAGAGGTGCAATCTTCTTTAACGCAGCTCTCGGAACGTTCGCCTCTGGACAGAGAAACAAAGAGTTCGATTATAACGCGGCGCAATCTCTTGTCCCTCAATAAGAGACGCAAACAAAAGCAGAATTCTGACAGCTGCACTGCGGATGCAGGACATACGCCCATTCGAAAGTTTGCCTCAATGGCAGCAGCGACAAGCACGCCAATGCCAAGTCACAAGGAAAACAAACTAAATGAGAACGAAGCAAAGCCTCAACCCTCTGCGAGGGAGCGCAGCTGCTCGCAGGATTCGCCACGTGTCGAACGGAAGCGTATATGCAAGCGTAAAAGTGAGGATGCGCTCTCGCCCATCTATGCGCCCACGCACAAGACCCGGCGTCTCGGCTTGAGTCGCATTCGCAACAAATCAACACAAGAAATTTGAATTGCAGATGCGCGCCACGAAAAGTAGTAAAAGTAGTTATACACAAATTTTGCAGCGCTGGCAGTGGGATTTTTATGTACATTGCCGCGGAGCACGTTTACCAACACTACCATATGTGAGTTCCAGTCGCTCATTCCAATTCCAATTGGTAAGAAAATAAATAGTGTAATCTGTTACAATAAACACAGCTTTCAAACTGAGATAAAATCAAAATCAAATGTAAATGGCCAATAAACGCTGAAGTGTGAATAATAATTATACAATTAAGCAAAATACATTTAGTTATAGTTTTTTTCTGGCCAGCAGAAAACATAGCCAATGCACTTTGTTTACGTCCCCGCTGTATAATTCCAGTTGGAAGGGACCCAAATACAACAAGCAAAACAATCAAATATGCAAGTGACTTCATAATTTCATCTTGCAAAATGTCAGAATGTTAATTGACCTGAAATTTCTAATTTCGCATGCATTTCTGTTTTAACAGACATTTAATTCATTTAGCTGCGCTAATTAAGCAGATGCCCGCAGCAAAGTGTTTGCGTGAAAGTCCAGTCACCTACACTTGTTACACAAACAAACAAACATATGTGTGTCAGTGTGTGTGTGTAATCAAATTTGTTTTCCTTACTTACTCTACTAATTGCGTTTGTAGCTGTGTAATCTTTAATTCTTAGGCGTTTCTGCCCAAGGTCGATTGTGTGTATTGGAAGCAAAGCTTCGATGAGAACAGTTCTGTTTCTATTGCTGCGGCATACTAACACATCCGTGCAGTACATAACAGTACATGTGTGTGTGTGTGTGTGCGTTTGTGTGTCACACATACAGACACAGGCTTAACATTTGTGTTTTTTTAGGCTATTTAAAATGATGGCGTATTAGCTGCGGCTATCTCGCTCAAAATTAAACCACCGACTTTATCAGAAATAACGGCACATACAGTGAGCGCATGCTATAGTAAATCATATGTATTAGATAGCAAAATGACAGTTTTTATGGCTTTCGAAAAAGAGAAATTCGCAAATTCTGCCTTTCTTTTTATATAGAAAAAAATATATATTTAAATTATAACAATATATTAATTTATTTGAAATACATATTTTCAATCATTTTTAATTTGTTTTAATTAAAAAATTAAAAGTTTTTAATTTGTTTTAAATATATTTATTTAAACTAAATAATAAAAAATTTATTATATGTTTTTTTTTTATATATATACATATATTTATATAAATCTAGAAATTAATTTTTTTTTTAAATTCTAAAATTATATCTTAAAATAATATATTAATATTGCTTTTCCCTTCAAAATATTCGAAAAATGTACAGTTTGAAATCAGATTTACTACAAAAATTTTTTTACCGATTCATACAAACGTAAATTTGAAATTTTTGCATAAAATTTGGATAACTTTTAGAAACTCCAGCAACCGATCAGATCGTTAACGGACTTTTTACCGTATTTACCTCAGGCTATAGCGTATATAGCTGATATATGTGCTGTGTACACCATTATAGTTAGGGCCCCGCTACTATCTGAGAGTTACGCTCAAATTCTAATCATTCATTCGCAGCGTTTTGTCTCGCTTGCAAAACAACAAACTGAAGAGAAGGAGAGAAAACACAGAAAACGGAAAATAAAATTCGTTTCAGTTGAGCACATTTTCAAATACGGCTTTTCGTTTGATATTATTGCCAGTTGTGTTTTGTACGCTTTGTCATTCCTACAACTTAGCCACGTCAGTTTCAAATTGTTAATAATAGTGCAGAATCCAAGTTGAACTCAAGTGACTGTGTTGAATGAGCTAATTAATAAACAAAACAATCCCTTTCCGTTGCAGCAGCACCGCCAGGCACCGAAAACCAAAACAAACGAGAAAAAAAGGGGAATCTGTAAGTCTGTAATTATGGCTGACGAACTGAACGGCTGCGAGTGCATTTGGTCGCACGAACTGGCGATGCAGAGGCTTATCAATTTTGTAAGTATATAAACTATATACTCTCTATATATACTAAATATATATGTTTATTATCAACAGATACGTCAGAACCAGAACGCCTGCACAGATACCGAGTGCATAGATGGTAAAAGAGTATTCAGTTTGAACTATATATATATTGCCATGAATCTTTTCTCTCATCTACTTCCGCAGTTAGTGGACGCATTTCGCAGCCGGGTCAGGCACTGCCTGGCCGCGAATCTGGAAGCAGCTTCACCATAGCCATGGTGTTCATGCTCTTGGCCATGTTCATGTACATCATGAACCCAAGCACTTGGCGGCAGTTGACCAATAACAAGCCAAGTCGCCGGGACAACAATCCCGATGGAGCGCCGCCGCCACAGCCACCGGCCATCAACTAGGCATGAAAAGCTGCATCAACGATAAAGAGAGCTTGCATTTTCATTTTCTTTTTGTTTAACCAAACCTACACACACACACACACAATTACACACATATATATGTATACACATATATACACAGTGGCCAACTCAGCCAGCATATGTATATGTATCTATAGTGGAAGACAACAAAAAAATGTAATAAAAAAATGCAATGAAATCAAAATGTGAATATGAATATGAGTTATATATATATATATATGCTATATTTTGTATATGTCATGTGTATGTATGCTACATGTTATATGTATGTCTCTCTGTTTTTGTGTGTGTCATTTAACTAGTTTAATCTCGCCTCGTGCTACATCCGTCTATTGCGTTTAATCAATATCAAATTTTTGTACAAAAAACTTACTATGTGCGGCATAATACATATATATATATATGATGACATCGCTATATATATATATATGTTATCATGATTTCTCTATGTGCAATTTATAATTGGTAAATAAACTTTGTCTGCACTTAAAAAACATAAAATTGAAGTAGTTAAAATGATTTACATATTTTCGCTTAACATATTTAAAATGCTTGATTATTGCTTAGTTCTCTTCGTTTTGCAGCTCCTCCATCTTGCGGCGCACATTCTTGAGCAGACCCTTCATCTGCTCGTATTTGCCCGTCGAGTCGGGCAGATTCTCAAAGTTAATGACATCGCTGACGCCCACCTTGAAGTTGTCGCCCACGGGCAGCTTGTCGTACACGGAGAACTTCAATATGGGCGTGCCAGCTATGGAGGGGGCTTTGAAGATCTGAGCTTGACTAGGAGCGGGGGTTGGGGGCTTTTCAGGTGTCTCTGGGGCGTCTTTTACTGCTGTTGCTGGAGACACTTTTGTCTCCGATTCACTTGTGTTCAGCGAGGTATTCGTTTCCAGCTGCTGCAGCAGCACTGCCTGCTGCGCTTGCAGATCGTCCAGAGAGGGCGATGCACTGCGTTTGCTTGGCTCTGCCTTGGCCGGCGACTCAATTTGGCTAGCGTCTGCAAAGGGCAAAGCTGGCTCCTCTGGCGACTGTTGCACCGGCTGCTCTGTCTCATCATCATCATCCAGATCCATATCGTGCTCTACGAGATTTGTACCATTGTCCTGTTCCACGAGACTAGCATCATGGGGCGTAGGCAAGTCTATCAACTTCTTGCGCTTATAGGCTTTGGTCACATTCTCGCCCAGCGATTTGATGAAGTTTGCCTTCATCTGATGCTGCTGCATGCGTGGCACATTGTGATGCTGGAAATCCTGTAGAGCGAGAATATATGTTTAAAGATGTGGCTTATATATATAAATATGTGTCCATATTTACATCATAGAACTTGGGGCCTGGCTCCGCATTGAAGCCAGGAAATTCAATTATTTTATTCACATCGTATTTAAAGCTTTCCGATTCGCCCTCCTCCTGCTCCGGCGCCTGCACTTCACTGCCCTGCAAAGATAGTTAATGGTATTTAGTTTTATATATATCTAGTCACATATCAACACCGACTCACATCCGCATTGAAGAGCGCTATGCCAGAGCTTTGCACCTTGGCCTCCTCCAACCAGGCGGGCGGGTAGCCCAGCACCCGCATGCGATAGAACATGAACGGCAACTCGCCTCGGCTAAAGCCCATGGCATGGCGCGTCTTGCTGCTAATCTTGCCAGGTCGAATGTGCGCGAATCGCTGCTCCGTGTCCACGTGATACCGCTCCACCTTCTTCTTGCGCGCCCGCTGTATACGTGCCTGGTTGCGCGGCCTGGTGCACTCACGCAGCGAGTGATCTGTGCCGCCGCAATTGAAGCAGGCGGATTGTGACTTGGGCCGGAAGCACTTGTTGACTGCATCCAGTTTTAGTTTCTTACGTGCCGATGTCTCCTCGTCGAGCACCTCCACACTGCAACGCTTGTAGGAAGGCACTTGGGCAGCATTCAGCTTGCCCGCTGGCGACGTATCTATCATAAACAGATCCAACGGAGATTTCGATCGGGCATGGACACTAATCCTCTGCTCCGTTGTTTTGTACACAAACTTCTCATCGGCGAACGTCGACTGCAGCGCGTGGAGCAGTCGCTGTTGCAGCCTGTCATAATCCTCCACATTTTGAAATCTTACCTCGCAGACTAGATCATCCTCAGTTGCGTTTGTCTGCTGCTGGAATACATTGAAATTGGCATTATTATTTATAACTATTTAACAATTTGTTTTGTTTCTCTTCTTCGTTTTGCTGTACCTGCTGATTCGCCGATTCGCTTGGCTCTTCGATTGGGGGTTGCTGCAAATTGGCGGCATTGTTTGTCTCCTCTGCTGAGATTTCCTTTACTTCGCCATCTTCCACATCGGCTTCGCTATCAATAGTTATGATGGAATCGTTGATTTCTATCACGCTTTCGTCCATTTCTAGTTTAAATAAATAAATAGCGGATTACTAATATTTTTCCCGTTCATGAATACTAGTTCCCGGTTCCAGGGACTGATACTCACATGCTCGTTACTCTATACAAGTATTTTTAAAGTAACTAGTCACGAGATATAACGCCGATTTAAAAGTATCTAGTTACAAATTTAAAAGTCTCAAAAGAGAATTGTGTGCCCAGAAAATATTTTAATTTTAGTATGTACATATATTCATGCAGCTAAAAAGTTCATGCAGAATATAAAAAGTTGTGGCTGTCACTTGAAAACACTCTTTGAAGCTTCATATGAAAAGTAGAAAACGTATACATAAATGTCAAAGCAGATGTTCGAGATAACTCCACGAATACTTGAATTTATGTTAAATTAACAGATAACGGCACTTTTGCTACAGAACCTATTGAGTAACTGTTATAAGCATTTTGCGGCTTTTTTACATTCGAAGAGCGCAAAGCGACACGAGAAAACTTCAATTGTCAAATTCCAAGCATACCATAAATGTATAGAAATATTTGTGTTTATTATTGAGTTAGTAATTAACGCAGGCAAGTGAAAAATAGATTTTTAACCTATTTTATTTTTAGATTTAACAGCTGAAGCGAATTGGTAAAAATGGCATCGTCAAAGAATGTTTCTCAAGCTTTTTCCGAATTGACACTTGAACTGAAACCAGATTTGAATAACCTAGTACAGTGTCCCTTTGAAAAGAGCCATCGTCTGCTGCCTAATCGGCTCGCATGGCACTTGACACGCTGTGCACGCAACCACGGCAACAGCGGCATGATCCGCTGTCCCTTCAACAGCACTCATTTACTGAAAGAGCGCGAAATGAACGTAAGTAAATGTGCCTTATAAATGAATAATCTAATGAACTTTCAATATATTTTGGCAGGAACACTTGAAGAACTGCATCAGCCGGAGTCATTTTGTCCGGTTCCAGCATCCCGATGCATTGCCGCCCCAAGAGCCGGGACCGTCCCCAGTCGACTTGGTGGAGTCCTCAGAGAACTGGGATGATGAACCACCTGTCCCCACATACGATCCCAATGCGTATTGTGAGAACAATCCAGTTATTCGCACATTAGTTGGCGCCCGTCCTTCCGAGCGCCGCAACTTTCGCGAGCTAGAGCGCAAACGTTTTGCGGAATTGAATTGAAGTCGAGAAGTAAACAAATACCAAACACATACACATGCACAGACACACACACATACACACATACATATACACATATACATACACTTGCATATGTACATTCCATAGACATATTTTCATTGAAGCCGAATATTCGGCGTAAATGCTCAATTGAGCAGACATTTAAATCTCAGAACGACTATGTGAGTAGTGTTGTAAAGCGTCTACACATGTTCAGTAATGAAAATGGTCAGAAGTTGCATTTACGTTAAGAATTTGAATTTAAATTTAAATTTTAAGAATTTGAATTTAAATTTAAATTTGTTCTATTGAAATTAGAACATTAACTTTAATTTTGAAATATAATGTGTTGATTTCTTTCATAAACATTTAATAAGTAATAAAATATATTATATAATGAGTTTCCATAACTATGCGATTGCTCACCCGGCGACATGAAAGTATGTAAGACGTATTTGACTTCCGCAATTGAGAGCGAGCCATGTTTAAGTGAAACAAACAGAAATTTATTCAAATCATGCGAAATGCAAAGCGAGTGGTGCTCTTTTGGACTGTATAAACCTTATAAATATATACATATGTATTATAAGAGCTGAGGACGTCATTTCTCTGATTGAGAATCTAGAGAAGCGTCCGACCGAATGCCAGCGGAATAATCATTATTAATTCAACTTACAACTGGGGGAATTCTGGGCAGCAACAACAAGTACATATAGGAGTTTCGAGCGATAAACGAGTGAAGAGCGCCGAGCGAAAAAGAGGCGACAATGCGTGAATGCCAATTAAGCCTCTCATGCTGACTATAGCTCAACCATAAATAGTCCAGTGTCGGGTTAGACGACTTCATACATAGTCAACTATGCAACTGCTCAGGTGTCAACTGCTGCTGCTGCTGGCCATTGCAGCCTCTGTGCTCGCCACGCCCACCCACGACAAGCTCCAAGGAAAGGCGACGCTGCTGCAGATGAAGCCGCTCAGCCTGCCTGATCCCGCGCAGCTTCTAAGCCAACTGCCCGCCAAGTTACAGTCCAAGGCCACGCCCTTGGTTGAGAAATTCCAAGAAAAGGCGTCGCAATTGCAGAAGAAGGTGAGCAATCTGCCTGATCCCGTGCAGCTTCTGAGCCAACTGCCCGCGAAATTCAAGTCGAAGCCGGTGTTTGTGAAGCCCGTCGTCGTGAAGCCCATTGTCGTGGTCAAGCCGGTAATTGTCGGAGGCGGAGGTGGGCATGGTCATGGACACGGGCATGGGCATCATGGCAAATTTAAGTAGATGTTGAGAGCTCGAAAAAGAACGAAACGATATTTTAGGAATGTGTAAAAGCTTTATAAAAACTTAAAATTAAATAAATAATATGAATTTATTATAATTAAATGTATAAGCATAAAAACATTCGAGCTAGTTTGGACCTGCATCATTCTTGTAACAGAGTTCTTTTAGCTTCTTTCCCGCTAAGCAGCGCAGCTCTGCCTCTGCCTGTGATAACCCGCTGTTTGGGAAAGTGAAAGGCTTTCGCCTTGCGCGATGGGCAAGCTCAATAAGCGCATATCGATGTGCATAATGAATCGTCCTTGCTGGTTAGACATTTGGCTAATGACAGCCTTTGTGGACTAAGCAAATTGCACTTCAGATGACAGCAGAAGATGAATGAAGATGAATTCAATGGATTGGACATGCACATTAAAACACAGCAGCAACAAGTGATAAGAGAGAGAGGGCGAATGCATTCTAATCAACGTAACACATAATCATAATCATAATCATAAACCCACTCGAATGCGCACATATATCCGCTCTATCTAATTTATACAGTTGTCTTCAGGGGCGCCTTTGTAATCAGCAGCAGCAGCCGCAGCAGCTGCTGGCGTCGCGTATTATGCAAAGAGGAGACCGCAGCAAGCGCCCAGAGTGGAAGGCAGCAACCCCCCTCGAGTGGGCTAGCATATATAAGCCGCTTGGCCAGAAGTTTCGCAAACATTTTGGCACAGTTTGCAGAGCCCAGCGCAGTTTTCAGCCACAGTCAACAGTTACGGACAGCCACTAAAAAAAGTCACACAAAATGGTAAGTACGTTTTGAGATCTGTGTAAACCACATTGAAATCAAATCAAATAAAACTTGGCGGGGCACAGAGTTATTT
Source organism: Drosophila peninsularis (assembly GCA_035047485.1). Taxonomy (NCBI): domain Eukaryota; kingdom Metazoa; phylum Arthropoda; class Insecta; order Diptera; family Drosophilidae; genus Drosophila; species Drosophila peninsularis. The sequence continues at coordinate 5,390,684 of JAWNPN010000035.1, forward strand.
TTAGACAAACGGCTAGAGAAACGGGTTTGAAAGCTGATCTATAATTGCAATCAAAGTGGAAATAGAAAATGTAAAAAAAAAAATAGTTAAATTGGCTAAGATACATATCTTAGCCATAAAGTGCAGTAGGCCAATAAGTGTTGCCAATTTAGCTATTTGTAGCTATTTTGATGGTGATCGATAATTAATGATGGTAACATCAGCAGTGAATGATAGTACAATCGATAGAGTGAACAGGAATCTGTCTAATTCACTTGAGAAACTTGTTTTAAAATCACCTACTATATATTCATATAGCTATATACCAGTATATACCATCACATATAGCTATATCTCTATATATAACAACAGCGAGTTTCATGATTATTAATGGCCAGTTCCCATGTATATGCTATTTGTTGAATGCATATTTGCTTTGAGCTCCGCTATATTTATGCAATGGCCGATTGGCTGGGCTGCCCACTAGCTAAGTAACTAACTAAAAATGTGGCTTTTTCTTAAATGGCAGCAGTTTGATCTGGTTCCAAGTGTGCCTTAAGTGCCCAAGCGCGATGCAGAGAGCAGAGATACAGCTACAGAAATGTAGAGCTGCTCTCTGTGCCGGGTGACCTTTGCTGAGGTCTCTCCACCTCCCACTCCCTCCCTCTACTCTCTCCTTCTTTCTCTCGCTCGTGACTGGTGCCTGACATTCCCAACTAACTATTTTTTATAATTTGCGTGTGCGACGCTCATTTAGCTTAGCTTAACTGTATATTTGTCTATCTGTCTGCCAGTCCGTCCATATCTTTAGGAAAATATGACCACACGGCAATTAGCTGTCAGCGAAACCCAACCAACACCCCCAAGACTAAGGCCGTAGCTAATCAATTGAAATGCCGTTAGATTCTGTAAGACGCAAATGTCGTGATATATATTTATTGCCACATTTGACGATCAGACAACGCGTCTGCCAGTTACACAGTTTCTCAGCTTCTATTGAATCATACTTGTGCCACATTACAAGTTTGTTGACACGCTGACGTATACGTAATCTCCCGCTCTCGCTCTCCCTCTCTCTCTCTCGCTCTATCACTGCCTGCATATACAGTATTTACATATATAACTATATATATTCATATGTATGCCTGTGTGCAGCACAGTTCAAAGCGCAATCGTAAATCTAATTGTAAGTAGGCGTTTAATTTATAAATATATATATATATATATATATATATATATATATACATAAATATATATGTGTTTATATATAGCTAGGCTTTAGCTTTGGTTACGTTTATATTTAAGTCCGGGGCTGTCTCCGTTGCCGCCCCTCGAAATTAAAACGGAAATGGGCAATAATATGCGACGCAGCTCAAACTTTTATTTTTATTTTTTTATTTTTCTTTACACATTTAAACATTTTACATGCTTTTACATGACAAGTCGACGCGTCGTTGCGTCGAAAGGTGGAGGTGCTGCTTGCAAGAACTAACTGGAAAGACATTTCACACCAACACACACGCACTCATGTACACACACATCAGTGTTTAATTTTTTAATACCCTATATAGCTAGCAGCGAGCATAAGTTAATGATGGGCATACATATACTCATTAAAATTCAAAAGGCAAAATGTCTTCAGAGATCAGTCTACAATTTATCGATAAATTTGAATATTGATATTCATTTCTATTTAATATATATGCTTTACAGCACTGTAAATGTAGCCTAGAGCTAGGCAATTAGCACAAAAATGCCTAATTTTAGCTAAAAATAGGTTATGGCAAAATAAATACTGTGCAGCATACTTATAGGAATTTAAAGTTATCGATAGCTGATAGAAGGTTGCAAAAATACGTAATTTCACTTTAACTTTGCATATTTTCAAATTATTGTTGGCTCTTATTTAAATTGTATGAATTTTTAGTTATGAGACTGAAATTTAATGCAATGTCTTTAATTTGAATTTTAAGGCGCATGCTATAGTCGCGCATGATCGCTTGCAAACATTTCCTTGCTCATTTATGCTCGTGACGCGTTTTATTTTGGTGAGTGCGAGCGAATTACAGTTACATGCTTCAATTTCAATTTCAATTGGCGCATGTGTGTGCGTGTGCTCGGCCAGTGGCGTAGCTGCGCATGGGGCTACGCTTCAATAGTTCATTGCATTGACTTGTGGCCTTTGTCTCGGCAGAGTTGCCATGCCACTGTGTCACTGCATTGACCACATACACACGCACACAGTTATCAGTGAGCTTGGAAAGGGGGCGACGGCGGCTGTATTGGGGCCGCAGACAGACACTAAAACTCGAGCAACATATATGTATGCATGTGCGTCTGTGTGTGCGTGTGTGTGTGTGTGTATCCGCACGATCGTCCGTGTTCCAGTGCTCAGTGTTGTTCAGCGCTCGCTTTGCTCAGTCCCCCAACGGCCAGTCCAACATTTTGTCAATTCATTTTTTGCATTTAGTCTGCGTTCGTTCCTCATGCGGCTTGACAATTTTGCTTTCGACATAAAAGAAATGACAAAATATAATAAAAAATGAGAATATTTTAGTGTATTTTTTGACATGCCGCGTCGCCTTGGCATATAGCTAGATATAAGTATATAATTATACTATATACTCGTCTCTATATGTGCCAACAAAATTATTTGTTCTTGTGTGCATTGCAGATATATTTTGCTTACTTTCAAATATATATATTTAACATATACATATATAAGTGTGTGTGTTTGTATGTTTGCATGTATGCATGTATGACACACAGTCAATTGTGAATTATCAGTGACAACGTGAGAATTGCGCGGCCCTTGGCCAGGGGCGACAGCTTCGATATACGCCGCGTATCAATTATGTGGAAATATATTTACAAAGATACATATGCATATGTATATCAGTCTGTGTCTGTGTCCGTGCCTGTGCCTGTGTGTGCGTGCATATGTAAAGCAATTTTGATGCCCTGGCACTGAATGTCACTAAACGCGCCAACCACTCGCATTGCGTGCGAATGTTACACACACTCTCAAGCAGCGAGCGTCTGTGTGTGAGTGCGAGAGAGCAGAGTGTCTCTTCTTTGCGTGCGTGCGCCCGTGTGTGTGTTTGTGTGCAGATCAGCAGCAGCAGTAGCAGCATCAGCAGCAGCAGCAAACACAAACAAACAAACAACAATTCACATTCATTCATTGCGCGTCGGCTCCATTGTGAATGATAACGATTGTGATTGCCGCCTCTAGCTATTATCGTCAGTTTTGCCACGCACCAAGAGAGAGCAGCAGCAGCCAGTGAGAGTAAGCGCGTGTGAAACAACTACAAAAAAATACCAAAAGAAAAATAGAACTAAAACCAATTTGAGTACCATAGAAAGTGCGCAAAATTGTTGTTCTTTGATTCCTTTTTGTGCTGTGTCACGCCCATCTATGCCGCCTAGGCCGCACCAACGCAACGCACATAAAGATCTAACGAAAATCCATACAAAATGGCGATAAATTCAAGCGCCAGAGAAACGCCCCAGCGTCAAGTTTAAAGCAAACGCAAAGATCAAAGATAACAAACAAAACAAAACAAGAGAAAAATACCTAAATTTTATGCAACAAAAGTTTGTAGCAAAGAGAACGGCCAATAGGCGGCGATAAACGAGAACGAGAAAGAGAAACTCGCATCGAACACGAAACAAGCGCCTAAGGTAAGCGACCCTACGAATCCGAATCCGATTCCAATTCCGATTCAAGTTCCAATTCCAGTTCCGATTTCGATCTTTGCCTTCTTCTTTATACTGTTCGCATATTTGCATATTTGTTTATCAGTTTATTAACTTTTTATCTCACACACACACACTCACACTCTCACACACCCTTTTTTTGCGGCATTTGCATTTGCAAGTTCAACTTTTGTTTGTTTGCTCTGTGGCCCAGTTTGAGGTTAATAACATTGAAAGCAAATACAGATCCAGCCCCTTGCGTCTGCTTCCTGTTCACTTATTTACAGTGCCCAAATAACAAATTTAAATATTTTTGGACTTATTGTTGCTGTTGTTGTAAAGAAATTGTTACAAGGTCAATCGTTTGTTGAGCGTGAAATATTTACGGGTTTTTACACTCAACACTCAATATGCCCGTGTGCTGGCATTTATTTCATTTTATTTCATTTCAAACTCACTTCGGCTTCTTTAGCTCAGCACACACACACATACATACGTAGCATAGGCACACTCATACTCACGTACACGCTACAGTATTGTTCGCTGTAATTTCCGGTTCCGTTTTGCCAGTAATGGGCGCCTGGCTGTGTGTGTGCGTGCGTGTGAGTGTGTGTGTGCGTGCGCATTCAATTTAGAGGCATGGGAACAGTTTTGTTTTAAGTAGGTGCGCTTACGAGCTGTTCACTAGACTGTTCCTTAGAGTTGTTAGCTGTTAGCTAACATGGAACAGATAGCTGAAAAAGTTCCTTAAGCTTGCTTTGGTATTTTTTTAGTAATAATTAAAGGTTGACACAGGAAATGTTAAGCTGTATTAGGTATTTTTGAGTGTTAAATAAAAGTTTACATTAGCAAATTTCTAATAACGTTTCAGGACTGATTCGAACTAAATTAGAAATTTGTAAGTATAAATACAAGGGAAATCTCTTGAACTCTTAAGTAAAGTTAAAGTTAGATTTCAATTTTGAGCTGTTCCTTAATTTTTTTTTTTGCTAAGAAAATTGTTCTAAATCACTTTAAGCCACCTCTATTAACTGGAACTTTGGGATTTTGGTGTAATATTCCATCAGAAATTTCCTTAATTGTTCATCATTTCTGACAACTTTGAATCATGTGTTTTTATCAGTTTTATTTTTTCAATTTCCTGCGAACAATATAAATATGTATTTGGGCATCATGGGAATGCTATGATGCCATAATAGGAGTGTGCGAACGTCATAGCTGACACCCTTTGCCTTAGCACGCTCGTGAGTCATAAAATCGTTCGGTAATCAATATGAAACTATTCAAACTAATTGTTTGACCATAACTTAACTCGTGCTGTAATTGCCTTCGGTTTTGCTTATTCGCGATAATTATATCGAAATGATGATTTAATTAGTTTGATTGTTAGCATATAATCGTAAAAATGCGGACGTACATACACATATGTATGTAGGCCTATATGTATGCATATTGATTGCAGTCGTCACGCCAACCTGCTGCTTCAATATTGAATCACCGCAGGGGTCGATCTATTAATAGGTATTTTGTTTTATGTTATGAAATTAGCTGAATTCAGTAACCGCAAAATTCTGCGTACGTATGTTTTCATTATTTTTGAGGGATGAGCAAAGTTCGATTCCGGCTATAAAAAAATGATTAACAGTCATCACCAGGGCCTGGAATCGAGAACATTTTGAACTGGTTCCATGGGCACTTTCCGTTCGAATAAAATTTCCCGCTCAATTAGCTTGTCATGTGTTAACAATGCACAAATGCGGCAACCAACACTATGATAGACTACACGAATACCCTGTAATTTGAAAATAGAAAGCAAATAGGAATATTGACTGAAAGTGGATATGCCAGCCTAATAGTATGCAATGCAAAGCAGAAATGTTTATATCAACCATGAAAACTCATTCAAAATTCTCAAGCGACAACTTTTGGCTTATGGTTGGCCTACCCTTCAGTGTATTTGCTTGCAGGGTATAACAATGGAATTCATGGAGATTGTTGTTCTGTGGCAATTACATGTTGCAATTATAGCCACAGTTAGCAATTAATTGCGTCAGTTAATAAATTAAAAAAACTTACCTAGGGGAAATCCAAAAAGAAGATGAAACATATTCTCAGAGAGAGAGAGAGAGAGAGAGAGAGAGAGAGAGAGAGAGAGAGATAGATGTAGTCACTTATGCCGGCAGCAACAAGTGGTACAAAGAGCACACGCACATGAAAAGCGTAAGAGAAAGAGCGTGCCAGAGAGAGCAGGGCGTTAGCAACATTGTGCTGGCAACAAATTTCCACGCAACATGTTGCCACAGCAGCGCGCATAACATAGGCGCGCAAGAAATCAATATAAAAAGAACACACACACACATGCATGTTAAGTTAACAGCAACAGTCGGCTGTCGGCAGTCGGCAGTGAGCAGCCAAACAATGTTGCAGAGGTAAGAGGGTCGCTCTCAGAGTTTCGCACAAGTTCACAACAGAAGTATAAAAAAACAAAACCGGATTGCCGAGTGCAACAGTTTCAATCTGAACAGCGTGGCGAGCAGGTCGTTTTCCGAGAGACAACACTTGTAGCATAGATATACGAGAGATTTTGTCTTGTTTTCAAAGATCATGTAAGCAGCACACACGCAACAAACCGAGCCAACTAAACAAACAAGCAACACAACACAACACAAAATAAACGAAATTCAATAAAATATTAAGTGCAAGCAAACAAGTGTCAAATCGAAATTTATTAAATATATTTAATGCAAATTTCAATAAATTACTCAAGCAAATAAACAATTAACAAGTGTCTACGAAGGATAAAAGAAAACGCTGGCAAATTGTAAATGCTTGTTTTTTGCATTAACGTTAAATAACAAAAAGAAACATTTAATAAAATATATAAAGTTGTTAAGTAAACCAAAATAAAGTTGTTGTTGTTGTCTTGCGTGCATGGTGGAAAAGTACCGCGCGAATAATTATTGTTACGATTATTATTATTGTTGTAGTTGTTATTGTTGTTGCTGCTGCTGTTAACAATTAAATAAAGACCCAAAACAAACAGGCTCTTCCCATAACTTCTTCCCGTAACGAAATACCAAACACAACAACAATTCGAATATCATAAAATACCTAAAATACCAAAATACCAATTGCTGCTTATCGCAACGTTTTAATCTGTGCGCGCAGGTCGGCTCTCACTGGCAACATTTCCCTCTGGCTCTCTCTGTCTCTCTCCCACTCACGCTGTGCGCATAAAAAGGGGACTACCTGCTGTGCTGGCTGTGCCCTTGCGCCTGCGCCTGCGGCTGCAGCTCGAGCATCGCTGCTTGTTGTGTCGTCATCTTTCATCGATATCCATAACCAAATCAATGCCGCCGACCGGCACGCTGTTGCTGTTGCTGTTGTTGTTGTTTCCGTTTCTTTCTTTCTTTTGTTGTTTTCGCATTATGTTGCACGCAGGCCACCACAGATGACGCTGACTCTTTGAGCCACGTTTCCCTGTGAGTGGTTATGCCGCTGCCTCAGTCGCTGGCTCTGCCGCTGTCACTGCTCTTCTTGTTGTTGTACGCTTTTGACATTGTTTCTTTTCTTTTTGGCTCTGTTGCCATGAGAGGGTGCGCCACACACACACACTCATGCACACACACACACACACACACACACGAACAAGACAACTTTCGTTGATATTTTATTGGGCGATGATGTCATAAGTTCTTATTGGTGCGTGAAAAAGCGAGGCGACTGGAAAAAAGGGAGCAGGCAAAACCGGCCATAGGGACACACTCACACACAGGCACATACACACTGACAGACAAACTGAATGAGCGAGCATATTTGTATTTATTTTGTGTTTCCTAGAAATCAAAATTGTTGGCGCGTTTTGCCAATAAATATTCGAGTTCGAGTTGTTGTTGCACAAATGTGCGCTTGCAACAGGAAATATATATGCATATATACATTTATATATATTATATATTATGCTTAAGCACACACACAGACACTTGCATTTGTAAATATTTTTTGCACGCAAACACTTCCGACATTTTAAATGCAGCGGGCAAAGCGATCAGACCGGCTAAATAAATCAACATCAGCAATAACCAACAACAACAACAGCAGCAGCATAGGCAAAGAGCAAGCAGCAAAAGCAGCCATGTGCATGCGCCCAGCCAGCCCTCGCTCACTGTCTCTCGCTCTCACTCTCTCTCTCTCTCCCAGTGTTGCTGTGCGCGCTGCCCACGCTCTGCCGCGCTGGTGCTGCTGCTGCTGCTGCACTTTGGCCGTTAAAGCGCTCAATGCATATAAATGATTTTAATCAATGGCGTTGACGTCGACGTTTACGCACACACACGCACACACATTAATAATAATAATAAATGACAGCGATCATACGAGCATAACAAAAATTCCTGCAAAGCCAATGTGGAATGCGCACTGAAAGGGCGGGCCTTAACAGCTTTCCAGCGCAGCGAAATAACATAATGTGATTCGCACTGCTATTAGCTAAGCGCGAAAGGCAAATCTGCTAATGCAAACGATTTTTGACAGCTGTCAGACGAACAACAGCAACAACAACAATAACATTTGATAATAATTATAAGTAATAATATTTATTTTTAGAAAATCTTATAGAACAACTAAGCAAAAAGTAAAAGTAAATAAGAAGAAAGAAAAGCTGCGGCAAATCAACTTAAACAAAATAATCGTAAAACGGAATATGAAAATTAAACAAACTGTGTTAAAAGTACTTAAATAAACAGTTAAACCAAATACTTACAAACAACTAATTACAAGCAAACAAATTTACAAACATTTTATTGTAAATTAAAAAAACAAAAACAAAAAAAGAAAGAAAGGAAGAAAAGGAAACAAAAAGAAAAGCAAAGCAAAAGAAACAAATCAACGCCATGAAGAAGCTGTCACTAAATGTGAGTATACCAAAGTGGGCAGAGGGGAAATCAATTACAGTTTTAATTGTTCCAAGAAAGAAGCATCGAGAATTGAGAGTCCAGAATCGAGTGTCTATATATATACATTCTGCATATATCTTCATTTTCAAGTTCAAATAATGGAAACAAGAGCTGCCCATTGAAGGCTCCATTCGATCTTTGCTCTCGTTTGCCCATGTTAATGAACTTGAAAAGGCCAACATCATTATGAAGTTGCCGCTGATTGAAATTGAAATTGAAGGGCGGCCAGCAATGCTGCAAATGAACCAACTGCAACACGCCACAGCACGCAAATCAAATCAATTGCAACGAGCACAAATATTTTTGCACACTTTTATTTCCGTTTCATTGGAAATCATTTGTTAGAGGCTTGGAGAGAATGTCTGTATGGGTGAAATATATATGACAGATATGGGTATGCATGTGAGATATGCATATCATATATGTATGCAGGTATATCAGGTTTATATATCTGCCTATATATCATTTAGCTGCCCCACTCGCCCTAGCATTGAAGTATAGTTTATATGTTTTATGTCTAGAAATTCGACTTGTTAGTCAACCGTCTCTAATCTCTAATCTCTAATCGCTGTCACTGTCTCTTTCTCTTTCTTTGTCTTTACCCTGTCTCTAGTCGCTGTATCTCTCTCTAGTCTCTAGTCTCCCTTTAGTACATATATCCCATACCAAGCTTGTTAGTTTTTTAGTCCATCATCTAAACCTTGTTGATCTAAAACTCTTTAAGCCTCAAATCGCGCACTTGAGCTGTTCAGCTTGCCTAAAGTTGTGGGCCTGTTGAGCAGCTTTTCTAATGAGCTTTGCGCAGAGCAATGTCATAGAATTTACTAGAATTAATTCTTAACTTTCTTAAAATTAGTAAACAATTTCATTTAAATAAATTGAAAATAGAAAAGTGAATAAGAATTATTTCCAGGAACAGCTCAAGAGCTCAGCTAGATAACTGCTTATCAGTTCGCATGAAATGCAAGTTTTATTATTATTATATATATTTTTATCTGTGCGATTTCTGTGAAATGCTGACCTTGCGCATCAGCGGGATTTGAACCTTTTTTAGGGCTTTTCGTAACTTGGAGAGCGGCACGCGGCACGTAGGCGTCGCCTAATTGAAATTCAATTGTGCAGAGGCTCGTTGTGCCTCTGTGTGTGTGTGTGTATGTGTGTTGGTGTATTTGCAACATGATAATGAAGTTGTGTAGCGCCTGCCACTTCAAGTGGCCGCTCGATTGTCTTTGTGTTCAGACGCGTGGCCAAAGCGAGCAGAAGAGATACAGATACAAAGATACAAATTGACGCCTTTGATGTTGCCAATTGAGAAATGGGCAGCAGGCAGCAGGCAGCAGGGCCATATATCAAAACACCATATGCATATGTTTTCCATATTATTATAAGTACTCCACCAATCTCTCATATAGCTTACACATATATATATATATATTTATAACATCTGCCAGATCCAGACTCTCTTGAAGAGTTCAATGAACTCGCTAAGTGTATTTCGCATCGATTTGGCATTGGATTATATAGATACATATATTATATATATATTTCTGTGTGTGTGTGTTAGTCTCTGTGTGAACTAAATTTATTATATAACGAGGCTTTATCTAGACACATCTTAACTTTATAGCGATTTTCGACTCAAATTCAATGACTCAATTACACAGCGAGAAAAGGGGCTTGAAAAATGATTACAATTTGAAATATATATAAGAACTTAGTTATAAAGCGAAAGCTAAAATATAGATAAGACACAAGATATAAGAGAGAGGACAGATAAGATCAAAGATAGATAAGATATGGGTTACCTAAGAGCTATCTTATCTTAGCTCTTATCTTATATCTTACCTTTCCTTTGGCTTATCTTTCATTTTATATTTTCTAACTTATATCTTATATCTTTTACCCTTTATCTTAAGATATCTTATCTCTTGACTATAGACTCCCCTGTCTTGTGAATATCTCAGTCTTAGTTCGCTCTCTTAACTCTAGTTTTAACTCTAGTTTGTCCCCATTTTCTCACAGTGTATTAATTACTATATATATGTATATATAATTGTAATCATGGCCAGATCAAATCAATTTTCAAAAAGTGGCTGATGCAACACTTACTGAGTTTTAGTTTGACTCGCTGTTGGCTTTGCAGCCATTGCCAGCAACAAATGTTTTTATGGCGCGTTTTGTCTGCGCATTAAATTGGCCATTAAATCAACAATTATTTATAAATAAATACATGTGTGTGCGTGTGTGTGTTTATCTATGGTCAATGAAGCAATTAACGGATTTTTATTCGTATTATTCATATTATTATTATTTTATGGCTGCTACTGCTGCGGCGAGTCGTAAAAGTTGTTGCCGAACGCAAAAATGTTGTAATGCGAGCCAATAAAAGTTATTAACAAGCCAATTGACAAAAACACAAAGTAAAGCGTATCATTAAATCATTTAGCCAAGCAAAAAGAGGGGCCTGTCAGCCAGTGTATGTATGTGACTGTGTGTGTGTGTGAATGGCAATAGGCAACAGTTGTATGGGCTGACATGTGGAGCTGCCCATATAAATGTACTAAAAAAGTACTAAAAGTGTACTGAAATGTACTAAAATGGGGGTACTCAAATGTATGAAATGTAAGCAAATAATGAAGCACTGTTAACTTAACAGTGCCATATATGTTACATACGAAGCGTTTACTAGTTTTGGAGCAGCTGTTAACAGTGAAGCTGCCGATAGCTTATTTATAGCACTGTTAAGTTTTACAGTCAAATTCTGCTTTTCAGACTCTTAATGTTAACTTAACGGTTAACAGCATGTACAGCACGTTAGTTTAACAGTTACCTAACATTTGCTTATGCAACTTAACAGTCTCTCTCGTAATCTGTGCTTATTTTTCCCTTAACAGTTCAACTTTGCTCTATATAGAGCTCTTTTTCTAATGTTATTTACCGCATTAAGTATTGAGTAATATTTTCTGTTCAGCAACAATAACAGCTGCAATAACAATTGCATTTAATATCTTTAAAACAACTTTTGTTGTTTCTTTAACTGCTTAAGCTGCACTAAAGCAAACGTCAGCAGCTAACTGCGCGCCCAGCTTCTGCCCCTTTTCGGGACAGGGCTTGAGTCGCCAGCGAACAACTTACCAAATAAGTCGCAAACACAATTTACAAATGTTAATGATTGATTTTAAGTCATGTAATCGGCTGGCGAAACTAGTTTTCAGTTTCCACTTTGTCGTTGATATTTTCGCTTTCATCTATATATATAATATATATGTGTATTTTTCCACGGCAAGCGTGCAGCCACGCCCCTTGCAGACTGCAGACTTTTAGCCTTTTATAGACGCACTTGAAGCGGTCTCGCCATTTTCTTCCGTCCTTGGCCGTTAGGCAATGGGAAAGAGTTAGAGAGTTCCCAAATTGGTAATACCCTGTAATTTACGTGTGGCAAAGAAATATAGAGAAGATGAGAAGACAACAAAATATATATGATAGATATTACTATAAATATATCCCATATATATAGTTGAACTGTATGAACCAAGTAACTACAATTAACACAGGCCAACAGCCGAAAAGTATGCTATATATGCGATTATATGACTGTACTTTCAAAGATCTTGAGAACTCCATCTAAAAATCATTTCGATATTTGAAAAATCTATTTATAAATAAAGAGAATATATTTATGCAGCTGTTAATAACATAAGAGCAACTCATATATATATATAATATTTAATTATATATATAAACTTTTATATGATATAACATTATCATATCAGATCACTTCATTATCTTCTGCCTGCTTTAAAGCCATTTAACAGCTAATGGGGCCAAAGACTTCAGAAATGCAATCGAAATGTAAATTGATTTCCAAATTGCATCTGTGTGTGTGTGCACATTCTTAGAATACACACACACACACACACACAGAGAGAGACACAAATAACTTGTGCATTTGGCATATTTGTTTTTGTGTTTGTTGGTTTTGTTTGCTGCTTGTTTCTTGTTAATTCTTCTGGTTCACACGTTCAATGGCCGTTTATTATAATTGCTTTGGCGTTCGTGTGTTTGCACTTTGTAGCCGTGACTCATTTCCCGTTTCCGTAGCCTGACAAGCTACCAGCTATACAAACATATATAATATATCATTTGATATAGTGTATTTTGTGGCATTTGCTGTTAGCTATTTCAAATATAGGTCGCCATTTTTGAATGCGCGCCAAATTGCCTGCGTGTGTGTGTGTGTGTATTGGCAGCACGTTAGGCAATTGGAGTTTAGCAATCGATAAATATACTAAAATATGCTAAAATATACCAAAAGACTAATACCCGCTTAAGGAAGCATAGCTATGTTAACTTAACATGCTCTGCATTTAACTTTATGTTAACTTAACATTTTCATTAGCTTCGCACTTAATTGCAGCTCCTTCAGCTGCTGCAATCATTTCAATTAAAAATTTACATTGATTTTGCATATGCTGTCGTCGCCTGGTTGCCTGCACTTAATCAGCTTACGCATGATTCCGTATGCCCAAAAATAAGCTGCATTTCGGGGGTCTCCCCTGCTGTTCACTCGCTCGCGCTCTCTCTGTTAGCAGCTGCCTAATGGCCCTATATAGAGTGGGGGAGCCTTAACCAAAATTTATTAATGTCGAATTTCAATTCATTTGCAAATTGAAAAGAAATAAAATAAACGTAATTATGTGATTTATGGCAATTTTAAGCAAACAGCAGCAAAATCACAAAAAAAAACTGGCACAATCAGCGGGCGCAGCTTGAAATACTTAATTTCCTCAATGGACTTGTTTAATTTATACATATATATATACATATAAATTTATTTTGATATACATATGTATGTAGCATGTGCATTTGCTTGCTGCGGTACAGTGAAACCTGTGACACGCTTCTCTGCGCTGCAAACTAATCGAAACTTGTTGTAATTCGCATACATATATACAGATATATATGTATGTATATGTATATATGTATTCATTCCGTTTCACAGTTGTCTGTTTTATATATATATATTTGAAAAGACAGTACAAAAACCGAAACAAGTTCAAACCAGTTTTCGATTCTCCATGCATGCTAAATTGTGTTTTGCTTTCAATTAAACTAATAAAATGCCAATTGTCGTATATACCCATGTGTGTGTGTGTGTGTGTTGAATGGTCGCCTAACTGGCTGGCAAAGCTGTAAAGCGAAGCCTCACTCAACACTCAACTATGTGGCCAGCGGTCGTTACCAAAGCAATCTAATAAGCAGACCATCTATTAGAACGATTAAACTCGACGCTCAAAGCCAACGCGGCGTATGAGTAATGCGAGCGAAAAACTATTATAAATATGTACATATATATGTATATATGTAAGTAGCGAGTAGCAATTATTAATTATTGTACAGTTGTTCATTTGCTCAGTGCGAGCGAAATAGGCATTTTCATAAATTTTTAAAAGAATTTCAAAGATTTACTTAAAAATTTGTGAGGTATCAAAAAAAATTTTTTTTAAATTATTAAATATATTTCTTATTTGTATATATTTTTAAAATATATATATTTAAAATAAATATACTTTAGCCATTTTATTTTTAAATATTTGTTTTTTATAAATTTAAATTAATTTTAATTATAAAATATTAAATGATTATAATAAATTTTAAAAAAAATTTAGTATTTAGCACTTAACTCTTATAATCTTTTTTCACTTTCAAAAACTTGAAAAGTAATGAATTCACATAATTGAGAATTTAAAAGGCAACGTTAAAAGCAGGACACAAAAAGACAATAATAAATAATGATAGCAATAATAATAAATAAGTTTAAGTTTGATTGCGGCTTGGCTTGGCTTGGCTCAAATGATAAGCGTAATTTTATAATGTATATCACGTATACGCCTAGACATACCAAGCTGCATCTAAAATAGGTGCAAAGCGTGTGTGTGTGAACACAATTACACACACACACACAGTCAGGCAGGTTGGCTTTGCTACGCTACGCTTCGGTTCGGTTCGGTTGGCTGCGCTGCCTCCGCGCCAGACTCGCTGTCGTCGCTGGCTCTCACAAAAATATGCATGTGTGTGTGAGTGTGTGTGCGCTGATAAGAAAAAGACAACAGCAGCAGCAGCAGCAGCAGCAGCAGCAGAGGCAGGCAGCAGCAGTCGCAGCATTTGTTGTCTGGCAACCTCAACAGTTTTGCGATCTTCAGTGTTATTTTTGTTGCCAACAAAAGTTGATTGCGCGCGCGGGTGTTTTGTTTGGCATTAGCTAACACTGCGACCAACACACATACATTGTTGATATTGTTGTAGAGGTTTCGTTGCTATTTGCTTATGATTTTCAACACTGTTCAAACAACATTTTGTGTTGACGAAAGCTGAAAGAAGTGAAAAAGCAAACAACTTGATCAAAAACACTTCAACTCAAATACACTCACACACATATAGGCTGTTATGCATATGTGTCTGTGTGCGCTGTTATTTGAATTACCAGTTATAACACACATAAATTTTTTTACGATCTATTACGAAACGTGCAACTATTAATCTTAATAAATACTAATTGGATACAATACGCGAGCACACGAGCCACACGATCAATCCAAACAGATCAACAAGCAGCAACAACAACAGTTCAGCAGCCAATTGATGCGCATCATGCAGCTCGAACGGCACAGCGACGCCAGCGGCGACGTCGACAGCGCAGCTGGAAGCCATAGAAAGGCGCATCAAAAGCAGCAGGCGATAGCCAAAGTGAGCGAAATTAATACACACACACATAGGCACACGCACACACACACACACACACACACATGTATATAGAGTAACATGCTCATCCTATGACCAGTGCTGTTAAACGAGCGTGGAACATTTACAGCACCTGCCGCCATTTTGCTGCTGCTGCAGCGCTATTAATTTGATGCCAAGCTGAATTTAATGCATATTAAATTGCATATTAAAATGCTGCGGTATCCAGTTGCAACGAAATGCAAATGCCGCATGTCTAGTAAATTAACAGCACCGTTTAACGCAGGCGCAACAGGCCAGCACCAGCAGCAGCAACAACAACAGGAGCCAACGGCCAACAATCGCTGTGCCAGTTTATTTGGTACCAAGCAGTCTCGCCATGTCGTTGTCTTGTTGTTGTTGTTGTTGCTTGTAGTGAGTGGCCATGGTACCATGCAGTCTCGAGAGCTGTTTTAACAACTCAAGTGGGTTGCTTTAACAGTTGTTAGTTTGCTGTAGCAGCGCAAATATTTACATGTTTATGCTTAGCTATGCCAGTGGCACACTTAACAGTCTTAACAGAAATGTTAATAGCGTTAGAAGAGCCTTAAGGGGTATTTTGATATTTCAACTTAACAGAGACTGTTAAACTGGGCTCTGTGACTGGCATTTAAAACAAACATTTGATTTAGCTTTAACTTAATTTTATTTTGCCATGCTTGCGTAGCCAAGCGTTAAGTTGTGGCACATACTAAATACATATATATACCTATTTATATATGTATGTATGTAGCATATAAATTCTATGTGCAAGCTGCATGCACGCGCTTGATTTCGGATCGCAGCTTTGCAGTCACATTTCATTGTCACTCACTGTTAAAGCCATATAATAACAGTTGACTGCTAAGATAACAGCGCGCATTCCAGCCTAAATTTAGGCGCCTGCTGATAAGACAGACACTTAGCTTAAATATGTCTCCTTAACGGGTTGTATCTATACACATGTATAAATATAATTCATGCCGTGTGTGTGAAATGCTTGAAAAACTATTGCGCACAAAAGAATACAAAAAGATTTCGTTATAATTGTTTGTCATTATTTTTGGCTCATGACTTCATTCAATGTCGCCTGGCAGCAGGCAGAGACACACACACATGCATACAAAGACGCAAAAAGCAATCAAAATCAAAGTTGAATAGTTTACAATCAGGCAAAACGACAGACTTGAGCTGAAACATGGCAAATTGCGTGGCATGCGCGGCGACTCGCGCCAATGATTCAGTTATGGCTGTGTATGTGTGTGTGTGTGTATGTCATTTATTTTGCTTGATAATGCGTCTACTTGTATGTATGACAGACTGACAGTTATTTAAATTGATACAAAGCGGCAGACCGACAAATAAAATCAATTGGCAGCTAATCAAAGCAGAATGCAAACAAATTGCCAGCACATGCTTTTGATGGCGTTGACGATAAATCGAATGGATCCATCGATCAAGCGTTCCACATATTTTCTAAAATCGTTTCCAGGCTCTCGCGATGACGCCAGCAGCTGCTAACTGTTAACGCAGCCACAGCTACAGCTGTTGCGCTCTCTTACTGTGTATCGATTATGCAATTTATGCCTGACTGTGTGTATGTATGTGTGTGAGAGTTTAAAAATAAATGCAACGACATTCGAACTCGAACTCGAACTCGAATTTGAACTCGTTCTCGAAACTCTTCGCCGTCTCCCTGGCCATAAATCGTGCAATTCGAATCCAATTAGCGGTCTGACACTGCGCAGAGGTCGTCGCTGTGGGTAACGCGAGACGGTAACAGCGCAACAGCTGCTCCTGTTAACTCTCCTCGGCAATGTAAACTATACGCGTCATAAAAATGGGGAAAATAATAATAATAATATATATATATATATATGTGTATATATATATGTATCAATGGCGCTAGCACTTAAAGTTTGCCCTTTTTTTCGTCAAACACTCTGCGCAACGTTCGCTGTGTTACGTCGATTAGTTGTACGTATTTAGTTTAGTATATTCTGTGGCACTCACGTGTCGCGCGACACAGCTGCTAGCTAATTGCAGTATATAAATACTGCATATACTAGAAGGAACTATAATATTTTTTGGCCAACTGTTGAGTTGCGCACTGAGCTCATAACAACAACATTTGGCAGAAACTGATTGATGAACTTTTTCCTACTTTACAACGAGCCATTGGCCATAAATCAAAAGCGACGACAACAGAAATGCGCTCAACTTAATTGAAGGCATCAACAAGCCAATAAAAAATCAATTTAAAGAAACACACACACACATACATACATAAGCATACATCTTATTGAGCACGCAGCAGCGATTGACGCTAACGACGCGGGAGGTGCTAAGCGAAGCGCTCATAGAGAAGAACCGAAAAGACGAAAATTCGAAAGAAATATTTCAACAAATTTTTCACATGCTTTTATTGTTGTTGTTGTTTGGTGTAGCGACGCTGTGTCTGCTTTGAATTTTCATTCATTTTTCACACACACGCAAACACACAAGCAGGCGAAGCACGCGAAATTTTCACACACGCCATCTTTGTTGTTGTTGTTTTATTTTTATTTATTTTTTTTTTGTTCCGAGCAATTGGCACATGCAGAAGCCACAGCCACAGCCACAGCCGCAGCGCAATGGAAAAATTTACAATTTTAATCAAATTATTCAATAGTTTGGAATGTATGTCGACGCCGAGCGTAATTGAAACTGAAGCGGACCACGCAAATTGATAAAAATATGCAAATACAGCAACAACGATTTTATTATTCATTTAATTTATTTTTATTTTGGGGGCCTGTCTGCGCATACAAACAAACAAACACACACACACGCACACATATGTGCGTACTAAGCTGTTAAGTGTGACCATGTAACTTGTTGTGGGATTGCGGCTCGCCTTTGAGCCCAGTCGTACTCGTAAATTAGCCAAGTCGACAGATTTGCAAATAATGCAATAAACATTGAAATTGCGCGCGCGGTTTATTTATAGAGCGAGAGAGCTAGAGCGAGAGAGAGAGAGAGGCATGTCTGTAGACACCTTTATGAAGATGCCGAATGCAGATGGGCAACCAGATAAAGCAAGATCAACACGAAATGCAATTTTATTTTTAGCCCACAGTTCGCAGTTGCAGTTGCAGACAGGATCTATTTATAGATTGACTATGGTCTACGATTCACAATTTACGACTTGCCGCAAGTACTCGCACTTTGCCTTGAGGCTGCTTCCCCGCCTCTCGCTCCTGCTGCCGTGATTGGCCTGTCGGGCCTTTTTTGCGGTTTCAAGGTTCAACTTGGCCCATATCTATTTACCCAGTAAGCGGCTTGCAGCAGCGGCCAACTAAAGCAGAACTTAATTGTAACGACTCGCTCTATAAATAGCTCTCGGCCAGACAGTAAATCGTGCTATTTTTAGCTATTTCCGGTACTCGACTACTTAAGCACAATCAAAAGCACTGAGCGAAAAACCGACTTTTTTCTGTACCAGAAAATACCGAAGCGAAGCGGTTTTAATTTGAATTTCTTGGTATATTTTTGTAGATGAATTAATTCTTTATATTGGAGCTAATGGCAAAGCATCTTAATTGAGTAGAGTTAAAATTTATTCGCCTTTTCCCTAATATATTTCTCTTTTTTTTTGCAGATGTGTTCCCGCAACATAAAGATCTCGGTGGTGCTGTTTCTTGTTTTGATACCCATATTCACAGCGTTGCCACACAATCACAATTTATCTAAGCGCAGCAATTTCTTCGACCTGGAATGCAAGGGCATCTTCAACAAGACCATGTTCTTTCGGCTGGATCGCATCTGTGAGGATTGCTATCAACTGTTCCGTGAGACGAGTATACATCGACTATGCAAGTAAGTTGAACTAGCAGATAGCTAAGTTAATACAGACTAATCCAAATAAAACTTGTCTAGCAATTGAGTAAGCATTTCAAGTGTTTCAATTCCATTTCATACAATTTGCATTTAAAAAAGCGTAAGTTTAAAGGGTTCCATTTTAATTCCATTACACTTAGAATCACACTTACAATCAGTGTCATTTCCATTTCATTCCAGCATTAGCATAAGCCAATTCCATTTCATTAAACTACCTACAGTTCTATTATCATTCGATTTCACTTCAAGTTTTTGATGCGTAAATATACAATCCGTATACCGCAGTTCAATTTTCATGCAATCCATTCCACTTTCACAAATTCCATTTCATTAATTTTTACTTCCTTGAGCAAACGTCCTCGAACCTCGCACAACAATTTGAAAGCAGTTCAAGGCAATTCGCTGTGCCAAAATAATAAAAAAGAAAGAAAAATACTTTTTAGCATGAAATCTAACCCTGACATCGTTTTTTAAGTACTTTGGAAACATTACGATCCCCACACACACACAATATTATTCTTCTAGCTGCTTTCTATTTTGCTTTCCTCATTATCTTTTCGCCGAATTTTCTAGCTAAACTATCTAACTATCTATCTGTCTATCTGTATGCTAGCTGTATCTTCTTGTTCTATCTATTTGCCTGCAGGGCCAATTGTTTCGCCCATCAGACCTTCGGAGAGTGCCTCAAGGTGCTGCTGATCGATGACGAAGAGATTGTACAGCTGCAGCAATACCTAAAAGTTATCAACGGCTCGCCCTATCCCTTTCACAAGCCCGTTGTATTCAAATACTAAACTGCAACGCTTTCCAGCTGCCTTTCATTTTCATTTTCCAACTTGATTTTCATATACTTTGCTCTTGATTTGATTACGATTAACACTCTTTATTTCTGTTTATTTTGGTTATCTTATTTTCGTGGATTTGTTTTGTGTGCTTTTTTAGGAAAGACTGCTTTGATTCGAAATGGTTTGGCGAATGCGTGAAAGTCCTTCTCACACCCACAGAAGAGATAACAAATTTACAACATTTTATAAAAGTAGTTAACGGTTCGCCCATATCATTCAACATGGCGCCTGGTCCAGCTACATAACTCTTCTAAGTGGTTGGCTCTTGAACCACCACCACCACCACCACCAACAACAACAATACCAACACAAGCAGCGAAAAACACCACCAGCGAAACACTCACACACACACACACACACACATCCACTCAATCACAATGGAAGTTAGAATCCAATTGATACCAGTTCGCAATGGAACTGGAACTGGAACGATCACATCCGAAGTAACTCTGAAGCAGCAGCCGCAGCAGCAGCAACAATAAAACAAAACAACATACAACAAAGCAGAACAACAAATTAAATATTTAAACGCCCAAATTTAATTCGTACTTATTTATTACTGTAAATGCTCTACAGTGCTTTTTTTTTACTATATATGTATGTGTTTAAAAAAAAACCAATTATTTTAATTAATTTATTGAAACGTTATGCGTTTGTTATAAGCGAGGGACACGGGAGCAGGGGGCGGGGCCAAATGCATATATGTATGTGTTTCCACTGTGCATGTATGCATAGGTTAGGGAGGGGGGTAAATTGAGAGCGTGAGCGAGAGAGATATATAGGAGAGGGGGAGGGGTAGCTACTTTCCCTGTATATTTTAGGACAGCGATCCCCGTTTTGCCGAAGAAGTATTTATTTTTTAAGTATTCTTAGCTTGTTTATTATTGCGTTATGTATGTAAAATAAAAGATCCATTGTTTTTAATATATATACTTATTTAATGTATAATTATTATTTTTTTCTTTTATATTATAAACAAACAAAAAATACAAAAAGGCAAAAAAAATGAAAACATCGCGTATTCCAAACAGCATTTACATTTACATCAAAAGGGCAAAAGAGAGAAACATTCACACACACACACACACACACACACACAGAGAGACTCACACACACACACATACACACGGCGTAGACCGAAAGTATTTTGCAAATGTATTAATTTTTTTTTTTTTTTGGTATTTTGTAAAGATTTAAACCATAATTAGAGTAAAATTTGTTGGCAAAAAAAAAAAAAAAAAACACAAACACACACACAAGATATATAATATATATATAGAGAGAGATATTCACAATAAATATTATAGTCTAGAACGCAATTTGTGCAAAACACAAGCAAAACAAAAAAAAAAAAAACCTTTGGTAAAAAGCACTCAAAAAAAGGAACAAACCGAAAATGCATTACAAATGCAGACAAAAAAAAGAAAGAATTATTAATTATTATGTTAACAAAGTAATGAACAACAAACAACCAATAATCGCTGGCTATTTGAGGGCATCCAAAATTGTGATAAATGAAATTAGAGTGTGGCAGAGCGAGGGAGAGAGCGCAACAATAAAACAAATGACAGCAAAATGCTGGCGAAGAGAGCGCAAGAAAAGCAAAGAGCAAAGCGCAAAGCGCCGAGAGAGCGAGAGCAACAAGTGCAGTGCGCAGCTGTCGTCGATGTTTGGCGCGTTTCTGGCGCGACTAAAAACGCGCGCTTACCGTTTTTATTTTGTGGTACGTTTTTTGTTTGATTTTACATTATATTTAATTACTTACTTGTTTTTGCTGACAATTTTGGTTTGTTGTGCCCTGTTTTTTGTGAATGTGCAGGTTGCAAGTTTTTGCATTTTTGCAACCTTTTTTTTAACCTTTTGCACTGGCCAACATAAACGAAAACCTTTTTGCATTTTGGCTGCACTTGACTGTGTGCCCTGGAGATTCTTATATTGTTCGACAATAACTAATACTTATACATATTATGTATATATATGCAGGCAAGACTGCTTCGGATCGCCGTTCTTCAATGCCTGCGTTGAGGCGCTGCAGCTGCACGAGGAGATGGACAAATATAACGAATGGCGCGATACCCTGGGACGCAAGTAAAGTGTGGACGGAACGAAACGGAACGGAATGAAACGAACGGGCAATACGTGAAGAGTAAAGCTATAGCTGAACACATCTTACGACTACTACCTACTACTATATATACATACTATACTATATATATTTATATACTATGCTATATACTCACACATATACACTCACACACACACACACACACACACACACACACACACAAACAAAGAGATCACAGATACAAAAAACGTTTAAAAATTATCACAGCGAATACGCGAATTATATTTAAGTGAAAAAAAAAAAAAAAACAAAAACAATTATTATATATATATAAATATATATATATAATTCATAAATAAATATAATCAATTAAAATATGAGACGTTTCTTCATATGATTCTTTTCGGTTTACCCATTTCCAGATAAACCCTTATTTTGTACAATTGTTTCTCGTCGTAGGGCCCCCCGATTTAGCTTAAGTTTATCATTCTTATATATATATTTATATGTATGTTTAGTTTTCTATTTAGTTGCAAAGGCAAAGGACAAGAAAATAACAGGAAATTCAATGTCTGATGTAAATAAATTTAAATAAACTTTGTTTTTTTTTAAAATATAAATATATATATGCATATATATATATATATATATATTTTATATATTATATTAACTATATATTTTGTAAATTTTTGTCTATCATTTAAGTAATTTAATCTAATTTGTTACGTTTAATTTCGCGAAGAAAATGAATTCATTAAAAATCTACACACACACACACTCACTCATATACACACATACACACACCATACAGCATATTTCGATATTACATTATATGTAACCCTAATTAATTTAAACTTGTTTGGATCTAGTCGTAAAATATAAATAAAAACAACTGTATATTTCAAGTGGAGAGAGTATCCAAAGTTTTGCTTTCATTTCCATATATATATGGGTGTGCTTTTTATTCAACATTTTTCTATATAGATATATATTCATTTGTGAGTTTTTCCAATATCGAAGTTTTACATCTTTCTGATTCTTTTATATATATTTAATATAACTCTGCGATTTACTTGAGATGTATAAAATGCCAAGTGTCGACTGTAAAACAAGAGAGAAAATCGAAGATTGAACAGATTTCCATAATAAGATATATACAATATATATATATATATAAAGTTTATTAAAAATATATACATTTAACATTTAACAATAAATAGAACAAAAGCAAAAGCCAATTACAAAAGGTTATCTAAGCCAATTATCATATTTACAAACATCACATCTCATTCAGTTCAGTGCAGTATTTTGTTTAGAGGTATATTTGCAGTATATATTTGGTATTTTTGTAGCATTGATTCACTCATACAGTTGACAGTGCAGTATTTTGTTTAGAGGTATATTTTTGGTATTTTTTGTAGCATTGTTTGATTAGTAAAGCATGCAGTATATTTTGGAATTTTGTATCCAATTTGTGTGCGAGGGGAGGCTTAATTGTTTTGGCGAGTGTTAAAGCTTAGCGCGTACATAGAAAACCTTACCTGTGTCAGGCACATCCTCCACGTCGCCACCATCGGAAGCCTCCTGCATGAGCTTCAGAGACTCCTCCTTGCCAATTACGAATTCGGAATTGCGATTGGTAATGTTTTGACTGCAAACGTAAAAAAACATTAGTTAATGATTTCTAGTTACATGAGATATATATATATATATATATATATATATATATATATATATATATATATATAGAGAGAGAGAGAGAGAGAGAGAGAGACCAACCAGGCGATATCGTTTGCGCCCACATTGGATTGATTGATCAGCGCTTGCCAGAACTTGTGTGTCTCAGCAATGATGGCGGTGGCAAAGTCCGAGCTCTTTGCGTCCCCATTGAAGGCAAACTGATTCTCTGGCTTGCCATCGGGTATCTTGTAGATCTAAACCAAGCAGAAAGCAATCAAATTTCTATAATATATACCAAATCGGATATATATAGATAACAGTTACCTTAAACCACTCGACGGTGGCGCGCAATAGACCCGGGAAGTATTGATCTACATCGGATACGTCGTTGAGCTTAGATGCCAACGGATCCTTGACATCGATGGCAATGATCTTCCAGTCGGTTTCACCCTCATCGATCAAGGCAATGGCGCCAAGGACTTTGACTTGCATCACCTCGCCGCGTTTGGCCACACGATAGCCGATTTCAATGACATCGATGGGATCGTTGTCGCCCTTGCAGCCCGTGGAGGGTTCAATGTGATTGGGATTCTCCCAGGTCTGTGGCAGAGCGCCATAGTTCCAGATGTAGCCCTTGTGTGGAAAGCAATTAGCGACAAAACGCAGTTTCCCCTTCTTAATGTCCTGCTTAATGGGATTCAGAGGCGTTTTCAGGCTAATCTGCAATATAAACAACAGCACACGCGATTTATGTGTTTATCAAATTGCTGATAATGATGATATAGATGATTTATCGCTAAATTATAGTTGACTCAGCTCCGTACCTCCATCTTGGCGTTCGTCCAACGTGGCACCTCCACGACCATGTTGTAGATGGTCTTGTCATCGTTGGCGTATAACGGAATATCGTGCATTGGTGAAATGACATTGCCGCAGTTGTTTTCTAGGATAGAGAGAAGAGATCAGATATATGCAAAGCGAATCGATAGTGGAAAGAGGAGAACACAGTAATTGCTAGAAATGCCATTAATAACGCAACACGCAAACGTTTGATTAATTAAATTCAACAGCAAAGAGTCCATTGATAAGTTATTAACTATCTCAATTGATATATGTATTTTAAGATATCGTATATCAAAGGAAATTATAAAACATTCTCAAGTCCATAGTTCGCTGCTGCTGATTCACCTTGTTCAGTGTCAAAGCCGGCCGCTTGAATTTACTGATAAAGCAAAATCTTTTATGCTGCGACAACTTGTTGCATAATATTCAATATTCATTTGTTTTTATAGATTTGCTGTATATTTTATACATTTTATGACACTTCCGCACAAAATTGCATATTTTTATTTATTTTTGCATTTAATTTCGCATACTCACTGAAATAAAGGCTGTAGTCCGGCGAGTTTACGGCGCCCTTGGCAATTGTTTCAAACATCGGCATTTTTTCAGATTTTTTCCGTAAACTTTGGGTTTGAACAAATCTATAACTGATGCAAAACTGTTCTGCTGACGCTGCACAAGTCGGTTGAAACAAACGCCTACCGAGTACACGTGAGAAAGCTATAGATGAGCTCCTTGTAATTTCGGCGAACATTCTGTTTGGGTAGCGTTGCCAGACTGGCCTTACAAAAATATACCAAACTAAATACTTGCAATTGCAACCAACAAATTGGTTGAAACCTAATAAGAACTCTGTACAATATGTCACAAAATTATTTTTGGAAAAATTACACTTAAACAAGTTGTTTTTAAGGCTGTCTCACATTATTTTTGTTATAATTTATTGTACCTACAGTATTCTTGGAATTTCGTCACAATAAGACCGTATAAATACCACATAAAAGATAATCGATTATCAGATGGCAAGCTAATCGAATAATACTAGTTGTATCGTTCTCCACGCTGACAAAAATTCAGAGAAATTGTAAGTCGTCGCATCAATTTACGGAATAATAATTCTTGGAGGTCCCAACGGCAGCTTGACGCTCAAGTCCTTTATGCATATTATTTCAAACGCAAACAAATCATTATAAGCGCATTCTGAAATACACACGGCACCCAGTATTAGAAAAAATATTCTTACTGCAGGTGTTTTTTTTCTTGCGTTCGTTTGGCAACAAGTAGAAATCAAATCCCCAAAGCCATGCAAAACTCAAAGTCAAGAGGCTCCTCCTATAAGCCACATCGTCACCATCGGCCAGCTGCCGCACAAACAACTAACGTCAAAGCAAGCGAACCGAAAACGGAAGCTCTAAACAATCAATCGGGAAATGATGATAACGCGTGCGTCGTTTGCTTTAAAAATGTGGAAATCTATTCAATTGGCGACTGCGATCATCCCGTTTGCTATGAGTGCTCCACGCGCATGCGAGTCCTTTGCCAGCAAAACGAATGCCCCATCTGTCGCCACGTGCTGAACAAGGTAGGTTAACCCATAAAAATGTCTCGAAATACTATGAAAGCATCTGGCTATGATTCAGGTTTTGTTTACATTGGAAAAACTGCCTTATCGCGAACTTGAAGCTGGCAATCGCTCCGATTTCTATAGCAAGAAATATCGCATTGGCTTCTGCACCACGGACATACAACAGAAATTCTATAAGCTACTAGATCATCCATGCTCGCAGTAAGTTTATTTGTTTAAGCATAGTTTGTTTTTCAGTGAACTATTATATTAATATTAATAGGTGCAACGTGCAACCGTATCGCACGTTCGAGGCTTTGCGTAATCATGTGCTACGCGAGCATCATATGCATTTCTGCGATTTGTGCGTGAAGAACCTTAAGATCTTTACATTTGAGAGACGCTGCTATACTCAAGCTGAGTTGGCCACACACAACACCAAAGGAGATCCGGACAATACATCCCATCGCGGGCATCCGCTGTGCGAGTATTGCAACGAACGTTACGTGGATCGAGATGAGCTCTTCCGTCATCTGCGAAGAGACCATTACTTCTGTCATTTCTGTGATGCCGATGGCTGCAACGATTTCTACAAGTAAGTGAAATTGTTGCCTAGATTAATATCTACATGAGTACCTTACCTTATCTGCTGCAGCGTCTATGCTGATCTCGCCGATCACTTTCGCAAGGAGCATTTCCTTTGCGAGGAAGGCAAGTGTGCCACTGAGGAGTTTACGGGTGCCTTCCGCAATGAAATCGAATATAAAGCGCACGTGGCGAGTGTGCATGGCAAAACTCTGAACAAACAACAGGCCAAACAGACGCGCACTCTACAACTGGAGATTACACTAGGGCCACGTGGACGCAGTCGTGGTCCCAACGAACAAGGCATAACCAACATGAGATCGCGGTTAGTTTTCTATAATTATTCAACTTTCATTTATAAATCAATACCTATTTGTATTCTTCTTTATAGCAACGAGGAGCATCTAGACTATTTGGATGATTTGCCCTCCAGCAGCGCCCAGCGCGGTCATCATCCAGTCACCATAGATGCCGGCAATGAGGAGGAGTTTCCCATGCTGGCCGGCATTACACCGGGTCCGAATGTATCTTTGGTGAGAGCGGCGCCACCATCGATGCGTAATTTGAGCGGTATCTCGGGTCTTGCACGAACCAAAGAAAACTTTCCAGCTCTGGGAGGGGCAGCTGGTGGCAGCATATCGAATGTTTATAATAGCAGCTATGCTGGCGCACGAGCTGCGGCTCAGCCTGCTGCGGCAAACTTTAAGAAGCCAGTCACTGCGGGCGCTGCATCTGCTGCTTCTAGTGGATCTGTAACGCGTGCCAATGCACCGGCTAATGGAATGATGTTGCATGTCTCGAATCGACCCGCAGCCAATAGTGGCGGCAGCAAGAAGTCAGGAGCACCCGAAATGGACTTTCCCGCCTTGCCCATAGGTAAGGGAAAGAAGATGGCCCGTAATCTGGAGGAGGACATGCTGCCCAGCGGCATAGTCACGCCCATGAACAATGTGGCCGCTAAACATCGTACACTAGTCGATGACTATGTGTCCGTGGCGCATCCGAGCACCTATCAAAAGATCCAAATGGTACAAAAGGAGGAATCAGAGGCTAAGGCACGCCAAGAGGCGCTCAAGAAGAGTGCGCCGAAGCTGACGGCTGCCGAGTTTCCAACGCTGGCCCCAAGCAGCACCAAAGCGGCGGCAACAACAACATCGAAGCCCAACAGTGGCTCAACAGGCTCTCTCAACTGGACCAAGCCAATGTCAGACAAGAAGCAGAAGGACTTGGATAATCGCAAGAGCAAAGTAGCGCCAGCGCCCGTGTTACCAACGTCAAGAGGTAGCAGCACGACGAGTTTGAATAACAATAAGATAAACAACAATAACAAACAGGAGACGAAGCAACAACAGCAGGAGATAAACAACAAGAAGGAGAAGAAGCCCAAAGAGAAAAAGATCAATCAGGAGAATCAGCCAAAAGCGAACAAGCAAAAGGAAAAGAACAACAACAATACAAACAACAACAACAATCACAATAACAGTGATAAGCAACAGCAACTGCCAAATGCTAATGGCAATTTATCGGGTTCATTGCGTGCGCCACCTGGACTTGGTGCACCGCCCGTTAAGCCACCGCCGGGATTTATGTCAAATGTAACCGTTAATTCGGTAGCGAAGCTGCCCAACAATTTGACTTTCACCACTTCGTTGGGCGAAAACTATAGCATTGTGCCCAGTGCCAATTGCTATATAGATCCGCCAGATACAGAAAATCGGAATAAGGTAAACAAAATTGGAATTTCAATGTATTTACATATATATAAACCATCTTTGCTTTCAGAACTTGGTCGATCAGTTACGTGTGGCACTGAAGACACCCGAGGCCTTTAACGAATTTCACTTGCTCTCGTCCAGCTTTCGTGACGGCACCTGCACAGCTCAAGCCTACTACGAGCATTGCCAATGCGCCATGTTGGATAAGTTCCAAATCCTCTACCCGGAGCTCTTAGTAATGCTGCCTGATATTGGCAAACAACAGGTTTTAATTGCAATGAAATCGATCCTCTCTGTTCAATACTAATCCGTTTTGCTTGTTTATTTTAGGAATTGTATTTGGTGCATAAGCAATATTTGAACAGCCTGACTGCCAACCAGAGTAAACAAGTGCCTCAGTTGGAAGTGTGCAGCAACTGTAAGCAAATCGTTCTGCCCAACGATTTCGCCAGTCATCAAAAAGTGCATGAGCTGACAAAGAACTTTCCTGCGCTCAATAATGCTGCGTCGAATAATTTGCTAAGTACGGGAGCAAAGAATGCACAACGTAAATAAAAAGAACCAGAGCCATATGGTTTCAGCAGTCACAACAAACGTCAACAATAATAGTTACAACGAATAATTGGAAGAAGAAAAACAAAAGAAAAGCTTTAGCTATGTATATTTTGTATGTATGTAATTAACATTTGATTTGAAGCACGCGCGCATACAAGACTAGTGAAGAGTAGAAACAAAAAGCAAATTTGAATCAATACCCACATGCACAGAAAACGGGCTCGTATGTGAGAACTTAGCTTAACTATATACATGTGTATTCTATATAATTAGATCCTGTAAAATTACGCCGTTGCATGTAACGTTGAAAACGTTACATGATTTTTGTAGTACACATTCAACGGAGCCACACCCGACAAATGTGTGGTGTGCGGTTTTTTTTTAATATTTAACAGAGTGAGCTTGTATAAAGTAAATTACATTATAACTGAATAAAGTGCAAAACAATCAAATTGCAATTCGATTTGTTTCTATTGATTATATCGAGTTGCTAATTAGTTGGGTAAATAATATAAATATCTAAAAAGGCAATTAGTATAATTATTGGCCATATCTTATCAAGTTTGCTGCCGCTTTATTTGACTAGCTCTTAAACATATTTTAGTTGCCACGTTTTCTATTATCTTTTTTTGGAAATTAATTGAATGAGATTATCAGAGCCCAAATGAATCCGCCAAATATTTCAAATATATAATTTCGCAAATATTTCAGTATTTATAAGAGTATGGTCACATTGTGTACTTGCAAGGCTATCGATATTAATAAAGTAGTGACGGAGTTATCGATGAGAGTCGACCATAAACTACGATGGAGCGGCGCGAGGATGTGCTAAGACAGGTAATTCAGATAATTTAAATATTTTGCAAAACAAATACCATGTTATTCATGTTTTAGGCACTCGATAAGAATGCTTATGAAACGGAACGTTGGCAAGCCTATAAAGCCGACACTGAAGTCGCCATTCATAACTTGAATATGTTTGTTAAAAATCTTTCCCTCGAGGTTATGGTGCCAATTGGGAAAAAGGCTTTGATGCCGGGCGAATTGATACACACAAATGAATTGCTCATCGGTCACTACCAGGGCTACTTTTCGGTTTGCTCGGCCTACATGGCGGAGAAGATATGTCAGTACCGAATGAATCTGGCCAACGAGCACCTCAGAAAACTGCAATTGGAGGCGGATCTATGGCTGTAAGTACTGAAAATATTAGTTAATTGTTAAATATTCTAATAGAGATGTTTTGCAGGAACAATCTTGAAACACCCCTAGTGCAAGGTGCTGTGCCAAACTCTGGTGAAATTGAAATAGTGGAGGAATACAACGAGGCAGAGCACAACAATTGGCTCAAGCAACACAGAGAGCGCGTGATCAAGGAGAAGTTGGAAGAACGCGCGCAACGTGAAGCTGCAGTTGCGCAGAATGATGTATTCAAAAAGCTAGCTGACCGTGAACTGATGGAGGAACTGGGTCTAGATCCAGAAATTTTCAGTAAGCAAACGCTCAGCGAATTGTTTTCAAAGGAAGCACAAACTGATACTACAACGGACTGTGATATAGGAAAGGAAGCAACTAAGACGTATGAGGAGATATTCGACTTGCTGACCAAGCTGGAAGCTCAAGAGTCCGAGGAGGCATCGACGGCCGATGAAGATTTTGAGCAAAATGTTCAAAGCACGAATGAAATGGTGCAAAATCTGATGAGTGGACAAATGCAGGTGACTCCAGTAAAGCAGCGCCTAGGCGGAACCAAAAAGGTAGCAGAAGAAGAAGTAGAGGAGGAAGAAGATAATGATGATCAGCTAGAGGAGGTGAAATTAATTAGAGAGGAAATGCAGCTATATCCCAGTGAGGAGCGTGAAGAGTTTCTACATTCGAATTTGCAAATTCTCAAAGCAAAAATGCGTAAAATACAGAAAGAGTCCTTCGCCAGCGCTGAACTAACCCATTTGATGGATGTTGTTGTCTGCCTGGAAGACGACTTGCAAAATCTGCTCTTCGAACAAGCAGAGGAAGCCAGCACGGATGAGCTTTCGGATAAATCTGATTCCGAGGTGGACAATAAAAAGCGCCGCATCTCTTTCGCTATATCCAATAAGGAGCTGATATTCAAAAAGGAAGAAACTGTTGCCGATATGTTAGCCAATGGCCAACGACCACGAAGAGTTCTCATGAAGCTGGATGCTGAAGTAGTGCAGCCGCCAGTACTGCCACTAGTTCCGGTAGTACCAGTGGAGCCAGTGAAACCAAAACATTCAAACTCACAAATTATGCAAAAAGTTGAACAGAATTTGGAGTTTGTACAGGAGCATCAAAGCGTGCAAGATTTTGATTTAGTTAATCAAATACTGGAGGCCTCTACGGGTAGAATTATTACACTGCACATAAGCTTTAGTCATTCCGAGGCGCTGCCAGCTGTCTTTAATGAATCTGATGATAGTTCAACGCCTGGCAATCCAGCCCAACTGTATGACCTATACAAAAAAGCACAGGACCAGAACTACTTTCCCATTTATTTAAACGGGTATGAGGGCGAGGAGGAGCTAAAGGTGCCCATTATTAAGGAGGATGAGCGTGCAGCTGCCTATGACGATCCACGCAAGCAGGTGAATAGATGGAGGAGTCTCCCTATTAATTGATGAATTTATCTTAAATGTTCCTCTATTCTAGTTCAACAAGCCGCTTGCAGAGTCTGGCAGGAGCACAGCTGGCACATCAGGAGACAAGGAGCCCACATCGATCAAATCCGCTGTGGCACGTGAACTGCATGGTGTAGTCAAGCAGCCCAATCAGAATTCAAATCCAACAAACAGCAACAAATCCAAAAAGAATAAGAATCGTAAGGACAAGAAGAAGAGAACCATTGACGATGACCTGCGTGAAATGAGTGCCTATCGGAAGGTCATGCAGGATCTGGTTGAGAAGGAGCCAGTGACGTCGCCCGAGCCATTGCCCAAGGGTAAATTCATAGACGCACATACGCCCAAAAAGCGAATTAGCCGCTTCAAAGAGCAACGCTCAACGAAAACAATGAGAAATTTTATGAATATGGGTGAGATATGTACATTTATGTATTGAGTGAATAAACAAAACGATATTATATATGTACAATCAAATATTTGTTTATGCTCTATTAGACTCACACTCACACTCTCACGCATAGGATTTGTTATTAAATTAAACTCTATTTACTAAATCCGCTTCAACGGAGTTTATTTTTAAAACATTTACACGTTGTTTTTTTTGCAATTACTTACAATGAGATATTATTTTGATTTTACAATTGAAATCAGCGCTTCATATATATACTTTATTATACATATACATGTATATATATGTGTGTGTGTGTGTTAATAATTATAATTAATCATTTGTGTGTGTGTATTTAAACGTAGATACATATTAACTACTAATACATACAGTGCGCAAATCTGTTTCTTATGTTGAATCTCCTTAAAATTTCTTTCTCTTTTTATTATTATTTGTTTTAATTAACTGATTATTGCTTTGCTTGGCGGTTTCTAAATAAACCAAGCCAACATTAATTTAATTACGTTTATTTTTGTTTCTTTCTTGTTGTGTGTGTGTTTGTTGAAGAGTAGGTACATTTGAAATGTCAAAAGTGCATTGAACATTGTCTCGCCAGCTACTTCCAAGTCTTCCGAGTGTTACTTTCTGCACCCGACTTTTGATTTCGAGTGCATCGCATTTTCCATGCCTTGATACAGCTAATCTTCTAGTCCGAGAAATTCGCGCTCCAGTGCTGCGCCCATCATGTTCCATTCCCCATCATCGCCGTCATCCTCCTGATTGTTCTCGCTATTCGAATCGGAGCCCATTTCTAAATCCGATGGCAATTCCTCACCTGCAAATGTAACAGTTAATATATAATGTACAATTATGGCATATCTTAAGCATACCACGACGGAATTTAGCACTTGGCATTTCGTCATCGTCATCATCGTCCTCATCGTCCTTCTCCTCGTCTTCATCGTCCTTCTCCTCGTCTTCATTCACGTCATCTTCGTTGGACGAATTCTTATCGAAGTCGCCCACTCCGCCGGCCGCACCCATCAACACATCCTCAGTGCGTGTAAAGAAATCATGAGCACGATTTGAGCTTTCATCCTCGCGCTTGCGCTTCAGCAACTTTTTGTCCATGGGCGGATTTTCTATTAAATAAAATTATATATAAATATAAATTCTTTTATTTTGTTCACATTTACTTACCAAAGTTGACTGGACCCTCGTCGCTGGAGGAGTCTGACTCGAAGAATGTCTCGTAGTCTTTGTTCATGGACTCGATGTCCGCGTTGGTGAACACCAGCAACGGATTAAGAGTTTCGCGAAAGTTACCACCCTGCTCTTGTTGCATGCTGCTCGACGGCGATATCTCCGATCTCTCATTGTAGTTCACCACATGCTCGGGACTGTGGCAATGGGCAGGCGGCTGCCGTCCCTTATTGCGCACTTTGCGATCGAGCGGAAAGAGACGCTCATCAACATGCTCCCAGCGTTCGGCACAGGCCCACAACCAATTGGCATTGACTACCTTAATGTTCGCCTCCTTCTTGGCCGCATTCACTTTATAGGTGCCGGCATTGACGGCCACCAGATGCGTGATGTCCTTGCTGATGTTCGACTGGACCTCGGCTCCCAAGCTTTTAGCTATAAAGTAGGCGCGCGACTGCTCCAGCTTCATCTGGGTCGGCACCAACCCGGAAAAGACTAGATTCTTACCACGCAGCACTTCACAACGAATTTTCGGCACGATGATCTTGAGATCTGGTATCTCTGTGGTCTCGTCGTAGATTGCATAGAAGCGCTTATGAATGTTCCTTAATATGACCTCCAGATACAGCAAATAGTCATCCGGATCTTCAATTTCAATCTGTTTCTGTCCATCATTCCAAATTTTTATCTGCGATGTTGTGGCCACATCATCAGTGTTAACCTTAGCTGCGTCATCATCAGCTTCCGACACTTGTTTATCATCGCCACTTGTCGACGATGCGATGCTTTCGTCATCTTCTTTCTTGGGCGGCAATTGGTCAGCTTTGAAGCTCTCGATGGGCACTTCGTCGATGACAACAATTTCATCGGAATCGCTGCCTTGCTTGCCACTGTTCACAGCTTCAGCGTCTGGCAAACCGGACGAGTTATCGTCATCCACATTAAGAGTCTCTTCGACTGTCATAGTCGCTTTGCCATTCAGTTTTCCACAGCGGTTGTTTACACACGTGTCTTTAGTTTCCGTCGCATCTTTCGACTCGCTTCCTAACTCAAATATGTCTACCGAGGAATCCTCCTCAGTTCCCTCCTCATCCTTGCTTGTGCTGGAGACAGTGTTGTCGCCCTTGTCTTTCGGATCTTCAGCTTTCAACTCCGACACCTTTTTAGCATCTGACTGCTTTTCAGCAATTTTATCAATTTCTGGAAAACAGTTAAAGTTGTAAAGAAATTCTTTTGTGACTGGGTAAGTTGCGTACCCTTAAAGTCCACGCCCTCGCCATCCAGCTCATGCTTAGATAAGCCAGGTGGCGCATTTATATCGCCCGTGTGTTGAAAGAAATGATACGGTTTTACTTGTATCAAATTGGATGCCATATTCCAAACATCCTCACGATCATCTATGATGCAGACCATGGAATCACCATTGGGAAACAGCGCTCTATAAGTAAAGTAAATGACAATTGGTTTAGGAAAGGTAAGTCAACAAGAGCGCAGCTTCTTTACTTTAGATTATCCGTCTTGCTTGTAGCATTGAAGCACTCGTCACGCGACAATATGCGATGGGAGAAGAACTTGCCATCGGGATCAAGCAGCTGGGCAATCATATGCGCATAGTTACGAGCGCCAAAAGTGCAGATGTGCAGTTCATAGAGCTCTGACATTTTCTCCAGGAACTCGGCAGTGCCTGGACGCAGGCGGGTGTGATACCACGGCGATTGCGGGCCGTACAATTGAAAGTGGTAGATGCCCTTTATATTATCCGGGACTGTGTCGTTGGTTGTGTGTATCACTGTCTGATCGAGATCTACCAGGAGCACCAGCTTGCGATCGGTGAGTAGGCGGCGTGTGTCATCATGCCCAAGCTTCTGGGCTAGTTTCTGGGTAACTTTCAAATCGGGCATTGTGTGCACCATTGGTACGGAGGCCTCAGATGTTTGGCCCTACAATATATAAATTTGTCAATAAGAATAATTTTTTCTTTATGAGTTTGAATTTTCTTCAGTTGTATTTATATTTTGATTTCGGTTGACACTTACATTATCGTTGTGCCTTAAGTCTGCGCCGCAGTCTGCGCACATATCCTTTATGACGGTTGTGTGTATGCATTCGGATAACTCCAAGAGCGCATCTCTGAAAACAACCCAAACAAACAAATAACCGAGCTTACATATTGTATTATGTATGTATACGCGCATGTGTCGTGTTTTGCCATTGCGGTGTATGGTGCAATCAGTGCATTCCACCCACTGCCGCCCGCTAAAACTGGGGTGGGGGCAAACAACAAAAACTCACCCTTTTATCACTACTTCGCCTTCCCTGCGAAGCCGCTTTTTGACCACTCCGGCACGATTTGATTTGTATTTAAAGAACATGGTGTCGTCTATTTTGATGGGCTTGCCATCGTCACCGAGTTTCTGGTATAAAAACAGGATTTGTGCCGCCGAAACATTCTGGCCTTCTCGTACGCGCCATTTATTGATTCGTATGCGTGTCTCAGCGGCAGCGAGCGCTGCGTTTACAATGATACGCTTAACGCTTCCGCCGCTGGCTGCACCGCCACCGCCACCGTCGTCCACGTCCCTGGTTGGCTTTGTCGCAATCGGGACCACATGCGTTTTAACCTCTACGCTGGTCTTTTGCATACTTTATTTACAATTTGTGAATATGTACAGATTTCAGTTCTGTTTAAATCTGTGGCTTGTTATGTTTTCAATTTGTGTGAATTGCGACACCGCGAATTTGGCATTCCCATTAATGGCGGACAGCTGTTTTTTGTATATGAAAGTTATCGATATATCGCATCGGTTCGATAACTTGTAAACGTTCCGGCTAATAACTGGCACGTTTTGTTTGTTTGGGTTTGTTTATTGGTAGAAAATGAGCGCGGAAAACGGAAAAGAAAACCTTAAACGTAGTGCAGCTGCAGATAAAGCAGAAGCAGAAGCAGAAACAAGTAATCAGGAGACAGAAGCTGAAGGCGAGGATGATGCCTGGATTGGACCTATGCCATCGGAACAAAGCGCCGCAGTGCCGGCCAAGAAAAAGAAAGGTAATCAAGATAAAATACAATGCCAACTTAACTTACATAAAGTTGATCTGCTTTTAATATAGTATTGCCCTATGAACACATATATTTGGAGAATTTGCCGAATGCAGAAAGCTATGAGCGCAGCTACATGCATCGAGACGTGATCACGCATTTGGTGAGCACCAAAACAGAATTCGTGATCACCGCCAGCTTGGATGGTCACATTAAGTTTTGGAAGAAAATGGATTTGGGCATTGATTTCGTCAAGCATTTTCGCAGTCATTTGGTGCCGATCAAAACGCTAACCGCCAACAGCAGCGGTACTTTACTCTGCTCGGCGGCCACCGATCAAACGGCAAAGGTCTTCGACGTGGTTAACTTCGATATGATCAATATCATTCGATTGGGCTATACGCCGCTGTGCAGCGAGTGGATCAACTCGCCAGGAGATGCGGTTCAAGGATTGGCCATGTAAGTCGATTAGCTAAATACTTGAAATATATATAATCTTCATTTATATTCTCTAGCACCGATTCAGAGAGCAACTGCATCCACATTTACGATGGTCAGAGCGGAGGTGAAGCCTTGCGCACATTGGACAAATTGCACTCAGCTCCAGTTATTGCCATGTGCTTTAATTTGGCCATGGAAACGGTCATCTCTGTGGATCGCAATGGCATATTGGAGTATTGGCAGAACTCTAGGCATGATTACAAATTCCCTCAGCGCTTGGTTAGCTTTGACTCGAAGTTGGATACAAGTAACAGTTGAATATATTAACTATATAAAGAATATTTATATAAGATTAAACTCATTTTTCAGGCCTCTTTGAGTTTGCCAAGAATAAGACCCAAGTAACTGCTTTGGCCGCTTCGCCGGATGGCAAACGTTTTGCCGCCATTTCAACAGATCGTAAAGTGCGCGTCTTTCAATTTAATACGGGGAAATTGTTGCGCGTCTTCGACGAGGCGTTAGCCACGTACACACAAATGCAGCAGACGCCACATGCGTTGCCCAACATGGAATTTGGCCGAAGGTAAGTTGACTCTTTCCATATAATTCGATTGTAAAGTCAGCTCTTGTGTCTTGAAGAATGGCTGCGGAACGTGACTTGGAGAAGACTGCTCAGAATACGACTTTGAATATACTGTTTGACAGCACGGGTCACTTTTTGCTTTATCCCACAATGCTGGGCATTAAAGTCATCAATGTGGCCACAAATCGTTGTGTCACAATTTTGGGTAAAACGGACAATATACGGCCACTGCAAGTGGCGCTCTTTCAAGGTCGAATCAAGAGACAAAAGGCAGCCATCACACTCGAACAGGAGGCCAGCGAGAATCCAGCGTTACAAAATTTACTGAATGATCCAACGGCATTTTGTACAGCATACAAGTAGGAGTACTTAACTTAAAGAGGAGCCCTTATCTAATTTAAACTAACTCTCTTTGTAGAAAGAATCGCTTCTATTTGTATAGCAGACGTTTGCCTTCTGATTTGCAAGATGTTGACCGCGACATATTCAATGAGAAGCCTTCCAAGGAGGACATAATTGCCGTGCCAGAGGCTCAAGGTAAGTGCTTAGCTTTAATAAATATTAATATTAATAATTACTAACAAACTGTGTATCATCCTCTACACGCTAACATTCTTTAGACGAAGGTGTTTATACATATATTCATATATATATATATACGGTTTCATTATGCTCTATAAATTTTGTAAATGGTTTTTTAGTTATACAACGAATCTATGAGAATGTAGTTTTGCATACCACCAAAGGAGATATTCATATGAAATTGTTCTTCAAGGAGGTGCCAAAAACGGTAGAAAACTTTTGTGTACATGCGAAAAATGGGCAAGTTCTTAAATTATCTAAAAATACGAAGGCCTTTCTTAAACTTTCTTTCCTTATTAACACAGCTACTATAATGGACACATATTTCATCGTGTGATCAAAGGCTTTATGGTTCAGACAGGCGACCCCACAGGTACGGGCACGGGTGGTAAGTCCATTTGGGGACACGACTTCAAGGATGAATTCGTGCAGAGCTTAAAGCACGATCGTCCCTATACTGTTAGTATGGCAAATGCGGGGCCCAACACAAATGGCAGTCAATTCTTCATAACTGTGCTACCTACAGTAAGATATAATCTTATATATCAATTAACCAATTTTAATACAATGTTTTTCATTCTTTTTTAAGCCTTGGCTGGATAATAAGCATACAGTTTTTGGTCGTGTGTTTCGTGGCATGGAAGTGGTGCTCAATATATGTAATGCTAAGGCAAATCCCAAAACAGATAAACCATATGATGACATTAAGATAATTTCAATACATTTAAGTAATTAAGCGATAAACAAAAATAGCAAAAATAAAAAGTTTAATTGTATTATAAACATAATTTGAAAAGTCCGCGCTTAGGTGCTCCACCTCTTGGCAAATACGGGAACTATATGTAAATTAAAGCATTAATTATAAAAGAGTGGGTATTTTTGTGTTTCTTGCAGCACGGCCACACTGAACAGCTGTTAATGCAGTTTCACCGTAGTCTCTTATTCACTGCCAGAATCAAACCTAAACAAATTGTTAATTAAGAGTTACATGGTGCCTACCACTCGCTAATTTTTAAATTAACATTGCATTACCAACTATAAGTGCGTACGCATCGTAAAAGCAAGGTAAATATGCGCTGAGGTATTGACCAGCAATGTTTATATGCGTGCGATGCGGGTGTATGAGTGAAAAACTTTTGTTTGGAAAAAGACCAAGAAAAACAAAGAAAACGCAAAGCAAAAGTAAAGCTTATCAAAAATCTATATGCAATCGGTACGCTCTATATTTAATGCTTAATTTGTGTCAAATGGTGCATATAAACATATATGTATGTTGGTGTATGTGTGCGTATGCGTGTGTGTTTATGCCTGTGTATGTGTGTTTCCTTATCAGCATAAACATTGTATTTAGCGGAACCGCACGTCGAGGAAACTCTTCATAGCGAATTCAAATATTAGTCATAACGTAAGCCGAATACACATAAATATTAGCTGTGGGGTGAAAGTCTTATCAATCGGCCAACTGGTTATTATTTGCTGATAATACAAAAATTGTTATAAACAACAATTGTTGATTATGTTGAATTACAGTCGATACGCAGGTGTTGTTCCAAAAATGAGCTAAGGCTTTGCAAAGGCCATTATTCAGTAGCCCAGCCATGTCCCACAATGATTCCGATGACGTTCGCAGCACCGCTCAGCTGCTGCTCACGAATGCGCGCCACAGCGGTGTTCCCTACCATATGCCATATGATATGTGTAAGTAATCCAAGCAGATTCGCGTTATCAATGCACCCCCATATATAATTTAGTAATTTCACATGCTTTTTTAATTTTCAGCTCGGCCGCATTCCATTAATTTGTTTACGGATGAGTTCCTAGGCGGCTATTCACAGGATGGACGTATGTCGGTGGTGCGAAGATTCTTTTGCCTCTTTGTTACGTTCGATTTGCTGTTCGTATCGCTGCTCTGGCTCATTTGCATAGTTGTAAGTTGTATTGTTTGTTAATTCTATTGAAGATGTATGCTAATTGCTTTCATTTTCCATTGCAGATTGGCGGCGATAATATATTCCAAGCCTTTCAGAAACAAGTCATGCACTATACCATATATACATCGCTCTTTGATGTTGTCGCCACAGCACTTTGCCGTTTCACGGTCCTAATTTTCTTCTATGCATTGTTGTATATTAATCATTGGTCCATCATTGCAGTAAGTGCTATTTGTCATCTAGTCATTGTCCGATTTAACCATTCGTTTCTTGCAGCTTTCTACCAGTGCCTCATGCTTGTTTCTCATTACCAAAGTGTTTTTCTATGATGTAAGCTTATTCATTATAACTATAGAAAGTGCAGATTATATATATCATTCTCAATTTGCAGTGGGTGCACTCCAAGCAGCAAGTATTCGATGTCATACTCATCATTACGTCCTTCATTCTGGCGTGGGGCGAGGCTTGGTTTCTGGACTGCCGTGTTATACCACAGGAGCGTCATGCACGTCGCTATTTTGCTGGTAGTTTGTGTGCTCTTCCTTCTTTAATATTTATTTATTTTTAAAAAATCTTTCGATTCGCAGCTGCAAGCTCAACGGAACGCTCAGCCTTGGCGCAGCCAACGATCTTGACTGAACGTGAACGCCCTCCGCAGAGTGTCACCGATTTTTATTCACCTTTGGACACTGCTCATCATTCGGACGAGGAGGAGGAACAGGTCAGCTAAGTACTTATGCATGCGCATAGCTAAAGAAATTGAATAAATCAATTGATTAGCATCTATAAAAGAAGCTGTCGGCGAAGATTTTTTAGGCATTCCAAGTTCCACCACAATGTTGTTGGTAGTTGGTTAGAAATTGAATTGTAATCATATATATATTTCTCTCTTCTTTGCTTTACAGGACGATGAGTACAATCAGATGGGCTTGGACTGCCTGCGCAAGGCATTTGAGCTCATAGAGTCCACGGATTGGAAGATGGAGAAGGTTACACCGAAGGGCGATACAATATACAGCACACAGCGCGATAAGATTGGCAAGATTTACAAATTAACGGTGTGTAGTATTTGTTGACTTAAATTTAAAGATTTTTAATGTGATTACATTTGCACATCAGGCGCGTCTTAAGTATCCCGCCAAGGCACTCATGGAGGAGCTCTTCTATCGCATTGAGGATGTGACCAAATGGAATCCCACTTTACTAGAGTCTAGAATTGTGCGAGTAAGTACTGAAGCCTTACAGCTTCGCAAGATATTGTTAAAAGGATGTAATATTAAAGTAATTATCTATTTCTTATATTCTATTAGAAAATCAATTCATATACCGACATCACGTATCAAGTATCTGTTGGCGGCGGCGGCGGCATGGTCAAGAGTCGCGATTTTGTTAACTTGCGTTCGTGTCGTTTGATATACAATGGCAAAATCTGTGATGATGATGAGGTGGCTAAGCTTAGCAGTGAGGAAGAGGACGATAAGGATTCGCTAAATCGATCCTGTGAAGGCAGTGTAACGACAATATCGGACAATGAATCACATACACCTCAATTTGGTAGTGTTACCAGTAGCTACCGCAGCAAATTCTTTGGCCAGAGCTCGTTGCCCCCTGCAGAGGTGTCAACAACAACTGCAACACCTACGACAGCTGCCACACCGGTTACACCGTACGACACATTGAGCAAGAGTCTGGGTGCCAAAAGCTTGGGTGCTGCCCTAGCTTTTCCTGTGGAGCCACCGCCATTGGAAGATGAATTTGAGGATGCCAAAGATCAGCCAGACGAAGCGCCGCCAGTTGTAAAGAAGCCGCCAATATTACCATCAGATCCAGCTGTCGGCAAGACCAACAATAAGGTGTGGATGAGCTCGGCAATAAGTGTAGAATATCCAGCTATACCTGCCACAACCAAATATACAAGGTGAGCCAGGAGACTGTTAATGTCCATTCTGTATAATGTCTATATTCTTATTGAAACAGAGGTGAGAACATCGTGTCGGGCTTTGCATTTCGAGAAATCATTGGCAAAAAGGATGCCTGCATACTGGAATGGGTGCTCTGTCTGGATCTCAAGGGCTATATACCACGCTATGTGTTGGATGCTGTGAGTGTTTATAGAGATATTTTATGTTAAGATTGATTCATTGTATCTTTGGTAGGCACTTACCTCAACCATGGTGGACTATATGAAGTATCTGCGGAAGCACATAAACGAGCTGCGACAGCGGCGACGCCGTTGACTCAGCTGCTCCAGCTCCATTGTACATAGATTAAGACGATAAGTGATATATCGTATATATATTCATATATATATAATGCTCCTGCAGCATATACATATTGTATTGTAATTATATTCTAATTGTATCTCAAGTTGTAGTTAAGCTAATGAAAAGTAAAAGCAGCAAAGCGAAGTGCATTGATCATAAGTTTATTGAGTATGTATGTATGCTATGTTTATATATGTGGTAGATATTGTAAGTTATGTGTATGGACGACTTAACTAATACATTTTATACAATGCTTTTTACTTGTAATTGATTTCATATACTTGTCTTGTTAGAGAGTATCTTTAGTCGCTAGTTGTGATTTGACAGCTGCAGTATAATTTAGTTTTAGTGTGCTTTAAGATCAGTCTCAGGGCTTGCTCCTATTTGCTATCGTTCTGAGGAAACCAGCTTTGACACGCCTCCATGGCCACCTCGCAAACGGCGCTCATTGCCTTCGCGTTGTCGTAGTCTAAGATATAGATATAGATATAGATGTATAGTAATTGTAGTGGATATGGTATATGAGTAGACTCACCCAGAGCATTGCGCTTGCCAAAGATGCTGCCATTGAATGGCGGCTTCCTGTAGGCTGCCTCGCTGCCGTGCAACAGAATCGCTGCCACAATGATGGTGACCAGCAGCAAAGTGAGTGTACATCTGAGTGCGGCCATTGTATAATCTGTTGGTGGCGTGACTGAGTCTGCTGTTGCTGTTGCTGCTGTTTGCTGTGCTTGACTGCTGAAGTCGAAGTGTGATTTGTGTTGGCCAGGATAAGCGCTTTTATATGCTGCGCTGCTTGCAACCCCAGCTGCAGCCTGTCCATCCCCGCCTGCGTTCCTAATTGAGTTATTCGCGCGTTAATTGAAAGCAAAATGACTTGAGGGAATAAGAGGCTTCTTACTTGGACTACGTTGACTATATATATATATATATATACATATTATTCTAAATTAATTGAAGTACAAGCAATTCAGAAATATGCAACAGCAGCATTCTCTCTCCCCCCTCTCTCTCTCGAAATATACACTTATTTAGACTATTTATATTTATTTATGTAGTACAAGCGATTCCAATATGCACCAGATCCGAAATTATATAAAATTGATTTGAGCAGCAATCTCTCTCTCTCTCTCTCTCTTTCTCTCTCTCTAACTCCTTTCACTCTTCCACATATATCTCGTTGTCGCTCACACACACTAAAATACGGTCTTGGTGCCCGCATTCCACTCGAGCACCTTGTTGAACTCCTTCTCGCCGAATCCAACCGCCACCGCCTGCTCCACACAGCTAT
This sequence comes from Drosophila peninsularis, assembly GCA_035047485.1. Classification (NCBI taxonomy): domain Eukaryota; kingdom Metazoa; phylum Arthropoda; class Insecta; order Diptera; family Drosophilidae; genus Drosophila; species Drosophila peninsularis. The sequence continues at coordinate 5,434,169 of JAWNPN010000035.1, forward strand.
TCTGACGCTTCAGATTGTCGATCATAAAGAGCTGTTTCTTGTAGGCATTGAGTAGGTCCGCACGCTGGCGTTTTAGAGCCTTAATGCGGTTATCTCTCATCTTCAGCTCCTTGCGATTGTAGTCGAGATCCTCGCGCTGCTGTGTCGCTTGCTGGCTGAGCATTTGCCTCGTGGTTTCAGTCTCATCGTTGGCGCGCATTAGACGATTCTCCAGATTGGCGTTCGTTTGCTTCAGCATCTTCGTGTCGCGTCGCAATAGCTCCAACTCGTGCTGCTGATTGTTGAATTCCGATTGGCGCTCCTTCTGCCGTCGCCCGGCCTCCTCCGTTTGCAATTCCAAGCGATGCAGCTGATCGGACAGCTTGGCGTTGGTAGTGATGGCCTGATCCCTTTGCGTTTCAGCCTTGCGCAATGCTTCGAGCGTTTGTTCCAGCTGCATTTTCTGATCGGCCATGTCCTGTGTTAGCTGACCATGATCCTCCTCCAAAATGGTGACTTTGGCTTTGAGAAATCTGAAAGCAAATACAAATATATTTTTATATATGTTATATATTCTGTTTTCCTCACTTGATGAAGTTGTCTTGTGTTAGCTGCTTCTTGGATTGCCCGCTGATAACGGTTGTACTCTCCCGTGACTGCTGCACCAGCTCCAGCTCCTCCAGCTCCTCCAGCTGCTGCTGCTGCTGCTGCTGCAGCTGCGGCTGCGGCTGTTGGTGGTGCTGCTGCTCGATTGCATCGGCATTGCGCAGCAGCATGTCCAGTGACGGACTCGGCTTGAAGTTGGGATTGCGATATTTCACAAATGTGGCCGTCTTGTGTGTTGCCCGGCGCGTGAACGTGCTGTCGATGCGGCCGGCAGCAGCAGCACCAGAAGCCAGATTTGTTGCTGCTGCTGTTGCATTTGTGGCTGCAGGCGCTGTGGCGTGTCTACCATGCGCTCTGCCCTGCCGCCAATCGGGCGTCTTCGTCTTGGTCAATTGGGTTACTAAATTGGGTGTCTGCTTGCACCTGGGAGTTGTCACCTGTGTCGACGGAGGCGTTGGCGTTGTTGGCGCACTCTTAATGGGCGATTTGCTAACTTTCGATCTGTAGCTCCGTCCGCCCGCTGTGTGCCGACTGGTGACTGCTCCCTCCACATGCATATTCATATTCAGATTTGTGTGCAGCTTCTTCTTGAGCAATGTGCTGGGCCCCTTCTGCTTGAGGTAGGTGCAATAACGGGACTGGGACACCACGTGGCTACCACTGTCGATGGGGTGGTTCAGTGCCATCATATTCAGTTCCTGATTGATATGAAAGAGTTCCTTTTCACGCGACAATATCTCGGCCATGGTGCCGCTGAATGATATTTGTCTATTGTCCTCTTCTTTTTTTTAATTTTTATGATTATGGCTCCAACCTTCTAGCTTGTAAAGCTGCTGATCTGATGAAACGTTTTTTCAACAAGAAATTTTTACTATTATTTACTATTTGGCACGCTGACTCCGTTCGGAGCTTGCCTTTTTTTGAGCTGAGCCAAAACTCAAATCCTGCTTTGATTTTTTGACACTAGCTGCGTCAACAAAAAGAAAACTGATAAACACTCGTGTCGAGTGTAACCAGGTAACAGCTCCGGCTACCTGTACGTACACAGGTGACCATATCATGTTGGTGGTTGTTTTGTTTTCTTTTTTTATATTTATATTATTTCCCTAACTATTTCGACTGTTGCTATTGTTATTGCCCCATCTCCCACTCCCCCCTCTCTGTCTGTCTTGCACACCTGTCTTAAGGCCAACGACTTGTGAATTTATTTACCTGTCAGCTTGGCTTTATGAACTTGACTCAATCGGCGTGGGTGTTCCCGTTTCCATTTGTTGCCAAAAACCATAACTATATAAATATTTAACCGCCCTCGCGTGGGTTTCTCGTCTTTGCTATGCAAATCTGCTGCTCTTTAGAATTTTGTGATGTAATTGTAAATTGATTTGTTGCCAAGGCAGCTCGCTGCTCGCCAAGCCCACTTAAATGTCGCTGATTCAGCCTATTAAACTCTTCACACTACGCTCTTTATATGTATACCCATTGAAAGTTGAGTCGAATGGGGTATAATGTGTGCTGAGTGGCGTAGGGCAGCTGCTTTCCATACATTAACATACCGATTATATATAGATTTCCCATTGGACTTAGTACTCAACTCATGTTCTCTTCAAATAGTAAGCATATATATATACATATATATATATATATATATACATATATATATATATATATATATATATATATATATATATATATATATATATATGTATATATATATATATATATGTATATATATATATATATATATATATATATATATACATATATATATACATATATATATATGCTCAGCATGGCAAATTGTGCATATATAGAGCTAGCTCTACCTGCCCGCCTTTCCAGCAAACTCATAAAGCGCGCTTCTTGCCCTCTTTGAGTGATTATAAATTCTCACTCAATTAAGCAGAAGGGCACTCAGCGGCTCTGCTCTAAATTGCATTTTGAGTGACTTTTAGGCATAAAACTGAGCGCCAGCTGCGTGGGCGTTCAGTCGAGTGCCTGACCTGGGCTGGGTCGGTTGCAGTGCAGCGCAGTGCAAGTGGTGAATATATTTAAGTTTCTTATTGTTTAATAATTTAAGTTTAAATCATTTTGTATTTGTTTAATAAATATTGTATATTTATGTTTAATAGACAATGTATATTTTTAATAAAATCTTGTAAAGTCTTTTATTAATAATTATTTAAGTAATTATATTTAAGTTTGTTAAATAATGTTAATGTATATACATATATGAAATGTATAAACATTGAACAAATATTGTTAAAGTGTGTATTTTTTGAATAATTGTTTAAATTTAACAAATATTTATAGCGGTGATTGTTTATTAAAAATAAATATTTATTAAATTTAAACAATTATTCAACAAATATATATTCATAATATATATTCATATATATATATTCATATATATATATTCATATATATATATTCATATTAATGTTCATTATAGTTAACAATCCTTTATGCAAATGATCATTACTAGTAATCATTTTAATTTATAATGAACGTAGGCATTACAATTTAACATTTTTCTAATGATAATGCCAACCTGTTCTCTTAAAGAGCAATTGTTTTAGTTTGACATAGTTTCTCTCTACTTTTAATTTCAATGTAATAATATTATATTATAAACATAGGAGAAATATGTATAAAATTATATAAAATATAAAAAAATATAAAATATATATAAATAAATATAATATATATAAATATAAAATAATTTTATTATATTTGAAATATAGTTATATTCCGGCTAAATAATATTATATAAGACTATATCTTGAATGTTTCTTTCTGATTATTTTCTCTTTTTCAATATGGAAAAAATATTCAAAATTAAAAAAAAAAATTTAATAAAATAAACACAAAATAATAAATATATTAAAAATTCACAAATTAATATTTAATGTGCTTTAAAAATAATTTTTATTTTTACTTTTTATTATATTTTATTACTCGATCAACCTCTAAACAACTTGACTTGATTTTTTTTTATTTTTTATTTTTAACTCTAATATTTTTCATTTCATTATACATTTTAACATATACATATATTTCATAATTTTTTACATTTTACTTTTTTTTGGGAATATTATTTTTAAATAAATTTTCATATTTATTTTACAAATTAGAAAAATTCTGCCTGTATATGGACATCATAGAAATTATATGTTAATTATATATAATGACAAATTTGACAGGTCGAAATTCAATTCTTGAAAGAATCTGACGTGCTGCAGGCTCAAGCAGCCTCACGTAAAGATCTAAAAATTCCGGCACGTCCGTCGCCGAAACGAACTTTTGACATTGAACAGACGAAGATAAAGGAGAAGCAGCACGCATGATAATCATAAATATTGGTATAACTAAAAATATAAATAGAAACGTACAAGTTAATGGGAAACGTCAACAATTGAACCCGACCAAGGCCAGCGGAGCGGAGTCCGTCGGCCGCCGAAAAGGTAAAGGAAAAGGTTCTGCTCTCTACTACCTGAAAAATGTAAATGCAAGTCCAAGATTTATGTGGCTTAAACAATATACAGTCTGTAGTTAGTGTCACATACACATACACATACATATATATATATATATATGTATATATATATGTGTGTATATATCTCGTAAGTATTTGCCGTATATGCCGTCATCAAGGTATTCTGTTGACTGCCCACACAATCATTCTATTTGCTCAGCTCTCAGCTCCAGCCAAGTTAACAAAAACTGAAAAAAGTAAAAACTGAGATCTTAGCCGCTCTCCGAGTGCAGCTTAGTTAGTTGCGTTGGCCGAGCATGACGTGATTCGGGAATACTTAAAGGCCCAACACGCTGGAAGCTCTAATTATGCGGTATTCGCTCATTAGAAAGAAAACTACAACATCTCAGGTGAGAACGAGAAATTACAGCTAACTAACTACAGCGAACCGAAGCCGAAATACACTGGCAAAGAAGATTGTTGTTGCTTGAGCTAATAAATTATATTTACCAATTCTTCTTATATCAGCCAAAATTAATTTTAAATTTAGTAGCTAAATTAAATAAAATTGTAATAAAAAAAGCAATGATTAAAAATAAAAAAATATAAAAAGTAAATTTAATATTTTCCAATTAGGAAAATCGTATTTATTTCATAAATAATATTATTATTTTTCATTTATTTGAATAATATAAATATTAAAATATATATCATTAACAACATTAACCCTTTTTATCCGAATAAAATTAAATATCAATTAGAAATTATACAGATTTCCTAGCTTTAATCCAATAAAAATATCAGCGTTGTCTCTCGTCTTTATAATACCCTTTAGCCCATGGCATACACTCGTGTAGAGAGCAGCAGTCGAGCGTGGCACAGGGCCCAAGTGCAAGATTGTTGTGTGGGCCTCAGTTGCTGTGTGTTGTTGCTGAAAAACTGCCAACACCAGGTAGCACACACACGGCACACAGCAGACACACTACACATACGTCACACACTCACGCAGAAGCCAGAAGAGCGCGGCGCCAATAAGAGCGGCTCAGCTTGCCAAATACTCCGACAGCGACTCCGAAAACTTGGCCAGACCGGTTGCTGTCGGAGTGTCGTTACTGCTGCTAGCGGTTGCTGGCGTCTTGACTTTGGAGCGCAACGTCTATTCGATTCAGTCTTGGCCAGGTCGGTGTGCGAGACACACATCAACGAAAAACTCAAAACAAGCCCAAAAAGCAGCGCGTTTCGTTGTCGTCGTCGCGCGCTCGCTCTATCGCGTTCAATATTTCAAGCTGTCGGCGAATCGCAGATGAAAACCGAGCATGTACGTGTTATATATACAAATCTCAATATATATATATAGAAGTTTGGAGAGTGTTCATTGTCTGCTGTAAAGCCATGAAGTGGTTCTTAATTTGGTCTGACTTGGGAACGTGCAAACGCATTTGTGACGCTGACAAAATTAAAGAAATTTTTTGCCGTTTGATTGTTGTTGCCCTTGGCGGGCTATCAAATTGTTATTGTTGTGGTTGTTGTAATGCACAACGGGTGGTTGAACTAGCAGCTAATTTCGACTTCATCACGAATTTTTGAAAAATGTGTTGTGGGCCGAGCTTGTGTTAACTGACCGCAAGTTTGTTGCCTAAGTCTTTTGTTATTGCGACTCCTTGAGAGCTTCAGTTACAGCAATTAAGCTGTATGCATGTATATGTATATGCCTCGACACTCGCTCGCTCTTGCTCTTTTAGCTCTTAAAAAGCTAGATGCTCTTGCAATTTTTGAAGCTGCCTTCAGCCGTTTCTTATAGCCTGTTTCTTTTGCCTTCTCTTCTACAGCAGAAACAAATTCAAAGAAAAAAACAACGAATGTGCGCCAAACAAAGAGGAAGTCAAACAAATTAAATTAATGCAAAAAATAAAAAGTAAACAAATTATGCGTCCGTGAAAGAAATGATATATATATATATATTTATATATAATCCCATGATAAATTTGTAATATAAATCAAAACAAAAAAGTATATATATTTCCACATAGTTGGCAAAAAAAAAAAAAACAACAACAACAAAAAATACATAAAGCAACTGTATAACACTTGTTAAACAAAGGCCACATAACTAATTGGATTACGCAAAGGCATATACATATAGAGATAAATATAAAACGGGACGATTGTTGCAAAGGTGAGTTTGAAGCTATATCTTGTGGCTTGGGCCAATGAAGCGTTAGAGCGTTAATTATGCAGAGCCACGGCAAACGTATTCAATATGGCGCTGGCCATATAATATAACTTATTTTTTTCGCTTGCTAAATTGCAAGCTAAGCTACAAAAGATGACTTCATAAATCGCCGTCTGAGGCGGTCCTCATCTTTGAAACCGGTTCGCGGTGCGGCGCGGCCCGAGCTAAGATTCGCTTCGCATACTGTATCAAGAAAAACACATTTTTGTTCAAGCCAAAACGTTTTGTGCGCGCAAAAAAATTCAATGTAATTTTTATTTTATATACATACACACACATATATATATATAAATATATATAGTTATATATACATTCATATTTTGGTCAGCCAAGTTGCGCTTTCCTGTGCATTGAACCTGTTTGGCTCAAGGTTAGAGCGCTCCTGCCCAAATTGGTTGTCACCGCGCTGGCCAAGTTCGCAGCAGCCGTCGCCGCCGCTGCCGCAGCGGTTACATCATCCCGCCGTCGATCACAAACATGGAGATGCGACAATCTTGACTTATTAGCTTGCATGACGCGGCATGCTACAGCGCGTAGCATAAACGCTGTTACACTATCCACATATTATTATTGTGCTCGCGCACAGCAATTGCCACGTCACGGACATCCGCTTGTGACCGCTGCAACTGGCTCGGCTGCATGTTGCGGCTTGTTGCATGTCCGGCATTTTTAATTTTAATGTGTCAGCTAGCCAAAACTCCAGCAATGATAGGAAGTGAGTCTCATTATGTGGTCTATAGCTAGCTGACAATGCGTTGATCATTAGAAGAGCAGTTAGAATGTCGTCAGCTGATACTCTAGCCGTGCTCTTAGGCAGTCTAATTACCTGTGCAGCAACAGCCTCTACGACTCTATAGTCAGCAGTTCACTTTGAGAACTTTCCACTATAGGCACTCTCCAGCCCCTGATAGCCAGCTGCATTGCTTTATAGTCGTCTGCCTTTTACTATCACTTGCACAATTTTTATGACAGCCTTTTAATACTCTGCTCGCTAAGTGAAAGAGAGTAGATGCGTCTGCGCTAATGCTGAGCTGTAGGCACTAACACTCAAACCTCAAGTTTGATTAGGTTTTCAGAACAGTTGTCGTGCTCAACAAAATGCAACTGTTTTAGTGCCACAAGACTCAAGTCTGATATATATCTGAGTGGAGTTATTCTGGAGCTCTAAATTCTGATGAAATAGAACTTAGTTTAATTCCAACAGGAATTTGTATAGGAAATTTAAAAAATTTTTAATATATTTATATTTTCTTTAAGTTTGTTTTTAATTTTATTATTTTTATATTTTTTTATTATATTTATTTCTTCGCACATATTTACTGAAAATATTTAATTTCTAAAATATTTTCATAAACAAACTGTGCTAAATTTGTTCACTAGCCGAATTTTAGATCAATTCAAATTTGGTTAGCTAAAATTAGCGGCAGAAAGTTTAGTTATAGCTTAACTGACTGATCTGCCGATTATATGCTATGTCTAAAAACATGTTGATTTAGTTTTTATTCTATTTTTAAATGCAGCTTAAGACCTTAGCTATAAATAGTGTATATTTCCAATGGAAACTTCTCAGCTTCAACATTTTTATTTATTTTGTTTTATGACAATTGCCAGACAATTCTGCTATTGTAATTTCCAGCTAGTTCTAGCCATAAAGCCCCAGCATTTCCCTTGGAGAAAACCATTTGCACTGCCCACACGGTTTGAGTGCTAGAATCTATTGCTAATTGGCGGGCACAACATTTCGAAAGAGGCTGCGTACACGGAGCAGTTGGACTCACATTAATCATAATGAGCTGGAGCCCGCATAAAAGGCTGCGCGGCGCTCGTTGCATATTGGCTACAATTCACAGAGAGAAGAAGATGAAAAAGCTTGTCTAAACTTTTAGCACTTCTACGCTAAGGCCGTAAACGTAATTATGACTCGGCGTTTCCTCTGCTTTGTGGTTATTGTTGTTGTTGTGTTGGCGTCTAAAGAAGCAATTAGAAAATGTGATTGATTGACAGCTGCTGGGCAAGGTAGGGAGAGCGGCAGAGCCGCTTGCATCATCAGCATGCAGCAGTGAATGAAAAGGGTTTTCTTTTGGGTCATAAGCGTGTGTATTTTCCGGAACCTTTCGCCGTGATGCATGCCCTATTAATTGGTTAATTTGTGGTTGTTAACTATCAAAATATTTTCGTATAATGCGTGTTGAGTGCAACACCTTTTGATATGAATAATTGCGGGCAATCGTAGTTGTTGACTCCCCCTCTGCCCCCTCCCTCTCTCTCTCTCTGTCTGTTGAGCTAATTGATAGTCGGCTACAGATTCGGATTCTATGGATTCTCGACGCATGTGGGCTGACGGCAGACGCCAACGCACTCAACAAAGAAAAAAAAATACAAATTACAATAATTAAAAGGCAACAAAGCAAGCTGTGAGACCTGTTATTATACGCACACACTCACACACCAGGCACTTCTTGGCCATAATGAACTTAACTTGTTTATATAACAAGCTGCTCGACTGACCTTGAGACTCAACAACAACAACGAAAATGCGTCGAAAATATCATTTTTTGTTATATATATATTTATTTTTGTTGTCTGCTTTTAATTTCTGTTATTTTTTGGCGTTTGGCATATTGCCTCATTGTAAAGCACTTGAAAATTGAGTTACGATTACAACATGGGAAAGGCGAGTCTGTGGCCAGCGGCCAGCGGCTGCCTTTCTCAAATATTTACATATATATTGGTTTATAGTGTCTAATTATGATTTGATTTTATATAGTGGCTCTGCTGTGAGTTCATGAACTTGATAATTGAGTTTTAATCGGTTTGCCATTTGCTGCCACGCAAAGAAGTCTTAGAGGTTCATTCAACTTGAGTCGAGAACTTTATGTTACATTGTCCAATTCCGCTTTTGCTCTTTCTATATTTTTCTCAATTTTTTCTGTCTTGTTTTTTATTTTTTGGCAACAATATTGATTTTTACAGTTGAGCTAACAAGCAGCTAACGGCTTTCAATACGAAAGACTTAGGCAACAAACTTGCTACTTACTTGCACTCTCTCTCTCTCTCTCGCTCGCTCTCTAGCACGCATTACTCATGTCTTTGCCGTTTCTTTCCCTCTAATTATGCAAATTCGTATTTCTGCAGCTTTTCGTTTGGTTTTTTTATTATTATTCATTTCATTTGGCTGTAAGGCGTGCCAAACAATTTGCTTTGGCTTTTAAATGAGTCAGCAGCTGTGGCTGTGGCTGTGGCTTGAGTTCCCGTTCGTTCAATCAGCTGCTGCTTGCAAAAGTAGTCTGGCTAGCTTGGCTGCAACGTGTCCGAAAACCCATAAGCCAGCCTAAACGCTGTCAGATATAATACAAACACTCGCTGCGTGGGTTAGTCTGGCCCAACTTGCCCCGTAATTGTACAAACGCTCAACGTCCAACAACAAAAACACTTTCAAATCCCAGCCAAGTGGGGCGTGGGTGTGGCTAGCCGTGTATTTGGCTAAAAAACTCAAAACTGGTGCATGTAGTCATGACTTTTGAACCAGGTCGCCCGAATTTGCAGTCCGATTTGATTTATACCGAGCGCCGACACATGACGACAGCAACATTGACTAAAGAGCGAGCTAGACTAGAGTATATGATGCAGACAATAGTATATGAATATGACTGGCCAGCTATATATGCAATGAAATATGGGTTCTTCAGAAGCTACTATCTGGGAAATACTTAATAATAGCACATGTGGTGAGTAAGGGGAAAGGGATGCAGCTCGTAGTTTAATATAACTTAAAACCTCTTACAAACGTGTCCCACAACTGTCTGCCTAATGAGTTCTCTGCGAGCTTCGAATTACCAATTGGCCATTAAAGTTAAGCGCTGCGGTAGCCAATGTCGCTGGAGGTCTTCGGCTTTAAGTACTTCTAGGCGCAACAACGCCTAAATACAAAAGCACAACAAAATCAAATAGACTGAAAAATAAAGTAAACGGAACTGTTAAGCGCTTTGCCAAAACCTGTTTTTGCGCCGGCCTCAGCTCTAGCCGAGAGTCAAGCAGCAGCAGCAACGACAAGCAGACAATGGGCGCCAGGCCAAAGCCAGCAGCAACAACATCGACTGGCCAAAGTAAATGTCTGGCAACTGGAATTGTTGTTGTTGACTGATAAAAATCGAGCCATATTCAAGTCCTACGGCTACAAAAAAACACGAAGCTAAGCTCAAGTCACGTTCATTGCGAATATCCAAAAGAAAATCAAAATCAGGCGTCAAAATATAAAAATAAAATAGCTATACGAAATAGCCGTTGGGCCCCTCTGTGTGGGTGCTCAAACGTTTTCTTAATTTCTTTTTTGTTTTTGACAAATCATCAGCTAAAAGCAAAAAACAATTTGTGTAAATTTTACGTAACTGCGTGGCGAAAAAACAAAAGAAGACAAAAATGTGAAAAATAATAATTGAGAGTGGGGGTTTCTTCTCACAGGCCACAGCCCCGCCAGAGATGTGGCAACTCGTGAACGATCCAATTTAACGCACTCGGCCCAAATGCGGGGCAGACTTTTGCAATCAACTTGGCTGACGAACGGACGGACGGCCGGACAGGTGGAGAGGCGGACAGCAGCGGGCGGGCAGGCAGGCCGCACGCAAGCCAAGTCCAAATATTGACGCACGTTTTGTAAGTGTAGCGAGGTATGGATAGGCCTAAGCTAGAAGAATATATAGATGGACACAGAGAAGGGGATGACTAACAGATGCCCTGTAATCGGAGGAAAACTAAGGTAATTGGAGAGAGGGATGAGGCGAGGTTAAAGTGCAAGAGAGGCAGGCAGAGAGAAAGAGAGAAAGAGAGCGAGGTAGGGTGTAGATGACTACCAGATGCTTTTAAGCAGGAGAACAAACATGTATATAGAAAACCAGTTGCCCAAGCCTAAGCTCAGCTCGAGCAGCGGTTGCCAAACCGCTTCAAACTTTTATTGATTTTACAGTCATTTAATTTGTCGCTTGGCAAGCCAACACGATATACCCTTTTTTGCCTATTGCACAAGGACAGCTTCGAATACTGCGCCTTTCCATTTAAGCCGCTGCAAAATTAAAGCAGTTGAAAACTGGCTCATAAGAGCATTTTTGGCCATGTTGCAATTGGTCAAGACAAAAACCAAAAAAAGTTTGTTGCCTAAGTCATTTGATTTTGGTAGCAGAGACAAAGTTAATGTCTCTGCACTTTGTCTTAATTGTTAATTGTGAATAATAAAAGCGCGAAGGGAAACTGAAACAATGGAAATTGATGTTGGCGTTGATTGCCAATTGCAAATGAGCAACTGTTGCTGAGGCTGTTGCTGTTACTGTTGCTGTTGCTGTTGCAGTTGCTGTTCATCTAATGACCTATTGGTGGGCATTGTTAGCGCATTTGCGCCTGGGCTGTGCAATTGCAATGACCTTGACGCAATCGTCAAGCCGTAGAAAAAACATTCGTTCCGTTTCGTTGGCTGCCTTTGCGCTGATCTGGCCCCCAGCCTCTGCTCTCTATCTAAATGCGCAGCTTGTTAACTTAAGCTGGCAGCCAAATGACGCTTAATGGCAGCTACTGCAGCCCGAAATATATATATATATATATATTTATTCTGGCTGGATTTGAAATTCTAATTTTGGTTTCTTATTGAATGCGTACTTATTTGCATAGCTAAGCAGGTGAAAGTTTCGGGCAGACACAAAGACTGACAGAGACACACGGCGCTTCAATTGGGTTTGATCATGATCTTAAGCTCGTTTGATTAGCACACATGCGAGTTCTCAATGCGAAGTAAAAGTAAAAGCTAAGACAAAGCCATGCCTGACCCCAAAAGCGAACAAAAACTGTAAAGAAAAACTATATATATATCGAGAGAGGGAGATGGAGATATGTATGTGGCTGGGCCTCGTTAATTACCATAATTAAGAACACAATGCGGGCTAAGATGCAGCTGCCCGCTGCCTGCTGCTAGACAACAAACGCAAACCCTATAAAAAGCCAACTTACTTTCTACTGGAATTGCAGCGAAATTAGCTAGACTATGCGTTAGATTGATCATATGCTGCCATATAAATGGAGAGCGGGATGCGGCGCTTGGGAGCTGCGGAGATTTCTCATTTTTATGGCACTTGGAGGCAACCACAACCGAAAGTTGTTGGCTGTTAGAATCTTGCGCTTTGTCGTTGCTCGTTTCGATTTTTATTTCCATTTTGTATTTGTTTCTTCTTCTGCTTCTTCTTTAGTCTGTTGCTCATTTCAAATAGGTCAAACATTTGTGGTTAGGCGCGCTGCCTGTGAGTGTGTGTGCGTGTGCGTGTGTGAGTGTGTGAGTGTGTGCTTAACACACTTCTTTTTGGTATTTGCCTTGGGCAATTTGCATGGCCGTGTTTCTTGTGTTGGTTCTAATTGTGTGCGTCGCGTCGCCTCATTCTAATGAACCCGATCTAATCGCGCTGGCTTAAGTCTGCGTCGGCTGAGTTTGTGCCTTAAGTCTTTTGATTGATGTGGAACAACAACATAATTTGCTCAATCGAATGTGGCACAGATGCCGCAACTAGATAAAGCTGTGATTAGCAGGCGCCATGAAATAGGCGTAGCTATCTCCCTCTCTCTCTCTCTCTCGCCCCTCTTCCAATTAGCGCAATTTAACGCATAGTTAGGCGCTTTTTAGCAACGCGATTTTACAGTTTGTTCCTTTCAATATCGCTCGAGCAGAAAGCTTTAAAAATTAAGCATGCCTGAAAGCTAACAAAAACTTCAGAAACTATGAAAAAATGGGCTTTTGCATATGTTTATGGCTGGCGGCTGGGCCGCAATGAAACAACAGCACGCGAGGTCATTTAGTCGCCACATTACGTATACGTCTAGTTGCGCTCGTAAATGAAAATGCAATTGTTTAAACAAATATGTTTGTTTAGCGCTTTTTGTCTTTTCTGTTATTTCATTTTTGTTTAGTTATTTTTTTTTTTTTTGCTTTTTACACGCGCTGCTCACAGCTCGCAGCTCACAGCACACAGCTCGCTTAATTTATTCAGTTGCACGGCCCATTTGTCGGCTTTTCTATACGTATTTGTTTTGGCTTAAAGGTTTTTGTATTTGTTGCTGTTGCTGTTGTTGTTTGCGGTTGCTGTTACGGAATGTGTGTCAAACGAACTCGACACTTGACAGAGTCACATAAAAATATCCGTTACGACTGACTGCACGCACGCATTCGCATTGATGATCATCAATTGAAAATGCGCTCGAATGATCCGTACCATATATAATACAGACATATAGATGATATGACTATGAGATGTAGAACTATTTTGAGCTATTGCTACTTGGGACTTGAGTGGTCTTTATTAATAAAAGATTCTTTACTTGATGATGTCAAGTTGAACATATAAATTATATTATATGTTAAAATTAAAAAAAAAAGTAAGAAAATAAAAAATAATAAATTAAATTAAAAAAATGTATACAACAATATAAACTATTACCAAAATATAAAAATTATATAAAAAACTAAAAAAAAGTTATACTATAATATTAAAATATATGTATATTTCAAAAATCAATTAATTAGCATTTCGGTAATTTCATACCAATAAATAAATTATATATATGTCTGTTTTTTAGGTATTTAAAAAAGGTAGCTTCAAACTAGTTTAAAATAAAAACAAAATTTATGAACCCGCTTTCGACTCCACTCTGTATTATGCCAATACTATCAAAACTACTAACTAACTTAATTAGCATAGCTCAAATGAATTTTCAGTTGATAAACACATGAATTAATTAAGGTTTCTCTGCAATTTCCTGCTTATCGAACTGCCGTACCCAATTCGAAGGTCAGTTTGAAACCCATTTTATTGGGTTTATTGCAATTTCGCTAATTTTTCTGTTTGTTTGTTATTGTTGTTGTTTTTTGCAAACTCTCGAAACTGGGTAACGAGAGCAGATGCCAATCAGAGTTCATTATTCATAATTTCCGTTGAGCGCAATGCCCAGCAATTTTTTTTTTCTATTTATCGTTTTTGTTTGCTTAAGCTTGCAGCGGGTGTATGGATATTATCATAGGGCTTGGTGTGAAAAGGGGGTGGGGATATATATATAAATAAATCTAAACAAATTTTTTGTTATAAAAAAAAATATAAGAAATAAAAAAAAAATAATAAATATATAAAAAAAAGTAAATATGTATATAGAAATATTTATTAAAATAGAAAAATAATAGAAATAAAAATATAGAAATATTTTTAAATATACTAATTTAATAAGATATATATACAAAAATAAAATTAAAATTTAAAAAATAAATAAATAAATAAAATATATAATATAAAACAATTTTAAAAAATAATTATAAAATACATAATAAAACAAATTGTTTGTAAATATATTGAGTGAAATAGAATTTTGAGTCTAAATATAATGTATATCACAATATAGCTTTTAAAATATTTATATATTAATTTTAGAAGTGATGTTAATTTTTTTTTTAGCCTAAATCTGAGGTAAATCCATTAATTCGAGTTCAGTTTAAGTTAGAGTATTTAAAATTTGGCCTATATTTATACATTTTCCCGCCGCTGCATGAGCTGCGCTTTTAGCCCGAAGCAGCTGTTGACTGAGTTTTTTGAGTGAAGCTCAATTGGTGACATTTTTGCGCTTTGCTGCTAAATGGGTTTACGTCATGCGTCTAATTTTAGCTAATTTATTGCAATGCGAGTATTGTCTATTTGCTGCTGCTGTTGTTGTTAGTATTAGTTAACTTTTTGCATTGGACGGCTGTCAGTTGAAAGCTGCGAGTGAAGCCACGCGGTTAGCTGCGATCGGAACATCTCCTGCTCTTTCTCTCTCTCATTGTCTCGCTTTCGTGTGGGCCTGGCATTGACAAACATATACATGTATATATTGGATAATGCTAACCATTTATCATCGCTGACGATATCGCTTGACCCAATTTCCAATTATTAATAATCCCAAAGAGATTATAGCCCGGGAATAATAGACAGCTTCAATCAATGGGTGAGTGTGTACCTCCGTCCGTCTGTTGCTCTGCCTCTTTCTCTGCTTGTCTTGTGACATCATCTCGCAGCGCAAACAGAAGTCTCTGGCGGCTTTTATCACATGCCTGTGTAAGCTGCATGTTGTTTTGACTCTCGATAACGATCATGCTGTAAGCAACAACAAGCAAACTGGTTGCCTCTTCCTGACCATGACTTGACTTTCATATCTTCTCACAGCACCTTATGCATGCAGGAAGCTGTGCGCAGATGGAAACTGCTTATCATGTGCCCCATTTGGTTATTGATATGTGTTTAATACCCGTTTTTGGCTTTGCTCGCTGCTTGCTTCAGAGGAGCCCTCTCGTCGGGCGCCTTTACCGTTATGTTGCTTGGCTTCCTGTGCATATTGTTGTACCTTGTTTCTGTTGCTTATGCTGATTTTAGCCTCATTTCTGGCGGGGCACGCAACTTGTGGCAAGCTTGACTGACCCAATTGTCAGGGCTCTCTCAGCTGAAAGTTTCGCCTCGAGCGAAAAACACCTCTAATCAAAAATTCATTAAACATGAATATGTTTTTTTTTTTTTTTGCATAATGTAATCGGATTTTGTATACACACATAGTCAACCGGTTCGCCCATGCTTCGTTTCTCTAATTAATCACCGAAGTCTGCTCACAATTTCTCTAATTCTCTCTGTTTGTCTCTTTGCAGCACCCACGATGACGTCAAGCACTCGAATCCTATGCACGGCGCTGCACCTAATCGTAAGTATGGAGCATGTGATAGAATATGGAGTGGATGGCATATTTAATACCCGCTCATGAGCTGTAGAGGATATATTGGTTATATATATCTCTATATCTATATATATATCTATATCTCTATATATATAACCAATATATCCTTACTTCAAATCTGAAAAATTCCTTTAAGCTCCCTTATAACTTTCCCTTCTGTCCTTCACACCTTCCCTCCTTCAGTACCGCAACTGGGTGGCTCACTTTTATTAGACGAGCTTCGAGCGCTCGTGGTCTGACCTCATTCCCTAGAAAAATTGGCTAAACACATCAATCAGAGTCCAGAGGCGGCGAATGACAATTGGCTGGCCTGTGAGATTAACCTGAATATGAGCCCGGCAACAGCTCTAAGCAGCACTCCGCATCCTCGGCGTCATTCATGCCGTGGCAAGTTGCCAAAAGTAGCACAAACTGCAAGCTGCAAGCTGCAAGCTCTATCATGCCTAGATTCTGAGCCGGCTTGACTCAGCCTCTGTCTCAGCCTCCACTTGGGCAGACACAGTTTGAATTTCAACTCTAACCTGGCGCGAGCTGCTGTTGGCGAAAGTTTACTTTTTTTTTGGCTGCATTTGCGCCTTTAGAATCGTGAGAATAATGTTGCCCATATACACATAGAGCCCTCCCCCCTATCTCTCTCTGTCTTTGTAAGCACGAAAATCTTGGCGCATTTCTTTGCATTTCCATTTTAATTAAAGGAGCTGAGCTCTGCGGCCTGCAGATTAGTGTGGCATTAATGTCGGCTCGATCGTGATTTATGTCAACAGCTTTATGGCAACTGACCCTCGCCCCCCTCTCTTCATCTAGCTAATGAACATTTTTCTAATTTCTATCCACTTTCTTTTGCAGACAATCGCAGCTCTAACGACACACGGCGCACAGATTCCAACGCCAGAGAGTAAGTACATTAATCTTCCTTGAACAACTAGTTGGAGTTATTGAAATTCGGAAATGAAAATTTATTATCTACCCTTTGGGTATATGAATATATATTTGAATTTAATATAAATTAATGTTGAAGTTAAAAAAAAATATAAAATATGAATAAAAATAAATAAAAATAATACATTAATAATACAAATAAAATATAAATTAATAATTTAAAAAAAATATTTGTTTTTTAATAATATGAAAAATGTATTAAAAAAAATAAAAAATTATTTAAAATAATAGAAATAAATGAATAATAATAGAAAAACTATATCAAAACATGTTTAAAATATTAATAAAATTAAAAAATAAATTTAAATAAAATATATAAATATAATTAAAGTTTATATTTAGAAAATTAATTGATTAATTAATTAAAAATTATTAAAAATAGCACAAGCCTTAAGCAATATAGTCATAATACAAGCAAGCTCTTAGTTAGCTTTAAACCTAGCTGGATAAGCTTTGTCTTCCATACGAGCTGCCACAGGCATTGCCCAGTTTTGTAGCTTGTGCCAAATTTGTAGAGGGATTTCAACAATCAGCAGCTGCTTATCCTGTTGACAAATCTTGCAACTGCAACGGCAATTGCAAAAGTGAAGGTGTTGTTGGCTGCACGTTTACCCGACTGCCAAAAGAGATAATCAACAATGAAACTGAGAGAGAGCTGTGGGCGGGACGGAGGGCAAGCAAAAGTCAATTCATGTCGCATTTAGCTGTCTTATTAAAAAACAATGAAATCCAACTTGACTTGGCTGGCCAAATATTGCGGCATGCTTCCGCCTGGCCAGCCACACGCAGTGGAGGTGTGTATATACATGTATATTTGTATGTCTGTGGCTATTTAACTGCAATCCGCGTGCAGCAGTTGATGGGCTCGACTATGTAGACTAGGCTGCGCCAGTACTCAGGTCCTGTGTCCTGCAGACTCTCCAGATAGTCCAGGAACTGTTCATAGGTAATGAACTGACGCTGACTACACTTGAGGTCGTGATGATAGGAGCACTGGGCGTCATAGAGCCAGCGACGCTGCTCCGGCACTTCGTACTCCGGCAGCGGGAAAGGCAAAGACTGCTGGGGATCCTTGCAGAAGAGCTCAGCGGATACATAGCTAGAATTGGAGTGGCATAAGTGGAAATTGTCGCTGGCTGCTGTTCGAATTCAGACTCACACAAAGGCTTGGTTGATCTGCTCCTGCACATCTGGGCAGTTGGCAATGTACTGCAAGACACGAGTCTTGTGCTGGGTTTGCAGGAAATGCAGAAATATCGGCGAGAGGAGGCCGAAGCGAACGCACTTCATTAGCTCCGGCAGATATGAAACACGCTCGGGCCAATTGTAGCTGACCCAACGCACGGCTGAATAGAAGATCTGCGAGAGACAGAGGCAAATGGAAATGGAAATGGATTAGAAATGGAAGCAGGAATAGGAGTAGGAATGGGAGTAGGAATGGGAGTAGGAATGGGAGTAGGAGTAGGAGTAGGAATGGGAGTAGGAGTAGTAGTAGGAGTAGGAGTAGGAGTAGAAGTAGGAGTAGGAGTAGGAGTAGAAGTGGGAGTAGGAGTAGGAGTAGGAGTAGGAGTAGGAGTAGGAGTAGGACTAGGAGTGGGAGTAGGAGTAGGAGTAGGAGTAGGAGTAGAAGTGGGAGTAGGAGTAGGAGTAGGAGTAGGAGTAAGAATAGGAGTAGGAGTAGGAGTAGGAGTAGGAGTAGGAGTAGGAGTAGGAGTAGGACTAGGAGTGGGAGTAGGAGTAGGAGTAGGAGTAGGAGTAAGAATGGGATTAGGAATAGGACTAGGAATGGGAGTAGGAGTAGGAGTAGGTGTAGGTGTAGGTGTAGTAGTAGCAGTACTCGGAATAGCTCACCTCAATCTCGCTGTTCACGCCGACATTGTGGCTGGCAAGGAGCCGGCTGACGTAGTTGAAGTCCATCTGAATGTACTCGTGCGATGCGACGAGGGTCAGAAAGAAGCGACTGATGCGTGCGAAGCAGAGAAACTCGAAGTTGGTCAAGTCCATGTAGTTCATGTCGGGCATCAGTGTGAACGCCTCGTTCTCGTTCTTAATGATGTCCAGCGTATTCCAAATGGCATCAATGATCTCCGAGATGACGAGAAACTTGGCCGAGCTATAGATCTCCAGCAGGCAGCGATTGCTGTAGCGCTTGTGCTTCGGCATCTTCTCGTGCAGCATCCAGTTGTAGATGATGTGAAAGGCCTGCGCGGTGACCCGATGCGACGGCAGACGCACCACATAGGTATTCTCCATTTTGGGGCTTTGGAAGTAGGGAGAATAGGCTTGCAGCACGTCCCGAAAGCAATAGAACTTGTGCTCCCCGACATATACTTTGAGGTCCCATTTGCTGCCATCGTGCATCATGGCCAGCAGCTGTTCTGGAACCACGGGGCGGTCTGGCAGCTGATCGACGTCGTACTTTATATCCGCGCTCATATCGATCTTATCTATCAGAGTGTAAGCCGCATCTAAGGGCAGCCCCTCGTCGGAGGAGGTGAGACTAATTGGGATCAGGAAGGAGAAGAGCGATGAGAAGAATAGAGAGAAAAGAATAGGATCGAGCTGAGATGAGAAGAAAATTGATGATAATAGAAAGGTGATGATAAAGATGTGACTGTTCTCTTTTCAGAGAGTTGGGAAGAAGAGAGGGAGAGAGAGAGAAGAGAGAAAAGGAGAAATTTAAATAAGACGAGGAAATCAAGCCAAATTAGAGAAAGAGAAGAGCAGAGAGAGATGGTCTTACCTGTACAGGCCAGAGGTAAATGTCTTCCCCGAGCCCAAGTTAGACTCGTCGCTAATACTACAGCTAGAGGCCTGGTAGTTTGACTGGGTGTTGAGTTGGATGAGGAAAGGCTCTTCTGGCAGCTTACTGCCCGAACTACTTTCCAAGTTGACCAACTAGGAGAGATTTCTTGGAATTAGTATATAAAGTTATGTGAGTTATATGGGGCATACCTTCTCTTCGGATTCCGATGTGGCACTCGCATTCTTGTCTGTGGTCTCAGTCGGTTTCTTTATATACTCAAACTTCTGCCTGATGCGCTCGTCCAGCTCCAACTTCTCCATGGAGAGAGCGGAGCTGTTGGGCGCTTTCAGCTCGAATCGCGCGCTTGACTTCAGCGTTCCCAAATTGTCCTCGGACTCCACATCCGGCAGCGTTGACTGATCCCACAGCACCTCCAGATGAGGGCCGTCAGATTTCTCGGTGCTCAGCTCAACGTGAGCTGCCGACTTCTGCAGATCGGACAGCGACCGCGGCGTGGCAGGGGCAGAGCACTCCGGGGCACTGGGCTGGTCGGTGACATCCTTGATTTCAAAGGAATCCTCCATTTAGAACAAATGTAAATACTTGAAATTTGTCGGATATAAAAGTATGAAAAGCTGAATATGTCTTCAGTTGTCAAAAGTGTTTACGAACTTGGCTTAAACGAAAAGCTTGCTTGGACTAAATTCATATAAAAGAAATTTCCAAAGGGCCCAAGTCTGCTCCATTTCATGGCTGCATTTTAAACTAAACTATGCATAACATGAATGAACATTAAGCGCTGGCAACGGCAACAAAGTGCAGAACAAAGCTGAGGCTTTGGGCCAACAGAAACCGGCTCTGAGCTGCATGCAATTACTTGGCCCAGCAGCATGTGCTGTAGAATAGGCATAGGCATAGAAGCCAGCTAACTGATGCGAATTGCGGGAAGGTTCGTTGAACTAAACCAAAGCAACGCCATCTTAGGCGAACCTCCTGCCACCACCTCGCTTAAGCCAAGTTTACAGCCAAGCCAGAGTCGGGCCAGTGCAAAAAAGCAGTGCAAAGTAAGAAGAATGCGAATCTAGCTGCAGGCGCATAGCACGCGAGGTGTTGTAGACAGATATATATATATATATATATATATATATATATATACTGCTTATATATCTGTTAGGTATATAGCATATAGAGCCCTGTAGCTTGTCAGTTCACTTGGTTTCTGGGCTCAGCAATTGCCAGCCACAGCGGAAGGTTCTGACTGCAGCACACACAAGTTCAAGGAACTTGGCAGCTCTCTAATGCCAGCTGCTGCTGCTGCTCTTTGAATGGCTTTTCAATGTCATTAACTTGGCCAGAGTTTTCATGTTTGTCGCAGCATTTTTGCTTCCGCAGTTGCCAGCTGCAGCTCAGCCAGCTTCAGCTTCGACTGCGGGCTCAATGGCTGTAGCTGCTCCCAGGGGCGTCTTATATGCCATTGTCTTGCGCATATACCCTGTACAAATGGCAAATGGGCGTGTGCTTTTTGGCTTATTATATGTTAAAAACTATATAGCTATATATTAGATAGATAGATAGATAGACAAGTGATAGATAGATATATACATAGATGGATATATAGATCTACAGATTCAGTATCATAATCTATCTGGTATATAGATCATTTTAAGTATGAGATGACATCATACAAATATATACAGATTGTTATGATTACAGGGTATCTCTTGGTCACTAACTCCCCTACTTGTGCTGTTTCGTGTATCGCTGATGATTTATGCGAATGGCCTGAGTTCAGCCGCATCCTCAGCTTGCGTTTGAGCTTTGCCTTCGCCTTTGGCTCCGGCTTTCGCTTTGACTTTTTTTGTCTCTCGATATTGTTATTGTCTAACTGTAGTTTGTCTTTTCTAACTGTAAATTCGCAAATATTTCATCATCTAATACCAGCCCCCTCCCTCCCCTCTTCTTTGCAGAGGATGCGCCTGGCACGCTAAACGCTGCGATTGCCGCTGCCGAGGCGGAAGCAGCTGCTCAGGATGCCACGCCCACGGGCAAGCCCGGCACCATTGCGCCCACAGTGCGAGTGCAATGCCAGTCGGGCTCAATGCTGATCACGATTAAAGATGCGCCACCCAACCACGAGACGGGCCTGTTCAGCGGCATGATCTATCCGAAAGGCCTGTCCAAGAACTCCTCTTGCCTCAGCGAATACAGGTGAGCAGAGTGTGCGTGTGTGCGCATAACACTTAGATTGGCATCATCATCAATATCGCATTTTATCTTTGCAGAGATCACATTGGCGCGCTGCGCTACAGACTGCCGCTGCGCAGCTGCAACACGATGCCCAAGGAGCGGGTAAGTGGCGTCCAGTTCATAAAGCCTATTCACCCACATGAGATGCGCGCTTCACTCAGCATTTTATGAGATGCGACGGGGCTGTCTTGCCTTTTGCGACATGCTAATTGAGTTTTTGAGCCATTAACTGCTTATAAGGCGCGTTAGCCGACAGAGATTGGTTACAAGGTGACCCATCCATATGCCGACGAACTTGGTTGGCGAATCACCTGAATGCTTGTGGCTCTTTGGCATTCAGCTAATGACGCGCTTATTAAGCTGCATCATTAGCCAGTTGACAATTGAATGGGAGGCGGCAGCGGCGCAGCGTAATTGCTATACAGATGGTCAAGCGTAGCTGAAGTTGTGCCGCAGCCGTAATAGCTCAATGAGAGTTAGCTATGTAATGTGTTGAGCTTAATAAGAATGCAATGGAAACAGCATATGATGCAGTTGTCTCTAGCTATCTCACAATGTTCAACTTAAAACCCTTTCTCTCTCTCTCTTTCTCAGTCTGTATCTGTATCTGTCTATCGCATGGTATATCTCAATTGTATTTCAATCTGTAGATCTTTTAATCTTATTTGCTCTCTCTCCATCTCTATCTATGTGCCTCTCCTCTCTTATGAACTCATGCTCCCCCTTTATCTTCTCTCCTTCTCTTTTTCTCTTTTCCTCACTATCTCTCTGTTTCTTTCTCTCAGTTTATCTATCTCTATCTCTACCTATCTCTATTTATCTCTTTCTATATCAATCTCTCTCAATGTCTCCCTCTCTCTTTCTATTTCTCTATGACTCTCTCTTTCTCTCTCTATGACTCTCTCTCACTCTATGACTCTCCCTGCCTCTATATGACTCTCTCTATATCTTTCTCACTCTCTATCTCCCCTCTCTCCTCTCTCTCCCTCTTTTTCTCTCTTCTAAATGTGCTTCCAACAAGTTCCCGAATATCTCGCCTAATAGAATACCAAACACAACTTACTTTGGGTGAAACTTTAGTCTTATCTTAAACGAGATTTAGCACAAGTTACTTTTTTATAACAACTAAACCGATTAACTTAAACATAAATTTGTCAGATAAGTCGATGAGTCCAATCCCATGTGCTCGGTCAAATATCAAATGACCCGAAATGGTCCATAAATTGTGATATAAATTTTGGAGTCTGCAGCTGAGCTTGGATATTACGGCACAGATGCATGCAGACAGATGCTGGCTGGATGTGGAATGAAGCTTATATGGCGTGGCTTATTTATTGGCTCATAGCGTCGATTTACGAGTTCGGATAGATATACGTCTGTCTGTATATATTTTGAAATCTCAATTAGCACCCGGCCATACATAAATACATATATTTATGGCCGACACACACACACGCACGCACACCGATGCGATTATTGTGTTACATTTCTTGTTTTTAGTGTAATTTTGTAATTTGTTGCTGTTGCCTTTCGCTCGACTGGCCTGACACAAATCGAACAAATTAAAATGCCGTTCAATGTGGCAAGTGGACAATGTACACAGACTTTTTGCACGCACTCTATGAGAGAAGTTCGTTGCCTGAGTCTTTTGTGTTGGTCAGTCTCTTTCCCTGTCTCTGTTGAAGCGCTAAATAAATAACTATGTAAATTAAACAACAATTAAGAGGAAAAAACTCAAGTTAAGTGCAAAATCAATACGAGCCAAGTGAAGCTGCAGTTTTTCCCTTTGTTGATGTCATCTGTCTGACCAGGCAGGATGCTGCGCTTACGTCAGCGCGCCACAGATGAACTCAGCACAATGCACATTTGCATACAATCAAAATGAGAAACACACACACACTTTATGGCATCAACTTTTTTATTTATGTAAAAAGTCGCGTGTCAACTGCCGCGCAAAAAAACAGACAAACGTTGCCACGCCATTGACTTCCAAGCGAGGCTCCACAACGACCCTGTTGTTATTGCTGCGGCTAAGGTAGTTAGTGTTGCTGTTGTTGTTGCTGCTGTTGTTATTACAGTTGTTGTTATGCATGCCAAGCGCAATTAAATAAACTATGAATATTTTATTTATAAACGTGCTTTTTTGTTGGTCTTTTAAACATAAATTAACAAAAGCTAATGAATAGCTATGAGCTCTATGAGCTGGAATATAGGTAAGCAGGTATATGTTCCTGATGACAGCCTTGCAGTGTGTCGATGACGAATCTATTGTTGCTGGCGTCAAGAAGGAATAGCCTGCTTCTAAAACTTTTGCTCTTCGAATTGAAGTCGATATCGAAATTCAAATATATATCCAGAGTCAGCAAATTTGTCTTATAGATACTTGAAAACCTATATAGAAATACATTTTTTGAGTACTTCATTCAATTTCCCCCAAAATCATATATCATTCTATAGCAACATAGTACTGGAATGTGTCCTCAGCGTCTCTATTAGTTTGATACTGTTAAGTAAAGCAATGTGAAATGATTCAGTTAAACCTTCAATCAGTCAATGAGTCAGTCAGTCAATCAGCGGGAAAGTCAGCCTATCTGCTTTATATATACAATTATTGTATATAAATTCAATGCTTCAAACAGGGTATATATTTGTCGTTCAATTTATTATAAGATAAACTCATTGGCCAGACTACAGAGTATCTATCTGTTTGTCGGTCCAAAAGTATCTAAGCCATTCTTTATTAATTGTTTTATTGTTGCCTTAGCAGAGTCAGCAAGAGAGAGAGGGAGAGAGAGAGAGATATAGAGAGAGACAGGTCTGCAGGGCAGATATAGAGAGAGACAGGTCTGCAGGGCGCTTTAATTAAATTATAATTGCTATGAACAGCGCGTAAAATAAAAAACAATATTCAGAAAAGGCTTTGATAAGCAAGATTTTCCAAATCAAATTCCAATCAGACAGCAAATAGTGTGAACAGCAGCCGCAACAGCAAGTTCGTTGCCTAAGTCTTTCGTGTGAATCCGCTTACGCTCTTCAGGCTAAACAAAATCGATTTGTTCTGTGCAGTGCCTAGCGCATCTTTTTTGAGACTCGAGGCAACGTTGGCGGCCATTTGGTCAACGTTCAACGGCCGACCGTGAAAAATGCCAAAAATCGTGTGTGTGTGAGTGTATGTGTGCGTGTGTAAGCCATGTAAACATGTTTCTCTTATTGTTATTGATATTTTATTTATGAAACTGAGTTTTAGCTGCTGTTCGACTGGAGCGAAGGTCGCTGCCCACGCACTGAGCAGTCACGTAACAGCTGTATATCGTTGACATTTATGTGTCTTACAGCGATGCGACTAAGCTGTGCATTTCTTTACAACGCACATTAACATATCTAAGCAGCAGCAGCAGCAGCGTGAGCAGCCTCCGCTTGGATATTCTAAACCTGTTTAAGAACTGTCGCACAGAAGTGTCATAATGACATAATAGCTGTCTGCCTCCATCTACCGTTATGTGCTCTTCAAATCTTAAATGTCATTTTATTACAGCCCATTTTATTGGCCCTCGCCATTGTCTCTACGGCTGCTGGGAACGCTCGGCACGCTCACATAACTGTCAAGCATTTATGACGTTCTGACGCTGCTTGTTAGCCCTGCAGCTCTCGAGGGGAAATGGCTACCAGCTTTGATTTTTATGCGTTTGGCCCCCCCATTTGGGCGACGACGCAGCCACTCAGAGAAATATAAAAAACATTTCCGTGCCCAAATCTGTGGACAGACCCAATTATCAAAGACTTCCGAATGCGGCACGTACACTGGGACCCAAATACAATTGCCAGCGACCACGCGAGCAATTGATGGCTGCAGAGCTACGAAACAGTATCTTAGAGATGGGCGGAAGCGCGATAGATAGATACTATCTGAACTGATAGATAGAGAAATGTATTTAAGGGAAAATATATCTATATATATACCTCTATATGCATATGCTATACTCACCGAATTGACCGTAAGATTCTAATTTGAACGAGTATTAAGCAGTCGATGGTACTCTACTAGCTAAGAACTAACGTCGTGTTTGAAAGTCTCTGACACGCGACCATCTCTAGCAGGCGTATGCGAGTATGGAATATGTGTTATTGTAGCTCTTCTTCCTCTTCTTCTTGTTATTGTGATTATTGCTGCCTGCCTGCAAAATTAGCACAAGCACAATTACCGTTATGCGTGTAGGAAAAAAAGAATGTGAAAGAGAGAAAGAAAGGAATGAAAAACTAAGTAAATGTGGCTCGAGCTGTGGATGATATTAAATGATATAGGGGCAGAGTGGGCTGTCGAAGATGCTGAGGCAGAGCAATGATGCAATGCGGCGGATGTACAGGCCGCAATCAGTTTCAGTTTCAGCTGCAGCTTCAGCCAAGAACAACTTGGGGCCAAAACTAAGCCAAACCAAGTCAATCTTAGCTGAAATGAAAATTCATTACGCAAACATTGCTAATTTGTGCGGATATGTAGATAAGAGCAGCCCGCTTCACACTTGGCTGCACGGGCTTTAGCACAATTCTACAAAAACACAGAGAAGAAGAAGAAGGCGAGTTGAGGAAGTGCTCGTGATCTAACGACGACGACCTCGTCGCACATCAAATTTCGTGCTGGCAATTTACAAAGGCAGCGAGGCGTGAATCTCTCCGGCTACAAACTACATGCATAATGAGACACTGCAGCGGGCCCAGTGTACGTACAGTGGGGCGAATGTGAGTGTCTGGGCGAGTTTTATGCTGGCTGCGCTCATATGGCTTCAGCTTCAGCTCGCATTGCATGCTGTGGCAAGTTTGTTGCCTAAGTCTTTTGTTTTGTTAGCACTATTCTATTAGAGAGGGGAATAAAAAGTAGTTGGAGGAGCTAACGAGGAGTCGAAGCTTTAATTTGCATCTTCCAGCAACTTTGTTGCTTAAGTCTTTTGCAAGTTTGTTGCCTAAGTCATTCGATTCACGTATTTATCAGCTTCTCTTTTGTTCGTTTCAGGACGATGGCGGCATCGAGTTCTTCAACACAATTGTGCTGCAGCCGCATTTGAAACTGATAACGGATCTGGGACGCGGCTACCATGTGCGCTGTGCCTACATGAGCCGCGATGCTGCCGTCAAACCCAAGAAGCATAAGGTCGTCCATAAGCCACAGGCCTATCGCAGCGATGAGCACGACAGACGCGACTACGGCCGCTCGCTGAACAAAGAGCAGCTCGATGAGCTGGAGAATGATGATGATGATGTTTACGATTCGGACGCCAGTGATAACAACGAGCTGCCCATGCCCGGCTGCCACATGAAGATCTACAACGACCAGCACAAAATAGCCGACGATGTGAAAATTGGCGATCCGCTGACCATTGTCATCAGCATCGATCAGCAGCAGCTCTACGGCCTGCACGTAACGGATTGCATTGTACGCGATGGCTTGGGCTGGGGCGAGCAGCGTCTGGTGGGCGAAGATGGGTAAGTGTTTGGCATATTGCATGGTAGCCCATTGCTCATTACGTACTCTCTTTATGCTGCAGCTGTCCCATGGACAACGAGATCATGGGTCAATTCAACTATACGGCAGATCGCCTGGCTGCCAACGTTACCTTCCCAGCACACAAGTTCCCCTACACCACGTCCGTGTACTATCAGTGCAATGTGCGACTGTGCGCGCTGGAGGATCCTAGCTGCCAGGAGGCGCCTCTGTGCACGGGCAAACGACCCAAGCGACAGGCAACGGCCGATGGCAAGGACGACGAGGCTCAGCCCGCCACCATCGAGGTCTTCTCTGGCCTCTACGTGAATGAGAACGAGAATGCCAACGATAGCGACGAGGATGCTGTGTACAAGGAGAAGGTGAGTGCTAGAGTATGAGGAAGAGAACATCCATATATTTCTTTATTTTCTTTCCTTTCCTTCTTTGCAGACCCTGGAGGATGCTCTGTGCGTGTCGCAGCGCACCTTTGCCATAGCCATCGCCATTGCTGGACTCATCCTGATGCTGGCCGTGGTGGCTGCTGTGCTGTGCATCATGGCGCGCCGCAGCACGAAGACGGTCTCCAACTCGGGCAGCTCCATATACAGTGGACCCTACACAAACACCGCCTTCTCGCACAGCAGCTAAAATGTGAAAAAGACAAAAGAAATTTAAAGCAAAAAACGTTCGCAAATATTTTCCAAAACTCAACAATGGAACACTCAAAGTGTTTAAAAAGAAAACTTTAAAATATTGAAAAATCAAGCTAAATGCCAGCATTGAAGAAGAGGAAGAGCCGCCTGCGGTAGTCAAATGCAGTTTTAGTCTGTAGGGTCACAAGTTTTTAATTTAATAATATTATAAAATTAATAATTAGGTTTCGCATGAAAGGAAAGCAAAGCGAAAGAAACAGAAATTTCCCTGTGCAGAGATTACCGGGCAATTTCCCCGTTATTTGCTAATTGCCCGCTAATGTCGCAGAGTTAGCTGTGCAGTGCTGCCCAGTTCCAGCATAATGCATGGGCAGCACTGCACTTGGGCAGCTCTGTTAACGCACGCACTCACGTGTTGGTGTCGGTTGGATTCCACTTAGATTCTCATCAGAATCAAGCACACACTCCTCGTTCTCCCTTGTAGTGCAGTCATTAAACTTTATATATATATATATATGAATACTGTATTTATCTTACTATTTAAACTGCCTAATCTTAAAAACTCGAACTAACAACGAATGCAGCAGCCGACGCTCAGGTGATATTTGTATTTGTACTTTAAATTTATTTAAAAAACAAAAAGAGGAAACTAAGTTCCCAAAAATCTGCCTTTGTTCTTAGTTAAATGTTCTGTACGATTTTTCTTGTCATTGTTTAAACTATTTTTGCACTACAATATTTAATACTACTACGTACTATAAGCGTGCAGCCTTTTCTCAAAATGAAACGTAATATATATATGAAACGTAATATGAATATTTAAGCGAAGTCTTTGCACAGCTTCATTTGAGCATTGAACTTATGAAATTGTTTAGAACGCTCGCCTGGAGCTGTGCAACGCAAACATTTTCAAATACACAAAATACACAAATACAGTGAAAACTCTGCTAAGCGAACAACTAACTAAAGACTAACTTTCCTATTTACTTTTCGAGCAAACTTTTACAAGCGAACAAATTAATTTAACTAAAGTTAACAATTGAGAAAGGTTTAAGTTCGCATTTTAAAACATTAAAAATATATAAAGAAATGTATACAAATTATGGAATGCATGGACATATGCACAGTTAAGTTTTAAGCAAACATCTGCCTGCCTGGTTCGTTCAAGCGAGCTTTTACTGTATTATTTTAAATAAAAACTTAGAGCTAAGCTAAACATAGAAACTATGCAAATGAACAATAAAAATTAAATTGACCATAAAATTGTTATCAATGTCTGTCAGAGAGATGAATGCATAGACTATATATAAGCTAACCTAACTCTGTGACTTGCTGCACTTAGCTATGTGGCTGCTGCTGTTAAGCATTTCGCCTTTGCTTGCACTTCGCTGCCCCAACGGAAATCCTGCTCCTTTGCAGTTCCATCTGGTGCGTCAATGTCAGCGGGCTGCTACGACGGACGCACTTGCTCTGGAGAGCACAGGAACTCTAGCAGAGTGCATGGCCCTTGCACGCGAGCTGCGTGGCTTGGCTTTAAACTATGCGCCAGGTGGACCAGGCCGGCGTATAAATTATTTTGATACACAGCCTAGGGAGTTGTCTGGCAGCAGGCGGCGAAAGGATGAGAGGAATCGCTTGAGTGTGTTTGAGCAGCCTGCGGAGTATTTCAACTGCCATGTGCTGTCGTGTCCGCAAAACACGAGCTTTGTGGGCATGACAAACGATAGTCGCTTCGACTACTACAGCTTGTATGGCAGACCGACAGGTGAACGGGCGAGCAATTACAATAAATCTGAAATCCAATCTATGGTTATTCCGTAGCGCTGCACAACATTAGCTGCGTTGCACAAGTGGGTCTATTTGTCTTCTATACTCAGCCGGCAAACTATTCGAAGGCCTCCATCAGTTGCAGCAATGCCAGTGAATTCAGTGGAAGCCTAGCCCATGTCGCCTCCGAAGCGCGCACCTATGCACTCGCTCAGTGGCTGGTGGATTATAATAGACAGCGCGTGGGTGAGAACCCAGAGCCGGCCATCTTGCTGGCCTATGTGGGCTTGCAATTTAATATCAGCAAATCCCTGAAGCCACTCGACTATCGCAATGCGCAGCAAGAAAGTCTGCTGTGTTTTCTGTATCGCGCCTGGCATGTTGGCCATCCGCGTGTAGGGTAAGTGGGTTTTTCGTGCATTAGACAGTTTTTAAATAAATCCATAATAGAGGCAGCCAAGCCAATGCCAGCTGCGTGGCTCTGACACCGAACGCCACTTGGCAAACGTTGAGCTGTGAACGCGAACTGCCCTTCATCTGCGAGATTTTTACGCCGCCGGGAGACAATACAAGCAGGCAATTGGACACGGGAGCAAATGCTGCGGATGCCTGTTACTAACAACGCGCAAGCTCGATGAAGGTCTAAAATTAAAATCGTTTAGTTTGAATAAACTAGCTAAGTAATTATAATTGGTTTACGAGGAGAATTCCTTTTTCTTGTCAGTTGAATTTGTATTTGTAGATCTGGTTTAATAATTGTTCAAACTATAGAACTGAACCTAGAGACGAGCCTGAAATGAGCCAAACGCTTCACCAACTCCGAGTTGTGAGCAAGAGCTGCCGAACAGAACAGTGGAGCCGACTGGCTAGAGCTGGAGCCAGCTAAGTGTATTTAGATACAATTATATTTAGTAGATTAGTCAATTGAAACTAATTTTGTAATTGTAGTCATTTGGATAAATGGTTTTATAAGTCCTAAATCAATTTCGATAAATGAACTTTTTGCAGCTTAACCAGTTTCGCGAACCGATCATTTAAACGAGAAAAACACTGGTTCACATCGATGAACAGAATTAAGAACAATATTTGTATGGTTTTCGCAGCCATTGCTCGCAAATGAAGTTTACGGTTATTTGGATGCAGCACAGTTATTCGCAGAATTTTTTATTAGAATTAGCCGTGTTCAAAACATCAATTGTATTATGTTGTGTTGTAGTTGTGTTCGAACTCTCCCCAGTTTACTGAATGGCAACAATAAATGGAAAAAGTCGTAAAAACAAAGTGTACACTGAAAAGCTTAAACGAGATGTACCGCTTAGTGGTACTTGTAGTTCCTGTGGTGCTTCAACTTGGTGTAGTTGATCACATAGAAGAACGTCATGCTGGCGACGGTCAACTGGAAGAAGGGTGCAATACCAGCACGCTTCGGAAACACGTACTTGTGCTGCCAGCGCCACCAGGCACGGCTGACAGCGCCAGCCAGGGCCATTGGGCTCTTGTTGCGACGACCGAGCCAGGCGCCCAACTCGCCCAATTTCACTTGGCCGAAAGGCACATCAGCTGTGATTAACAAAAAAAAAAAAAAAAAATTACATAAAATAGTAGAAAAATTGTATGCCGCTGCCGTGCGGCAGAAAATTACGTAATTTCGTAAATTTGCTTACCTTTGCCATAGAAGCGTGCTGGATCGTAAGGTCCATGCGTCTTTGGGTTATACTCAGCTGGATAGTCACCAAAAGCCATCTCGCTAAGTTATGTGTAATAAGATATATAATTTGCCAGCGAGATTATATTTTCTAGCCTGCTACTTACTTTGCTCGATACTTGAGTATGAGTACGACAATGTATCGATAGAGCTCGCAGCACACTATGTGTGTACAGTGGTGCGCTGATAAATATCGATAGTTATATGGCGATGCTGTATGCTGCCACTCTTGCAACAGTTTGACGTGGTGGCAACGCCGTTGCGTAGTATATACAGAAATCAAATAAGAATTTTTTGCAAATCGGAAACGCGCTTAAATAACGATAATAACAATAATAAAAAGAATACATAAACAATAACAAATTCGATAGCGAAATGAAACTGGAGGAGCTATTGACAAAGGGTGCACCGTCGCCGCAAGAAGACGACGACGACGACGAAAAGGCGGAGTCGAAAACAAAAGCCATAAATGCCTCTGATGAGGGGGTGGAGAACGCTGAAGATGCTGCCGAGGAGTCTGCTGAAAAAGAAAGCGCAACGGGCAAGAAAAAAGGCACACGCAAAAAACGTTCGCTTAATTGGGAAGAAGCTGAACGCGGCCTCCTATTAGAGGTAATCAAAACAAAAGTTGCATTCGTCGAGAATCGCAGCGTCGATGCCAAAAGCATCAAGGCCAAGAGACTGGCCTGGTCGCAAATAACCAAACAGTAAGTGTATACAAATAGAATTATACAATTCAATTCAATTAATAAACGATGCATTTACGCAGATTCAACGCGCTGAACTTTCGCCATCGACTGCTCGAACAGATTCAGGTGCAATGGCGCAGCATGAAGAACTCGGCGAAGCGTGAGCATCAACAAAAGCATCCCAAATCGGAGGCGTTAGAGGGCATGCGCATGATTGAGTTTATGGAGGAACTGCAAAAGGATCCGGTGTCGTCGCGCAGCCAAACGCGCAGTGGCACCAACGGTGCGCTCAAAAAGGAGCTGCTTGAGCTGGACGAGGATGAGGATATGCCCCTGGCCGCATTGCCCAATTCCACAAATGCCAGCGAGGATACGCTGCAAACATCAACCATGGCCATACCCTCACCGCCGCCCTCCACCGCTGGCGGTGACTCGCAGCAGGAGAGCGCATCAAATCCACTACAATCAGCGTCCAACCCACGACGCAAACGTGTCAAAGCCAAAGCCTTGCTAAACATAAAAGAGGACCCAGACACAGGCAACGGCACAGGCACACAAGACAATGACAACGAGAAGACTTCACCAATACGCAAAAGACGACAGCGCAAGGCAAGTAGATCTGTAGATATATAGAAGATAGCTCCTATTCAATCCCCTCTATCTCTCTCCCTCTCTCTCATTTACAGCATTCACAAGCTCAATCATTGCTCTCCGAGGATGAGCTGCCAGCGGTTAGCGGCCCTCCAGTTGGTTCATCATATACGCCATTAGCTGTAGCCGCTGCAGCAGCAGCGACGGCGTCCAATGAGGGCGTCATTAGCTGCTTGGAAATGGAGGAAAAATACAAACATCAGTTGTTTAAGCTGCTGAAACAGGCACGCCTCGCCGAGATCGATTATGCACGGCGCGAGCATGAGCAGAAGCTGCGCTTCGAGCAAATGGAGCAGGAACTCAAGATGTCGTACTATCGCCAGGAGCAGGATCTCAAGCTACGGCATATGCGCGAAGAGCACGACATACGATTGCGTCAACAGCGACGCGAGCACGAGGCGCGACTCACCGTCTACAATCTCAATGGCAGCGCCTACAATGGCAATGGAGAGGTGGAACAGCAGCAGCAGCAGCAACAGCTCTCGGAACAGCAGTTACCATTGCCACATGGCATGCGCTGCAATGCCAAAACGGATTACAATAATGTGCATCTGGAGAGTGGAACGAATCAGCCGCAGCCGCAGGCATCGACATCATCAAGTAGCAGCAGCACGGAAGCAGCGCTGGCGCTCAATGCCAATTCCTTGGCCTACAACTAGTATTTGCACACACACACAGGCACACACACTCACAAATAATACGCATTGTCAGCATTTAGTGGAAGACAAGTTGAACCTAGCTTGAAATGCGTTTAGCAAAATGTAGCCGACTCTCCGAAGAAGGAAAACTGTCTGTCTCAAAAGACAAACTCAGACTAATCCATGAATATATATATATACATATATATATATATATATATATATAGAAATATGAATACGTATTCATATGCGAATATACTCACGTTGCCACAGACATAACACGAATGGACTGTCCTCTTCTTTTACACTTCATTTGACAGACAAACGAACAAGCATTTGCATTTCTTTCAATATTATAGTATTATTATTATTATGTATTGTGAATATTATGAATCACAAGCGGTTGTGTCGCAACAAACACGAAAAATACTCAAAACTCAAACTGCTAATTTCAGCATAAGTTTTTTAGCACATTCTCATCCCACATCCGATCCCAGTCAGTATTCTACCTTTGCCACCTGTATTCGAATTTCCATTTGATACCCCATCAAGCAGCTATGTTAAGTTTATAATTTTACATCAATTATAATATATAAATGTATGTTTTTTTTTTTAATTTTATATATAAATACTTATACGATAATTGTACATCTATGTAGTTGTATTTTGTATGTTGTTTGTGTGCATACATTTAATATAAAGTATATATATAAACTTTTTATATATAGCTGTCGTGTACTCGATTAAGATTACATTTTTTGTAAGCCAAACACGATTGTCTTTTAAGGTACATTGCTAAGGTATACTCCCCACTCTACACACACCCTCATACACTCGTATATGTACCCTGTTGTACACTTTGTGTTGTATAGCGCTGTAATACCCTGTAACTTTGCTTTAGCTTACTACTAAATGACATTATTTCAAGCAAAGGACAATTAAACAATTAGTTAAAGAAAATACATAAAAGAAAAAATGTTTTAATTATAAATTATGGAAATATTGTCTTAAATATTTATGCCATAAACTTTTGCGTAGAGAACTTTATCATCTAAGCAAGCCTTGGGTTTTATAAGTTTACCTAAACCTACGATCTAGTCTATATAGCTCATTCGAAAGTCAGTCGTCAGTACAGGAGTGACAAAAACTATTTATACTTTTTTACTTTTATACACATAGTTTAACTCAAAAAACATTTAAAGCTTAGTGAAACTGTAGTTAGTCAAAATGAAGGATCTAGATCTAACGCTGGATTGCATGGAAAATGCGCGGTTCAACTTTATCTACGGTAGTATTGTTGCCCGTACGGAGTCCCCGTTTTCAGAGACCGAGCTACTCTGCCTCGCGATGATCTATCACAAGTTTGTGCTCTTGAATGGACCGAAAGCCAAATATATGTCGCGCAGGCAACTGGGAAATTTTCTAATGCAAATGTTTCGTGTTACCGATACTGAAATTAATCGTCGAGTCGTGGTTGTTGTCAGCTACGATCCGGAGTGTACCGATCCGAAGTTCTCACAGGATCGCCACTGTACACTGCCGTCGTTTGTGAAAATGTTTACCACTTATTTCGTAAGCGATCTCGAGGAGCGCATGATATTTGTCTATAGTGTTTGTATAACAGTTACTTTAAATAAATTCCATCTAACTTTTAATATTCGCTTCCAGATATATGATGAGGACCGTCTTGGCTATTTGAATCGCGAGCATGTGATGCGCTATGTTGAAAAATTCTTCGTCGGTGAAGATGAGGATGAGCAGATCGAAATGCGCACAGTAACTAAATGAGATAATATATATTATTGATTGTTCAGTATATATATCATTTGACTTGCAGGACATGCTGGAGTTGATATTTATTAAATTTGATCTCGACAAGGATTTGCAAATTTCGTTTGATGAATACGCCGAGATAGTACGCAAGCAGCCAGTGCTGCTTGAGTTCCTGGGCACCATCTTTCCATCAAAGCTCCAATTGAACACCGTTGCCCTGTGCGTTAATTTGTACTAATGTTTCCAAAATCAAAAAAGTTTATTGAGATTGAACTTGTTGAATAGCATGCATTAAAAAAGAAAATAAAAATTATGAGTACTAAAATCTAGACTTATATATGTATATATATATAATCTAAGATGAAAGTTACGGCTAACAGTTAGCGGCCTAGCCAAAATAGCCTATCTTCAACCAGGTCTATAAATAATAGTTTGCCGAAGTTTGCCAATTGAAGTGCGTGGGAAAGAGAAGGCACCAAACTTGAGTACTTTTGCGCCTTTCCACTCAATTGTATAACACATTGCCTTCAAATTATATACTGGGTTAAGCTAGTGTGTGTGGGAGCAGTATAACTTGCACAGCGAAAAAAGGCAGCATTGGTTTGCTTATGTATGCATACTTACATATGCACATACATACATACATACATACTCTTTTGCATAGATGCGTACACACTCCAGCTGAATTTAGCAATAACTGTTGCTTGAAGGGTATTTGTTAGTGTGCACTCTCATCGGTTTGCTTATGTATTCATACTTGCATACACACATACATACGTATGTATGTATATAGTTCACTTGAACATTTGCAACTGTTGCTCTTTACCGTTCGAAGGGTATTTGTTAGTGTGCACTCTCGCTTAGAGCATTCTCGTTCATATGTTGCGTTCTGCATTTCTCCAATCCGCTTTGGCGCCCCATTGTCGAAAACCGAGTTGGATTTTTGCATTACAAATGATATTGGCTAGCGTGACCGTCCGTCCGTTCGTTCGTTCGTTCGTTTTTATAACGCACAAAATTGAAACAAAACCGAGAAGAAATGAAAACACAATTGTATTCAATTTTGTTCTCCTCTTTTCTTTTGCGTATTGTCAGTAATTCTTCCTGTCCGCTCGCTCATGGCTCTACTTCAGTTGGCACGGCACAGTCGTAGGCGAAGGTTGGAACTAGTCCAGAGCGGCAATTCAAAAAATAAGAGTGGAACTAGTGAAGCGGCTAAGGCTAAGAAGACAACCAACTGTAAAATACACAAAAGGAACTGCAAGTTCAAAGAAACGCGTAAAAAAAGACCAAAGAAAAGAAATAATATAAATAATTGAAAAACAATGCTGTTGTTCTATGCAAAATATGCGTTTCTCTTTTGGCTGTTCATAGACGACAATCAGGGCGATTTGCTACTCATGCGAGAGCTCTCCCAGGAGGAGCTGCTGCTCAATGTGACCGCCTGCACCAAGCGCTGCCTGCTCACCATACCTACTAAGGTGAGAGTGTATCTCAAAAGTGTTCTATATCACCCTCTCTCTGTCTTTCGCTTAGAATTTTTCAAGCTGTTACGATTACTGTGGTGAGAATGGAACGGATCTAATGCCCGCACATCCGCACAAGATACAGGAGAATTTCTCTTTGAATCTCGTTTGCCGCACGGAGTCGCAGCTTTCGTTTCGCATTAAGTGGGTGCAGCATGCGCGTGATAATGCCACACAGATGCCAGATACCCTGTTTATCATTAAGTTTGATCATATATTTGACGATATTAATCTGGAGTCGACTTTCTATGTGGTAAGTCTAACATTTCTACCCTCTATAATATAATCTAATCACTAATTTGCCTTTCAGTCCGATGATAGCTTCTTTACCTTAACGCACTTGGAGGCCATTACTGCGCATAATATTACAGCGCTGGCCGTGCATGCCGATGGCGCCTATTCGTTTATAGCCATCCAGGAGAGTTATCAAACGCTGAAGCGAGGTTATCAGCCCAGTAAAATGGGCAACGTTCGATTGAAAGAATTCGAGACGCAGCCCGGCGATAGGCAGCACATTGCGGCGAGAGTTGAATGGCAGCCATCAGCGGGCAAGTCTTATAAAGAACTCTTATACATTATGAGTGAACTTATATTGGAAATCCTTTGCTTGCAGAACGCAATTGTTACTTTGATATGATCTACTTTTCAAAGGACAGTAAAATCATGGACGCGCCGACTCCTATAGAAATTCGTGATGTAAATACTGGATTACTTTAAATATATATATGTTTAACTCTCTTTTATCCTAACAGCCACGCAGTCTATACTCTTATACATTGGCCAATTTGAAATTTGACGAACAATTCATGGTGGGCATTCGCACGGTTAATATCATGAATATGCTAGAGAGCTCACTGCAGTGGATGGTGCTGCAGGTGCCCAGCTGCCTAGATTGGTTCAACTACAATTATACCTTGTGTCGTAAGTCAAAATACGCCGTAGCGTGGAAGAAGAAGTAGTGTTGATCCATCATTAATCTCTTCCAGCTCCACTGAAACCCGTCAATCTTAGCGTGCAGCAATTTCATTTCGATCAGGACATATTGACACTGAATATTAGCTGGGCTCTGCCACAACAACTGCCGGATTACTATACGCTCCACATACTCGATCTACACATGAATAGCAGTCAGATGAAGTATACTGTAGATCGCACCGCTAGTCATTACTATATACAAAATATAACCATACTCGGTGCGAGCTTTGAGGTGCATTTGGTGGCGTACACAGAGGGCGGACAGAATGTCACGATAGTGTCCGTGGACAAGATTGATTTGCAGCTCTGGGTGCTGCGTACGTACTACACTATCTCTATATATTTGTAACAATTGTAAATTTGGGGTTTTTATATTCCAGAAAGCACCTTGATCAACTTCATGGTGTTATTCATCGTGAGCATGTGTTTGATAGTCGGCTTGTGTTGGCTGACGTTGCGCAGGCAGAAGCAAAGCCAAGAGTGCCGGCAGCTGGACACGAAGGAGCTGAAGGCAGCGCCCAATCAGTCGAGCGACTTCCACTTGTCATTGATCAACAACAATAGTAATAGACTGTTAGCTACTCTTGCTGCCGAGGATAACTTTGAATTAGACGATGAGCTGGAAGTGGAGCCGCATGCTGTAATGCTGCAAGATGTGCTAGGCGAGGGCGCCTTTGGCCTAGTTCGACGTGGTGTCTACAAGCAGCGCCAGGTGGCTGTGAAGCTGCTGAAAGGTAAGAGAGATATAGACTAAATCAAAGAGTTTATTTACTGGCTCTTTTTATGCTACTTAGATCAGCCCAACGAGGAGGATGTGCAGGCATTCAAATGCGAAATTGAAATGTTACGCGCCGTGGGCAGGCATCCGAATATTGTTGGCATTGTTGGCTACTCGACCAGGTGCAGCAGCCGCATGATGCTGCTCACCGAATACTGCGGCCTGGGCAGCCTGCAGAACTATTTGCGGCAAGGAATTAACTTGATTCCAATTGAAGCAACTGTCTAATGCATTTCTCCCACAGTGATGAGTGGAAGTTCCAGCAGGAACGCAGCGCTCGGAGTGTACATCCCAAGCTTAATCCCATACAACAGTCGCATCATCCAATCCAACGCTCTAAGCAGCTCCTGTATAGCGATACACGCATTGAGGATATCAATCGATCCATGTTGTCCACACTAGAAGAGGAATCCGAGACGGATCTCTCAAGGAACAGCAGTCGGCAAGATACGAGCTACAAGTGGAGCAAGCCAACACTTGCTGCTGACAACAAATCCTATGGACTGCATGGGATTGAGAATATTGAGGCGAATGCTGCTGCTGCTGTGGCATCTCTGAAAAGCATATTGAAGCGCAACCAAAAGGAACAGAAGAAGGAGAAAAAGTCGCGTTGCACGGCCAGCTTTGAGAATCAGGAGTACTTTACTGCACCTGCCGTGGAGCAGCAATTGGAAAGGCAACCGCTGAAATATGCAGATCTCTTGGACATTGCGCAACAGGTGGCCGTTGGCATGGTAAGTGCACAAGAATAGGAATATATATAGATAATAATGGCTACTTCTATCTGCAGGACTTTTTGGCGCAGAATAAAATTGTACATCGTGATTTGGCGGCGCGCAACGTGCTCATCTCCGTGGATCTGACCATCAAAATAGCAGACTTTGGGCAAGCATTTATTAGTATATTAAAGTATGGTATATATATTTAATAAATTTTACTTTATTTTCAGTCTGAGTCGCGATGTCTACCATGAGAATGTTTATCGCAAATCGGGCGGCAGCGGCAAGCTGCCCATTAAATGGCTGGCATTGGAGTCGCTGACCCATCAGGTCTACACCAGTCAGAGCGATGTGTAAGAGCAGAGTCTATGTCTGCTATGCTGAATTGATATATGACTACTCCTTTCAGTTGGTCCTTTGGCGTACTGCTGTATGAGATTACTACATTGGGCGGCATGCCATATCCCTCAATCTCGCCCAGAGACTTGCTGCAGCTGCTGCGTCAGGGACAGCGCATGAAGCAGCCCGAAGGCTGCACAGATGAAGTGTATGTAACTATAGCGTTGATAAATCAATAAATATCATATCAATTTCTCTATAGATTTGCTCTGATGACAAGCTGCTGGTGCTCCATACCTGGCAATCGGCCCACCTTTGCGCAGCTCAAGCAGCAGCTCGATGCGATGATCCTGGCCAGCAACGAGCAGCCCATGCGGCTACAGCAGCAGCTAAAGCTACAGCTAACCCACACTGACAATCCACATAGGCATGTGCTATATAGTATCATAGTCTTAAACTAAATATAAAAGCAAATCTCCTTTCAATTCACAGCAAAGTGGAGCAGCAACATGATGATCCCTATTTGCAGCCTTGTGCTTAAACTTGTTTTTCAATGTTTCTTTTTCTGTGCAAAACATTTTCAATTAGAGATGTGATTAGGGGTCCATATGTGTTTATTTATAGTTTTTTAGTTTAAGTAAATAACAAAGCGTTTAAGCTGCAAAGATATTCAAGAATATATATATATATATATATATATATATATATATATATATATATATATATATATATATATATATATACAGACTAATTGTACAAAACATAAGATTTTTGTTAAAGAGCTCTTTCAAATGTTTTAGAGATATATTGTAATAAAATCAGCTATTGTTATAATAGGTTAAATTGTCTATCTGTTATCTTAAGATGTGGAAGAAAAACGATATATTTAAGCTCCAAGAAAGATCAAGTTATGTTAGATTTTTTCGACTCTTCTGGATTCAAAACAAGACCCGCTCAGGGTGCAAAGCTATACATAGGCCGATGCTATACAAATCGAAACTTTACTCTTTATATGCTGACTTCCTTAGTTTCCTAATTTATATTTTTGATACCTAGAATAATCAGTCAGAATTCGTTTCACTTTCTAGGCAGCTGGCTGCCGCCTTTTGGACAAGCACAAAATTTAGTTAGGAAAACGTTTTTAACTTTTGGTAAATTTTCTAGAATAAATTGGGTTTGTTTTCGTTTTGAATAACATAACTAGGAAATGTGCCAACACTGCTGCCGCATGCAATGGACGCCCTGCGAGCCGATACCCTACGCTTGTCCGCTCTGCCCGGTGCGTCAGCTATCCGATCGCTGCCGTGGATCGACTAACGGAAAAAGTATGTTAAGGTATCCTTCGTCCCACGACAAGTCCCTGCTGAAGCACAATGATCTGTGCAACGACATATCTGCCCTGTATTCGTACGTGGTGTCTGCTAAGGGAAGCAGGGTGAAGCGCACCAAACGCAGGCGTAGGCCGAAGACCAAAGTCGATCAATGTATCTATGCAGCGGAATTCGCTGATCCCAACCAAACGAAGCCGCAAGCCGAGAATCCCTGGACGTGGAAATCTGGCTGCCCCATACCTGAGAAAGTGCTGCCTGTGCAGCCACGCCTGGCCGAGCTCGGCCCCCCAAGGGGCTGAAATGCTGCGCGATAGCCCGCATTCAATCTATATATGCGCAGCATGCCAACCCCTCCACACACACACAGACACATTTATAATGTAAACAGACATCACTTTTCCAAGTGTGCGTATTAACATCCAGAAATCGGACTATGCAGCGCCCATTGCTCCTTTCTTAGTTGTGTTATTAAAAATAAAAATATATCCCGAATTTTTACAAGCTGAAAATGCCAAAATGGATTATTATTGAATATAAGAGATAGTATATGATATAATATGAAAATCTCTTGAGAATCGAGCTCCTTCAATTATTAGATAATTTCTTTTGGCTATGGCAGCTATATGATATGGTAGGCCTTTGACTTACCCATATGTTGCACTGCCTAGAAAAATATTCAGACAGATCTGCGCCAGGGTTTTATCTAGATAAACCAACTCGCATTGATCTATAACAGAGAAGCGAAGCTGCCGAATCAGCTTCGTCTTTTTATAACTATTCCAAATATTTATAAGAAAAGAAACTAGCTTCAGTATTTTGTTTACTTTACACCATAAAACTGTATTTCATTATATAGTTAAAGATAGATTAAAGATAAAGTTTTAATATAGTATGTATATTAAGACAATAATAACAGTAGCTGACTTAGATACCCATATGACTACAAAAATAGGCAAAGTTTATGCATATTTCAGTACATATAAACCGTATAAGACTTTTATAAGAGTGAGAAGCGAATGCTCGAACTGAAAAACTATTTACAATTGACATTTGATTTATGGGAAAATGATGGAAAAATAATTTGTGAAATGAAAATTTTGAAAATTGATCTTAGAAATGAAGAAAATCAAATTTGAAATTCATTTTGTAATTTAAAAAATTGAAAACGCTAGAAGAAACAGCTTAAAAATATACATCAATACACGTGGATCAGGTATAATATGACAATTTTTATAAGGTATAAATCTGTGTATATATATAGTACATATATATATAATATTTTTACATAACACTCGTTTGTTCTTTGGACATTTGCTGATCTTTGGTGCACCTTAGCTAATGGCGACTGTAGCCAAGTCCGAGTATGTTACGCGCCTGTAAGCAGAGAGAGAGAGAGAGAGAGACTTTAGTTGACTTCTTTAAATAGATAACTATCAATCAATCTACCGTTATGAAAGCCGAGTTGAAGGAACGTTGGAAGGTCTGCGTCATGCCCTCAGTTTGAGCCAAAGCCATTTGCAGCTGCACAGCCTCGTCCATGCGATTCTTAAGGAACTCCCACGTCTGAGCATGGCCAGCTGAGTTGTCCTGCAGCATGTACAGCTCCGTCATCTTCATAATGGTGGCCAAGCCAACGCGACGCGTGTACCAGCCGAACTGAGGAGCAATTGGAATGTCAATAAAGAGACAGAGATTCATGTTAGTTCAGCCCAACTCACATCAACGGAACGATCGCCGGAGTAGTAGCAAATGTCGTCGACTAGCGTGAGCACCTGGGCCAGCGCTGTAGATGCATTGGCTGGCAGCGCTATCAGTGCCATGGCCTGTGGCCACTGCTTCTTGAATGGCTCAATCATGGTCAGGCGCTGTCGCACCGCCTGGACGAGGAAGTCCAGCGGATCGCCCACCTCCTTTTGGCCGTTGTCCGTTTGCTTCTGCAGGCTCTGCACCAGCTCCGCATTGCACTTGCCATTGAAATGGGAGACGAGCGCGAAGCCGCCATCGGGAAACATGCCGTGAACGACGCTTGGAAAGCCGCTGTCCTCGGCGCCCTGGACAATCGCCTGCTTGGTCCAGCCAAGCTCGGGCACATGCAGCAGTGCTGCTTCCAGTATGAGTGTCCTGATGCCATCCACCTTGGCCTGCTTGGCTGACTGCTCCGCGTCTGTAGACGCACCACCGCCTCCACCCGCATCGCTCAGTGTGGCCTTGTGCGCCTGCTGCTCGACTGCATCGCGTTCCCGCTCACGCTGCTCCTCACGCGACCGAAAATCATCCAAATTATCACTGCTCGAGGAGTAGCTGCGTCTCAAACTGCAGGCGGGTATCGACAGGCAACGCTGCTGCTGCAGTGTGTGAACGGCGGCGGGTGTGTGGGTGCTGATGGCCAGCCAGTAGCCTTGTGCGTCTGTAAGTAATCAATCAATCAAATCTTTATCAGAATTATCAAAGGGAGCTTTGGAAAATATACATTGATTTAACTAGTTAAAAGCTCTTATGGAACAACTTTTAATGTGCTTTGTAAGCTTCAGATCTAGAGATATATAGAAATATCTGCAACTGTACCTCATTTTGATCCTTCGCCTGAAAAAACTTTTATTTCTCAAGCTTCAATCTTAAAATTCCCTCTCTAAAGTTCCTTTTCTGAAAGTTTTTCCAGCCAACATAATTGCAATTCACATTTGAGCTTTCAGCAAACGCCACTTGCAGCCGTACTTAAATATATTTAAATTTGAGTTGACAAACTGTTCCACATTTCATGGAGCATTGTGGTTTCCCCCTTTGCTCTAATTGCCCTGAAGGTCACACAAAACAAGGCAAAGCTCACAGTTTGGCTGCGTTCGCTTTGCTGTGCAATTAATTAGCACCTTTGTGGAGCGACAGGTGCGAGAGAGGGCAGCTAGTTTGCCCAATTAACACCTGTTGACCGAAAAATATATAAACAAATATATAGAAAAAACGCCATAATAGTCGGATAAATTTCGTTTTCATTCTCGATCGATCAGAAGGGATATAAACATAGAAACAGATGCTTTCGATTTGTATTTAGATTTCTAATCCAATTGGAGGAGCTTTTTGCGATTTGTCGAGCTCGTCTCCACGTTGTCGCTGGCCAGCAGGTAGAGCACACGCAGCGACTCCAGTCCCGTTATGGAGCCAGCCAGCACCTCCAGCTTCTCCTCGCGTCCAATGTCCGGCAAGTGGCCATCGCCCTCGCCGCCCTCGCCCATGCCACTGTTGCTGATGTTGACGGCCAGCATGTTGAGCTGCTTCTGCATCAGCTCGTCGTCGGAGGT
The DNA here is from genome assembly GCA_035047485.1 of Drosophila peninsularis. Lineage (NCBI taxonomy): Eukaryota > Metazoa > Arthropoda > Insecta > Diptera > Drosophilidae > Drosophila > Drosophila peninsularis. The sequence goes on from JAWNPN010000035.1 coordinate 5,478,487, forward strand.
GCTCTGGCCATTGAGCACCCGCTCCCTGTACGCCTTGTAATGGGCGAGCGAGAAGTTGAGGGCTTTGCCTAGCGGCTCCAGCAGCTCCGCCTTAATCTCGGGCAGCACTTGCCAGAATCCTGTCCGATCCTCCAGGTCTGCCATGGCAAAGTAACGCACGATATTTAAGGCATTCGAGAGGCTAACCGAATGGAGCAAGAGATCCGACTTCACATCCTGGGGCAGCACGCAGACACAGCGTAGCAGCATGGATCGGAACTGTGCTCCGCTGTAGAACTCGCTCAGGGGGCCCTTCAACTCCATTTGGCCAGCCACCAAATCCTTGTACATGCCCGCCAAATAGCCCAGGATGCCATCGTGCTGCAACGTCTCGAGCAGATTTTTCAATATGAAATATTTGGCGGCATCCTCGAAGGCGAGTATATAGTGATGCAGCACTTGGAGGCCCAGTTGACGCAGCGACTCCTGCGAGGAGTAGCCCGTGACCTTGCAGAGCGCCTCGCAGTACCGCTTGTGCACCTCCAAGTCCAGCGAGCGCTGCGGCACGGGCTCCGTCAGGATGCTCAGCATGAAGTCATTCAGGCGGAGTCCGCAATGCTGCATGGGCGGCTCCCGCTGCTCCAGCAGGACGGCAACTAAATAGAGACTCGACTCGAACAGATGCAGTGGCGCATAGACCTTGGGCGCCCGCTTGGGCAGCAGCTCGCCCACGAGCAGAGCGTGATAGTACATGGCCAGAGCGGGCAGTGGAAGCTTCTCATCGATTAGGAAGATATTGTGGCTGCTCATCTCGTAGACGCCCTTGTCGGCGTCCAGGCGACGTTTCCATCGTGCGCGCTGCTCCACCAGGCCGAGCAGATAGAAGGGATCGCCCAGCAGGCGGGTGACGTCCGTGATCAAGGTGTGCAGCACTTGCTGGACATAGGATTGTGTCTTGCCCGCCTTGGCGCGCGCCTGCAGATAGCTGCGCTGCGTCAGCTCTGGCCGCAGGCGCCATGGACTGGGCGTACAGATGTGCGATTGGCCAGGCTGGAGCAGTCGCGTGGGCACATTGCTCAGCTCGAGCAGGGCCAAGGGTTTTCCCAGCAGCTGCATCAGAAAGCAGGTTAAGACATTGCGGCGATTCAGGCTACAATCCCGAAAGATGGACGTATTCACATCCTGCTCGAGGACCATCTTCAGCAGTGGCTCATAGCACAGATCGATGGTGATGTAGTGCGCCAGCAGCTCTTCGATCTGTTTGTCCTGCTCCAGCAGCTGAGCCTGCTGCTCATCGTAGCCCTCACTCAGATACTTGGGCAACTGCAGATCCCGGACACGTGTGCCCACCGAGGCGAGACACCACTCGATGGCCTGCGGCTTGGACTGGCCTTGGCGCAGCAGCACCACTTGCAGCGCACGCAGGTATGCGGAGAATATGGCTATGCTGCTGCTCTCCTCGATCTTCTCCATCAGCTCCAGCATAAACTGGTGCAACGGCGCGTAGTTGGCCACGACCTTTAGCAGCTCATTGACGCAGTCGAACAACTGCGTGTCGTCCACGTTCGTTTCGTCCGTTAGGGTCGGCGCACAGATCTCCGTGTACATGTCCAAGGCGACGGCGGTCATGTGCGGTTCAATTTCGGCAAAGACCGTGGGACTCTGGAAGAGCATTTTGATGCCGTCGAAGTCGCGCTCATGGAGCATACGCTTGATGAGGCTTAGCAGATTTTCAGCTTCTGTTACCGCTTCCGTTTCCATTTCTACGTCCATTTTGTTATGATTTTGTGTTTTTTTTTATATTTTTTGTTGTTTTTGTTTTCACTTTGTTTTATTTTAACTGAAAATTCTAAATAAGCCTTTAACCGGCAGCGGTAGCATTTCCCCCCTGACGTATAAGTCGAGTGAAAAAGGAATGAGAGAAAAAAGAACAGTAAAGAAAACAGCTGTTCGCTTTGAATGCCACTCTCACTCGCACGTCTTTCGTAATGGGCGAATTGCGAAATGCAGCACGCGCGCGTCTTTGCTTTGTGTCAACAATTGTTAGTTTACTGTCTAGTTTACTTACTGATTGGCAGCACAAACTTTTGCAGGCGTATTACTTTTCGCAAACAGCGCACATTTGCCATTTTAGCGCTCCAAATGTTGTCTGCTCAACTGATATTTGCTTCTTCTTCTCCTATTTATTTCGGGCGCCATTCAGCATGCGGCAAACATTGTGTTGAGTAGCGTGCGAGAGTGTTTAATTTTGCAGCACTGTATCAGCTAGGGCTGCACAAATGCACAACTATAAATATAGGCAAAAGCCTACTTTATTGAATAAAAATCATATTTAATTTAACTAAAATATAGTTATTAACTAGTCTTAGCTGTTAAATATGTTGATTTTATGCATGGGCTGCAACAGCTGTTTGGTATTTTCTCGCCATGCATTTGTCGTTATTTGTTGGCTTGCGACAACTGGTCACACTGGTCAGTAGACCCAACGCTTTTCATTCGTCGTGTGTGCTGTTCGCGGTGCCAGCGCGCTGCATATCTTTTTATATTCATTTTTAAGGCACAATTTTTTGCACACCACTGCAAAACGTTCTTAGTCAAATAAATTAACTGTGTGTGCGGCGCATTAAGTCGAATGTGATAGCAGCGCCACATAGTTAACACCAAAAAGTGTTCAATTTTTACCCAAAAAATAAAAACAAAAAATTAAAAGAAAACCCAAACGAATTCTAAGAATTCCCTATGCAAATAATCAAAATATTCAAATATAAATTTAATTTGGCTTTAAACATAGTTAAAAAACAATTGTAAGTGCAGCAAAACGCAGCGAGACCAACTGATCCCCCAACAGAGGGTGGAAAAGCCGTGAAAAGTGTTTGTGTGTAAGTGCTTTGGTGTGAGTGTGTGTATAAAAAACGAACAGCAAAAGAATTGAGGAAAAACCGTTGCGAAAAATGTGCGAGCAACAATTGAAGGCTGTTTCCGCTCGGCTTGAACGGCATGCGTAGCCAGGCTTTAAATCCAGTTTGTAACAAGAACAACAACAGTAAGAAGAAGCTGAAGAAGAGGAAGAGGAAGAGCAACGACAACAACAAACTTCAAATTGTTTTGTGGACCCTTTTTTCGCCTGGCACTCAGCCCGCAATTCGCCGCCGCCGCCGCCTGCTGGTTATTCCTGTTTGACTTCATTTTCGCTCGCTGCCAAATTGCTGCCACTTTCGCCGCAAACTTATAAACAACAACAGTAAACACACAACAGTCAAAATGTCGACGCGTTCGCAATTAACCAAGGACCTCAATGGTGAGTAATCGTTATCGCTTCTTTCTTACTTATCGTAATCTCTCTTTGCACTCACACTCACATACTCAGTCTCTTTTGTCTTTGTTTTGCATATATTCTTTACCCCACTTCATCCACCGTTAGCTTTGCGCTGTGTTTTTGTTTTCGGCTTTTCATTTCAGTCTATGTTTTGTTCCTGACATTTGTTTGCCTCTCGCTCCGCTCGGCGCACTTCCGTTTCGGCACAATGCGACACGGACACGCCACACTGGCTGCCCCCCACGCAGTCCACACCCCCACAGTCCACCTCGTCACACTTACCCTCTGCCAGGGGCTTGTTAGCATAGGAAATCTGCTTGTTGAGAAACAGTTTGAGATGCAGCGCAGCGCAGTCGTCTTATAACTGCAGCTGCATTTGATACACACATATATACATATATCCATTTGACTTGTGTGTGTGCTTCATTTACTTCTGTGCTCTTGATACCGTGTACTCATAAGTTGCATAGGTTGGGTATATCGAATGATGAAGTAGAGACTGTCAAAATGTAATATAAAAACTGTATTATAAAAATGAATTTATTCTAATATTTTATGATTATGATGTTAGTAAATGTGGTAAATATAAAATATAATTAATATATTTTATGAGGTATCTACTAGTGTGCATGCTTTCATGCTTTCTTTATAGAACTCTCATTAATTGCTCGCGCCATGATGTTTAATTGAGTTGAAATTCAGTTGAGCGCTGCAAAACGCCAAGTAGAAGAAACAATAATAAATTCTGCAACAACAACAACAACAGAATTAATAACAACAATTGAAAAGCATTGCTCAGAAGCATTGGCCGCATCATTTATGGGCTTCATAACTGCGCCGATAAACAAAATCAACAAACACAGACACCAATGCAACAGCAAATGCAATGCGTGTGTGTGTGTGTGTGTGTGTGTGTGTGTGTGAATGAGTGTCTATGTGTGCGTGTGTGTGCTTACTTGTAAATAACTGTTAGTCAGCGCTCTGTTTGTCTGTCATTTAAAGCGATTGCACTGGCTGCATGCATAAACAAGGGAAACTTTAGATGCAGCTGCTGCCAACAATAACAATAATAATATTATTATTATTTCATTTATTTAGAATTTTGCATATATAACTATAAATCATCAATTTGATATCTTTTTTAATTAATAGACAACTTTTTCACATTTATATATATATATATATTTATTAAATGCCAGATCTAACTGGAAAATAGCTAAATTGGCAACGCTGGTCTCTTATTGCACAGCCTGGCATATACTGTTTACCGTTAACTTTTTAAGCAGGGCTGCAAAGCGCAGCTAAACTGATCGCAACAGTTCATGAACTTGTTTTATTTGCTCAATTTGTGTAAAATGGTGTTTTTTACCAAATTTAATATATGAATATCAGAATATTAATATAAATGATATTTATAAATTTCTTTATAAAGGTCTTTCCCACCATCTAAATATAGGTATATTCTCATTTCACACCGATAAGATTTTCTGTTGGAATAAAATATATTTTGTTTTGCTTTTTGCTGCATTATTGAGCTTAGCTATGATTAAGAGTCTAATTGGAAATTGTGTGCTATCGGTGCACACTCTGATTGGACGTGTGTTATCAAGTAAAGGGGAACTTGATTGATGATTAATGAAGCGCCAGCAGGTGTCTTAGATGAACTGCAAGTTGAAAACACACGCACATAGACACACAGACACATAAATCACACGCCCAATTGGGTTTTGTTCGAGTTTATTTTCATTTGATTTTCACGCTGGAATTTTCACAGCGAGCGCAGCTGCAACAACAACAACAGCAACACATAAATAAAATTGTCAATGTTGTGCTCCAAATACCAATTCCAAAAAAAGAAAAAAAAAAACATTTACCTAAATTATGAGCATCAAGTGGAATGTTTTGGCTAATTGGAGGCAAAGCTAATTGGAGACTGGAGCAACGGCAGCAAATGTTGCACCTGGGCAAACAGGACAATGTGACGGACGGGTGGGCTGGGGGCGTGGCAGTTGTTGGCTTCTGGTTCTGGAGCTGCGCTGTCATTGCACTGAAATCAAATTAGCGCGAAAGCCAACGAACTTGTTGAAAATTGCCAACATAGCTGAAGGCAGTGGCTGTCAAACTGTAAGTGGACGTTGATTCGTTATGGCACTGGTTGTTGTTGTTATTATTATTTGGTTAACTTTTCACGCTCGTCTGTTGCTCTGTCAAGCGTTAACACCCAATTTCCGTTTGCCATTCCTATTAGATTCCATTTGGAATTGTGAATAAACACTTTTTGGCTTTGACTGAAAGAGGCAGAATAAAAAAGTTGAAATACTAGGCTGAACGATATTTGGTTTATGGTAAAAGTGCTATAAATATTAATTATTTGAAATGAATATAATTGTTTTTTGTTTGTTATTTTTTTATATAATTAACAAACTAATAAATTATATACAAAATTATATAAGTTTATAATAATTATTATTTATTTTTATTTGTATTTATCTTATTATTAATATATATATTATTTTTTTTATAATTATTATTTAATTATAGTACAATTTTGTCATAAATCGTATAAGACTCTTATTTAAAAATATTGTCCCTAAAACCCTGTAGCAGAGTGTTCTATCTGTTGCCTGCACACCTAACGGTCACACCCAAAAACACACTCAGACTGCGCGCTCTCACCCTGAGTCTCTCTCTCTCTCTCACACACACGCTCTCCCACTCGTTAGCTACGCTCACGTTCTCTATGCCTTGAGTCTGATAAGAATATTTTGCTGATAAGAAACGATCGCAATTGTCGCATTTCGCCTCAGTTCTGATTGCGACGCACACGCTTAGCGGCTAACGAGGTTCGAATTGGATCTACGTAATTGCAGTTGGGCCGACTTATATTCCAACTCGATTATTTACATAGTGTTTTTGATGTTTTATGTGGATATAAAGCAAATGTACACAAACGAAATGATGAATCACATCGATCAGTATTTGCGGCGCATTATAGAGCTGCAGATACGCGACGTAGTGCGGCAGGCCAAAGACAAAGGTGAGATCGATAAACAAGCAAGTCCAATAAGAAACCAATAAGAATGGTGTATGTAAACGCGCTGCAACTCTTATATGCGTCATACAGTGATAACAGCACGCTGACCAGCACGCCAATTGGAAGAGTGAGTGAGAGAGAATGAGAGAGAGAGAGAGAGAGAGGGGCAGAGAAGTGCTTATTCGTACGCCAAAAAAATGAAAATGAAAACAAAAAACAAACGTTGACAGCTGCTGCGCCTCTTTTCAGCGGAAATTGGAGTTGTTCAACAATAAACTCATTTTATGTTTTTGTTATTTATTTTTAAACGGGGATTTATCAACAATTTGAAATATGTGTATATATTCAAGCAGATAAACATTTATATATACGCCAATATTGAACTTTATTTAGTTTGTATAATTCTGATAAGATTTTGCTACTCTTGTCGATTGCTCTCTTATACGAATTTAGATAGTAAAGTAAAACTTGTCAAGTTGGGTCAACAATTGTGAAACTTGACTCTTCTGCTATTCTTATACTCTGGCTTTGACTAAGGTGTGACCGTATTATTCTTTTGAACTTATAGACAGAAGGCTACTCTTATAATTTAGTCTTTTCACTTGTAAATGTCAGCTTTCGCCTTACCTAACAATGTCTTATACCAAAACTCTTATAAACAAATATGAATATTTTTTTATTTTTTTTGCACATTTCCTTTTCTTATGCAGACAAATGCAGATTTTGCATTGCAAAATTAGCCAAAAATTGGCTATTGATTCACACATTATTTTAAACAAAAGCTTTGTTGCAACAAATGTCGCAGAAAATAAACAAAAAACAAAAACAAGTTTCCTATGGTTTTAATGGCTCCAATCTTCTTTTGATATCGAGTCTGCCTTTCCAGTCGAAAATGCAAAACTATGGAAATTTATTGGATGGCCTGTGAAGGCCGTGAGTGGGTATACATATGTAAATATAGGTGTGTGCGTGTGCGTGTGACCCCCGATTGACCTAGTTGCTGGCCAATAAATGCACGCGCTCAATACTTCATGCTGCCAATTAAGCGTTTGCTCATTTGCAATGCAACTAATGGCAAATTGTATGCAATTAGTAGCTGAAAGCTGACCAACCGGTGCGCTCCTCTCCCACTCGCTCGCTTTCGCTCACTCTGTCTTGTTCTGTTACTTTTACTCTCTTTGGGTTGTGCGCTCTCTCTTTGTGCTTGGCTTGTGCCAATTTGCCGTCTTGCTCCAATTCCAGTTATCCTGCGTCTCATTAAGTGACACACTCACACACACGCACACTTTTTGCATTCGTCGCATCAATTTGGGCGCATTGAAAGTTGGCGGCGAAGTCAGAGAACTCGTTTGACGACTTAAAAGCGCGCAGAATTGACACCAACACCAAAAACTAACGCGAAGAATGAAAAAGTAAAAAAAATTCACTCATGCTCCATTTTGAGTGAAATTGTGTCACATCAGCAGCAGCAACAACAAGTGACGTTAATGAGGCGCAGGCTGCTGCCGCTACCTCTGCTGCGCTCAGTCGCATCCCTGACCTGCTGCTGGACGGTCGCATAGCTGTGCTCTACTTTTTACACATATTTTGGAACATAGAACAAAGCAGAGCAGAGAGTGGAGTGGAGTGGAGTGGAGTGGCGAGAGCGCGCGAGCATGTGGATAACCTGTCGCTTTCTATATAAGCTCGTCGCAGCTATGAACAATGTGTTGGCACTTTGAAAGCTTTGCGTCCAAATTCGCAACGCTAAACTGCGTTATGAGGTCAAGTAAACTAAAGCTCACGCCCACTGAAATGTGCAAAGGTAACAAACTGAAAATAGATTTATAGCAAAAATTTAAAGAGAGATGCTGCTAGCTATCCATGCTAAGAGCAGTGTTGCCAGCTCTTCGCCATAAATAGCTAAATATTCAAGTCATTCAATATAGCTATAACTCTCGCTAGCGAGAACTGACGTGAAAATAGCTAAGCTGACAACACTGGTTAACAGTGTCTCTGTTTACACTAATTAGAACATAATGCTGCTCAGCTGTCCATGTAAAGAGCAAACGGCAAGAGCCTCCGACAGCTGTTAATAATAAAGCGCGAAAGTAAATTGCAATAGCCGTCAGCCGACCACTCTCTCTCTCGCTCTCGGTCGCTCTTGCCACTTGTCTTGCACCCACACCCCCGCATTGCTTCATTGTGCAAATATAATTAACATAACGTAAAGTAATCACAAAGTTGTGTGTAAAGAAAACGAAAATAAATAAAAAAAAATCTTCGTTTAACTTTCTTTTGTGCTGCTGCTGCTGCGCTTGGCTTCAGCTACGGCTTTGATTGCCAGCACGGCTTTGTACCGTTAGCTTAAGCAGTATGGGAGCAGAGAGCGAGAGAGGCGGAGAGGCCTTGCCCATTATTTGTTGTTTTTGCAAACATTGAAAGCGATTGTCGCATTCTTTATGACTTCAAAAATGTACTTGTAAGAATGATGGCTGGTGTCAGTGTGTGTGTGAGTGAGTACACTGTGTGTGTGTGTGTTTGTGTCTATTTTTGGTCCGCGCGCTGTGCCTAATCCTCAGCAAGTGAGAAGCTTGACTTGGCGTACTGTATGATATATACATATACATGTGTGTGTATGTGTGTATGCGTGTTGTTGTGCTTTGCTTTTGTCTGTTCAGTTCTTGTCAAACTGTATAACTGATTTTAGTTTCATATTCATTTAGTTCTCTTCAGAGTTTTGACAGCCTTTGTGTATCTAACACGACAACTTTGATTGTATGCGTGTGTGTGTGTGTATCTACACGCAACAAAAAGCGCACACAAGTGTCGTAATAAAAGGCTCAGACAGACACACAGACACATACAGAGACACGCCCACATAGCTGCACTTGTAGCAGAGTATTTTGAACTCGCGTAATCTCGGCAAAAAAATGAAAAAGAAATATATATGTATGTATGTGTGTATTGTGTATATGTATTGGCGCAGCAACAAAACTTTGCCAAATTGGGTCACACTTATCGTGTTTTCCCCCCTCGCCCACACTCGCCAATGCGCTGTCAATGCTGCTAAGCTGGTAAAATCCGCTATTCAGATCAAATAAAAAAGTTTTTCGAACATCGGTTCTTTGACCCCGCACAGAAATACATACATATGTACATACATATGTATATGTATGTATAAAGTATAAAAAGTATCGAAAAGGTATCGCTTGACCCGCTGCTGCTTATCAGAGCGCTGAACCGAACCGAAATTGACCGCAGTTCGCAATTAAAGTTAAATTTCCTTTAAGCGGAAATGGAGTCGAGACTGCGAGACGGCTGCACAGGTTATTACGAGCTTGAATTGGGCACATGGCCAAGGTAATTGCTGTAGGGTACAACAACATTTTGTTGAGGGAAATTTCTGTTTGCCAAAAAGCCAATCAAAATCTTGCCAAGCCAGACAGATAACGGCATTCCTTATGTGTTGGTAGGGAAGTGGGGCTAAAGGGCAATTTGGGAATTTATAAATATTTATGAATGAACAAATTCGAAGGAAGTTTTCTCTTATGACACTTTGCACTTGTCAGAGTGAGAGGCAATGATAACGAGTCTGCTTGGGATAATAAAGAGATGGTGATAAATATGCTACAAGGCAAGAGCAGCACATAAAGCTTAAGCCATAAGATTAAGTGGCGCAATTGCATTTTTTATAAGTTAAAATATGATAATATAAATAAAAATTATATATTAACATAAAAAAGTTAATATATGAGAAAGTTTTATAAAATTTGTTCATAATATAAGATACTTTTGCAGCAAACGCATTTTCACTGCAGTAGACAGTTACATGTGTATGTGTATGTGTATATGTGTGTGTCTGTGTGTGTGTCTGCTTCTGTCTGCTCATCTACATGCGTCATTCTGATATTGACATAGTGTCAGATGATGGGCGCTTGCATGCAAGAACAGAACATCAAATACACACACACACACAGACAGAGACAGACAAACACAGCAGCCAGAGCGAGCAAGCATTAGCGCAAAAGAGAACGCGTAAGCTTAGCAGCAGCTGTAAAAGCGTCAAACACAAAGTTCATTCACATTTTTACTGCAATTAAGAGAAGCAGCATCAGCAGCAGCAGCCGGCGCTCTCTCAGTTAACTGTCAATGTTGCCGCTTGGACGCTTCGCTGCTCGCGCTGCTGATGGCCGATCTTTATCATTGTCATCGCGCCACACGGAAATATGTTTTTGTTGTCGCTCTCTTTGCGCAGGGTGCGAAAGAGAGCATATTGGCACTTGAGGAAGCGCAGAAAGCTTTTAGTTGTTATGATATTAGGAGGGCAGTTAAAATTTTATAAATATATATTAGATTATAAATATTTAATATTATTATAATATAAGAAATTATTATATAGTAATTATATGAATAGTCGTAGTAGTTCCAGTACAGAGTATCGTTGAGTCGGTTTCAGTTGCGCTTTAATAACTTCTCAAGTTTTTCGTTATGGTTTCCTTTGGGAATAGTTGGCGCCATTACAAGTGTTTGCCCAGTGGGTGGCCCCCTGCCATTGTTTGTATATTTGTGTGCGTGTCTGCAAACACTAACAATCGTTACACACACACACACACACGCGCACACACAATTGGCTCGTCTGGCTAATGTCTTTGCTTTGCGCTGTTTTTTGGCCACAATTTTGCGGCTGTTTAGTGAGTGTGGTCAGGGCCGTAATTGCTCCCGCTGCTCTTTTATGGCATGCTTCATGCAAATCCACTGCCAAACACACATGTCTACACGCGCACACACACTCACACTCACACTCACATACATATGCACACTTTCATGTATTCGCTTTTCACTTTTGTTTGCACAAGGAATTTTAATGTTAAAACAAACATAAATTTGGTTTTATCCCCCAGGTTTATTTTTTATAGTTTCTCTAGGGCATGATTCATACGTTATATATCCCCAGGGTAGCGATACTTGAGTGGCAAATAGTAGATTAACATTGTTTAAACAATTTTGAAATGTTATTTGTGGTTGGCTTTAACATCAATGGGCTTGTCTTATAAGCGCATGTAAACATTATGTAGTTAGTGATGAGTCTTTTATGTTATGTAATACCTTTAAGGTATACTCATATATGATTAAGATTATATATTTATTATATACATGTGTGATTCAACAGATCTTTTCGTATTTAATGTTTAAAGTCAGTAATGGGAAATTGTTATACTCTTTGTATACTTAGCTTTTGTAGAATAGAACTGTAATTGGTTCATTTTGTGAACTGCAGCTGATTCATGATGTAATCTGCAACTGGTTCATTTTGTGAACTGTCACTGGTTCATTTTGTAAATTGATTTCGTAATTTAATTTTGACTTAAGCTTTATATTTTTGCGCAAAAGTTTAATGGAATATATTACGCTATATATTTTCCTATACAAAATGCGCTAAATTTAACCCTTAAACAATGTTAGCTTATAGATTAGTCGAGTAGTTTTTTAGGCCTTATAGTTGGTGTGTATAGTATATACAGTGTACATAGTCTATGTAGTGTGTATAGTACCTTTCGCTATCTTTCGCCCTTAACCTCTCAGTCCGACTATTTCACACTCATAAAAATCGAAATTTTAATAACTTTCGTTAGATTTACAAATGCTTATTATGCACTCAACTGTTTCGACGTGCCCCAAAGCTAATTTGTCGAGATGTACATCCATTTATTTTGTGTATACATACATACATACATGTACATATGTATATAGCATGTTAAATGTAGTTAGAACGGGGTAGCAACAATGGTTGGGATGCCCAAAAATATTTGACATTTCAATTCCAGTTGTGCCCTGCGGGTTCCAAATGCCCAGACAAGGAGTCATAAAACGCAGAGCGCCTCCTGCCTTATTCCGCCACACTCCCCTTCGAGCCGCTCCTGGATCTCCTTTGCTTGGGTTTTTGTGTGCCATCCGGGCATACTTGAGATTTGGCGTGCCTGTCGCATGACATAATGCCAGCAGCAACAACAACAACGGCACTCAAACTGTTCTACACCTAAGCCACCCTCCGCTCTCTCTCTTTGTGCTCTCTTTCTGCTGGCATTGTCAACTGCACATGAAAATATCTCACTTTGAATAAATTCGTCATCGTTGTGAGGCACTGGCTGTGTGTGTGTGAGACTGTTGTATGCATGCATGTGTATGTGTGCGTTATGTTAAGTAGCTGTATATGAAAATAGCGGAGCTTAACCATGGGTGTAAGCGAGAGGGGGACGTATCTAAGGCTGCGAGACTCGGCGAAATTTCAAATTGTGTTTTCGCATTCATAAAGTGCCTACGTGTTTGGATTTGAAAAAGGCAATATACGAGTGAGCTGTCACCCTGGCGATGATATAACACAATCTATAGATATTGGCATGCATAATAATAACAATTACGTGCACATCTCATATACATATATATAGCTATAGATATGAACAGTTAATTTACTGCATGCATTTAATTGGCTTTTGGCCAATTGTTTTTAATTAACCCAACTTCGAACAGTTTCCACAGCTAATAATCATCGCATTCTTCTAATTCTTCTTCGTCTTCTTCTTGTCTTTTGCAGAAAGCGTTAAATCCATTCTGGGTCGACACACCAAGATCTTGGTCAAGTATATGGTCAAATTGGAAACGAAAGGCGATAAAACAGAGAATCGTGTCTTGGTAAGTGTCGAGTGCATCAATTGGCTTGGCCTGGCCTGTTGCCACAGCTACCTGTTCCGCCCCACTTCCCATTCCTAGTTGCCCTGGCCTGAGCTACAGTTGTGTCTTGCCTTGGCTCTGGCTCTGGCGCTGATTTGTATATGAAATTGCACGTTGAAATGATTCGCTTGAGGCTGTGCGCAGACCAAATTGCATTCAAATGAGTTCTGAAGCCCTGGAATTGAGAGTAGAATGGGGTATATTCGCAAGGCTGTGTATATATTTCTTTGCACTCTCTTCCCGTCTCACTCTCTCTCTCTCTCCCTCTCCCTCATTCTATTATTTAAGCCATTTCTCGCTTTGCGTAGCATTTGCTAGTCTATAAACTCTTCGCTCTTCATTCTTCTATTATCTCTGCACTTATCTAGCCAGCCTTTGGCCCCACTGCCACTTCTCCATCTGTCTTGCAGCTTTTATCCAGCTACCTGGCAACTGCTACCTTTAAGCATTTCAATTTGACGTCCACTTCCACGCTTGGCCTCAAAACTCAATTAAAAGCCAAGCCCAAAGCCCAGAGCCAAAGCTAAAGCACTTTAAAGTGCTTGGCTTCCACTTGTCGTCCCTTGCTATTTGCTCCTCAGCGAATGCCCGCATAGCTGTAAATGTAATTGATATTTTATAGCATACTTAGCGACGTTTTAGCAGCCAATATGCCTGCCCTTTGGCTTGGCTCTTGGCCTCTTTCAGTTTATGCTAATTTCTCGCCTCGTTTAAAGTCACATGACTGGAAAATTGATTTAGTTCGAGGCTTCGAGTCGAGAAAAGCCGCTTACTGTGCAGACAAAGTGTCCAATTACCCGAGGCACAGACAAATGGCTACTTAGCAGTTCCCTATCGACATCCTATGCTACCCTTACACTGCCTCTACCTCCCCCTCTGTCCTGCCTGCTTGGTGCCAAGTGTCTAAATGAATTACAGAACGCACTTTGATTTCCAATTAAATGCTGCAAAAAAGTTTTCTTTTACACTCAAAGAAAATTGAGTTAGTCAACACTTCAGAGTACCTTCTACCCCTCTCTCCTACCTCCCCTCACCACCCCTTGCTGCTGTGCACCTCGTGTACTGCAGCAGCTTTTACGTGCGCCACGAAATTGGCAGCTCGATTGTGAGGCCCCTTGGCAGCCCCAAGAGTACTTATATTTCTGACCTCAACACAAGCTTTTGCATGTGCAACGGCGGGACTCGGAGAAAATTTATAGCAATTTGTTATTTAATTGAGTCAATTTTTTAAATCATAATTTAAATCATAATGAATGAATAATTTCTCTAAGTGTATCAAGGTTTTATCTAACCCAAAACTCTCTTGATTCTCTTGTAGGTTTTCACGCCCGTTCGCGTTTATTTGCTCAGCGCCAAAGTGCCCACAAAGGTATAGTATAAACCGCGATATATATATATATACAGATTCAATTACAAATAATGTTTTTCGTAACTCTATAGATCGAATGTCATTTCCATTATCTGGACATTGTGGGCGTCGAGAGCAAAAAGTCAACACACTTCTCGATCATCACGAACGATCGTCCATATTCGTTTGTCACCACCGGCGATGCGGGCAACTTTAGCTCGGTAACTAACTATACTATATACCCATGGGTATAACAACTATATGTATTATATATATCATTCACAGAATGCTGATGTCATTCTGACCGATCTAGCCTCGGCGATCAAGCAAATATTTCCAACAGTTCCTCTCAAGTACATCATTAAAAAGGTAAGCATCGGAATGGCGAACACGCAATCGAAGCATTTGTATTCGTATAATTGGCCAGAAACATGATATTGATATTGGACTTATATAGATAGGTAGATGTATATGTATATGATGTACCTAGGTACATAAGAGAGATCGGCAACAGCAGCAGTAGTTTAAAGACACTATGGGAAATAATTAAGAAAATAAAAAATGGATCTTGAAGAATTTAAATATGCAAAAAAAAAAAAAAAAAAAAAGAATTAACAAATAATAAGTGAATGAAATACAAAATTCTTGAAATAATAAACAAATATAAAAAATTCATAAATTAAATTTATAACAGATAAATAAATAAATAAATTTATAAATAAAAAACATAAAATATTAAAAAAAATATATATATATATAAAAGTTCCAACTTAGTTTAGTAATATTATATCATATCAGAATAATTTATAAATCTTTAAAGCTAACAATAATAATCAATATCAAAACCTTCGCTTAATGAAGCGCAAAGTTCTGTTCCAGTTTCGCGTTTAAGCAATGCTTTTTATATTCCTTTAAAACTTCCATAAACGGCAAACTTTTCGTATTAACTTTTTGCCTAACTTAGTTGCTTTATGGACTAAAAAAAAAACAAAAAAAGTTGATAGCTCAATAACTAAAAGTTTCTTTACAACTTTATCAGCTTTTTGTCATTTTTTGCGATATGTGCGAATTTCCATAAAAAAATATGTTTATAGCTTGACTTGAAATTCTTTCATATAAAGCAGAACGACTAAAGTTAAGCCATGACTAAATAATGTCCACAATGTTTAATAATATAATTGTTGAAATTGTTTTTAATTAAATTACGCACTATCTGGTTCTATAGCTATAATGTATAAAAAAGATATGCTATAATTAAATGGCTGTGTGTGGTTGGGTGAGCTTTGGGTGTGTGACCTCTCTCGCTCTGTCTTTATGGCTGACTCACAATTTGCTTTTAATTAAAGCTCAATTAAATATTTAACGTGCTTTGGCCAAAAGTCAACTTTAGCTTAGCTTTTGACACACGATTCATAAATTGAGTAGATTAAAAATTGTTTTCATTAAATAAACAACAAATCGCATTAGGTTTTATAGCACTATAAATGAGTTAAGTTTGTCTAATGCTGTCTCGTTTTCGCGCATGGTTTAGTTTCGTGCTGTTATTAACAGTGTTCGGTTTTTGACTTTAACAGCAACAGAAGCCGCTCGGTAGGTAATGTGTTCATGCCCACATACCATCTCAATGCATAATAACATTGCTGAGCACAAGAGTTTAAAATCTGCTCTTTTGCTCTACTACTCTAATACTCTATTGAACTCTATTCTGCGCGCTGCTCTCACTGGCAGATCAGCTGCGTCTCTGACCTTGTGCAGTGTAGAGCCACTGTTGAGGTACTGTACAGACACTGTTAAGGCAGTGTAGAGGCAATGTTAACGCATTGTAGAGGCACTGTTAAGCCCCCGTACAGGTAGTGTAGAGGCTGTATAGAGACACTGTTAAGGCAATGTTGTAGCAGTGCAGAGGATGACAGGCGCTGTACAGACTGTGTAGAGTGTAGAGACGGTAGCATAATAATACAATATAATATTATATAATATAATATATAATAATATTCTTACTAAATAAACATTTTAGCCTCGAAAGTTGCTTGAGTTAGCTCAAGGAAAATTCTTAAATGATTTTGATTAAATTGTTAATGGAAGATTAAGTTAAGTGTTGTTATTGTTGCACACATATATGACTTAGGTGCCTAAACAGCCACACACACAGACACGCGCCTACGCACACACACACTCATGTGCTGCTCGTTGCCTCAATTAAGCTATTCGTATATGAAATTTGTCGTTGTTGTTGCTGCTGCTACTTGAGCTTGGCACTTTCAATGCATTTTAAATGAATCATTTATTGTTGTTGTTGTTGTTGTTATAAATTATGCTGGCTGCATTTGCATGCAAATCTCTCACTTGACTCATCGCCTCGCTCGACATTGTGTCTGGCGTTTGTTGAAAACTTTGCAGTTTTCTTTGTTGTTGTCTTGGGCGTGTTTTAAGCTGCGAACAACAATGGCCATAACAATAGCAATTACAACAACAGCAACAAATGGGCGAACAAAGTGAAAAAGATAATTGGCGCAAGGCACGCAAAGTTTTTTACGGCAACTCTTGAAAGTGTTAATAGGGCTGTTAACGCGCATAGACAGCGATTAGCTGAGCTTTACTTACCTAGACTTACCTTGCTAATCACTCTCTCTCTCTCTCTCTAGATCGACATTCAGCCGCCAGAGCGAGAGACCATATTCTCGGAGGAATTTCGTCCCTCGGATCCGCGCAATGTTGGTCCCTGCGGCGGCTTTAGCGCTCAATATGCCTGCATGTGCGATTTCCATGGCGTGCCCTATCGCGAGGAGGTGGCCTGGGATGTGGACACCATTTACCTGTCCCACGACACACGGCTGCTCAATCTGCGCGATTTCGATCATCTGGAGCCCAAGTGAGTGACAACGATTGCTATGATTATTAATAAATTAAAAATTGTTACTTTATTTTAAATTTTGTAAGCCATTTTTTAAATTTAAAGTTGATTTTTAATTTTTGAAATCATTTTGAATTTTTATAATAATCTTTAATTTTATTTTTAAATTATTTAAAATTTTTAAATTAAAAAAAATTCTTTTTATTATAATTTATTTGTAATTTTCAACTGAGCTTCGAGCCCAAAGATGTTCGAAACATCATCGATAACTTTGAGACAAGAATTCTTATATAATACTTAACACAAACTGATAATTCAATCAAATTTCAATTGTAAAATTGTAAAATTTCACTGCTTGGCGCTGCTCATTTGTTTAAACGTTATGTACCACTGCTTAATGGTTTCTAGTTGACCTCTATATATTCTTGGTGACACAATACCTTGGATATAGTCCTAGCTTACCTAAAGGTCCCGAAAAGGCCAAAAATATGGATGTTTTCAATGGTTCCTAGTTGACCCATATATTCTTGGTGATAAAATACCATGGATACAGTCCTAGTTCATGCGTATTTGTGGGTGGGGTTATTCTATTGTCTAGACTTCTAGAAAGTACAAAAACCGTACATTTTGCCAATGTCGGCTATGATTTCCGCTATTTAGGAATTTTTAATTAGAAAAGCTGTTTTCTACACAGAACAAAAATTTCGTTGCATAACATTAGGGAGCAGCTGCAGCAGCTGTTGGTAGGGCAAAATTTTAAAGGAAATTTTTCAAAAATACCAGGCGAACATAAATCAGCAGTAGGGCAAAAAATGTTAGGTAAAATTTGGTTAACATAACACTGTTAATGAAATGTTAACTAACATGTAAACAATCTGTTAACGTACATTGATATGTTAACGCACTGTTAGATAACAGAGCCGTATGAGTTTCGCACTGTTAACTAAAATTTTCAGCCTGCTACTCATTTCTGTTCGCCTGGTACTTTACCGTATTTTTTATTAATATTTGGCACCAGCAGCTGTAGTAGCCGCCATCTAATATGCATAATTTTATCATTTTAACTTTTGGGTGCTCAATTTTAACGGAAAATTTTTCGAAAATACCAGGCGCACAGAAATCAGCAGTAGGGTAAAAATGTTAATTAACAGTTTGATAACATTGCAATTTTAGTGCACTGTTACCTAACATAAATATGTTAACTCGCTGTTAACTAACAGTGCAGAAAAAGTTTCGCACTGTTAACTAACATTTTCAGCCTGCTACTCATTTCTGTTCGCCTGGTACTTTACCGTAATTTTTGTTAATATTTGGCACCAGCAGCTGTAGCAGCCGCCACCTAATGATATGCAACGAAAACGTTACCATTTTACTATTTTGGTGCTCTATTTTAACGGAAAATTTTTCGAAAATACCAGGCGAACATAAATCAGCAGTAGGGCAAAAAATGTTATGTAAAATTTTGCTAACATAACACTGTTAATGAAATGTTAAATAACATGTAAACAATATGTTAATGTACATTGATATGTTAACGCACTGTTAGATAACAGAGCCGTATGAGTTTCGCACTGTTAACTAACATTTTCAGCCTGCTACTCATTGCTGTTCGCCTGGTACTTTACCGCAATTTTTCTTTATATTTTGGCAGCAACAGCTGTAGCAGCCGCCACGAAATGATATTTTTAATTAGGCAATTTTCTGACCGTTGATTTTTGAAATTTTTCACAAAAAAAAAAAAAAAATGAAATAAAAACAGTAGCTCTTTTATTTTTCAATAAACATTTATTTACTTTAATTTACATTATTTTATATATTACATTTATTTTTATATATTTTTTAAAGATATAATATATATAAATGTTGTATATTATATACAGCTGTGCCTGTGTTCCAGCTCTCCTATATAGTGTCCGATCCTCAAAAACAAGAGTTTATATATTTAGAGCTGAAACATCGTTTCAATCTGAAAAGATAAAAAAATATTAAATATTTTGTTGTATTATGGATTTTTGGGCATTTTTATACAAAAATTATAAAATCAAATAAATTTATTTTAAATTAAAATTATACTTATATATTTAATAAGTTATGGCTTAAAATAAATTAATATTAACGTTAATTCATGCGTATGTTACAGAGACTTGATGGCCATTGTCTCGGCACTGGAGTATAATACATTTTTTCGTGGCTTAAAGGCGGCTCACATGCGTCTGTCCCATGAGACGCTGGAGCGCATTCTGCACGTGCTCAAGCGTTCGATGTGGCTGGAGGAGCTGCATCTGGAGGCACTAGGTTTAAGGTGAGTCATCTCCGACATACATATATATAGGATCCATGCTCATTGTATGCTCTCCATTTCAGATGGGATTTCTTGAATAAGCTATCCATATCTGTGATTACGAATAGCAGTCCAGCGATACGCACCATCGATTTGAGTCATAATATAATCGAGGATAAAGGTGTGTAGCACAGTGAGCACACGCTACCGCGTACCGGCGGCTGCCATCCACTCCCTAGCCCACGAGCAGTCGCATTATTATTGTTAAGCCAATTAATCCAAACTAACTGCGTTTCTCTTTTACTCCTAACATATTAATAACAATTATTGTTTCTTTTCTTTTTTTATTGTTTATTGTTTCTTATGTATTCAATATGTGTGCGTGCGTGTGTGTGTGTGTGTGCATTTGTCATGTGTAGGAGCTAGCTCATTGTGCGCTCTACTTGGAAAGATTGTACAAGGTTTGCAGAATCCCCATTTGACACACATTTATAAAACTCACTTTAGACAAAACGAACTTTAATTAGGTTTCAAAATTCAATTAGAATCACAATTAAATTTACATTTGCATTGTTCTTATTGCTGTTGTTGTTCAATGTTATTGTTGATGTTAATGTTAATGCTAATGCTAAGCGCTGTTAGATTTAATCATCCTGTGCTTATGTGACCTTTGTAATTCATATTCATATATTTATGACTTCTGTCCTATATAAAGCTCTTAAAGCTCTTGTAAATTCATGTCACACGTATCCTGTTTATATCAGGCTTCTTTCACTTTAGAAATATGCTTACAATTCCTCATCTGAAATTCAATAATAAATTCTAATAAATAATAAATATTTTTTATAAATTCATAATCATTGTATAATGTCATATATCGTATGTCATATATCATGTATCAATCTTCTAATATTACTTATTAATTATCTAAAATATTTATCTGTATAAATAATATTTTTTATACCTCATATTTCTTAGCCAAATTTGAAACAGCTAGAATCTCAAATTTGGTCACATAAGCAATCTCGCTTTCCATCTCTGTCTCTTTATATATATATATATATATATATATTCACATTCATATCTATATTCACATTCATGTCGCTTGCCTCACGCCTTTTGCTCTCTGTGTACATTCGAAATTTCTTGATAGATTGGCAATGAAAACTAAAAACAAAAAACAAATGCAAATTTTAATTTGATTTCTACTATTTCAATTTATATATAAAATTAATATGAACTTCTTCCATTCGACCAGGCGCTATACATTTGTCTGGACCCATAGCCAAGGTATCGAAGGGTCTCTGCAAATTGGCCCTCGCCCACTGTGGACTCACCTCGAAGGGCGTCAATCAGATGTCGCATTCGCTCTCGCTCAATCAAAGTATTCCCAACTCGCTCACCTATTTGGATCTGAGTGGTAACAGTCTCAAGGATGACATAACCGTAAGTAAACGATATATATTTATAGATCGATCAGTTTCTAGAATCATTTATTACCATTCATTTCGATTTGCTTGCAGAATTTGCACAATTTCCTGGCTCAACCCAATGTGCTGGAGCATCTGGATCTGGCCTCGACTGATATAACGCTAGAAAATGTTAGTAATGCAGAACTGAACAGATGTTAACAGCAAATGTTAATTACAAAAATTCATAAAACTTTAACAGCAGCTTAACACAAATATGTTATTAACAACGTGCTCTTATCTATCAACCATTTGCAGCTGTTTGGAGCGCTGTTGCGAGGCTGTGCCACGCACCTGTCACACCTGAATGTCTCGCACAACTCGTTCAGCACGAAGAAGGGCAAGGAGATACCGCCGTCGTTCAAGCAGTTCTTTACGAGCACGCTGAGCCTGAAGCACTTGAACATAGCCGGATGCAAGCTGCCGATGGAGGCGCTGAAGAATCTGCTGCTGGGCCTCGCCTGCAATGAGTCGACGGCGGGACTCTATCTCGATCTGAGCAGCAATACGCTGGGTGCCCAAGGTGCTCACGTCCTGGAGTCCTGCATACACGGCGTGCGTGTGCTCCAAAGCCTGGACATCAGCGACAATAGTAAGTGGATCAGGATGAAGCTGGCAGAAATAATGCATATTAACTGATGATATTTTCTTTCCTAGATTTGGATGCAGAGTTGGCGCCTGTGTTGTCTGCCATATCGAAGAATCCATCGATACGCTCGCTGCATCTGATGCGCAGCCTGACGGGCATGAAGCCGAAGCATATACCCACCGTGATGGACGCGTTAGTAAACCTCATCCAGAAGGATGATTTCCCGCTGGTGGAGCTGGTGCTGTCGGAGAATAAGCTGAAGCACGATCTGCACGACTTCATCAATGCGTTGGGCAGCAATCAGAGCCTGCAGAAGCTGGACATCAGTGGCAACTATATGGGCGATGTGGGTGCACGACTCCTGGCCAAGGCGCTGCAGATCAACAATCGATTGCGCACCATTTACCTGGACAAGAACAGCGTCACCTTGCAGGGCTATGCGGACATTGTGTACGCCTTGGAGCACAATCATTGCATGCGTACGATTCCATTTCCGGTCTTTGATATAGCGCCGCACCTGAAGAATCATCCGGAGAAAACGGATACCGTGATGAGAAAGATGCAGGAGCTGCTGCAGCGCAACTGCAACGGGCTGAAGCGGGCCAATGGCCAAGGATTCAGGCTGCAGCATGGCTTTATGCTCTCCTCCACGCATCAGCTGGTGGATAAGCTGGTAGCCGAGACACAGGATACCATTTCGATAGCCAAAGGTGGCGGCGACAATGTGTCGGCGGTGCAACGCCTAATCACAGATGCCGAGAACTGCAAACAGCTGATGCCCAAGCTGCAGGAGGCTGTGCGCAGCGACGCGCATCCCATCGAGACGAAGCTGACGCGTGTCGCCAGCGAACTGAGCTACACGATTCGCAGCTATCTGGAGGAGACGCTGGAGACAATGATACGCACGGGCATCGAGCAGTGCCCCAAGACGCTGGGCAATCAAATTGTTGTGCAAGATCTGCGCAAAGCGCTCAACGAGCGTCTCCAGATACCCGAAGATTTTCTGCAAAACTGTTTGCTCAACAATGCCGGCAGCGAGATTATGAACAAAGTTGGGTGAGTAAACAGAACAGAAAGCAGCAAAGAGCAAGGTCGAGAGTGCTGTCTGCGTGTGTGTGTGAGAGAGAGAGAGGCTGAGTGTGACTCAGTCAGGAACTGAAGCAGACAAGATGACGCGTTCATTGGCTAAATCTGATATGCTCTCTCTCTCTCTCTCACACACACACACAGCTGCACTGAGATTTGAGAGCCATGCAAACAGGTTACAAAATAATGATTAATAAACAAAGAGAAACAGGGCGTTTAAAAGGCAAGACTAACTCTGTTTAATATTTGTTTCTATTTCTTTTGGAAGTGTTTCAAAAAAAAATAACTAAAATTTTTAAAAATTCAAAAAAAGAAAGAAAAAGTTTTTATATATTCAAAGACACCATTTTCGATTAGATTTTAACAAAATTGATAAATTATCAATGTGGTATTAGCCGCTAATTGATATTATACCAAGTGCACACGTTCTTGCTTCATGCCGATAAGCAATAAGCAAAAACATTTAAATATTTTTTATTGGAAAAGAGACAAGAGACATTAGAGACATTGAATTCATGACACACTTAGATAACGTTTCCGGCTCACTGTACGATTGGCAGCTTACAAGCAGAAATATGAAAAAAATATAAAAGAAATAATGCAAAGCTCGTCTCCTCTCTAACAGCTGAGCTTGCAAATTTATTGTGTTCAAAACGCACTCTCTCGCTCTCTGCCTCTCTTTGGCACTCACCCACACACACATACGCGCAATCTGTGAAGTATTTAACTCATCGCCTGTTTCGCTCTCTGCGCGTGTGTGCGTGTGTGTGTCTGAACGCACAGATAAGATTAAGCAAACAGAAAATAACTTAACAGCTGAATGCATTTCCATTCGAAAGCCCAAACGGCTGCTGTCGCCCAGCTTACCAAAAAAAACTTACATAAAATACATTCACATTTCGTGCGCGTGTGTGAGTGCGTGCGTGTCCGTGTGCTTGTTTAACTTTTGCTCCGATATTGCTGGCGGCAGCGAGTCGAGCAGCGCGTCGAGCAGCGCAGGCGAATTCATTGTCAGTTTGAGTGCCGTTAAGTTTGCTACAGTGCTACAGTTAGTTAGTTTTGTTTTGTTTTGGTTTTTGTTTTTTATTTTCTCGTTCTGCTTCCTCGTTGTGTTTGTGTTGTGCGCACTCCGCCAGCTGTTCGCCGAGATGGGCCTGATGCGCAGTTTGTGCTGCTGCTTTAGCAGCAGCTCGAGCGCCGGCGAGAGCGGCGTCACTCGGCCAGCCTATAGCAAGTGTCCCGACGAGGATCACGAGGGCGAAACAGGAACGGCAACAGTTTCGCCAAAAGCCACTAAGTAGATCGTTTAGCCAATAACAACTGACCACCCACCCCATCCCACCTCCCCGCGCAATGACAAAGCCCCATCTCTAATGCAAATTGTCATCTCTCTTTCGCCCTTCCGCTCGCACAGTGAAATAGAGCAATCGCTAGCAAGTGCAATTTCGGATCGTGCTACAGACGAGGTGCTGGAGGCGCTCACACGCTATCGTCGCGGTCATGGCATCTCGGAGTCGCCATCGGTGCTGCTGGATGAGCCGCAGACGCCGGACATTGTCCGCAGTCGTTCCAGTCATGTAAGTAGCACAGCCAAAATCGACCAATCAAACCATAAACCGCCCACCCACCCACTAGAAATCGATAACGGCACTGTTATCTTTGATTTCGTTCAATTTAATAACAAATGTGATGTCATATTCAAAACTTTTTATGTGCTCAGCGCCAGCATAAATACTTGAAGCGTTCCAGTTGTAGAACTGCTGCCGTTTGACCAACAGGCGAATTCCCAATTACTAACTTCTTCTCTCTCTCTCGCTCCCTCAGGAAGCGGAGGGCCTTATCATACGACCCGGCGGACGTGGCTCGGTTTTGCCCAAGCTGGGCCTGGAATCGCCCACTGTAAGTGTTGAAAATCTCTCGCTGCCCAAGTGGATGCAATAGCCAACAAATAGAAAATGCAAATTGCGAGTGTAAAACCAAACGCATTAAACATTAATAAGTGATTAAATGTATATTAATAACAATATATATATTTATATATATACATGTAGTGGCCAATAATCACAGACACACACACACACATACACCCGCCGCAGGCTTATCGCAAAACTTAAGAATTGTGTGTATATAAAATAGAAAAAAAACTTCTAGACGGGAGCGTATCTTATATCGTATAAACATATATATGTATATAATAAATGCCAAACAGCCTATCATATACACACCTACACACTCACACACACATACACTCCCACACACACATACACATTCAACTTCTGTGACAAAAATGCAACAAAGACAAAGCTCATTATTTTTATCTCTCGTGTTCTTCTCGTGTATTCTTGTATCATCCAAAACAATTCATCAACAATCACAACAACAACTACAACAACAACTACGACAACATCCAACATACGCTAAAAACATATTATATACATTTTATATATATCCGCATATATATCTACAACATATATAAATATATATATTAAAACCTTATCTCCAACTCATTTACATACCAAAAATACGAAAAAAAAATTATTAAAAAATATATTTATATATATATCACAAACTCTTAAAGAAATTGGAATATCTGAACCTTGTAAGTAGTTTTTTTATGTCTTGTCTTAAAACTATCCATACTTTAACTAGAACAAAAATCTATATCTATCTTTATCTATGTATCTATATGCAGCGAGAGCTGTCTTTAACGAACAGCAGCAGAAATATATATTTTTTAAATTTATGAAATATAAATAAATTGTTTTAATTTTTTTTTAAGTTTTTAAATACATTTTAATTAATTTATTTAAAAAGTTTGTATATATATTATTTCTTTATTTTATTTTTTGTATATTATATTTTTTTTATATAAAATATTTTTTTTTTTATATTTTTAAAAAATTTTATTTAATTTTTTATTATCTATTGTATTTTTATCAGTTAATTAATTTTATTTAAAAAAATTAAAATTGTTTAAACAAAATAATCTTGCATATATTTTTTATATATTTTATATAATATAAAAATATTATTTTATTATATATCATATTTTATTATTTTGATTTATATATATATTTTTAAAAATTTTATTTATTTAATTTTGTAGTTTTATTATTTTAAAATAGTTTAATGTCCTATGAATTACGTTCGCTAAAGACAGCTGATTCGTCAATATAGACTTATCACTGTATATCACCTCACTACACTTTCTCTGTCTCTCCCTCTTCCTGGTCTTTGTAGCACTGTGTGTATCTGTATCTAGCCATGTTTCAGTTACAAAAGTAGTTAATTTTATTTGTATTATTTTAAGTTATTAAATTTCCTGCTAAAAAGTAAAAAAGAACCCTCACATCCGCTCTCATCATTTCACACATATGCATATATCACGAACATAACCTAACATTATATATATTAATCAGATTCTCTTGAGAAACGCAACTAACTGTTCTTTGTCTTGCAACTACTCTGCGCAGGCCACGCCCCATTTGCCGTCGAAACGTCGCTCGATTGCCCGCAAGGTGCGTCCCCAGTCGGTGGTCGAGAATCTCAGCCTGAGCCACATTCCCGATCTGCTGGAGTCGCCGTCGTCGCATCGTTCCAACTCACAGCTGACATCGCGCGGCGTAGCCATAGGTGCCGCAGCAGCAACAGCCGGGGGCGGCGCCTCGGCTGCCAACATGATGACCAGCAGCAGCAGCAACGCGGCCATGGATGATGGCAATGTGGATGAGGGCTGTGACTCCATAACGGAGCTGCCCAGCGCCTCGTTTCAGCTGCAGCACCTGGTCAAGGGACGCCCCAAGCGGGCCAAGACGCGTGCCCCAACACGTCCGCTCGTGAATGCGGAATGCGCTGTCGGCGCTGTGCGAGACATTGGCGATGGCTTGGAGCACTTCTTCAGGCCCGGCTCGGTGACGCCCACCACACTAACGCCACTCGTGTCGCCCACGTCCGAGGAGTGCAGCTCGCTGTCCTTTGTGGACAGCCCAACAATGAGTCGTGATGGAAATGGCCACATGACCTCAGAGGAGACAACGCCCATACTCGAGGAGCGCAGGCCCATCAAACTGGAGCGCCAGTCGCCTTTGCTCAAGAGTAAGTCAAAGTCTAGTAAGCTTGCGGGATTTACTAACTGTCATCTCATCTTCTTAGGTGCCTCCTGGGCCACACGTTCGCGTTCCACGGACAATCTGGAGAAGTATTCGCCGTTGGTGGGTCGCAAATCGCCGCTGGTCAAAATGCGCACAGAGGGCGGAACAGGCAATGATGAGGCAGCCGCACCCACTGGCGGTCTGCTGAAGGCAGCCACGCGCGACGAGAAGATGCGCTCGCCCAGCAGCGACTCGATCAAGAGCCATGCTGCAGGCACCAGTTCCCTGGCCGTGGGCACCGACGGCAGTCTTTTGGTAAAGACAGCAACTGGCAATGGTATCTTGCGCACGCCCATTGCGCTGCAGAAGCCACGACCCTGGTCTGTCGTGGGCAGCGAGCCGAAGGCGAATGAACAGCTGCCCACGGGCAATGGCAGCGTGGACTCCAGCAAGACAACTCCGGATACGCTGGAAGAAGGTGCGTGATTAGGAATATAGCAAAGGAATACCCCTAATATGTCTCTTCTTGCCTTTGCAGATGTGGAGGTGCTGACCTTTGGCCAGGGCGTAGGCGGCTCCATTGTGGGCATAACACCAGGCATTGCTCTGGCAGCAGGCGGCAGCGGCGGTGGCAGCATTGTAGGCATAACGCCAGGTGAGCGAGGTTAGCTGAAGATTTGATTGAATGAAGTATTAATCTTGTATATCCTGTGCAGGCGCTGCCCTGGAGAAGAAGTCGGTGCGAGAGCTAGCCGCAGGCCTCAGTCGTTTGGGTAAGCATGAGTAGACCTAGGCTCTGCATGTCTGCCTGCCTGCAACCTGAATGCGTAGCTATATAGTGATATATATATTTTGATTTTTATGTTTTCTTTATTTATTTTCATATTATTTGATTTGTGTTTGTTCCTTAAACTTCTCTTGTATTACCAAAAAACCAAAATCAATACCCAAAGACCTGCCCATCAAGCCGCCCATCATGCCGCGCACCATGTTGAACACAGCCAATCGCACGAGCAACGGCAGCAACACCAGCAGCATATCCAGCAATGCTAGCAGCACAATGACGACGACAACGACGACGACAGTATTAAACAATCAGACGCGCTCGAAGATCATCAGCACGAGCAGCACCAACACCGAGACGCAGGAGACGCTCAGCAAAACGATAATAACGGAGCACGGGAATAGCAGCAGCAGCAGCAGCTCGAGCACAGGTCATGCCATCGCCTGTGCGAATCTCATTAGCAACGAGATTCTGAGCATGCGCAATGGGCAGCTGAATAAGTCGAGCAGCTGCGCTGAGAGCAGCACGAAGCGAATCGCTGGCAAAGAGATATCAACGCTATTCGAGGTTTGACTGGATTAGCTCTGTCCGCATCCATCATCCATGCTCTGTGTGTGCAGCATCTCTGGCTTTACATTGTTCTCGTGGCTCTCTAATGTTCTTCCATTTGTTTGGCGGGTGCTCATTCATTTAAAATAATTTTTAATGTTTTATTTGTTCTTAAGTTTTGCTTGTTTTATATTATGTGTCTGTTTAGTCTAGCCGTAGAGCATGTATATATATGTGTGTCTGTGTGTGTGTGATGTATATATATTTAATCGAGTTCCACATCCGATTTCAATTCCACAGGAGACATTAGTTGAAGGCCTGCAGCGCACCTCGACGCGACGCACGTTTAGAGACTCGCCCTATACGAAAGAGGATGTCGTTGATTTATAAAACTGTCTATTATATATAGTATATATATATAACTCAACATTCCTTCAAGCCCCAATCCCCCAGATCCCTTTGATTCCCCCTCGAAAAACACCAGACTTCAAGTTCTAATGATAATGTTTATGATAATAACGGTAAAGATAATGAGCAAAAAGGTTGCAACTATTCGTACTGAACAATTTAATTTATGTGCAATGGCGCCAGCGTGTGTGTGAGTGTGTGTGTGCGTGTGTATCCGTGTCTGTGTGAGCGTGAGTGTGTGAATTCGTTTTCTCTTTTATTTTAAATCTTTGGCAATTTTCAAATGAACGTGATTTATTTATTTATACTTTTTATCCCAAATAAACTTTTTGCATATATTTATAAACGAAAAGAAAAACAAAACTAAAACTAAATGGAAAAGTGGAAAAACCAACGTTTTTATGTACTATATTTTTATGTATTTTAAATGAGTTAAGTGCCAATTATATACAACAAAACAAATCTATTTTTCAATTTGTCTATTGAAAACTAAAAACAAAAACAAAAACCTAAAAAATTACGAAGAAACTAACGAAGCGAACGCAATGAATATTCTGATATAAATATATATAAATATTTATATATAAATTAATAAAAGTATGTAAATCGTTTGCGTGCAAAAAACTAATTTAAATGAAATATAATATTTTTTATAAATGCTTCCAGAATATCTATATCTATATGAATATATTGTTTTGATTTAACCAATTTTGATTTCCATTCGGTATGAACGACAATCTGTTTCGATTTTGATATGACAATTTTTTAGGTTTCATTTTTATTTAATTTCTAAAAAGTTAACAATTTAACGCTAAGCAACTAGGCAGAAAAACAAAAGAATAAAACAATTACTAAAAATGCATTTAATTAATTATAGTGAGACATACACACAGAAGATTTCAACTTACAAATTCAAACTGAAGAACACATGTAGTTTGCACTGAATATTAACAAATTAAATGTTTATAAAAAGCATTTCAATTCAATCCACCACCGAACCAAACCGCAAATACGCTTCGACTTTAGAAGTGTTTCCTCCCCATCCAAAATAGTTGGCTCAAATATGTAGTTTGCCATTCAATTCAAGGACAAAAACAAAACGAAAACGAAATAATTGTATCGTGTTCATTAAAGTTTAAGCATTTGCAAATTTATTGTAATGTATTGAAATTCAAATTAAAATCAAATCAAAAATATCAAACTTGCCTTTTCTATTACTTTTTGATAAGTACGGTTTGTATCGATAAGTTTTCGATTATAATATCGAAGTGCTTGTTTTTGGTTCTTTCTTATTAGCGGAAACGGTCACACTACATGAATAACTCGCGTCGGCTTTTGCTGTATTATTTTGTGGAACAAACTAAAAAAGAAAATAAAAAATTGCAATTGCATTTATATTTTGTTGCAATTAACCAGCTGCCTGCCCTGTCGAGATGGTAAAACTAACGCCGGAGTTGATAAACCAGTCGATGCAATACATAAATCCATGCCGTGAACGCGAGCTCGATTTGCGCGGCTACAAAATTCCACAAATTGAGAATTTGGGTGCCACATTGGATCAGTTCGATACGATTGATCTCTCGGACAACGATCTGCGTAAGCTGGACAACCTGCCACATCTGCCACGACTCAAGTGTTTGTTACTCAACAACAATCGCATCTTACGCATCAGCGAAGGCCTGGAGGATGTTGTCCCAAATCTAAGTTCAGTCATATTGACGGGCAACAATTTGCAGGAGCTGAGTGACTTGGAGCCCCTAACGGCCTTTAAGAAGCTGGAGACCGTATGTCTGCTCATCAATCCGGTATCCACGAAACCAAACTACCGCGAGTATATGGCCTATAAGTTTCCGCAGTTGCGTCTCTTGGACTTTAGGAAGATAAAACAGAAAGACAGACAACAGGCACAGGAGTTTTTCCGCACCAAGCAGGGCAAGGATATGCTCAAAGAGGTGTCCAAAAAGTCCAAGTTGAGCGCTGCCGCTGCCCTGGCAGCCGAGGCAACCAACGGCAAGGCAGCCGCTGAAGGCGGACGCTTTGCCAATCCCGAAGACATGCAGCGCATACGAGAAGCCATCAAGCGGGCGAGCTCCTTGGCGGAGGTGGAAAGACTGTCACAGATCCTGCAGAGCGGCCAGCTACCAGACAAATTTCAGCACGAACTGGGACAGAACGGGCACAACGGAACTGCAGCTGCGCCGGCTGTGGATATGGATTACTAAATCGAAATCTAGATCTAGCTCTGTCGTCGGCTACCTTGTTAGTGTAGAATAATATATTTTAATAAAAGTAGAGTCACAGTTGAGTCAAATCTAAATAGATATCTTCTATGTTATTATTATTTATCGATCTCAACAGGTTGCTCTCTCTCTTCGTGTATTTTTCACAGAAAAAATCTCAAATTCGCAATACAACCGGCGATTATTGTAAATATTTAAATCAAATGCACACACATAATTTACGTAATTGGCTAAATATGTTTTAACAATTTACAAACTGACAAATTAAGTGTATATATATAAGTTGGGCAATTAGTAAATATGCTTTGGCTCTGCAAAATGGATTTGCGGGAATAGCATTTGGACTCTGGAATTGGTTATTGTTATTGCTTGTATTGCAGTGTGCTCCTCCTCCTCCGCTCTCTCTCCCTCCTCTGGTTTGCTCTGATATGGCTAGTATTATGAGTTCTTGGTGGCCATTATTGTGTCGTAGTGCAGTCCGGTGTAGAAGATGATCCACGTCACTAAAAAGCCGGCAAACGATGTCATAAAGCCCTCCTTAACTAGCTCCCACACACCGCCGTAAGCATCCTCGTCAACGTTTTGAAAGTTGATGGCATACAGGTAGACAACGCCACAGCTAATGCCGGCAAAACTGCAATAACATAAATCATATAAATAAATTATTTAGCTGTAGCACGTTCTATATTTAGGCGCGGGCTCCACTTACAGTACAAGGCCCAGAAAGCCTTTTAACGGCACAATGCCCCAGATGATGCCGAGTATGATGCCAAACACCTGACGTGACCAGTAAATAACATCTAGAAACTCATCCTGTAAACGTGCATAAATTATCAGATTACTAAAAAAAAAAACACGCGCTGCTCTTTGGATAGATAGCTCACCTTGTCTTCCCATTCGGATTTTGTCATTGCTCGCGCGCAAATTTCACGTAGCGATGAGGATTTGGTGCTGCCATTGGCATTGCGTTCAATAGTATTCGTTCTGGTTGCCATTTTTTGTGTAACCTACTTTTTTAACTAATGTTTTCACTCACTTAAAATTAATTAAAATTTTTTCACTATCAGTATGGCTATGCCGATATCATTTACAAGTTGTATTACCGATAAATTTGCCTAATCATTAATAGAACAGCTGTGGAGCTCGCTCAAGTTCACTCAAATGAGCAAATGAACTAAAATCACTGGCACATTTTGTTCAATTGAACCTTATTCAATGCAACTCTGGTGTGGGTTATGTGAGCGTGTTTGTATTTTGATATACAAAATATAAAAATGTTAAAACTAAGTAAATTCTGCCTGACAAACTCAGCTGTTATTACTGGTAAGTGTCTGCAATAAATAATATAGAGGATTTCATTTAAAATACCTATTTTCCATATAAAACAGCACAGCGGCATGTTGCGCTCAGTGCCGTGCGCTGCATCGATCAGGGCTGGCGAGCGGGCAAGGGCCTGCCTGAGAATCCAAATGCATTTGGTCCACTCACAAATCTGCCGGATTACACATACCTTGATGGCAGACCTACCCCACTGGGCGTAAGTATCACATAAATGAATATAAACTACACCCTTTATTTATTATTATTGCTTTTCAGTCCAATCAGCTAAAACGCGTAATGAAGCAACAGGAGACTGCTGCCAAAATCGTGGAACTCAGCAGCGAATTGGACTTTGCGAAGGAGCGCCATGAGCGCCTTAAGAAGCAGGCTCAGGCAGACAAGCAACGTATCATACAGAATAAACTAAAACCCAAAGGACATCTACTGTTGAAAAAGAAATAATTCAGCTAACTTACTGCTAACCTTAAACTTTAATGTTATATTATTGCTATTACATAGACATGATTGTTGATCGGCTAATGCTCCACTCAAAGCGTGTTTTCTGATTTGTTTATTCTAAATTGAATGTCAAGTTCATTACGAGGAGAAAGACGTAAACATTGCTAATATGAATGGTAATTAAATTAGAATTCGCAAAGTTCTTATGACGCACTTTGGCCAACAACCTGTCCTGCCAATTAAGTTTCGCTAGCTCTTAACGCATGTGATGAGCTCTCCAAAGTACAATCTATATATCTCTATCTAAAACTCTTTCACTGTCCTGCGCAATTCGCTACACCTCGTACAGCATTCAAAGATAGTGCTGGCTGATCGTAAGAATCGCGCCTTGAAATGTTTATATATACGTTATAAATTACCAGCATTTAATGCAAACATTCCCGAAGTCGATGCCGACGCCGATTTAAGCTCTCTTTGTAATTATCAATGGGACGTGAAATATTTTGCACGCCTTGCAAATGTTTGCGATTCAAAATCTGGATTCAGAGAGTCTCAACAGGTGTACGATTCACAGGTCATATCTGATGGAACCCTTAGTGGGCTCGTAAACAGCTTAAAGAACTAGACATTAAATTTTCCACATTTTATTTGCGAATGGATTAGTACGCTAATGTGCTATAATTAAATATTGATATTTTTACTTATTTATTTACGGTCTGAGCTGCTGCCCAGAGATGCCAATGCCTTAAGAAAATTTCCCACCAATTTAGAACAGATAAACAGCAATAAGTAAGGCAGGCATATAAAAGTCTTCGAGTGTCGTATTTATTGCACTTAATTAGCTGGACGGTACGAAAATTGGCACAAACAAGCTGAAGAATGGGAGAGAAAGACAAAATATAATATTCGTACCTTCACTTTGGAGCAGGTGCTATATGCAGAGCTTGGTTAGCAGAAAACGTGAATTGAAAACGTGCGTTGATAATGTCGTTGACCAGGCCACAAGTCACTCCGTTAAGTATCTCTCTAATTTAAGCCACACTTTCACTACAGCTATAAGACAGGGCGTATGCGCGGTGATTCTTGAATAGTTTCTCTGCTCCTGTCACTGGGTGTATACGTAATATTTGTAGAAAACTTATTCGCGGCAGCATCTACCGTATTTGGAGTAATTGTTGTTATGCTTTGTTGTTGTAAAATTTCACACTCAATGCGGTGAGCTGCCAAAATATTGACAAATGCGCCGTTTGCTTATGAGACGAAATACATATAAGTATGTTATATAAATAAAATATTGTTGAAAACAAATTCGCTGTTGATTCACTGATTGTTGTCGTTGTTGTTTACGGGCTGACGAGCACTTATAGTATTTAATTTTATGCCAGCGACGTTTTTATTCAATTAGCATTTATATATTTATATTTAATGAAATCAATTTACGATTCAGTAAATGAATGTAATATAAGAAACAGGAATGAATTAAAATGATTAAACAAGGATAAATACTTAATATCTGATCTTAATGAAATTTTAAGCTAACTGAAACACTTTTAAGACTATGAAGTGGGGAACACTGCTATAAAGCGTCTATAGCTTAGATCCCAACTCTTCTAACTAACAATCTAGCCATATTAGGTAACACAAATTATGGTCAGAATATAATTTTGCGTCTTTTTCGTATGAAAATATATATATAACGAATGGGTGGCTTTCGGTATAACGGACGCGTAGCTATATATATATAATATATATATACATACAAACTAAGGTAAAAATATGCTATATTAATTATTTTGAAAATTTATATTGATATTAAATAAAAATCATATTTGAAATGCGTTGCATTAAACGGAGTGTTAATGCGGCCAGTTGTGGCCAGTCAAGCTAAGAACAATCCACAGGTTCCATTCCCTATCCAATACTAAAAATAAAAAATGTATAAATGAATCATTGTGGTTATTTAAATGACTAATGGCTACATGCTAATCTATATCTATATTTAGTTGTCTATATGGTACAGAAATAGCTATATACAATCTATATCGATATGTAACCGCAACAGAACAATATAAATAAAATTCCACCAAAAATTAAAATTGTCTGGCAGCAAGAATTCCATGCTAATATGAAATATACAAGTTCCATAAAATAAACAAAAGCACAAGCTAGACTTAATGAAAGATTAAACAATCATTCAAATCTTTCCGCATTGTTAAAAGTTTTCCAAATGAAACTAGAATCGCGCACGCGGCGAATCAAGTAAATCAATTAGAGCCTGGACCGCAATGTGAATCATGACAATCTGTCGCGACGCATACGAAGTCGAACCGGCTGCTTAAGCCAAAGAGATCGCAGAGCGAGTGACAGAAAATTGCGTCATAACATAGCGTCTGTCCAGTGAAAATATAATTAAAAGCAATAACAACAACAATAACAACATATATTTTCACATTTGGGTGCGAAGAGACGCACAGATCTTTGGTATATAAGTGTGGGATTCTTTGGAGTTGAGCATACAGAACCCAAGCAGCAAACGCAGCAAGCATATCAAGCAACTCAAGGATAACATTAACAAGGATAATGGAGTTGAACGTAAGCATACATATACACCATATATGCATATATATATTATATAGTATGTCGTCCCTTCACAGCAATTTTATACCTGGCTAGGCCTCATGCTCAGCATCATGATCTGCAAGTTAACGCAGTGCCAAGCCAAGCCCATATATGACGATCTGGATAGCTATGAGAGTGGATACGGGCGCAGCTACGATCGCAGAAGCTACGATAATTCGTATGCGTTCACCTATGGCAAGCCCCTCACATCGGATCAGCTGGATAAGCTGAACACCGGCTACTACTATGTGGACAATGGCTACATAGCGCCAGTGCCCAGCTCGAGCGTCTCCAGTCAACGCAGTCTCAGCGCATATAGCAGCGGCGAGCTCTCTGATAGCTACAAATTCTCACCGATTCTGCGCTACAGGAAGTCGCGCACAAAGCGCAAGAAGCTCTTCGTGCCCAACTTCTTCGGCTAAGCTGCTAATCCTGGCCAAGAGAGACCACAGACTGATGCCGTTTTTAAAAATTAGAAATACTGTTATTTAATAATATTAGTGCAATGTTATCAACAAGTACCTTACCCCATTTAGACTAAGAATAAATATTATTACATATAAAACAGAACAAATTTGAGTTTTACAATTGAAAACAAAAGACTTAGAACACAAACTTAGTTACTTCCTTATACAATATACTTACATATATTCTGTTAAGCGAAAAACTCTTACACAAATATTTTCATTAGAACATGTGTACAATTATGTAAACAAGCATAATTGTATCATTATTCAATCTAATTGTTAGTAAAATATGGCAGCTAAGTGTTAATCAGCGAGTAACTAGCAGCAAAAAAAAATATTTTTTTTTTCGGATAACAACATAAAGTTTGTATATCATGTATATATTTAATATATAATATATAAATGTTAAGTAATGTTAATAGCTATTAAGTTCAATTCCTTGTAATATCAATCAAAGAATAAATAATTTATATACACTGCATTTATTTGTTTTTCATTCAAGGAACTGAAAATCAACAGGTATAAAACTTGTAGCAGACTTTTGGGTGCTCTTGATATTAATATTTTTTATAATTTAAAAAAATAAATATTATCATATTCAGTCTTTTTTTTTAACTAACTCCCAATCCAGCCACAAACTGCACTTCTGTTAATTTGAGGAGCAAATATGTCAAATGTTAACATAGCGCTGTTAAATACAAGAACAGCAACCAGTAGATGCAACCAAAAAAAATACTAAACCATATTGAACAGCTGTTAACTGAGCTGTCGTCATTTGCAGACAGAAGAGGAAGAGAGATTCGCGTCTGAAAAAGTATAAATTGGCTTTCCAAAAGCAAGATGAGTTTCATGCAACCAAGTCCCGTGAAATACGCCTGTTCGTGTGGCATTTTGAATCCGATCAATAAACTCTTCTTCTGTCGCCACTGTCCAAAGTTGAGATGTGGCTTCTGCGTCTGCCATGAGATTGAGTCACACTTCTGTTCAAACTGCCTGGAGAATATCCCGTCTTCGGAGGCCAGGCACAAGAAGAACTGTTGTGCCAACTGTTTCGATTGTCCTTGCTGCCAGCACACGCTCTCTGCGAGGGCCACCACAGTTCCAGTTGTGCGCAAAACAGAGGAGCCGAAGGATGGTGAAAGTGCAACGGAGGCCACACCCAGTCCAAAACCTTCGGCGATGCCAACAACAAAGAAAATGTATTATATGTCGTGTCTGTCCTGCCGTTGGACTACCCGAGATGTGGGCATACCCGATCAGGGCGTAGCGACGGGCACTTGGCCGGACAAGGAATGCCTGTACCAGGTGCGTTTCAATACCTTGATGGAGTATTATCAGTCGCTAGTGCTTCAGGAGAAGCAAGAGAAACAGGAGTTCCTGCGTCGCAAAACGCCCAAGCAACACAAGTTTCCCAGTCTGACTGATCGCACAGGTCTTACAGTCTCCCTAATTCGTCGCCAGATCGGCTGGAGCGACAAGAGCATACCGAAAACAAAGCCCATTAACATAGCGGCCGCAGAGGCCAGTGCGGATGTTGAGGCTCTGCCAGAAGACATCTTTACGCAGCCCATAAATCTGCGTAACGTCACAACAGTGGCTCAGAGGCACAGCCAGCCCGCTGATCAGCCCGAGGCGGTGAGCAAGCTCTATCCACAGCGACGTTCGTTGTGGATCAAGCGTTCGCTGCGCTGTCGTCAGTGTGAGCACAATCTGATCAAGCCGGAGTATCATCCTACATCCATCAAGTATCGAATTCAGCTGTTTGCGAGTTACCACGTGCCGGAGGTGGTTATGGTCCGCTGTGAGCAGCCGCTGCAGCCTGGCCAGCCCAATGCGATCTTCCTAAAGTTCACAAATCCGACTATGTACGATATGACTATCAGTGTATTGGATGTTGCTCCACAGGATGTTCAAGTCAGCCCGGATGCCTTCCAGCAGGCATGCCGAATCAAGGAGGAGGCCATCACATCATCGCCGCTGCTCAAGACGACGGGCATTACTTTGGCCCGTCAGAATTCGATCAGAGAAGTGAAGCGGGATGTGCGCGAATTGGCAAATGCTGCAATTGTAGTGCTCGAAGGTCCATTTGTGCTGAACCAACGCGATGACTCCAAGGAATTCGACGAGGATGTCCAGGCGCCCACCGAGGAGCCAAAGTTCATAGTGTGGCGCAAGGGTAACAAGGTGTTAATACGTCTCGAGTTTACTCCCGCAGCTGAGCTGCAGGCGGGCAGCACTGTGACTCTGGGCTTTTATATGCAGTACACGTACGTCAATACCGTGTCCAATACGCCCGACAAGAAGGAACCGACTACACATGCTCTCTACTCAAGGATCTTTATCGAGGCTGGGGACATTGCTAATGCAGTAGCCAACTAATCCAACATCTTATCAATATTAAAACCAAACTCTAATCAAGCTAACATATGAAATGTATTTATGTAACTAATTTAATAGAACAACTGTGTTAATCAAGCGTCTGCTGCATCTAAATAAACGCCTATGCTCGTAACTCAAATCACCTTTGGAGCACCTGTCCACTTTTCGCTCTCCTGCCACAGGAACTGTGCTACTTTCTCATCCTTGGCTAATTTCGCAACTTCCTTTGGCTTGCAGTCGCTAAAGTACAGTCCGGTGATGTCATCCAGATCGGGATCTATGGCTGCATATATTGTGGTTTGTGCTCCACTCTTGGGTGTCTTCAAAAATGGCCAGAACAATGGCTTGATTATCTCGGAACTGGGAGATATAGATAGGGATAGGTAAGTATTACGCAATACAAGTTCAGTTTCACCTTTTACTCACCTAATAAACGTGTCTCTTCCATTAAAGTCTGCCAATATTTCCGTATCCACTACGCCTGGATGCAAGGAGTTGACGGTCACTCCTGTGCCGGCCAAGCGCTTGGCCAGCTCGCGAGTAAACATGACGTTTGCCAACTTACTTTGATAATACGCTTGGCGCCCATTATATGCCTTCTCGCTATTCAGATCGTCTACATTTATTTTGCCCATGGTGTGTCCCAAACTGGACACATTTACAATGCGACTGGGAGAGGATTTCTACCAAATATATAATAATTAATATAAATATATTTATTTCGAATGTTTACCTTTACCTTTAGCAAGTCGAGCAACAGAAGTGTCAGCAAAAAGTGGCCCATGTGATTGACGCCTAGCTGCTGCTCGAAGCCATCCTTGGTGAGGCGACGTGTTTCAGAAAAGATGCCCGCATTGTTGATAAGAATATGCAGCTGATTCTGTTCGGCCTTGAAGCTAATATTACGCAATAATAACAGGTTTAACTGCAACAGGTTTAATTGCCCACTCACTCTGACACAAATTTACGCACTGATGCGAGCGAGCTCAGGTCGAGTTGCAGAAAGAATACGTTCTGGTTGTTCGTCTCCTTGATGATCTGCTTACGCGCCTCTTCAGCTCG
The DNA here is from genome assembly GCA_035047485.1 of Drosophila peninsularis. NCBI lineage: Eukaryota > Metazoa > Arthropoda > Insecta > Diptera > Drosophilidae > Drosophila > Drosophila peninsularis. Next base: position 5,517,532 of record JAWNPN010000035.1, read on the forward strand.
TTTCTTATCCCGACAGGCCATGTAGATCGTAGCACCCCTACGCGCCAGCTCCAAGGCAGTCTCCTTGCCTATGCCTGCATTGGCGCCGGTTACAATTACGACTTTGCCCGTTTCATTAGTTTCTTTGGTGAACTGGCCGCCCTGCATGTACTCTCTAATATAAGATATATATAAATCAATATATATATATAAAATATGCTATATTTTAGATAAGTTACCTGAGAAAGTATCCTGCTGCGGCTATTGCTGTGGGCCATACTATGAATGGGCTAAGCAGGAAATCAATGAATATGCACATCTCTACTAGCTTTTTAAGGTCTTCACTTGGCCAAGTTCAAGCATTGACTGACGCGGAACGGCTTTACTTTCGATACAGTCAATTATTTTCGTAATCAGCTAACTGATAAATAGTAAAGTGCGAGATAATGCATACTGAATAAACAACACACACTCATACATATGTGTATTACAGTCTTATAGTAAAACTTTGTTTATTTCTATAAATGTAAAATTCTAATCGGATTTCTTTAAATGGGTCCATTTCTCGCTCTCTTCCCAGAGCAGCTTGGCGGTCTTATCATCCAGAGCAGCGGGCGCTACTTTCTTCTCTTTGCAATCGCTAAAGTAGACGCCAGTCACGTTCTCCAAATCGGGATCCAGAGCGGCATACAATGTGGTCTGCGCTCCGCTCTTCGGTGTCTTGAGCAATGGCCACAACAGAGTTCTTAGCACTAGGCGGCCAAAGAGTCCATTAAGTATCTTCATGTGCCTGCCCAGCTCGGTGTCCACAACGCCCGGATGTAGAGCATTTACGGTCACTCCGGTGCCCGCGAGGCGTTTAGCGAGTTCACGTGTAAACAAAATATTGGCCAATTTACTCTGGCTGTAGGCATTGCCCATGTCATAAGACTTCTCGCTATTTAAATCATCCATATTCATGGTGCCGCGAGTGTGGGCCAAGCTGGACACGTTCACAATACGGCTGGGGGCATTTTTCTGTAATTGACAAATCAATAATACAAAGCCCTTCAATTAGATAGACACTAACTAACCTTTAGCAGATCGAGCAACAAGTTGGTGAGCAAAAAGTGGCCCATGTGGTTGACTCCCAGCTGCATTTCGAAGCCATTCTTGGTCAGCATGTGTGGGCAGCGCATGACACCCGCATTGTTGATGAGTATGTGCAGCTTATCTTGTTCTTTTTTGAAGCTAATAAACAGATATTTATGTTACGCAAGGAATTTATGATTAGTTCACTAAATGCTTACTCAGCAGCAAATTGCCGAATGGAGTCCAGAGACGCCAAGTCGAGTTCGCGGAAGAATATGTTTTCGTTTTTGGTTTCTTCTATAATTTCCAAACGCGCCTTCTCTGTTCTAGCCTTGTCCCTGCAAGCCATATACACAGTGGCACCACGTCTCGCCAGCTCCAGGACAGTCTCCTTGCCAATGCCCGTATTCGAGCCAGTTACAATCACAACTTTGCCGGTCTCGTTAGTTTGCTTAGTGAACTGCCCGCCTTGCATGTATTTTCTAAAAAAAAAAGAAGAGAAACATATGTAATTAATAAGGTACATATATTATTAATTAGCACTGATTATACCTAAGAAAATAAATTCCAAGGCCGAAGAGTGCGGGCCAGGCGATGCAGGGGCACGGGAGACAATCAGTTAGACAACACATAATTTGCTTGTACTCGTCGTAAAGGCAGTCAGAATACAACTGCTTTGAATTTGACTGCGTGTTACGTCTATATATAGCAAACGTGAGTCAGAGATTGCGCTCGGCAAAAGTGACAATTCACGATGACAACAACAACCACGTAGCCAGCTGAAGCTACTAGAAGCATGAAAACCAACTGAGCTCAAGCATACATGTTGAAATTGAACGATATACAAATTTATTATGTACATTTAAAGCATAGGAAAGGAATTATACTACAAAGAGGTAAGATGTAATTTAATCAGTCTTAACATTCAGTATTTCTGCGCGGGTCCATTTATCGCTGACAGCCCAGAGCCATTTAGCCACTTGAGCATCGGTTGCTGCAGGCGCTGGCTCTTGGATTTTGCAATCGGAAATATATACACCGCTAACCTCTTCCAAGTCCGGATCGAGTGCAGCATACAAAGTAGTCTGTGCCCCATTGCGAACAGTCTTAACAAATGGCCAGAACAGGGGTCGAACAAATATACTGCAATATAAGCCGGTTATAGAACAGATAGTCCAACTATTACAATTCATATCCATCTATATATATATATACCCTGCAAATATGTTGCTAAAGAAGCTCATATGCCTAAAGATTTCGGTGTCCACTATGCCGGGATGCAGAGCATTTGCCGTGACTCCAGTGCCCTTCAAGCGGCGGGCCAACTCCATTGTGAATAAAACGTTTGCTAACTTGCTCTGATTGTAGGCTGTAGCCTCGTCATAAGCCTTTTCACTATTCACATCCGTCATGTTGATTTCACCACGCGTGTGCGCCAGACTAGAGACATTTACAATGCGACTGGGAGCCGATTTCTGAGATACAATAAGTTAATGAAACTATTTGGTGAACATGTCTAATGTCAATCCATATACCGTGAGTAGGTCTAGCATTAAATTGGTCAGCAGAAAGTGACCCAAGTGATTGACTCCCAGTTGCATCTCGAAGCCATCCGTGGTCAGCTTGCGAGGACAGCGCATGACCCCTGCATTATTGATGAGTATGTGTAGATTATCCTGTTCCCGCTTGAAACTGCAAGGATTCGACAATCGTTTAGCAATTGTTGGAATGCAACAGGTGAACAACAGATGGAACCTACGTGGACACAAAGTTTCTTATGGAATCCATGGAAGCTAAATCACATTGGCGGCAATAAACATATTTGTTTTTCGTTTCTAAGACAATCTCTTCTCGTGCCTCCTCGCACTTCTTCATATCCCGACAGGCCATATATACAGTGGCTCCCCTCCGTGCCAGCTCCCGCACTGTTTCCTTGCCTATGCCCGTGTTGGAGCCGGTCACAATAGCAACTCTGTTGCTTTCATCAGTTTCCGTTGTGAAATTGCAGCCTTGCATAAGATCCCTTCAGGTGGCAAATATTTTTGTTTCTTTTAATCAGATTTTGACTTAAACTCATTAGAACTTACTTCACAACACAGGCGCCACCCACTGTGGTGCCTGCTACGCTCAGCCAGAAAACTGGGCGACTCTTCATAAATGCAAAAAACGACATTTTGTACGAGGATGTAATAAATAAACACGGGAGTGCACAATTCTACGCGCAATTTTGCATAAGTATGCGATCGCGATGGCCAACAGCGTATCGACATCAAAATACCCTGTGACCAATGAACAGCTGATCGAAGAGTAGTGTATTAGCCATTTTTAAAACGACATCAAGTATTTACTGAGTTTAAATGCAGTTTCAAGGAATTGTCATAAAACTCGCACTTTTAAAAATATTATATGGCGCGTTGTGAGTTCTGTGTAAAATGCCTGTATAAACACATAAGCTCTTTGTGTGTAAGCTATAGGGTATTATGCCCAGGGTTGCTACCTGCTCGACTTTGTAAATTCAAATATTAATAATTACACTTACCTAATAAATATCACTATCAGGGCAATCCCCACGAACCAAACCACAAACGAACACAACAAATCGTCAGGATTGAAATTCATCTTTAGAAAGTTGTTGGGCGAACTTTTAAGCGCAAATTAAAAACAAGCTCTTCCTCTTTGTTTAAATTAAATAAAAGTACAGGGTGTTTCATGTGCACAAGGTTGTCAGCCAGAGACGTGGGTTTGTTGTGTTTATTCAATACCGAAATTTTACGTAAATAAAGTAGACGTTTGCTGGCAGCACTGTTCACCAACATAAAATATTATTTACCACTTGAGTGTTCCGTGACATTACAGTCAGTGCCAACAGAGACGCATTCAGCAGTAAACTACAAATCTAAAATATAATGCGTCGAAATGTGTAAGTCAACGCCAACTCGACTCGGCTGCTGTTGGGTTGCTAGAGGAGAATCGACGCACGTTTCATGTTTCATATTTGGCATTTCAGGCGCCAACAACAGTACAACTGGGGGAATGCGAAGCCAGACGGCATGGACGATATGTTTACCGGACCCGCCCTCGACGACACATTTATGGAAATGGTTCAGTACGCAAACGGATCTGGCAGCGGCAACACAAAGATGTTGCGCGCGGAGAACACTCTGGAGGTAAAAGTACAAGAGGGCGATACATTGCAGGCATTGGCGCTGCGCTTCCACTGCTCTGTGGCAGACATCAAGCGCTTGAACAAGATTGATCGCGACAATGAGATACACGCACATCGAATTATTCGGATTCCAGTTACAGTGCACAACGTACTTCTGGGAGCAAGCAATGCTGATGCACTGCCTGCCGTGCACCGCAGTGGGAACAACAGTCCCAGGCACAATATAGACCAAGAGCCGGCCATTGAGCGCAATCCGCTAGAGGATGCACGTCTGATGCTGGATGAACGACTTTTGGTGGCTGCTGTGAATGCTTCTGGTGCTGTGGCTAGCGAAGTTCCAGCTTCAATTCGAAGGGATGGCAGTAAATTCTATGAAGGCACTCATGGCTATCCAGATGATGAGGGTGAGTCGATTATTTGTTTTTAATATTAAGGCGGCTGGCATTTAGATATCATGTATTCAAATGTTCCAATGTGAATGCTTTTAACAGCTTCTAGAGCTGGCCAACCAAGCAAAATAGTTTTGCCTTGGAGTCACCCTGTGTATCTGTTAGGTATTTTTCTGTTAAGTAAGCAGTTAAGTTGGGCCCAGCCAGCAATTTGTTTAGTCATTCGAAATACGGCCACACTCGCCATTAAAAATTGCCAGAAAACACAAGCGTTGGCGAAAAAACATAAATTTATTAAATATTTCGCTGTTAAACAACTAAAACAAAATGCCGGACTATCTGGGTAATGATCAGCGAAAAGTGAAGCATGATGAGAACAAGGAGGATAAGGAAATAAAATCGCTGGACGAAGGCGACATCGAACTGCTCAAGACGTACGGGCAGAGCCAGTATCACAAGTCCATAAAGAGCATCGAAGAGGACATACAAAAGGCCGTAAAGCAAGTGAACGAGTTAACTGGCATTAAAGAGAGCGATACAGGCTTGGCTCCGCCTGCCCTGTGGGACTTGGCTGCCGACAAGCAAATACTGCAAAATGAGCAGCCGTTGCAGGTTGCGCGTTGCACAAAGATTATCAACGCTGACTCCGATGATCCCAAGTACATCATTAATGTAAAGCAGTTCGCCAAGTTTGTGGTGGATCTGGCAGATTCCGTTGCACCCACGGATATTGAAGAAGGCATGCGTGTAGGCGTTGATCGCAATAAGTATCAGATTCACATACCGCTGCCACCCAAAATTGATCCCACTGTAACTATGATGCAGGTCGAGGACAAGCCAGATGTCACCTACAGCGACGTCGGTGGCTGCAAGGAGCAGATTGAGAAATTGCGTGAAGTTGTGGAAACACCACTGCTGCATCCCGAGAAGTTTGTCAACTTGGGCATTGAGCCACCCAAGGGCGTGCTGCTGTTCGGTCCACCTGGTACGGGCAAAACTCTGTGTGCCCGTGCTGTGGCCAATCGTACTGATGCCTGCTTTATTCGTGTCATCGGCTCGGAGCTGGTGCAGAAGTATGTCGGCGAGGGCGCACGTATGGTGCGTGAACTGTTTGAAATGGCCCGCTCCAAGAAGGCTTGCTTGATATTCTTCGATGAAATTGATGCTATTGGCGGCGCTCGCTTTGATGACGGCGCTGGCGGCGACAACGAGGTCCAACGTACTATGTTGGAGCTGATTAACCAGTTGGATGGCTTTGACCCGCGTGGCAACATCAAGGTGCTGATGGCCACCAATCGACCCGACACACTTGATCCTGCGCTTATGCGTCCCGGTCGTTTGGATCGTAAGGTGGAGTTTGGGCTGCCTGACCAGGATGGCCGATCACATATCTTCAAGATACACGCCCGCTCGATGTCCGTGGAACGTGACATTCGCTTCGATCTGCTGGCACGTCTGTGCCCCAATTCCACAGGCGCAGAGATTCGTTCCGTGTGCACGGAGGCAGGCATGTTTGCCATACGTGCCCGCCGCAAGGTGGCCACCGAAAAGGATTTCCTCGAAGCTGTCAACAAGGTTATTAAGAGCTACGCCAAGTTCAGCGCCACTCCACGCTATATGACCTACAATTAAGTTTACGTTTTATACATCCTCAATATCTTTCATTTGCTGCGCTGTGAGCCTTAAAGTCTGCAACTGTAATAGCTCCAGCTGAGCAATAAGTAAATAAAAGATCCAAAATATATAGTATACACCATTGTTTGGAGGCATGATTGCCTTTTTCCTTTCTTGTTTATTTGTGTAATTTTGCATTCAATTTTTGTTTACATGCAGCCAACATGGAGAAGCCTTTGGACGACAATACGGCCCTGCTGGACGACATGCTGGTGGATAGGCACTCGCCCATGGTTCGTCCCATACCCGGTCCGTCGTTGCGGGCGATTGACTGGTCTGGCTCGGACTGTGATATGTCGTGGATATGCCTGCTGATATTCATACTCGCGCTCTGTGTTGTCATCCCGTTGGTCTACGTCATATATCTGGCGGAGCATCCACATCACAATCACACCTCATAGCCGTGATGAGTGCACATCCGCTCATTCCATTCCAAATGTGCTACGATTTTAATTCTCTCCCCTCTTCTACTTCTTTGCTCCGAAACGAATGCATTTCAAATGCAGCAGCTGCTAGCCATAGAATTTATTTTTATACAAATATTTAATTCATAGAAATAAAGTACCAATTGTGACTTGTACAATATCTACATAATAATAGACTTGAATTTATAGCCAAATCTCTACCGCTGAGCACTTTTATACTAATATTTATATCTTTATTGGTACATAACATTATGTATAACAGTTTATTGGTACATGACACTATGTATAACAGTTAACTATATAATAGATGTATCGATGTCGATATCGATAATACGGGTTATCTTGAAGGCGCCTCCGCATAGCTTAAAGCGACACATATCGTATCGTAATAAATATATATTAAATATTTAATAGTATCCATGGATATAATAAGTAATTATGTTTAGCTATAATAAATACAAATTAAAAGCAAACTATTCGCGCACACTGGGCGTACATTTTAGTTGTAAGTACTGTCTTGAATACTTGATATAATATCCTTCTCCGTGACCATGGCACATGATTATTCATATTTGGTATTCATTTTGGTATGCGGGCTGCTGTGCGCCATTATTGTGCATATTCCTTGAGTCCCTGTGGAATATCAGCCAATGGCGTTGCTACAGCGTAAATTCAATTAAAGTCAATATTCACTTAAACTTTAAGTTCTCAAAGAAAGCAATATTGCTGCGAAGGAATCCGCGACGGACGGGCACTGGACTCGCTGGCGAAGCAATGGGTAAGGCTAATGGCGGCTGCCCATCCGAATGGAGTGAAGGATCGCTGCCAGTGTTGGTAAATGTTAAAGTTATTGTGTCACATCTATTTCAAGCTGCTTACGTTTCCAGGGATGATAAGTCGGAGGCTATAGTGCATTCATCGGCCACCTCGGCCATGGAGACGGCGTGTTGTAGCATTTGCCTGCGAGCCTGTGGCGAGTTGGGCTTCTCAGGAGTATCAGGGGTTGGCGTCATTAGCTTGGCATGATGTTGCAGTGTCTGAAATGGAAACTTTAAATTAACTGTACAATTAGATATATATTTTGTAGCTTACTTTGGCACGCCAACGTCTTTCGGGCTGCGTGCGTTTGCTAGTCAGCAGGAAAGCTTGTGCTAGAGCCTTGACCGAGGGCAGGGCATGCACCACATCGTCCTCAACTGCGGGCTTCTCCGAGGGCGAGGCTTTTGACTCGGGCTGGAAATATATGAAAATTATATCTATATCCCGCAAGGGGCGCTTCACTCACCATTTCATCTTCGTCAATGGACAGCACTTGACTTGGCTCAATCAGTCGTCGCTTTGGCTGCAAAAAACGAAAAGCTGGTGGCGTTGAGCCACGTGTCGGTGTCACCGTGGGCGAAGAGCAGACATTAGGCGTTGTGTCTGCGGGACCGAATTGCAGCACAACGGGTCGTTCGCGTTTACGTGAGGCATCTATGGAGTTGCTACTGCTGTTGGCGTCGTCGGCGGCGGCGGAGGAGGAGGAGGTGTTCGTAATAGCTGCTCCGCCCAATGCAGACTCCATAGATGACGTAGTTGACGTGCTCGTTTTAAGGACTGTCGTCTCCTGTTTATTGAAATCATACATACGCACGGTATCCGAATCATCGCTAGTCGTTAGCATTGACTGATTCGATTGACTGTCCAGGCTGCCCGCCTCCAGCACCTGGGCGGGCAGAGCTGTATAAATATGCTTGTTGTCGTTGGACAAATCGGGGAGTATATCCGCCTGTTCCTGGCTTGTTTTGAGAGCCTTTTTTAAGGAAAACATTGATTTTTTTTTTGGATTTTGGGTTTGTTGGTGTTCGTTTGTTGTGTTGTGTTGTTTAGGTACATTTGGTACATTTGGTAGTATAGGTACAATATTGTATGCATGTTGGTTAGTTTTTGGAAAAGAGAATTTGTTTAGGTACAATCAAATATTTGAAGCACACAGCTGAATATTAGCTTGGCAGATTGATATATATGAATATGTAGTTATATATGTGGAATGTGATGTGTACATGTGATTTGATGTGTGTGTGTGTTGGTGTAAGTGATTGATGTACAAGCAGCAGCAATAGCATGCATACAACATTCAAGCTACAATAACATTCAATAATTTATACTGATGCGAGTCATATATATATTTGTATATATAGCGGAGAGTGAAACAAATGCCATTAGTAAAATGCCACAAACAACAATTATTGAAATCAATTAAGCCTCATTTGGTGCGATTGGCCTCGTACTCACCCCGTGGATTCAGCTTTTACTAAAAACATTTGTTTCATTCATTATCTTTGATTATTTGTGTTTGTTTAACTTTTGGCTTTATTTTGTATTTCTATTGTTTATTTTTTAAATATGTATATATAGAAGTTAGCAATAAAATGATTTAACTAGGTGTGCATACAAGAGTTATGTTTAAAAATTAACAGCAACAAAATATAAATTTAAAAAAATCATACAAGAAAAAGTGCTGCATATTTTAGGGCGCATTAGCATTAGGCCATTAGCAATTACAATTATTTAGTTTGCTTTTGTATATGTTGTTTAATATATTTATATAGATATTATCATATTGTAGATTAGATCGAACTCAGTTCTCGATAGTAATGTGAATGCATAATTTGTTTGTGCTGCAGTTGCTAAGTTTTCATTTTTTTGGGGGAATTTTGGAATGTACATTTGAATGGGGAGCAGATGGCACTGTCTGCCTTAAGGCCTAAAACGTGCTGGAGATTCTCTAATTAATGTGGATTTGTGCCTATTTGTCTGTGTGTGTACGTGTGTGTGTGTGTGTACGTGTGTGTGTGTGTTGCCTTTACTGACTAGTGTTTAAAACTTGGTTGACTAACGTATTATTTTGGCAGAGACTAACAGCTAACGATCCACTCTCTCTATATATATTTAGTTACCCCGAAACATAGACCCATTACACCCACCCGATTTCAAAGGGAGTTTTACTAGAAGAGAAGACTGTTATTGCTGAACCCATTTAAACAACTATCTACACCCGAATCTTGATCGTCTAGGCTAGCAGGCTTTGCCTGCTGATCGCTCTCGAATAGGGGATTCATGACGAAATCCTTGGACGTGGTACTAACAGCACGAAAACTATTGCGCTTGAGGTCTTTGTGCAGCAGCTGCTTCTCAAACTGTGTGAGCACAGCCGCTGAGGGACCGCCACCCCCCGAGTACCTCTTGGACACGGACGAACCGAAGGACCGGCCACTGCCGTTGCTGTGCAGGCTCAGCGTCGACTGCGTATGCCTCTTGGGCAGCTGCTGCCGGTGCCAAGAGCTTTGCGAGAGTACGTCAAAGTCGTCATCCGGCTCGTTGCCCAAGCCGGAGTCGCGATAGTGCGAAGCGGACGTCGAGGGGCGTTCGTAACCGTTGCCTAATGCCATAAAGGGGGGAGTGGGGCAAGTAGGTTTGTTAATGAACTTTAGCGAGCTGCTGCGACGCACTGGCTTCGACAGCGTCCAATGTGAGAGGTCAGCGAGGTTTGAGCTTTGAGCGCTACTTGAAATGCCATGGGTGCCATGCGTAGGAATTACCTCATTGATGACAATGTCCTCATCCGTGGGCTCCGCGTTCCTGTTGATGCTGCTGCTGCTGCGAGTGGGCGTGACCGCCAATGGAGCATTGTTGATGTAATAGTCGCGACTGTATCTGTGGGATAGAAAAGGAAGTTTTCATTAGTGTTTCAATTTGTATTCGAGTCGAATTACCGCTTGTAATCCTCCTTGGTTGGCTCCTGCTCCGTGTTGGCAGCTGCATTTGCCATCAAGGCCAACGCCTTCTGCTCCGCACTGGGACTTATGTTGGGCACATCCATAAAGCGTTCCTGTGTGCCGCTAATGCGCTGCTTGAGAGCCTCAGGTGCATACGGATTGTTGGGCATCTCAACGGCATTGTACCACTTCTTTACCTCACGTTCCGCTATGGAGCCTGCAAATGGTGACAACATAAGTTTAATTGACTCTAATCACGCTTGACTAATACAACATTTTAGCCAGTCTAGTAATAAAAGTATAAAGAGAGAGACAAACAGACAGTAAGAGATAGAGATAGAGCGTAAAAACGTAAACAGTAAGCAATGTAAATTAGGAGACAACAACAAACACCGAGTGATGGCTGTGTGCGTGTTACCTGGGGCAAAGCGCCGCAACATTACAACATCATCATCATCATTGTTATCATCGCCATCATTGATAACAACTTCATTATTATTATGATCATCGGCATTTAGTTGACTTGTTTTGCTTTGACTTGACCATCTCAGTGAACCATTTGTTAGTTTACCATTTGGACGTGTTTTGGTATTTTTGTTAGTATTTTGTATTTTAGTATTTTGGTTAGTATATGTTGTGGTTGAACTAGAGACTGCCTCATCCAATATTTCATCGGGACAACTATCATAATTGTGAGCCAATAGCTCAGCGTCGCCATTAAAGGTCTCATGCGAGGTGGACGGCGAGCTCTCATTGCTGTGCTCTGACCCAGAGCCGGAGCTCAATTGATCTGAGAATAGAATGTGGTTAATAAAGTTAAAGCCAATCTCTGTTAGGCTAACAACAATGAAGTAGCTCTCGTCATTATTATCGGCAATATCTAGTGATGTTTGGCTGGCAATATCTGAAGCTACTTCAAAGTTCTCCTCCAAATCCGGAAGAATCTCTTCCATATTGTTAGCATTATCTATATCTAAATGATATTCGGGCTCTTCGATCTGATCATTACTGAAATCATCTACAGCTACTTGAAAGTTATTCTCTAAATCAGAAATACCTTCTTTCTTATTATTTATATCTAAATGACTTTCTGGTTCTTTAAATTGATCAATATTTAAATCTAAGCTAATGGGCTGATTGGCTGATGAATTAAGCTCATCGAATAGACTCGCATGTGCTTCATATTCTATATCATCTGGCGGCTCATCGAAACTATCAAAGGAACTCAGGTATTTGTGCATAACTAAGGCGCGTTGACGTCTTCTTTCGATTGTGGCTAACAGTCGTTTGTCTTGAATGTAAATCTTGCAAATGGTTCCGAAGAGGTTCACAGGACGCACAGGACTCGCAGTCGAGTCTTCATCGCTCGGTGTTGTGTCTGTTCGGACATTCGCCTGTCTTTGCAGACACTTTTCAGACGTTTTCACTAGAGCACTACTTTTGCTCTTACAAGAATCACTTGTCAAAAGATCTGGTAGTGCTTCATCAGTCTGTATAATCAAGTTATCTGTTTCATTTAATGACGTTGGCTCTTCCTTTTTCTCCTCGAGTCCTGTCTCTGCTGAAGCAGGCTCCGACTCTTTTGTGATTCCTACACCAGCAACCTCCTCAAGTGCTGGTGCTGGAGTTCCTTCGGAAGCTGATTTAATACTAGCAACATCTTCCATTTGCTCTGGAGCAGACTGCGAGTCAACACCAACAACCTCCTCAAGTGCTGGTGCCGAGCTTTCCTCTGCTGCAAGTTTTTTAGTACTGATAATCTCTTCAAGTGTTGATGTAGTTTCCTCGTCGACAATCTGAGGCTCTAAAGCAATAGCTTCCTCCTGATTTGGAGTCTCCTCAGCACTAGCAGCCACCTCAAGTGCTACTGTTGGTACAGGTGCTGCAGCATTTATTGGAACTTTATATAGAGCTGCAGATACTTCTTGTGAAGTAACTTCCTTTGCTGGTGTTGTATCTTTATCAAAATTTGCAGTTACGTCTACTGGAGTAACTTCCTCTGAAGCTGAAGCTTTCTCTGGTGTAACTTCCCTTGCAGATGCAGATACTTCTGCTGGAATAATTATCTCTTCTGGAGCTGGAGCTACTTCTGCAGTAGCATTCAGTTCTGATGGAATAACCTGCCCCGTTTGTGCAGAAACTTCCTCCACAATATTAGTTACTGCTGCTGGAACTGCTAAAGAAACTTCCTCTCGAATTGCAGATACTTTTGCTGTAGTAACTTCCTCTGGAGCTGCAGATACCTCCAATAGAGTAACTTCCTCTGGAGCTGAAGTTACTTCAGCAGCAGTAACTTCCTCTGTAATTGTAGTTACTACTGCTGGAGTAACTTCCTCTGGAATCGTAGTTACTTCTGCTGGAGTAACTTCCTCTGGAGCTGAAGTTACTTCTGCTGGCGTAACTTCCTCTGGAATTGTAGATACATCCGCTGGAGTAAGTTCCTCTGGAATCGTAGTTATTTCTGCTGGCGTAACTTCCTCTGGAATCGTAGTTACTTCTGCTGTAGTAGCTTCCTCTGGAATCGTAGTTACTTCTGCTGGAGTAACTTCCTCTGGAGCTGAAGTTACTTCTGCTGGCGTCACTTCCTCTGGAATTGTAGATACTTCTGCTTTAGTAACTTCCTCTGGAATCGCAGTTATTTCTGCTGTAGTAACTTCCTCTGGAACTGCAGATACTTCAGCTGTGGTTACTTCCTCAGGAGTTGCAGATACTGCTGCAGGTGTAACTTCCTCTGGAAGTGCAGATACTTCAGCTGTGGTTACTTCCTCAGGAGTTGCAGATACTGCTGCAGGTGTAACTTCCTCTGGAAGTGCAGATACATCAGCTGTGGTTACTTCCTCAGGAATTGCAGATACTTCTGCAGGAGTAACTTCCTCTGGAATTGCAGATACTTCTGCAGGAGTAACTTCCTCTGGAATTGCAGATACTTCAGCTGTGGTAACTTCCTCAGGAATTGCAGATACTGCTGCAGGAGTAACTTCCTCTGGAATTGCAGATACTTCAGCTGTGGTAACTTCCTCTGGAATTGCAGATACTTCTGCAGGAGTAACTTCCTCTGGAATTGCAGACACTTCAGCTGTGGTAACTTCCTCAGGAATTGCAGATACTGCTGCAGGAGTAACTTCCTCTGGAATTGCAGATACTTCAGCTGTGGTAACTTCCTCTGGAATTGCAGATACTTCTGCAGGAGTAACTTCCTCTGGAACTACAGTTACTTCAGCTGTGGTTACTTCCTCAGGAGTTACAGATACTGCTGAAGGTGTAATTTTCTCAGGAACTGCAGATACTGCTGCAGGAGTAACTTCCTCTGGAACTGCAGATACTGCTGCAGGAGTAACTCCCTCTGGAACTGCAGATACTTCAGCTGTGGTTACTTCCTCAGGAGTTGCAGATACTGTTGCAGGAGTAACTTCCTCAGGAACTGCAGATACTGCTGCAGGAGTAACTCCCTCTGGAACTGCAGATACTTCAGCTGTGGTTACTTCCTCAGGAGTTGCAGATACTGCTGAAGGTGTAATTTTCTCAGGAACTGCAGATACTGCTGCAGGTGTAACTTCCTCAGGAACTGCAGATACTTCTGATGTAGTTACTTCCTCAGGAGTTGCAGATACTGTTGCAGGAGTAACTTCCTCAGGAACTGCAGATACTGCTGCAGGAGTAACTCCCTCTGGAACTGCAGATACTTCTGCTGTAGTAACTTCCTCTGGAATTGCAGATACTGCTGCAGGAATAACTTCCTCTGGAACTGCAGATACTTCTGATGTAGTTACTTCCTCAGGAGTTGCAGATACTGTTGCAGGAGTAACTTCCTCAGGAACTGCAGATACTGCTGCAGGTGTAACTTCCTCAGGAACTGCAGATACTGCTGCAGGAGTAACTCCCTCTAGAACTGCAGATACTTCTGCTGTAGTAACTTCCTCTGGAACTGCAGATACTTCAGCTGTGGTTACTTCCTCAGGAGTTGCAGATACTGCTGCAGGTGTAACTTCCTCAGGAACTGCAGATACTGCTGCAGGTGTAACTTCCTCAGGAACTGCAGATACTGCTGCAGGTGTAACTTCCTCTGGAACTGCAGATACTTCTGCTGTAGTAACTTCCTCTGGAACTGCAGATACTTCTGCTGTAGTAACTTCCTCTGGAACTGCAGATACTTCTGCTGTAGTAACTTCCTCTGGAACTGCAGATACTTCTGCTGTAGTAACTTCCTCTGGAATTGCAGATACTTCTGCAGGAGTAACTTCCTCTGGAATTGCAGATACTGCTGCAGGTGCAACTTCCTCTGGAACTGCAGATACTTCAGCTGTGGTAACTTTCTCTGGAATTGCAGATACTGCTGCAGGAATACCTTCCTCTGGAACTGCAGATACTGCTGCAGGAGTAACTTCCTCTGGAACTGCAGATACTTCAGCTGTGGTTACTTCCTCAGGAGTTGCAGATACTGCTGCAGGTGCAACTTCCTCTGGAACTGCAGATACTTCAGCTGTGGTAACTTTCTCTGGAATTGCAGATACTGCTGCAGGAATACCTTCCTCTGGAACTGCAGATACTGCTGCAGGAGTAACTTCCTCTGGAACTGCAGATACTTCAGCTGTGGTTACTTCCTCAGGAGTTGCAGATACTGCTGCAGGAATACCTTCCTCTGGAACTGCAGATACTGCTGCAGGTGTAACTTCCTCTGGAACTGCAGATACTTCTGCTGTAGTAACTTCCTCTGGAACTGCAGATACTTCTGCTGTAGTAACTTCCTCTGGAACTGCAGATACTTCAGCTGTGGTAACTTCATCTGGAATTGCAGATACTTCAGCTGTGGTAACTTCCTCTGGAATTGCAGATACTTCTGCAGGAGTAACTTCCTCTGGAATTGCAGATACTGCTGCAGGTGCAACTTCCTCTGGAACTGCAGATACTTCAGCTGTGGTAACTTTCTCTGGAATTGCAGATACTGCTGCAGGAATACCTTCCTCTGGAACTGCAGATACTGCTGCAGGAGTAACTTCCTCTGGAACTGCAGATACTTCAGCTGTGGTTACTTCCTCAGGAGTTGCAGATACTGCTGCAGGTGTAACTTCCTCTGGAACTGCAGATACTGCTGCAGGAGTAACTTCCTCTGGAACTGCAGATACTGCTGCAGGTGTAACTTCCTCTGGAATTGCAGATACTGCTGCAGGAGTAACTTCCTCTGGAATTGCAGATACTTCAGCTGTGGTAACTTCCTCTGGAATTGCAGATACTTCTGCAGGAGTAACTTCCTCTGGAATTGCAGATACTTCAGCTGTGGTAACTTCCTCTGGAATTGCAGATACTTCTGCAGGAGTAACTTCCTCTGGAACTACAGTTACTTCAGCTGTGGTTACTTCCTCAGGAGTTACAGATACTGCTGCAGGTGTAACTTCCTCAGGAACTGCAGATACTGCTGCAGGTGTAACTTCCTCTGGAACTGCAGATACTTCTGCTGTAGTAACTTCCTCTGGAACTGCAGATACTTCTGCTGTGGTAACTTCCTCTAGAACTGCAGATACTGCTGCAGGAGTAACTTCCTCTGGAACTGCAGATACTTCAGCTGTGGTTACTTCCTCAGGAGTTGCAGATACTGCTGCAGGTGTAACTTCCTCTGGAACTGCAGATACTGCTGCAGGAGTAACTTCCTCTGGAATTGCAGACACTTCAGCTGTGGTAACTTCCTCAGGAATTGCAGATACTGCTGCAGGAGTAACTTCCTCTGGAATTGCAGATACTTCAGCTGTGGTAACTTCCTCTGGAATTGCAGATACTTCTGCAGGAGTAACTTCCTCTGGAACTACAGTTACTTCAGCTGTGGTTACTTCCTCAGGAGTTGCAGATACTGCTGCAGATGTAACTTCCTCAGGAACTGCAGATACTGCTGCAGGAGTAACTTCCTCAGGAACTGCAGATACTGCTGCAGGAGTAACTTCCTCTGGAACTGCAGATACTGCTGCAGGAGTAACTTCCTCTGGAACTGCAGATACTTCAGCTGTAGTAACTTCCTCTGGAACTGCAGATACTTCAGCTGTAGTAACTTCCTCTAGAACTGCAGATACTTCTGCTGTAGTAACTTCCTCTGGAACTGCAGATACTTCAGCTGTGGTTACTTCCTCAGGAGTTGCAGATACTGCTGCAGATGTAACTTCCTCAGGAACTGCAGATACTGCTGCAGGAGTAACTTCCTCTGGAACTGCAGATACTTCAGCTGTAGTAACTTCCTCTGGAACTGCAGATACTTCAGCTGTAGTAACTTCCTCTAGAACTGCAGATACTTCTGCTGTAGTAACTTCCTCTGGAACTGCAGATACTTCAGCTGTGGTTACTTCCTCAGGAGTTGCAGATACTGCTGCAGGTGCAACTTCCTCTGGAACTGCAGATACTTCAGCTGTGGTAACTTTCTCTGGAATTGCAGATACTGCTGCAGGAATACCTTCCTCTGGAACTGCAGGAGTAACTTCCTCTGGAACTGCAGATACTTCAGCTGTGGTTACTTCCTCAGGAGTTGCAGATACTGCTGCAGGTGTAACTTCCTCTGGAACTGCAGATACTGCTGCAGGAGTAACTTCCTCTGGAACTGCAGATACTTCTGCTGTAGTAACTTCCTCTGGAACTGCAGATACTTCAGCTGTGGTAACTTCCTCTGGAATTGCAGATACTTCAGCTGTGGTAACTTCCTCTGGAATTGCAGATACTGCTGCAGGAATAACTTCCTCTGGAACTGCAGATACTTCAGCTGTGGTTACTTCCTCAGGAGTTGCAGATACTGCAGCAGGTGCAACTTCCTCTGGAACTGCAGATACTTCAGCTGTGGTTACTTCCTCAGGAGTTGCAGATACTGCTGCAGGTGCAACTTCCTCTGGAACTGCAGATACTGCTGCAGGAGTAACTTCCTCTGGAACTGCAGATACTTCTGCTGTAGTAACTTCCTCTGGAACTGCAGATACTTCAGCTGTGGTAACTTCCTCTGGAACTGCAGATACTTCAGCTGTGGTAACTTCCTCTGGAACTGCAGATACTTCTGCTGTGGTAACTTCCTCTAGAACTGCAGATACTTCAGCTGTGGTTACTTCCTCAGGAGTTACAGATACTGCTGCAGGTGTAACTTCCTCAGGAACTGCAGATACTGCTGCAGGAGTAACTTCCTCTGGAACTGCAGATACTTCTGCTGTAGTAACTTCCTCTGGAACTGCAGATACTTCAGCTGTGGTAACTTCCTCAGGAGTTGCAGATACTGCTGCAGGTGCAACTTCCTCTGGAACTGCAGATACTGCTGCAGGAGTAACTTCCTCTGGAACTGCAGATACTTCTGCTGTAGTAACTTCCTCTGGAACTGCAGATACTTCAGCTGTGGTAACTTCCTCTGGAACTGCAGATACTTCTGCTGTGGTAACTTCCTCTAGAACTGCAGATACTTCAGCTGTGGTTACTTCCTCAGGAGTTACAGATACTGCTGCAGGTGTAACTTCCTCAGGAACTGCAGATACTGCTGCAGGTGTAACTTCCTCAGGAACTGCAGATACTGCTGCAGGAGTAACTTCCTCTGGAACTGCAGATACTTCTGCTGTAGTAACTTCCTTTGGAACTGCAGATACTTCAGCTGTGGTTACTTCCTCAGGAGTTGCAGATACTGCTGCAGGTGCAACTTCCTCTGGAACTGCAGATACTTCAGCTGTGGTAACTTTCTCTGGAATTGCAGATACTGCTGCAGGAATACCTTCCTCTGGAACTGCAGGAGTAACTTCCTCTGGAACTGCAGATACTTCAGCTGTGGTTACTTCCTCAGGAGTTGCAGATACTGCTGCAGGTGTAACTTCCTCTGGAACTGCAGATACTTCTGCTGTAGTAACTTCCTCTGGAACTGCAGATACTTCTGCTGTAGTAACTTCCTCTGGAACTGCAGATACTTCAGCTGTGGTAACTTCCTCTGGAATTGCAGATACTTCAGCTGTGGTAACTTCCTCTGGAATTGCAGATACTGCTGCAGGAATAACTTCATCTGGAATTGCAGATGCTTCAGCTGTGGTAACTTCCTCTGGAATTGCAGATACTGCTGCAGGAATAACTTCCTCTGGAACTGCAGATACTTCTGGTGTAGTTACTTCCTCAGGAGTTCCAGATACTGCTGCAGGAGTAACTTCCTGTGGTATTGCGGATACTACTGCTATAGTAACTTCTTCTGGAACTGCAGATACTTCAGCTGTAGTAACTTCCTCAGGAGCTGCAGTTACTTCTGCTGTAGTAACTTCCCCTAGAATTTTAGATACTTCTTTTGGAGTAACTTCTTCGGGACCTGTAGATACTTCTGCTGTAGTTGAAGGTGTTTCTGCTGAAGAAGTATCCTGGACAGGAGTTAAGGCGTTCTCTGTAGTAGAAGTTTCTGCTGCTGGAATAACCTTTTCCGTTGGTGAAGCTTTGTCATGTGTTGCTGGTACTAAAGATTCCTCAGCCTTAGCTGTTATTCTTTCAATTGAAGTTATAGAAGCTCTTCGTGGGGCAGCATGCATTTCAAATACTCCAATTAAATCGCTAACTTTATGTGATGGTGCTGAGTCAGAGAGATTTTGTGGTTTAGATATGCTATCCGTACTAGCAATTTCTTTTATTTCTTGTGAAGATATTGTGGTTTGCTCAGATTTCAGTTCCGTTTCTTCTAATCTGCCAATAGTGGGAGAGTTTTTTTGGGGAACGTTTGTTATTTCTTCTTGTGGAATTATTTGGGCAGTTGCAGTAGCAGCAGCTTGAGGAGTTTTGTCTTCAAGTGTAGATTGTGCTTCTGTGACTTCCTCCTCGTCAATAATGTCCAGAGAATGCTGAAGCTCTATTGTGCGGGAGTTAATTTCGGCTAGAGCCAAATCACTCAGCTCCTTGAGTGTATGAATTTCAGTGGCAGTCATGACAGGAGGTTGATCAGATGCTGGAACAGCGAGCATGGGTCCCAGTGCCATGGCTGCTAGTATTTCAATAACCGAAGGCGTATTTTCATGTGACTGGCTGTCCTCTAGATATTCAATATCGCCGAAGCCTGTTATGCCCTCGCCGAGATCGCTGAGATCATCTGCTGGAACACAAACGACTGCTGAATGCCGCTGATCGACAACTATGCACAAATACGCTGAGGTACATTACGTGGATGGGTACAATATCTAAAGGTTTGAGACTCCTACGCTAATCAAATTTATGGTGGGATATACAGTCTATATATATGCATGTTAAGTGAGTAGGTTAGCATAAAGGATCAGAAAATGTGGCTTTGTACGAGTAACAAAAGGAGGGCACTGACCTGCGATGAATTTCTGGGCAGAATCTTCTATCTCCTCTTCATCATCATCTTGAAAACTCATTGGTGGCGGCGGTGCCAAGAGCTTAGATGTCTTTGCGTTCTGTTGAACGAGCGGATTGGCGGTCTCGGTAAACGCTGGCTCATGCTCCGCTGGCAAAGTATTTGAGGTCAAACTTGTGCGATCCACTAGCTCGTCCAGCACTAGTTTCGTATTCTGTCCACCGATCAGATGCTTGCTCAAGAGCCGATCATTCAGCTCATTGTCGCAACGCAACAAATCCAATGATGTCTCCTCTGCATCGGAGCCCATTTCGGACAGGTCGCTAACCTCGTCGGCCGTACGATCACCAATCTGAGCACGAATGTTCTCTTTAGGAGCGGGCACCAGCATCCCAATGCTGCTCGGAGTAGCCGAACTTTGCAGGGTGCTGCGCTTCTTTTTGAACAGCCAATTATCCTCCCAGGTGCCATCGCCGACCATGCTCGACGACATTGAGATAATATCTGAAATGGGTCAATTATTAATGAGATGCGATATATGAATATATATTACGATGAGCTGCTTACCATCTTCTGATTCGGTAACGGACGCTGAAAAATCGGGCAATGGCACCATGTGAGCAGCTATATAGTCACTCAAAACCGATTCACGCTCCAAATCCAACTGCAAGCCGGCATTTTTCTCGGCTTTACCGGTCTAAATAAAGGAGAGGTAATTATATAGATATATAGAGAAACCTTTAGATGCTTGGAACTTACATTGAGTCCTAATTCATGGTCCGTTAGGCTGCAATCGCTGCGCGGCTCGATGGAGCTGCCAGACGTAGTGCTCAACGCTTCCGCATTGTAATTCTCATCAATGTTGCGAGCACTCAAGTCCGGCGTACTCTCCGATATAAGCCTGGTATTGCCCTCCTTGTCCGCAATCTACAAAAGAAAAGGTTATCAAATTATTTAATTAGAATGAGTTGACTCAGATAAGGGAAGCCTTAGACAGCCGGCAACACTCGAGAATGTGTTGAAAAACGTCGTCGTGTTGAGCATGAATAGACAAGAGCTGTGACGTCTCGCGTGTACCTAAAACTAGATCGATTTAGGCGTTATGCAGCAGAAAACTAAAACTGTTGCTGAGACTACAGCAGTACAACTATGAGAGAGGCTAATCGGAGACTTATGAAATCTATGTTAAATCAGTTTGAAATATGAGTGGCCGATAAGATATGGAATATATAGATATATACGAGTCACTCCAACTCCATGAGCTCATATAAAAAGATAACTTCGGTTCTTTTTTTCTGATGTAATATTTACATTTTGTGCTGGCTCTGCCATGGCAATTTCCTTCAAGTTGAGGCAATTTTTGGCAATGGGAAATTTAGCTATTTTCACTAGCAGGAAAAGTCAGTGATCCAATTAGCAACCGAGGTGGCTTTAACCGTTTAACCGCTTAACAGTTCTATGCAGGCGTCCGCACGCTTGCAACAATGGACAGCAACTAATTAGTGGGGCATGCAACTGTGGTAGCTTTTGCCTTCCAACTGGCTAGCGAGAAGCCAGCAAAGTGTGGCCTGGCCCACAACGAAAGTGAAAACCAAAAGCGAGGTTCGAGTTGGCGGAAATAGCATACCAGATTGGAAATGGGAATTATAAATGGACGAGGTCAAATATAGACAGTGGTGGCCACAGATGCAACACTTGTTGCAGCAGGTCAGGTGGTTTTAGCCCTGGAGCATAATGAGATTCAATGGAGGTAACCAAATGAGTTGAAACGGAGCTGTCTGATAGCTCCAAACTATCAGCATATCTAAAGATTTCAGATATACATAGCAACACTATTCATTTCAAGGCATAACAGACCATATCAGGAATAGTTTTGCTTTGACAAATTTCCGACCTAACGCAAATAAATAAATCAATTTATAGTTTATTTATTATTTTTATCTTTAAGGTTTTACATTTTGAACGCCACCTTCATTTGTCTTTGCTTATCAGACGAAAGGCAAAGGCATTTATTATTTACTTTGAATTTTTTCGAGTTTTAAGACTTTTAGTCTGGAGATATGCAATTTGGCATTTAAATATTTTTTTTATTACTCAGATATTTTCAAGGTATATTAAAAGAGTATAAACAAAAATTGCGTTAAATTAAACTGAGTTCAACTTTATTATATACTATATCGATAGGCTCCATAAGGCAACTCACCACCCCACCCAACTCCCCTCCCACTGCCATATGACCCCAATTCTCTTACCTTATTCAGCACCGCTGTGGCCAACAGATCCTGATAGATTTTCGGCTCGAAGTAGTGCTCGGTGCGATGGCGTCTCTTATTGTTGTTGTTATGGAAGCCCGACAGCTGCCCGTTGGAGCGCGTGTCCAGACTAATCTCAGAGACGGCGCCAGTCGGCGTCAGCAGCGAGTTGCTGCCGCTGCGCAGCGTCTCTGCGATGATGCTCTCGATGAGAGTGCGCAGACGTGTCTGCGAGATGTCAGCCAGTTGCTCATTGTTGTTGTTGTTGCTATTGCTATTGTTGTTGTTGTTGTTGTTGTTATGGCCATTGACAATGGCGGGCAGATCTGTAATGCAGTCGAAATGGTTAGCGAAAAGGGCTCAATAGCTTCAAGAATATGCGCAAAGTGTGGTTAGCACAAAAGAATCAAAGTTACAAATATCAATAAACACACATGAAATGAATGGAAAAAGTGAGTGTAGAAAGTGAGTGAGTTGTTGTTGTTGTTGCAATCGTTGATCGGTAGTAGAAGGCATACCTAATTTCACCTCAATGACGTAAACAACGTAAAAGACAATAACAGCGATCACAGCATACATGCCAGTTATTAGGCCCAGTGTAAAGTCCATGTTAGCCAATTATATATATATATCTATAGATATATATATGTTTTAGTTGAGTATATTCACATTTATGAATAGACAGTCACATTTGTTTATTATTGTTTTTTTTAACACTCGTTTTTGTTTGTCTTTTGTGCTGTTTCAATATTTATGTTACGATTTTAATTAAAGCAAATACAACAAATAAACAAACACACACACACACACGCGCACATTTCTCTTCAAACAATTAAATTACGCATACGCCGCATTAGCCAAAAAAAAGAGGGTTTTGTATACATTTAAAGCCTGGCTAAACGCTTGAACAGTCAGCATAAAGAATGAATATATATATAAACATAGACACATCCACATTCCTAACAGATTTTCGCCTTTGCTTCGTCTTCTTTCACGTCTGTGCTAATGTTTTTTGCGCTAAAAACATAATTAATAATCACGCAGTTATCTATTTTTGCCTTAACAAAAGCCACTAAATTTCTTTATCGCCTCGTTTCGACGCCTCGCTGACATGTCTATTGTGTGTAAGCTCTCTGTGTGTGTGTGTGTGTCTGTGTGTCAGCCTGTGTTTATCGCTTGAATGCCGTTAGTCATTGAGTTGTGCGCACAAAATGTCAAAGATTGAAATGTATCTGACTCGCTTTGCATATGCGACTGTCATTAATGAAGCAAAGCCGAAACTGAACCTTAGCCGGCACAGATCATACCCATAGATATATATAGTATATAAAGCGCACAAGTGCGCTGTGCAAGGTACACAAGTCAAGTTCAGTTCAGAGTTCAGCTTACTATAAAAAAAAGCTTAAAATGCTTATGCCTTGTTTTTATTTTTTGCACTTGGCTAACAAGTCTAGGCTCCCATATATAAGGTTTCTTTATATATATATAAATTATATATTTTATGTCGTGGCATAAATTATTGGCGAATAATCTTTTTCGCTTTGAGCCATCATTAATATTGATTAACATTGTTTGAAATATTTTTCCTGTTTGCCGCTTAGGCCACGTTTTAAAATTAGCTTTGATTTTTGCCCATCTTTATATATATGAAGTATATATATATATATTTATTATTCACATAGAGGGTCAAGGTTGGCTGTGCCTTCTTAGCAGAGCTCTAGTGCGCCCGTGTGTGTGTGTGTGTTTGTTATCTGTTATCTGCACAGTCCACAATTTGGTTTGCTTTATTTATAAATTTTATTTTATTTTTTTTTGTATGCGTCTTTTCTTTTAGTTTTCTTGTTATCATTAACACTTTAGTTTTATACATTTGTTGCTTTTACTTTGTTGTCTTTCTTTACTTCTTTCTTCTTTCTCTTAGTTTGTGTTTCACCCGGCTTTTGGCTGTTCGGCGCGCGGCCAAAAAAACGTTGCGATCGGCGCGCTGGGCGTCTGGCAACTGCTGCGAGCAGTCGGCGGCAATCGCAGCCAACAGAGCCGCACACACATGCACAGTCACCTGCACACACACACAGGCGCACACTCATACACACACTCATCGATAGCTTCGTAATGGCATACAAACAGTTTGCTTTTGTTTACTTGAGGCATTTCGATATTCGCGCGCTTTGTGCTTCACAGGTTCTTGTAAGCAGTGAGCAGGGTTTGGGAGAGCTAAAACTATGCCAAACCCTTTACAAAATTATTATATTTTGTATAATAGATATTAGAGCTATTATTACAGCAGAGCTGTAGGCATTTGCTGCTTTGCGGCATTTACAGAAATTTATTCTAAAATTTTTATACTTATGTAAATTCTATAAAAACTATTTCAGTCTCTCTGAGACTTTTAGCTCGAAGAAAGTCTATGAATAAGACATTTTTGCTTAGTTGATTGATTGATTGATTGACACCGCCCACTGCTGATTGAAGGATTGGGTGACTGATTGATTGATGATCAATAGCTAATATTCATATTGAAATTCATTAAATAAATTTATGAATATAATTAATATGTGATTGAGTGATTGACTGACTGAAGAGCTAACTAATGATGCCGCTTAGAGTACGCATTTAAAAGCTTGCTTGAAAAGCTATTTGCTGACTGAGTAGATTGCTTGATGAGCAACTGCATAATTGATGGCATAACTAAGCATGATTGACGAGCTTGATTGAGTGATCCCTGCAAAATTCAAATCAATTTATCGCATTTAAAGCTATGCGATGATGAGTGATTGAGAGAATGTTTTAGTGACTGACTATCAGCAAGCAACGAAATCGTTGTACTAGTCAAGTTTAGTTAAAGCAATTTCGCTCTGACTAACTAATACATTAAAGATCTACAAAGACTCTGCTCTAATTGCTTAGGTAATCGTAGAGAGACAATCTGTATGATTGATTGACTGACAAGCCAACTGAATTCAATTGCACAAAAGTAACTGAAATTCCTCTAAACAAAGTTCAAACTGGAAATATCAATAGTTCTATAGCTCTCCATAACAATTCTAGCAAAATTTTGAAAACTTGTTTGTTTCCTGTACTGGGGTAACAGGTCTATATAAGCTTGGAGCTTGTGCAATTCAAGCTCTCAAGTGATTGACATGTTTATTTCATGCAATCATTGTGTGTTAGCGTGCCTCTAACTTATTACACTCTGCCAACGTATTTGAGTTAGTAATTTGAAGGATGGGACAGTCGAAAAAACTTCAAAAACAAAACAAAACAAAAAACTAAACACTGAGTAAACATGTTGAATGCTCGACTCGGCCAGCCGTGTAAATTGTCAATTTGCAGCTGTTGTTGCTGTGGCTATTGGCCTAAACCAGTTGGTGAGCAATGGCGGCGCACGTTGCGTATGATTTATGTGCGAGTATCTCGGCTTGTCATCTGGTTAAGGCCAACTGTCGCTACAATTCTTAAATGCTTATGGAGTGTTGTGTACTTGTCGGTATGTCAAGTAGAGCGAGAGAGAGGGAGAGTGTGAGTGAGAGAGAGAGAGAGAGACTTCAGGTTTCTGCTTATCAGTTTCATATGCTTCTGCCTTATCACAACATGTCTGTGTGTGCGGCTGTTATCAATGAGAGCTGACCGCGATTTTCGTTGCTTTTGTTCGATTTGTTTTCTTTTTAGTTTAGTTTGTATTCATAATTTGCTGATAGCCATAATCCGATTCAGCCTTTTCATTGATTTCGACGACTCACTCGCAATATTACGTATACGCAAAGTGTGAACACACAAACCTATATATCTCTGCAGAATTCTTCAATTATTACGCATACGAGCGGTACACACACACAGAAACATAGATAAATGCATAAAGATAACAACGTGCGCTAAATATAGAGATACGAATTTTTATTATTATTATAGCCATGATTCATGCTGGATACGAGCAGGTTAAACGGGGCGCTACACAGCGGATTAGAGCGTGCTTACAGAAGTAGTAGTAGTAGTAGTATTTACTGTTGGGTAGTGGCAGAACAGAGCATCACGCAAGGACTTACCTCCTTTGTAGGCACGTGCGCACAAAGCGTTCTCCACATTGATAAACAGATTGCTCAGTTTCGCATGAAATTTATCAAACAGCTGCAGGTCTGTGTGCAGTGCATGTCGTTTGTATGTGTGGGTGAATGCATGTGTGTGAGTGTGTTTGTGTGTGTATATAAAGTATAATTAAGTATAACATTAAGTATGCAATGAAGTTTGTTAAAAGCTTTCGCTGCAAGCTAGGCAGCGAAGCAAATGCAAAGCCAGTTGCTGGGCGGTTCGAAAAGTTGCAAATGCACAAATCATTTTTAAAAGACATATTTAAGAATATATATAAATTAACAACAATTTGCTGAGAACTTATAAAAACATTAAAATTTTGTTATATGGAAGCTTCAGAAAAGTATAATCAGATCCAATATTTTCAATATAATAATAATTAAAATAATATAATATTATTTAAAAGAATATTAATAAATACTGAAAATACATTTGCTGTTCATATAATTATAGTTAAATATTAACACAAAAGCAAAATGCGCTAAAATAGGCATGGAAAATGCAGCTTTATTATTTAAAATATTTTGCTGCATACTTTTAGGTGCTATCTTTTTTGTAACAGCTGCTAACTCAATTCCCTCAGCTCTAACAGGTTTCTGTTCCTTAACAGCTGTTACCGCAATACCCCAGCTTTAACAGCGCAATTGCACTGAAATTGTCGCTGCTAAAGAGATATATCAAGCTGGTTCATTGCCCTGAAGCTGACTTCACTACAAAAGCTGTGCCTGAGCTGTGTCTCTGAAGTGCTGAGTACATTTCTTACACAATATATATATTATATATATGGACGATCTACATATATATATAGCATCATCTGTGTATACACACAGCTCACACAGCTCGCTTTTAATTCGCCACAATTGAGGGAAATTTGCACTCGCCACAGATTGCATTTGCACTAATCAAATCTAAGTGAGTCTGAATCTGCGAAACCCATGCCAGCTGAGTCTACTTACAGTTCTCGCTCTTGGACAATTGGCCGACTTTGATGTGATCGAGATTACCGCCGAGCATTTCCGCTACGATTTCCTCCACATATTCCCTTATCCTGCTGCGCTCATCCGCATTCATATTCGTGTTCATGCCAATCTGGCTGACGCTCTCGAACTCTGTAAAGAAAATAATATTTAGCTATAAGTTCTAGCCTTTTTCTGGCTGGTTTTATGCTTACGCATCGAGCTGTCGGCGAGTTCGGCGCTTATGGGTATATAGATTTCGCTGCGTGCGCGCAATGGATAGACGAACTTCTGCTGATTGAAGGACATCTGCTCGGCCACCCAGGACGAAGTCTGCTCCAGCGACTGCTTCGAGCTGTGGCACAATTCGCACACCCATTGCGCGGCCTTGGGCAGCCAGTAGGCGCACTTGATGCCGCGACACACCTGCTTGCCACACGTGCAACATGTGACGTAGCTGTAACGAGAGAGTGTGTGAGAGAGAACATATTAGAGTAGCTCTAAGTAGAGCGCATCTAGTACTCACTTTTTGGCACTGCTTAAATCCAATTCTGCACAGCAGACATTGCAGTTGGACTGCTCCTCGCTGGCACTCGACTTCTTCGGCTTCTTAGCGACTATTTTGCTGAAATATAAGAAAACGGAAATAGATTATAATTTGTTAAACTAAATTATAATTTATAAAATTATATTATAATTTATATATTCATTAAAATTTATATATTTATTAAAAAAAAAAAGAGATATAAGCTGACTATAATATTTAAATTTTAGAAGAAAAATATAAATAATAAAATAAAAATTAAAATTAAAATTAAAATTAAAATTAAAATAAAATAAAATAAAATTTGTATAAAGAAAAATAAATAAAATGAATATAATTCAGAAAATGTAGACATTAAATAAATTAAAATTAAAATTTATTTATTGTTCAATTCATTTTATTATTTATTTATTTTATTAATTTAATTATATTCGAAATAAATCAATTATTTGTGTAAAAATCCTTTAAACAAATTAAATATACATTTTCATTCGTATAATTAGTTTTAAGATAATTTATTATTGTTTTTATATTTTATTATTTTTTAAAACATTTTATTTCATTTTAGCTGATTTTCTTATAACAAAATAAAAAATTCTGAACAAATAAAATAAAATAAAATCATATACTAAGTCTATCTATATATTTATATAACAGACTCTACACAGAACTCTCCACAGAACTCTCCTCAACTTCAGCGCTCTATGCAAATTGCTGAAAGAACAGTTAGATTTAGGCTTAAGCCATGGATATGGCTTAGGCAACTGCTACTCTTGACACAATTCCAGGTTTCAGCTCTTTTCTTACGATCATTAAATGGAATGACTTTTAATATATATACATATTATTATTATTATAATATAAATGTATAAACATTCCATGTTCTCTACGAATCTGTCTTTAGCTCATCAATTTATGCAAAAATAAAATCTTTTTTAACTGCTTCGTCTAGCCTTAAAATCTGGATGTCGTAGTATAGCGGCGGAATCTTGACACAATTCCAAGATTTTGGTAATTTTTTTGTGTTTTGTTTCTTACTTTCCTTTTTGAAGCGATTCGCATTGAATTCGCTTAAGCTAGTGACGCAGAATTCTTTATAAAATACAAATTATTTGGCAAAAGGTTAAACAACTCTGCGAAGGTTTCGCGTTGCTAATTTTTGTTTAATTTATAATTATCTGCGCTGCCAGCATCTGTTTAATTAGTTGAGAAAAAAAAACAATATTTAAATGTTTATAATATTTCCAAAACAAGTTCCGTAAGCAAATCGAAACTGTAATTAAGCTGGATCTCTCTCCATCTCTATATCTATCTCCCTCTTTCTCCGCCTCCTTCGGCGATTGCTTGCATAAGGAAAAATGCGGAAGAAAAACCATCGTGAAACCCGTTTCTCGCAGTGAAAAGTGATTTTGCCAGTCATCTATCATACATATTTATTTGGAATGATAACTTAGGATAGCTTAACGAGTTGTATAACAGTATAACAGTATAGGGTTTGTTTATAACAATCACACACACAAGAAAACCTAAGTTAGACTTATTGCTAGCTGGATAGGGTCTAGGTGTATATAGTATACGATATTCGATAGATTAGGTCAGCTTATGTAATATGTAGATATTATGATTATTATGTCAGTCATTTACAATTTATGCAAATTTCTCTACAACAAACAAATGCACGTAATTGAAACCGAATGCTCGAAAATGATTGAGTATATATATGTGAGTATATATACCTATATATATCTATATATAATGTTAACAACGTGCACAAAATATTAACACAAATTTTTGTTTTTCTTCACTTATTTCTCTTCGAGTGTGTTTCAAATGAATTGGCAGAAAATTTTGCAAATGAAATCGAAACGGATAAAAAACTTAAGTCTAATTGGAGAAATTTCAGTCGTATAAGCCACAAATTGTCTATAGAAATTGCTGTTGTTGTTGTTGTTGTAGCAACTGCTGCTGACGCTGATGATAGCGCAGGCGCCTGCGCGCCCAGTGCTCGTAGTTGTTCTCGAGATTCTCGTAGTAGATGTCCTCCTCCTGGCCGCCCTCGTCCCAGTCGTCCTGGTTGGGCGGCCGGCCAAAGACATGCGCGCTGGTGGTCAGCTTCAGCAGCACCACCTCCATGGTGCAGGCCATGAAGAGGAAGGCGAACACGGCGAAGCTGATCGGCGTGCAGAGCAATTTCTCCACTTGGCAGATGACACCGGACGTAAACAGCATGTTGGCCGAGTATAACAGCTGTACAACAACGCAACTCTTTACGCTTCACTTATGCTCGTTGCTGCTGTTGTTGTTGTTGCTTTGATTCCCTTTGACTTCGGCTTAATTTGCTATTGAACTCTTCTGGTATTGTTTTTTCAGCTTGCTTAGTTTGGCACTGTGCTGGCTGTTGCTTTGTTGCATGGCCGTAAATTGTTTTGTATTTGCTTTTACTACTTTTTTGTTCGGGTTCGAATTAACTGCGAGCTTTGCTTTAGCTATTTCTGATTCGTAGCGCGCCGACAACTTTCTCGCACCAGCTTTGGTTTTATTATGCGCAGTTCGCTTTGAGCGCGCCCGAGTAGCCAACAGCTGAGCGCGCGACGGCTGCGACGTCGACGCACGCAGCTAGTGCCGGTTTTTGCATAGAAAGCCAGAGAGAGAGAGTGAGAGAGGCAGAGCGGAGGCAAAGAGAGGCGCGAGAGCGCTAACTGTAGCTCCACTCTGGTTCAGTTCCGAGAGAGTGAGAGTGAAGCAAACAGAGGCAAACATAAATGCTAGACAGGCACAGCCATGCGCGTTGATGACGCAAGAGCTTTGAAGCGTTTTTGTTGGCATTTTGAGTAATTCACGCGTTCTGCCTGAAACTCTGCGCATGGAAGAAGAACAACAACAAATTTTACAGCTGCTGGCATATAAGAAAGCTTGACAGTTCTGAGAGTGCTGGACAGCTGATGCTGCACTCTAATTCGAATTCGAATTCGAATTCGCTTTTAATTTTGATTAATTGTTTTGTCTGGCGTTTGCTTTTCAGAATGTCTGACTTCATTATTCATCGCGAAATTTGAAATAGTTGTAGAATATTGTCGAAAATACCGCAAACGAGTTTTGATTTCAATAAAATTTAGTTATGCATATTAATTTGTGTTTTTTTATTTCTATAAATTGTAGCTCTTGGAATTTATTAATTTATTAGTCTGTAGTCTGTCTAATGATGGCTGATTAATAAATGGCGCCCAAAATGAAACGGGTTTTCATCAAAGCAAAATTTAAAAAACATATTTAAATACTACAACTAAAGCTATAAATAACACATATGAACAACTATTTATTTTTAATCTGTTGTGTAGAACATTTTTATGCGTTTTCCACTTGACTTTCAATCCCAATGCCAGTGCCAATGCCTCAGTTGCTAATTTGTTGTAGCGCAAAAAAATAAGTAACAATTTACAGATATTCATTGTAATGTTGTTGTTGC
Source organism: Drosophila peninsularis (assembly GCA_035047485.1). Classification (NCBI taxonomy): domain Eukaryota; kingdom Metazoa; phylum Arthropoda; class Insecta; order Diptera; family Drosophilidae; genus Drosophila; species Drosophila peninsularis. The sequence goes on from JAWNPN010000035.1 coordinate 5,548,581, forward strand.
TGTTGTTGTGCTAACATTAATTGCAAATATGTTGCTTGGCAATTTGCGCGCATATAAATATTTCTCAGCCGGTGCGAAATTCCAGTTCAATTAGCGCGTGCCTAAAAGTATGCAACGAAATCTTTATTTGACTTCACTCCTCACTCGCTGGACAATGCTTGCTTAATATTTGTGGTGAATTCTTGTTAATTTTTCAAAGTTGGCCAGACTTCTTTTAGCCACTTTCGTAAACATAAAAATTCTGTCACATTTGTAACACTTTTTTCTCGGTTTTTGTTACTTTTCACTTGCTGTGCGACTTGAATCTTAATTGAACCCGTTTGGATTCTCACTTGCGAGACACATTAAGAGAATTTTACGGCAGCAAAAACGGGCTAGAAAAATTTCTATTAAGTGAAAATAACTCAAATAACTTGAAACATTATTTTTGATTAGGTTTAAGCGGACAGGTGTTTGGTGGAAATAGAGAGAGGTAGAGAGAGAGAGAGAGAGAGAGAGAGAGTATTTCAAATAATGCCAGTTAAGGTTCGCTTTAACTCAACTGACTATGGAACATCTTTGATATATAATTGTAAGCTAACTTATATAACAGATTCAGCAAATGTTAAGCTCTAATGTTAAGCGCATTTAAAAGATTTTCAATTACTTCTTATGTAATTTTCACATTTCCTCAAAAAACGATACTCAAAACCGACTAGTTCGTTAGCCACAACTCTTTTCTGTCAGTGTAGCGCACTTATGCATTAAAATACTTTTAGCCAAGTGACGTTGACAGGCGTTAATTATAATTAAAACGCCACATAAACTGCCTGACTGACTGACTTTCCATTTATGCATGAAGCGTCTCTCGTTTGCAGCTTTCAAGCTAAGAAAGCGAACATTGTAAAGTCTATAAAGTGTATGAAAGCCAGCTGATGATTGTTTAAACAATTGCAACTAGACAAGGGCATTACTAAGTCACGATAAACAAATGCCTCATTAGCATCAATATTATTCTTTGCTAATTGTTATTGTACTTGAGATAGAGCCAGGGAGAGGGAGAGGGAGAGGCAGAGGGAGGTCTATCGCGTCAAGGGGTTCTTAACGATTTCCGCTATGTCAAATTTGTGTCACATTGTTATGAAATATTTGCTAACGGTAAACGATAATCGATAGACAATCGAAATTGGCAACAGCTGCCAAAACCAATTGTTGTTGACCAATTAAAGACATTGGCGAATTAAGTTATTACACAAGCGGCTTGATTTGTGACTCGACTCGAATCGAGCTCAGCTGCCAACTGCCAAATAAGACAAAGCAACAGTCATAATAAGAGGGAGACAAAAGACTGATTATTCACATGATACCCTGTACCACTGGGCAGAGAGTCGAGTGAGCTAAGCCCTCTTGTGACTAACACATTCCGTCTTGCCAGTATATGCCCCCTTGGCATGCCTACAGGGTATACGTAACGAAACTCTAGTGGACATCAATTATGCCAAATCGGTTTTTATGTGCAATTTCTTAAATGCTCCTCAGATAGCTTTACACATTTTTGTTCATATGTTTCTTTCCCATGTCGCTTTTGGCCAACACGCAAGCGTAATCAACACGTAACTGTAAACGAAACTGAAGCTTAAAAGGTAACTAGAAACATAAATACTATCCGAGATTGAGCTAACTGAATAAGCGATTCGCTGCACGTGCAGCAGTTGAACTGGGAGCAGGTGCAACCCGTTGGTGGTCCACCGACTCGACTCGACTCGACTCACCTGAGCAAATGCTTAGCGCCACACTGGAGCAGGTAGGCGCCACCGATGAGGCCAACGACGCTGGTCAGGCCCAGGAATAAATCACTGTTGCCCCGATACATGGGCAGCTCCTTCAGGCAGTTGTACGGCCGCAACAGACGCTTGCAACACTGTGAAAATTTCCTATTTGTCATTTGTCATTTGCAGAAATGCAGCAAGCCACAAGGCACACAACACAGCAGCTATACTCGCAAGCCAAACACAAACTCAGTCTCCAAATATAGTTCTACGCACAGGGGATTATCAGTCGAAAATGCGGAATGTAAAAAAATACCTAATTATCGCTGTCTTTGACATTGTTGCTCGAACATATCTTATCATTCAGATGATATATAGCACAACATGTATATATGTATATATGTATTTGATACGCATGTAAGTTAGCTCATTGTTAAATAAATAATTTCGGAGTAATGCGCTACGCAGGGTACTTGAGTTCCAAGTGTCCATGGGTAGGCCTAAATTATGACACTGGCTTAAAGTAGTAAATACACTTAGCGAAATTCAATTAAAGGCACTCACTTTCTTTTAGCTTATTATAAATCTATATCTAAGCTATTTGCTAAACAATATATATTGCTACATATATTTGCTAAACAGCTTTTAAGTGTTCGACTAGTTAGTTTGCTTGCAGCTCATGACTCATGACCTTAGTCAAAGGCAAGCTTATTTCAAAGGAAACAGATTTTTGAGAACAGAAACAAATTGAACTAGGAATTTGCACTTATTTCTGCTCTACTTTAGTACAAAAAACAGCTGCTAAAAACATTTTTTTTTTTAATTTAACTTTATTAAAATAAATATTTTTGTATAGAAAACTCAGTTAGGATATAGACATAACTCAGCTCTCTATTCTCTATATTTATCTAAGCATAATAATTAATATTTTTAATGAAAAATATTATTTTGGTTAGATTTAAAAATTTAGCGCTTTTTTTACATGAAAAAAAAATTTTTTTAATTATTTTCATTTGAATAGAAGCGCATTAAAAATAATATAAATATATGAAATATAAAAACAAATATATATATTAAATATATTATTAATATATAAAGATATATTTCCTAAAAATCCATATTTAAATATATTATTTCGTTTCATAAATGAATTTATTAAATTTGCATTCAAAGCAATGAACTTTAATTAACTTCACATTAATCAACATTTTAAGCCAGTGTCATTTAGGCATTTAAGCTCCATTATTCATTTAAGCCAGTGTCATTTGAGCACTTAGGTTAGATGATGTCAAACAACACAGAAAAATTCTCTTCACACTTCGAAATGCAATTTCTACAAAGACATCGACTAGAGTTTTTACCTGGTTTAGCTGCTTAGCTGCTTAGCTGTTTACCTGTGCTTATCGCTTGCTATGTGCTCTGGCTAGAGTTATTTTTAAACACTATCAATCACGATTTGGTGTATTTGTTTGCTTGCAGATTAAACATAACTGATTAATGCAGAGAAAGTCGCTGAGAGAATTTGCAATTTTCGTTCTGTTTTTGTCTATCAAGATGCAAGTTGGCGCGTTATCTAACACTGGTCATCAGCCATTGCCTCGGCCCGAGGGAAAAACATGTGATTAAACATGACAAATGCGAATTACGAATTGCAAATTGTTTTTATACACTCGAACGAACATCAAAGTCATTTTTAATAGTTTTTTCTCGACGTCTTTTTTTCTTCACTTTTTTACACTTCTCGACTTCAAGTTTGAATAAATAATTGACCGAGCCAAGAACTTTATTTTGCCATTAAGCAAATTTTTTACAGCGTTTATCAATCAAAAGTTTTTTGTTTTAGATATGTATATATGTATATACATATATATATCTGTATATAAGAACTTGTTAATTGATTGCCTGAGCACAGAGTTGAGCCTGCAGCTATCTGCTGTCAGCTGTCAGCTCTCCTCTATATATATATATATGCATATATATTTATCAAAAATTTACCTAATTTTCCCGCCAGCTGACTTAGCTTGTCTCTCACACACTTCGCGACGATCTTAACTGACTTAACTTAAGTTTGCGACTGCGTCGTTTGCTTCACTTTTTCCTACACTTTTTTTGCAGTTTGTCGTTATATATATATACATATATATATATCTGGAGAGAGGGGTATTATATAGTCTGTTTGTTTTTTGTTTAAAAAAGCTTGATTTGATAACAGCGCGCGATAAATAAATAATCGTAAGAAAAAAAAAATAATAATAGAGAGAGAAACAAACAAAAAGGCAGGAAAGAGGCAACGCAATGAAAAGTTTCACAGATAAGTGTCAAGATTTTAAGGTTATATCACAAGCGCCTTATAATTGGGCCGAGTCGTTCAAGAGCAACAATTTTAGATATATATATAGAGAGATTTAGGCCGGATTTTAATTTAGTTTTATATAAATTTTGTTTGAATTTTTTAGGGTTTGTTTTTTGTGTGCGTTGCGACGAGTATCCAAAGTGGAACTGGACTTTAGTTTAGTCACAGGTAAAACTACTAAAGGGCGATAACAAAGAATAAAAGCAGAGACAGTGACAGACAGAGAGGGAGAGATGGGGACAAATAGGGTTAAAGAGGACTGAGCTGCAAGAGACAGCTGAATAACTTTTGTCATTTGGCCAATTAGCTCTTTGTCGTTTATGCAAATCGCGGACGGCAAAGCAAACGGCTCAAATCAAAGAAAATCGATGGCAACACTGGGAAAAGCACTTGGCCAATGGCAAAGTGGGAATGAAAATGAAAATGAATTACGAGCAAAGCCCGTTTCACGTGCTCCGTCCGTCCGTCCGTCTGTCTGTTTGCTTTTCTCTTTGGCGGGCGCAATTAATTGGCATTCATCAAATTAATTATGAATTCCGCGATAAGATAAATTCAAATTGCGCGCGCTTATAGCGCCGATAAGATACAATGTGAATTAAAGTCTGAACATTGGCGTTAGTTTCGGAATGGGCTAAGGCTGGAGAATGAACTGAATACTATATGCGATTAGAGCTTTAGCAGTGTGAAATATCTGAGATAAGCCTAAAGTTTTCTATCAATTGCGATTGCAATCGATTAGTTTGAATGTGAAGCAAATATATATGCATATATGTAGACTCTTAACAATTTCGATTGTTATCGATAACTTTAAACTCTTTCGATTAACTTAGATAGTTTCAAAAACTCGCTTTTCAAGCTTGAAAATCTGTCTAATTGATATAATATATTTAATCAGAGTAAATCAATGATACCTGAAAAACTATCGATAACTTTATAGAACTTTTAATAGATATTTTTAATTTCATTCAAATTTGGCTATAAAGCTAAATTGAAATGTATATCTCCCATTTAGTATAATCAAGTTAAAATTTAAAGAAAATATCCAAAAACAAACCCCAACTGATATACCCCATCGAAATTCAGCCAATTTGGCAAACGCAACACACACAAAAGAATATAAAAACTATTCATAATACTCCAAGTTATTTTCTGCGGGCACAAAGAACATCATAATGATGAAGATATTACACGAACTGTTAGGCAGAAACACAAACATACGTATATAGTATATATATATATATATACTTCTATATATATGTACAGCTTAACGATGTTGTTCATCTCTCTCAGTGCGCCTGACTTGGCAATAAAACACATTTTGAAGATGAGTAATGAAAAGAGTTTTATCTCTTTTTGTTTTGTATTTTCGTAAGTTTATTGTCTGTCGGGTGGGAACATTTGCCTCTCTCTCTCTCTCTATATATACAACCTGCCCAGATGCGACTGCACCTGCGAATACGTTAACTGTTGTCATTGAGGTCGACAAATTGTGCAAATTGCAAATCTGAAGTTTGTCGCACTTTTGTCAGCCTCGCAACGCACCCAAATCACATCACAAAAAAATGCTAATCAAATCAGCAATTGACAAACAGCAGCTGCAGCTGAAGGCATCCAGCCACGGGGCGCGTGTCTGCCAAGCCCATCATCAGCCACATCCGTCAGTCGACAGCCTCTTCAATTTTACCCAATATCGTATACGGTATACGCCGTGCCGCGGGCCATCGTAAAATTGTTAATTAGCTTCGTTCGCATGTGTCAAATATTTGACAAAATAATTGCGAAATTTACATTAACAACAAAAATAATAGAGATTCATTATTCATTTCAGTAAATCATAGAAAAAATATCTTATATAAGAGCTGAGCATAATGAAGTCAAGATAAACCCGGAACTTATATGACTAAAATATTTTCTAGATGGATGATGGATGAAACTGAGAGAATATGAGAGTTAAAAGAAGTTCTTTAGATAGTTGATGCATAATAAATCATAAAAGTATATCCTATAAAAAAGTATATCCTATAATATTTCAAGTATGCAAAAGATAGTTAAAGAAAGTACATATCTTATAGAAGATTTCTTGAAAACTTTTCGAAAATATTCCAAATAAAACTCTCCAAATGGGGTTTCGAGGGAGCAAATATAGAGGGAGTAGAGGTAAAAGGGAAGAGAGTGAGAGAAAAGCAAAAACCTATTTACAACACACTCTCTCTATCTGCCTGTCTCATCTCCCAGCCACAGCCAGAGAGAGATAAGCCAAAGACACTCCCCACACTCGGAATCAGCTTAAGCTACAAACTTCATCCAAATCAATTGAAATTCAACTTTTATCTCAATAGATTAGATATGGCACTCACCTTAATCTATCGCGCAGCTCTTGATATGTGGGTTGATCGCGCTGCAGCAGCTGCAGAATCCGCTGGCATTGCTGCAGCCGCTGACGCCGCTTCAGCGCTTGATGATCCACGTCGAGAACGGCGATGCCGCTGTCGACGCTGTTGTTCAGCTGCTGGGCGGGACTGTCCACAGGTGTTGTAGGTGTTGATGTTGCTATTGTAGGTGTTATGGGTGTTGCTGGTGTTGTTGGTGTTGCTGGTGTTGCTGGTGTAGCTGGTGTTGTTGGTGTTGTTGGTGTTGTGTTGCTGCCTGCAATTGCGTCGGCGGCCATTGTTGTTGCTGTTGCTGTTGTTGCAGCTGCTTAATGAGTTGTTGTTGCTGTTGTTGCTCTTGTTGCTGTTGTTTCGTTGCTTGTTGTTGCAGTTCACTTTGTTTTGGTATTTGACGCTTTCGCTTCACTTGAACCCGCTTGACACACAAACGTTCACTTTTAATCACAACATTTTTGCGCTAAGCCATTTCCGCACGCAGACTCACAGCGGTACACACTGTACTCGACTACAGTGAACACAAACTAACATGCACAGACACACACACACACACACACAGATACACTCTCAGTTGCAATTCGGTTGCCTGGGAACCGGCCGTAGGCGCCTCCGTGTTGCGCTGTCAAGTTCAGCGCTCAATGCAATTCTCCTCGCGCCACTTCCCAACACTGGTTTCTGTTTTCTACACTTTTTACTTGTTTTCCGTCTATTTTTCACGTATATTTTTCAGCTGTTTTCATTCACTTGTCGCTCGGCGCACATTTTGTTAATTACGCTCGCATTTTGGCCATTGTCTTGGCCTTTTACCAGCGCCCATTTGCCTTATCAGCCGCCGCGATATACAAATTTTTCAGTTTTGTTTGAGCGGCGGGGCGTGTGCTCCACAAACAGCTCGTGAGTTCGTCGTTTTCGGAGCTGCAGGCGAAAAGAAAAAAACTCATTTAGTTGAGAACGACTAAGCAATGCTCTATTCTAGGCACAGAATGTTGAAGAATCTTGATTGGGTATCGATAATGGTGTTAAGCCTTAAGCAAACGTCTGTATAGTCTACATATCTCTAACTATATATAGATCCTGAGTATATAAGTATAAAATATATTTCAGAATGACGCCTCTTTTAAAGGTTTCCCAATGCTATAGATACCCAATCAACTAAAGAGTAAAAAAGATATAGAAGTATATACGGTATAGATATACTATATATAAATTTAGACTCTGCTCATAGTACAGATAGCCAAGAACTTATAGATAGATATTTTGATTTATATTTATTTTTAATTGTGTTGCGCTTTAGTCAGCCAGTCCATTTGCTTTATAAGACGTAAGCTCTGGGAACTTGGTGCAAATTCTGATAAAAATTGCATTTCTGATAGGTATTATTGATTAAAGCTATATAAACAAGCAAAACAATCTTATTAGCAAATTTGCCGATTTTAGCCAATGACTAATATGTGTTTATAAGATAACAGTTAAAAAAGAGCTCATTAGAGTAAGTTAGTATATGTGTTAATGAATATTTGTAGTCAGCTAAATATACTATATATAAAATAAATAAATAGTCTATTCGACGTTCAAATTTAAACGTATTCCAGATATATAACAGATATATCAGGCACACACAGAAGTTAGCCCTAGCTAATATACCCCTGTTACATGCCGAGCAGTGTATTCTTATATTAAGTATAATAGATATGCCAAGTAAACAACTTTTACCTTGACTAAAATCTACAGAACAGCTTAGATAGAACCCAAGCTAATATACCCCTTTTACAAGCCGAACAGTGTATTTTCACGTATATCATACACTTCATAAATACCATAAGAAATCCACTTATAACTTTTCTAAAAACTGACAAACAGCAAAAGTAGAATTTGCCCTGCAAGCCAATATGCCCACTTTCACCTGCTCCACAGTGTATGTTGTTTATAAGAAATCTTTATTTTGGGTCTATTTTATGGCCACAATAAACAAGCCGTGGAGATAAGAGTTACGAAGACCTCGCCCTCGTCTATCTGCAACTGCAGCAGCTCCAGCAGCAAGCGATTCTACAGCTACAGCAAATCGGAAACTGAAGAGCACAGAAGACAACGCAACGTATATAAAAATATATATGTATATATATATGTACTATATATTTTCCGAATGATATACGAGCTGAGTCTTTTGGCTGCACGCCTAAATATGTAAATTGCCAAGACCTAGAAAGGCACGTAGCCGCATTTGGTAATTTCATTTAATGCACTGCCATCGATTTGCATAGTGGGGACGCCAAAAAACGTGAGAGGGAGGGAGGGGGTAGGGGGGGCAGCTTTAACGATAACAACAGCAAGGGGCCCTAAGCATCGAAAGAAAGCTGCTCAACTAATCTCCTCAAGCGCCGCTGCTCATCAAGCCAAACACAAACAGAGACGGTCTGTCAGAGTTAGAGAAAGAGGAGAGGGAGAGGTGGGAGTGAGGGAGAGAGAGAGAGACAGTACCTGTCCATAACTATATTGAGAGACAACCCCTGGGGCGGCCAAGCAACCCAGTCAAGAAAAGATTTGCAAATCAAAAAATTAAAAAAAAAAAACTGCAAAGAGAAATTCTAAGACAACAGCAGCGAGGGCAGTTTGAAAAGTTATGGAAGTTGTTAAGGCAATTTGGAATGGAAGAAATTTTAAGAAAAGAGAAAAAATATGAAATTTAAATAATATATATATATATATAAATAAATAAAATAAAAACAAAATTTTAATTAAATTATAAATGAGTAAAAACGAAAAAACTTTTCGTATGCCAATATAAAATATTAAATTATTTTGTATACTTTTAAATCATTTTTAAATAATTATATTGTCATATCTTAGTTGTCTCTATTAAACCTTAATTAACATCTAAATTCCTATTCGAAACTGTAGCCAAAAGTCCAAGAAAAATCTCTCCTAAAAGCCGCTATGAAAATATTCAAATAATTAAAGCTATTTTTATAGCCCAAGCATATTGAGCATGGAAATTCGGGGCACAATGTTTAAAGCGTATTTTCACTAATTAAGCTTTAATTGTTTAAATATGTGTCTTTTAAGCAATTTTGCCAGGGGGCAACAATTTCTAGAGCGCGCCTCGCTGCTGCTGTAGAATAGTTGAGGCAGTTAAATGGACGACATGAAATGCCAGAGACTCCAACTCGCGTCGCAGTTGATGATGACAATGATGATAATGATGATGATGATGATGATGATGATGATGATGATGGGCATGATGATGTTGGACAGTTGCAGATACATTTTGTAGCTGTATCTGTGACTGACGAAGCATTAAACGAGCGCGAGATGCGAACAAAACAAGACGAAGATTTTTGTATCGCATTTCCAGACAACGGGACACAAGACAGACCAACAGACAGAGCGACAGACAGACAGAGAGACCAAGAGACAGACAGACGCACTTGTTGTTGTCTCCAGCATTTCTAATGCTTAAGTTCACTTGTCTCCTTTGGCTTGCACACTGGCCGCTGGCCAAAAGCAACAACAACAACAGCAACATAAGCAGCAATCCGAAATTCCATGTATACCTGTCGGTCAGGTGAAAACAACAGCTTTGCCTGTGTGAATTGGCTTTTTGGGCGGTTTTTCGTTATAGAAATGCAACAAAAAGCAATGAGAAGAAAGAAGCATGATATGCAATTTTGTGTGCATGATTAAAAATGCATTTGCCCAGTTTTGGAATGCCCTAACAAAGAGGGAGGGGGTACGCGAGAGGGGGCATTATATAAGCGCATATGTATGCAAATATGCAGCAGGTGGAAAGGGTATACAGAGGTTCGGTCTGCTGAGTTTTAGTTTCCTCTTCAATGTAAGTTTTTGGTGAGGGTATTCAAACTTCGGCTACAGCTGGATTGCTATAAATTATAGATTAGTAAGCATAGATAGGGCAGATGCGCTGCATGATATATGTTTGTGTGTAGATTAAGCTACAAATTGTAGGTAAGGGTATTCAAAACTCGACTATATAATTAGTCTAAACACTACTATGCGTATCTAATCTGCCAAGTCAGCAAATTGCTTACTTAAGTAAAAAGTAGCCACGTTAGGGTATTTCATAGTCGGACATCAACAAGTCTGCCTGCTGGCTTTAACCCTAATGAATAGGGTATTAGGGCATGGCATTTGCATACAAACTTACAGCTTATAGATCCATTGAGTTATAACTATTCCCCAAGCATAGTCTGGCAATTTATTATAAAAGCTTTAAGGCTTAGGGTATTCAGGCGTCGGCTACAAGCAGCTTAAATGAATGACTGCCTTTTTGATTTATCCAAAGAGGATTAGTTATATAAAGCAAGGCTAGCCCTGTACTCGAAATTGATTAAAAAAATCAGATCAGCTGCACATTGCTCAAGGCAACAGTTGTTGGTGTTGGTTGCTGTTGCTGCTGTTGGTTACGTGTTGCCTGTATGTAGACTTGAGAGATTTGTGCAACATTCACACAATTGTTTCGCATTGCATGTCGCTTTAAGCGGTTACAGTAACTAATTTGATAATTAATTAAACAATGACAGCGATTCCAAATGCAATTGGGTCAGCAGCCAAGAAAAAGGGGCCAGGCGGATATCAAGAGCTGCCGACATACGTGTGTATGGGTTATACACAAGCAACTACAGCAAGCATTTGCATAAAGAGACAACAACAATTAGTTAATCAAGCCGGCAAACGCTTACAGCAGTACAGTGAACACACGCTGCAAGCGAACAACTGAGCAGAGTCAAAGACAATGAAAGCACAAATTTCAGATAAGATTTACACGCATTAAAAGATTTAGAGATGAGCTGAGCAGGACAGTAAACACTCACTAAGTGGGTTTGCTAGATATGCAACTTAAGTTATGCATAGATAAATGCCATGAAGATGTTAAGTTAGCTAGATAAATAGTTATTATTAAACTAGTTTGTGGTTGGGGCAAAAATTAAAAAAAAAATTAAATTCTTTACAGAAAATTAAATAACAAAAATCCTAATAATAAATTCATTCATAAATTCACTAATAAAGTTAAAGAAAAAAACTAATTTGTGCGCTCTATGAATATTTCTATACAAAATTCAGATCAATTGTATACAAAAGTTCAGTTCACAGAGCAAGTGCTAATTAAGCAGACTTGAATTGACTGCTTACAGATTGGGGTTCGTTAATAGAGCTTTCACTGTATGCGCAGTTAGTTAACTAGCCGGCTAAGTACACAGTTTGCATATGTTAAATGTTTATGTAAATGTATTTGTTGGCCAACGCAGCGGGCAATTGGTTAATTAATATTTGGACAAATATTTCGCACAGGCAGAGATGATTGATGCTGCGGCTGGAGATTGATGTGTCTGTGTGTGTGAAAGGGAAATCTTAGGTATTAATTACACGCAGATGTATCAATAAAACTTTTACTAAGAGTTTCACACATATGCAAGCTGCTCTCCCTCTCTTCCTCTCTCTCGCTCGCTCTCTTTCTCTCTGTCTGTCTGTCGGCACAGCTGAGCAGCAACAATTGCAGCTGGAAGCCGCTTAGGCGCCCAAAAACGAACTAACGGAAGTCGGTAACGTCTTTTGCCGCGTCTCAGTTGCCACTTTGGCTCTTAAATATTGTTAACTGATGCTGGCCAATTGGCTTTGCTTTCTGCTTTGCTGCTGCTGCCGCTGTTACTTAGGTAATTTTATTTTTGCTGTACGTAAAAGTTGTTTTCTTGAAAAAGTCGAAAAAAAAATCAATCGATCAGCGGAAGCAATTTCAACTCTCTTTTCCGCTTTAAAGTTATTTTCTGCTTTTTTCTGTTTATTTTTTTTTTATTTTCCCACACCCAAAACACAGGGTTGCATTTTAGTGCAAGTGCTAAATGCTCATGACATTGACACTTGCCCAGCCACTGGCTACCTGTCTCCCTCTGCCTCTCCGGCTGCGTGCGACTGTCCCTGTCCCTTTTGCACCCGTTGACACTTTTCGTCATTTTATTTTGTGCGCTCGTTTCTTTTTGTTGTTTTCTGTGCGTCTGTTTTGCGCATGAGTCGCTCGTTTTAGCTCAACACTGACATATCGCACGCTCCAGTGACCCACTAGGAGAATGCACTAAACAAACACTCACTCACACACGCACGCACACATATAAATAGACAGCTGCACACAGGCTTTAAGGTCTAGGGCTTGCTCCCTCGCTGTCCCTGAGCCCTTTTTCGTTTTTATCACCAGCTTCGGCTGCTGTTGTTGTTGCGCTTGAACGATTTTATTTTCAGCTAAGGTTCACTTATCATTGCCTATTGCACGACACGTTTGATGCTATTGTTTTACACCAGCAACAACAAATTGTGTTAACATAATAATATTATTAATAATAATAGCAACAATAACAAAACGCACATTGATTTGTTGTTTCTTTGCCGCACTGCTCTGCTCTGCTCAGCCGTTGCGTGAGCGCCGCGCAAACGTTCAAACGCGAATGAGAGTCATCAACGTCGACGCTGTCAAGTCGAGCTTTGTCGTCGTTGGCGTCGTCGTCGCTGTCGCAGCTGCTGCGCAGTCGCTGCTTGTCGCGCGCGCTCTCTCTCTCTCCCACTGTCATTCGCATTGCTGTGCTGCTGCCGAGCTCAACAGCTGGCAGAAACACGCGAATTAGCGGCAAATTTTGTTCTGGTTTTTTGATTAGGGGCTAAAATGAAGTGGTAAGGCCAAAGGGGTGGCCGCTTGAGGGTAGCTTTAACCTGTTTTTGCAATTCAAGGGCAACAAAGTTAGCACTGAAAACTTCTTATACGCAGTACCTACACAAGGGAGTATAAGTCTTCCTCTCTCTCTCTCTCTTTGACTCTTCTAAATTGCAGACTGTTGAGCGCATTTGGTCACATGACCAAACTCTACTTTGTATGCCATAAGGAAGCGACATAAAAGGGAAGTGCAAATATAAGCAAAACAAAAAAAGCTAAAAATAACAGAGAACCATAAACACAAACAGAAACGTATTCAGTTACACAAGTTCAGTTAGTCGAAGAAGCTTCGCTTCGAAATGGGCGTTGTTTATGGGTCGGTCAATTGAGTCGGGAAATGCCCTGCGCCAAATGGCCGAGTCCAAGCTGTTAGCCATGCAAATACCAAGTGCAGCGACATGCACGGAATAGGAAGCGTTTAACTACCTATGAAAGACATTTGATACGTCTGTCAGCCGGACCAACAATAGCGACAGCAGCAGCAGCAGCAGCAACAACAACGACAGCACCAGCGACTGCCACGGTGATATTCACAGTCCGCCACACACACACTCATACATACACACACATACATATGAGCTCTGCTTGCGTTTATTTTTATACCCTGAGCCCATTGAAAATGGGAAATCAGGGTATAATGTTTTTGTGAAAATGTATGTAACAGGCAGAAGGAGACGTCGCAGACCATACAAAGTATATATATTCTTGATCAGCTCGATGAGCTGAGTTAAAATAGCCCTGTCCGTCTGTCCGTCCGTCCGTCCGTCCGTCCGTCCGTCCGTCCGTCCGTCCGTCCGTCCGTCCGTCCGTCCGTCCGTCCGTCTGTGTGAACGCAGCGATCTCGTAAACCACAGAAGCTAGAGAGCTGAAATTTGACATGTATACTCCTGAATACCATACGCTATACGAGTTTTTTTCAAAAATTCGATAACTCTTCCCGTTCTCTTTTTATCGATAAATTTCGATAACTTTTCGTCTCTTTTACGTACCCTAAGAGCTAGAGACCTGAAATTCACTATGTAGATTCCTGTTGTGAATACAGACATTTTGTAATTTTTGGATTTTGGATGCCACGCCCCCTTCGACCTAAATTTGCGAAAAACGCATTTCAAATACTAGAGACTTGTGCTTCGGCACATACACACATATGAATAACATAATCATGCCCTGAAAGTTTGAATCAAAAAGTCCTGCTAGAAAAAAAGTTATTAAACATTTAATTTCGACAACATCAGCGTCTTGCAGCCCAAGCGCTGTCGCTACGTCAACTGCGCAGTTGGCAGAACGTGTGCTTGAGCGTGGGTCTGTGTGGTTGTATGTGTTGCTTGCAGTATATGTATATGTAAACTAAGCATAGCATATTTTAAGTATCTGCACTTCGCAGGGCTCAGGGTATCTCCTAGTCGAGCCGTCTCGACTAGAGCATTCTTACTTGTTTCTCCGTCTTTTTTTTAATTTTTCTTCTATTTCGTGTCTTTTTATGTACTTTTAACGTCTGTCTTTCGTCCCTCTCTCTCTTTCTTTCTCTCTCTTTCTCCTCAGCTCCTTCCGCTGGCTGTGCTGCGCTGGTCAACAGCTTCGGCGCATTGCACCTGACACACTCGCCGACTGCGACGCCAGCTGCGACGCCGACTGAGACCCACTCAGCAGCATCTCAGTATTTGGTCATATTTTCGAGCATATTTTCCGCTCACTTTTTGCCTTTATCTCATTCGCATTGATATGGCATTGCTTTCGGCCCGTTGTGCCGTTGCTTAAAGCCTGACTAATGGCTGACGAAGTAACGCATTATCATCCCCTTGGCCAAGTCATCGTGGAATGCAAAAAGCACTCGATTGACAGTTAGGCTAGAAAGGTGGAAGAGATGTAAAAGGCAACAGCCGCAATCATAAACAGTTGGCATTCTTATCAACTGAATCTTGTAAGTTCTTTTCGACTTATAACAAAAATAAAGAAAAGGCAAACAAAGGAATGCAAAAAAGCTGCGCTAGATCTTTACATCGATCGACAGAATTAGCTTAGCCAATAACAAAAAAGTTTTGATGGGTGAAAGTCATTTGACAACCACTTTCGATGCCGCTTCTTCTTTATGTTTATTTTTGGGTGGTATCAGTTAATAGCCATGGCGAATTTCCTCAGTTTCTCAGTCTCAAGCGTGAGAATTTGGTCAAGAAGGTGTGGCTAATCATGTTAACAACATGTCAATTATAATTGCTGAGTATGAGTATGAGTTTGAGTATAAGTATAAGTATTAGTATAAGTATAGATATATATATATATTTCAATTTAACATTTAAAAACCAGTTTAAAGCCATTTATATTTGATCTCTTTAAACAACTTTAGAATTGAAAAACAAAAGATTACTCCGTGAGTACATTTGAGTATTTGCGCATTTGCGCAGATTATCTGGGATATAATTTATGGCATCAAATTGAGGCAGCGATAAATTAGCCTACAGCAAAGGCAGCAGCAACAAGTGCGAGCAAGTCAAAGGCCCAACGTGACACACCCTGTGACTGTACGAAATTTCACAGCATACTTTCAGGCGGGCGCATTTAAAGGGCTTGTCTATGGACAGCGCGGAAATGGGCTTTGATTTTGATTAAGGTGAAATAGTAAATATCAAACTATACTCGAGCATCCTCTCATTGACTAATTAAATATAATTAAACAGTTCGTCGCTCTGTTTGTAACTGCGCATTGGCAAGGGCGAGAGCGAGCGAGCGAGAGAGAGCGACAGCATCCACAGCATCCAACAAGACAGCTGTTTGTGTGGAACCCAAGCAGGTCCTATAAAATGGCCAAAGGCAACGCGACTCGCAGTAGTCCTGTTCAGCGTGTGCCACAAACAGTTTGCAGCAGCAGCAGCAGCAGCTAGAGATAATCTAGACAAATTTAAGGACAATTAAAGAGTTTCTGCAGTTCCCGTGCAAAAAGCAGGCAAAGGCGGCGCGCAATCTGTGAATTACATTTCAATTGTGAGTGTGAGTGTGAGCGCTTTTTATTAAACTAGAGAAACACACACAAATTTCATTCACATTCAAAGAAAAACAAAAGTGGCGCGACAGCCCGTAAAACTTACGCACGCACGCATACACACACGCACACACACACACACACACGCGCACAGACTCCATGTGCTGGCATTTTAGCGCGCTTTTGTGTGCTGCTACAACTAACGGGGTAAGTTAAGTGTGTGCCCTGCCCCTCTCTCTCTCTCTATCTCTCTCGCTCCCTCCCACTCTCTTGAGTGGTTTGCATTTCATTTGCTTGCAATTAAACTCAATTGCATTAATTGCACGCGCGCTCTTATACGCGGCCGCCAGCTGTTCAAACAGCAGACAAACTTGAGTCACAGCTAAGGAATAAGAAGACGCAGAATAAACACGTGCATTTCCCTGTTGCTGTTGCTGTTGTTGTTGACTCGAGTCAAAGAAAGTGAAATCCATAAATTGATTTTTTGCCGCATGCATCATTTCATATGATTCGCTTCGTGTGGCGTTTATATTTAGCACAAGATTAAGAAGCAGCACAAGCCAGCTGCAGTTTTCCAGGTGTCGCCGTGCTAAGCAGCGCCCAAAAGCCCACTCGAAAGGCGACGCTAGACAATTGGCAAAAGCACACACACACACACACACACGCAGAGCAAACCGGTTGCATGGCTGTGTGTGTATCTCTTCTCCCTTTTTCACACTCAGGCAAACTTACGGCTGATTGTTGACGAGTCGCTGCTAGCATGAAAAGCTTCACACAAAGTGTGTTGTCCCAGTGTGTGTGTGTGTGTGTGCTAGCGCTCGCAGCATTGCTGCATGTATGTGTGCGTGTGTTTTGTCTATGGCGTGAATTTTGTGACGCAATGCTCGGAGGTTTTTGAACTGAAGTACTTTCAAGCGCGCTGGTTCTCTTCACCTTCTCGCTCCCGCTCCCGCTCTCTTTGCGCTCTCTTTCGCTCTCCCCTTGCTAAGCACTTTAAAGCGCTTTAAACAAGCTTCAATCAACAGGAAGGAAACAAATGGGAAGCGTTCACGAAATTGCATGCGAAAAACTAGCTCTAAAAGTAAAAGTTTTGCTTCTTCTGACACGTACACTTGAAGAAACACGAAGTTGTTAATGTTGCGGTTGAAGTTTATGGGATTTTATGTAGCACATGCAAAGTGGAGTTGGCAAAGCTGTTAACAGCTCGACTATGCTGGGGGTTTCTATGTTGAGTGTTAATAAAAAATGGGATTTATTGTAAAAAAATATATATAAAACAAAACTATTATACCCTGATTTCCTATTTTCAATGGGATCAGGGTATAAAAATAGTAAACAGGAAAAATAATAAAAGACAAATGAAAAATAGTTTAAAAAGAATATCTGTTGTTTCTTACAAGAAAAGTATCTATAAAAAATTCAATAAAACTCATAATTTTTAAGAATAAAATAGAATTAAAGCAAGAGATATACATAGTATATTTACATGTGATAATCAAAAATTTTAACTTTATTTTAATTTTATAAACTTGAAAATTATAAATAATTCAAAATTTAATATTTGAATATTTTTTTTTTAATTTTATATATTTAATTTTTTTAATCTAAATATTTTTAAATATTTGTTATCTAAAATTTTTAATTTTTGTAAATTCAATTTTTTTGTATATATTTTTTTAAAATTACTAATATCTTTTTTATATTTTTTAAAATTTAATTTTTTAATTTTATTTGTGTTATTTATTATTATGTATAAATTCATTATTCATATACATGGTATGCATATCTATAATATACTTTACCTTAAAACATATTTTAATATATACTTCACTATCGTAAACTCCAACTTAATTAGTTTCTCGCAGTGTATTTAAAGAGCACTTGCTCTAAGAAGGAACAATTGCATTGCTAACTTATTGATTGAACTTTGTAACTAGGGCACTTCCTGCTGAGAGCTGAGCTTAGTCCACCCGAAAACCCCTTTCAGCCCCCATCCATCCCCACCCACCGCTGTAAATCCCATGACGGCAAGCAGGTTGCTTAACTTTTAGCCAGAGATAAATAAACTACCTTACAATGTTATCAATTAGGATACGCTCGAGTGCAGCGTGCAATCAATTCAGCGATTACAGCAGAAGCTCTGCGAACAGCCACAACAAGCACAACAACAACAACAATAAATAAGAAACCGCCAAAAAAGGAAATCAGGAAAGAAAAACTAACGAGCTGCACATAAATAACAATGGCAAAGGCGATGCGACGCTGCAGCCAAAAGCCACAATAAAAGTTCGCAGCAGCAAAATGTGAAAAATGTGCTCGATAAGAGCAAGGAAAACAGCTGGAAGGGGGAGAGGAGGGGGGGAGGGGGGTAACTGCAGCTCAAGTTGAACTGCCATTGAAGTTAATTACAAAATGTCCAATTAGGAAACTGACAACGCCAGCAAAATGGCGGCCATCAAATGCAAAAGCAGCGCAATTAAAAATCCATCTGACCAGGCCAACACGAATGGCAAAGCCACCGAAAAGCCAAAAACTAAAAAGCCAGCAAGAAAGGAACGCAAAAACAATGAGAAATGAAAAAACTGCCAACTAATCGAGATGCTCGCATATGAAATGAATGCGGCACACTCATGCAGCAGCAGCAGCAGCAGCAGCAGCAGCAGCAGCAGCAACAGCAGCAGCAGTCGCAGCAGCAGCAGCAGAAATTGCATAATAAGACTTTCTGTGAATGGTCTGAGCAGTCACCAGAACCAAGTGTGAACTCTGTAATGCTCAACTGCAAGATATCCTGTAAAAGATTGGCTCTGACTTTGCATATTTGCCATCATGCAGGTAGAAGCCTAAGAGTATGCTTCCTTTCAATAAAGAGTTACAAGATTTTGAGTACTTCGAATAATATAAGATCAACTCTAAAGGATCAGCTTTACTACATATAATTGCTATTTCTATCTATATATATCTATATCTACCTAGATCTATGAGATCTGTCCAAGAGACAAGACAAATGTCTTGTATATAAAAAGTTGAGAGAAACTATATAAATATATAAAGATATATGTTCTGTACAGGTAACTATGTATAAAGTCGTCATTGCTCGACTAGCAGATACCTGGGCTCTGCCATGAGTCAAATGAGTATGTCAAAAAATATATATCTCCCAATATCTTTGTTTCTAAGTGTATAAAAGAAGTATAGAAAATAAATAAGTATCTAAGCGTATCTAAAATATAATTTATACCTTATATATACCTTATACCTATAATCCACATTTTAGATAGCTTTCTATTTACCCTCTAATATCATCAGATTTTGTACTCTGCTTTAACTAACACATAATGAAGTTCAGGTATTTCCTAGTCTAACACTCCCAACAAAAGCTCGCCAACAACTTCTAAAATTTATAAATCTACTATTGGCTAACTCAAACTTGAAAACTTAGTTAAAACTCGAGTTGAAGCCATCAGCTGGGCCAATGCTTTGCAGCCCTAATTTAGCCTGTCTTTCTGTTTAACTTTAGCGGAACTTTGATCTCTGGAGTAAAGTCAACTTGTCTAGTATTTCCAGAGATAAGTAAACTTGACTGAGACTGTTATTTGGCAAACACAACTTGGTCTAAGCTAATTCAAATCAAATTATAAGGCTAATGAGATAAGTTGATTAGCAGACATGGTATGTCGCGTGGTTTTGTATGCTCAGATTAGATTTGTGTATATAGAGATGATATATGAACTAGTAATACAAATATTAGATAAGCACTCTACGATTATATATAAATATATAAATAAAATGGATCACAAAGTTACATTTTCCACCCATATATCATGCAGGTATATAGTCTCCCCTGCCGAGCACATCCTGTTCGCCTGCCTGCCGCCTGCTGTGCTCAAACACGAATGATAATTGCCGCAAATTTGAGAATCTTTTCAGAAGTTTTCTTTTTTGTTTGCGAACAAATGAAATAAAATTTATTTGGTAATTAATCTAGCTTAACTGGCCACAGTGAAGCGTGGCAAGGCGCAGATAAAGTGCCTGCCGCACACCATTCAAGGCGCGCGACTCTCTCTCCTCTACGCTTTCCTTTTTTAATTAATAAATAAATGTTGCGGAAATTATGTCGCATTCAAGTGGGCGCCGCCACGCCCCCCGCCCAGCGCAGCACAGCCCCCATAATTATGCGATTTGGCGGGGCTTAAGAGGCGCTTGACAAATGCGTGTTGCGGTAATCGCAGTTGAAATTACGCAGCAGCCAAAGCAGCTCCGCCACATCCTGCGCCAATCCGCTGAATGCACAGCGAGAGTCATTAATGTGACGACTCCATTGAGATTGCAGCTGATGATGTGCTGAAGTATACCCTGTAGGGCAGAGAGAGTTAAGCTATCACTATCCACTAAGTTCCTTTGAGATCCTTGAGGTATTTTGAGGAGAGATACATCCCCTTATGATAACCCATTAAATATCCAGAAAGATCTTTAGAAATGCTGAAGTTGCCTTAAGTTCCTTAAAGATCCTTGAAATATTTATGATAACCCATCAAAAATCCCAAAGGAGCTTTAAGATCCTGCCCATATATTATCATTGTATATGCAGCTAGAGTATCTGCCAGTCAGGCACTGCCATCTCTGGCAGTTAACGGCTATTTTGATCAGAATATGCTCTTTACAGGGTATACAAAGAGGCTATAAAAAGAACCATAAATATTTCAGATTTATATGCAAATTATATATACACCATATATTGGATATATCAAAGTAATTTCAGCTAACTTCCGTTAGGCACTCTGATTAAATATCCTGGCTCAAGTTAATGTTGCGAAAGAGCAGCAAAAGGGAGAACACAAAAAATTGTTGCCAAAAGCAATTGAAACAAATTGTTGGCATTAATAATGGAGCAACAGTTTAAGGCGAAAACTGTTGCAGCTTCGCTTCGGCTTCGCTTCTGCTTCTGCTTCTTCTCTACTTCTTCTTCCTCTGCTCTGTTGTTCCCTCTGGCAAGGTCCTGACTAATTGGTCGCTAGCTTTTGCTCATTCTCAGCCAATTGGCCGATGGGCGCTGCACAGCGACGACAAATTGCATTTGGAATTCATGTGAGATTGAAATCGAGAACAAAGCGAGACACACACACACACACACACACAGCTCGACCAGTGCCCAAGCGGCCAAGTGGCATGCAGCATGACTGGCAAAGTGCGAAAATGGAAAGTGCATGGGAAATGCGGCAAGCAGAGCGGGAAGCTGCGCTTTGGCAGCGCACGCTTAATGAGCTCAGCTCTTCAGGCGGGGTTGCGTTTGTGTTTTAGTAAGCATTAAAATGATTACCAGTGGATGCACACACACCCACACACACACACAGATACACTCACATAGATACTAAAACTCCGATGGCCATGCAGCTGGATAATTGAATATATGGCTAGAACCAGTGAACTGCTCTTAACTGAGATTAAAGACACCTTTTCACATACATATATATGCTTATATAGTATATATATGTGCATTAAGCCCCATATCTTTTCTTATGCTATATATTGATGAGTTCATATAGATATAGCTCTCAAGCAGCTGTTAACACGCATATTACGTTGATAAGATACAATCGCGCAGAAGAATAATATTTCTTAAAATAATAATATGATAACAGCCACGTATGACACCTGTAATATACACCTGATAGTGCTTGTGCAACATATTTATGTTTAATAATAATGAAAAGCCATTTAAAGTTTTACTACTTCTACTTCTATCACCAGCTTCAATGCTCGAATCTAGCGCGTTTTGTATATGAAAATATTTATGCATATAAAAACAATATTTTCATTTTGGAATTCGCGCAGTTTTGAGTTGAAAAATAAAATTTTTTAGTTAAAAATAAATTAATTATTATAAAAAAAATTATAAAAAATATTATAAAATATATTGTACAAAAAATAATAAATAAAAACTAATAAAATAATAATAATAATAATAATTCTAGAAAAAAAAATTGAAACATGCTAAAGTTGTGTCTAAAAAATGAAATTAAAAAAAAAACTATTTACAAAATTTCTAATTTGGGCTAGTAGAAAAATACTAGATGAAGAATCCACAGAAAGTTGAACTAGAGAAAAATTTGTATATATAAAGCTCCAGTTAAGGCCTAGTTAATGCCTAGTTAATGCCAACTTAATACCTAGTTTATGCACTTCAAAGTGTTTAAGCTGCAGTGAAAATAAATAATTTTTAATAAATATTAAAATTTGTCTTAATAATCTCAATATATTATATGGCAAACGTATAATTAATTTATAATTAATATATACTAAAATTAATTTAATATATAAATATGCATTTCAATATGAATTCTAAAAATATATTTCTAATTACTCTAATCACAATTCCTCGTGAGTTTTTACAGCAAATTGTGATAAATGCCAAGCTGAAGCAAGACTTTCCAGTTTGTAACTAACTAAAACATGCTAATTATGCAATTAGAGAAGACTTCCCGCTGGACACACAGTAGATAATAACTCACTGAAACCGGAAAGGGTTAGTTTATATAGAAATTAAACCAGCCGCAAGTGATTTGCATGCCAAATAGTTAAATAGAAGGTTCGCATGGGGTTTTTACCCAGACAAGTTAGTTAGGTCACTAAATGTCTATAAGTATTGACCAAGTTAATGAGAGAGGGCTTCGTAAAAACCGGTTAATTGAAGCACATACGTGTGCTTTGTGGCAAGAAAACGTGACTGATTTTAATAAAAGAGCTAGAAAGAGAAAGACAGAGAAAGACAGAGAGAGATAGGAATAGTGGGGGAACTTTACGCTTGCCTGACAACTAAACGTCGGGTAATACACACTATAATAATATCTATAATGATTTACTATAAACATATATATGTAATGAAAACAATCTGTAGAGACTTTATCAGTCGATTCCATTATCTTTTTTTGGCTACGGGGAATTCGCGTGCGGCTCAGCCCATGTTCATACAAAGTACACGTTGATTAGCGGAGCTCTTGAGTTCTGAACAGATAACCAGAGCAGGGGCGCGCCACAAAAGGGGGCGGGAAGGTTTAGACCCACACACACTCACATGCTGACGATGATTTGCATTTAAATAATAAAGTATAACAATTTGACTTAATCGAATAATGACCCCCACTTGGGGCAGATTCGGACTTTGTCTGCGACGGCTTTGGCTCGCGTATTTCACGGAAATTCCATCAAATTATTCAATAAAGCAAAACAAAAAGAAGAAAAATTAGAGCTTTGGGGAAGAGACGTGACAACTGATAGGCGCAGGGAGGGGGCGAGGGGGGAAGTACACGTGTTTTAAGTATGACGAAGTTGTCGCTAAAGAAAGTGCGCGATAAAGTGGAATATGCGATATGAGGAACGGGCGAAGAAGAAGCAGGCGAAACGTTTTACTGCTGCAATGCCGATGGTGGCATGAATCAACACATTTCTGCTACAGTGAGCACCGACTAAGTGTTCCCGACTAACTTTAGTTATTGTTGCAGTCGCCTTAGGCCAGGCTTCACGGTAGCAGCAGGCTGTATTGGGAGCATCTTTAGCACAGACATGAATACATATATATAACGGTAAACATATTAATGCATAGTGCACTATGCTCGAACAGTGCAGGCAAAAAGTATGCAAACAAAGCTGAAATCATGGTGGAAAGAGATAAATTGCATCGCGCCCAGGCAATTAATTGCACTGGAAGTTTGACAGCTTTAAAACCCGTTAAGCAGTCAATGCAATTAATTGGGAGCTTTAAGCTTTGTTTGCAATTAATTGTGTTTGTTTGCTTTTAACTTAAAGCTCTCAAGTCCAATTGATATGCAGCTTAAGGTAACAAATTGAAGCTTTGATACAATTATAGAATTTGTCAATTACTCTTTTACTACTTTATTTTATTTTATTTATTTATTTATTAATTTTATTTATTTATTTATTTATTTTTTCATTATTATTTTTTCTTTATTATTTTTTATTTTCTATTTATATATTTTATTTTTTAAATTATTTCTTTTTATTTATATGTATTTATTGTTTACCCAATTATGTATTTTAAAATTTAATTTTTATTTATTTATTTTTAAATATTTATTTTATTTTTATAAATCTTTATTAATGTATTTTAAATTATTTATTTTTTTATTATTTTTATTTTTTTTTTTTTTTTATTTATATATCTTTTTTACTTATTTATTTAATACTTTTTTTATTTTTAATTATATTTAAAATAAAAATGTTCTTTAAATTTCAACCTGTTCTCAATGTTTGTTCGATAAATCAAGTTGAATTTAATTTATTTTCTGTAATATTCCTGATAAGCTTCACATTTCATTTGCCAGATAAACACTGTAAGCACGCAAAAAGTCATTAAAAAATATAAGAAGTTAAACAAAGAACGCTTTACAATTCATTAACAACAATTGACATGCTCGAAAAAAATAATAATAAATAAATACATATATTTATGGCTATACGAAATTTAATTTGTAATTAGCGGTTTACCTTGTCACAGTCACTGTGAAATCAACTGTGCAAGTGTGTGTGTGTGTAGTTAGTATGTCTGCTCAAAGAATCAGCTGTTACAGTAACAACAACAACAACAACAACAACATTTTGCAAAATCAACTTTATGAGCAGCGACGAGCGAGTTTTTTTGTGTCGGATTTAGTTTCAGTTTCGATTCGCCCGTTGGCGCTCTCAAAACGTTGTTCGTCTCAACCGGATTGGGACTGATATTAATATATATATATATATATATATATATATATATATATATATATATATTCGCAGAGATAATATATATATCGGCGAGCGCGTGTTTTTAACCTACCCTAAGTTTTACACAGTATTTGCTTATCAACATTATAGATATATGTACAAAATTTAATACAATCGTCAATCAAATCGAATTCGTGCGCGTTTCTCTCAAATCAACTTTGTTCTGTGTTCTTTTTTTAAGTTTTATTTATAAAATCAAAAATAACAAAAACTCCCCCGCATAGAGCGAGTCTCTTTAGCTGCCACCGCTACTATTCATATATATATATAACTATATATATATATAGATTTATATACATATATGTATTTATTTCTTGTCGCTGTAAGTTGTTCGTTTATATTCCTTTGCTCTTATCACGCTTTTCACTCATCCACATGCTTGTCTCTCCTCTTCTTCTTTGTCTTCTCTGCTTTAGCTGTTTCTGATTTCTCTGTTTATTTTTGTGTCGCCGCCAACAGCTGTTTGGCTTTGCTCAATCCGTATTTCGCATAGTTCCTATGCAGTGCTATATAGCTGATATATAGTCATGCTTAGTCCCTGATAATTCTAGTTTCTATAGCGCATTAGCTGACCAATGCTAATCACAATTTCCCCCCAAAGCTCCAAATGACATGCATAACAAAAATGCTGCAATCGCCCAAAGCTCATTAGGGGCAATTTACGCGGGCCTCAAAAAACGACATAACTAAAGGGCATGTTGGGAGGAAATGCTCAACTTATAGATACCCTAAGGACAGTTTTTTAAGTTTACTCTCAGATTATGCAAACATTGCAAGTATAATATAGGGACTACATTTATAAGGATTGAATTTTTCCACTCTATATTACATCTAATTCCATTTCCTTATACACACTAAACTACCCCATATTCACTATAAATCAGAAACAGCCTTCGTTATCTTTGTGCCTTACTGAATTTAGTTTTTGATTGATGTATAATAGGCTATGCGAGAGAGATAAAGAATTTATGTGCTTATCATCAACAATATAATCAGTCAATATCAGAATTGTAATGTACCGAAAGGCACCGAATGTTTGTAACAAAAATCTGTGCATTGCTAAGTAAACAAAAGAAGGCAGTGGCAGCTAGTAAAATTAATTATTTTAAAATTAAAATATATTTATAAAGCTTGCCAAATTTATAAAAATTTATTTAAGTCAAAGTGGACTCGGGAAACCAGTAAAAAAAAGTCTTGAAGAAGTGGATGTGGGTGAAAAACTAACCATAAATTTTAACAAAATTTTAACAAAATGTTAACAAAAATGTTAACAAAAATGTTAACAAAAATGTTAACAAAAAACTTTAACCAGTTAATTAATAAAGCAAAAGCTTAAAACTTTAAAAATTATATAAACAGTAAAATAGACAAAGACAAATAAAAGTATAAAATGAAAAGGGTGCAGCAAATATAAGTTTTAGAAATGACGAAGGCATATGTTAGATACAAACCAAAGCTAAAAAAAAATTAACTTAAAAACGTGAGTGAGTTCGTAAAGTGACCAAGGAAAAGAAGACTAATCTTATATTCCTTTTAAAAAAGCGTGAGCATAGCAAAAAGCACAAACTGAAGGCGACTCAGGGAAAGGAGAGAAAAGTAAAAATTCCTAGAGAAAAAATTCAAAAATTAATTTTCCAGTTCATTATACATTTTCTTTATTGACCAAGACAAATGTAGAGCGTTGTAAATTGAGCTCATTATTAATATAAATCTAGCCAGATTATCTAATTTAATAGTTCAAGTCAAAGCTGCTCAAATTAGTCAAAGCTGACTGACCTAAATGAGTACAGGGTATGCAAATGCTAAACGTGCCACAATTGTTTTAGCTATTGTTGCTGTTGCTGTTGTTGCTGTAATTGTTGTTTATTCACAAATTGATTTAAGTGCCATAGTTAACGAAGTTAAATCAATTAGGGACTGCAACGAGGTATTTTTTTTTCTCAGTTTTGGCACGCGCAATTTAATTATGAATGGGAAAACTTTGGCAAAATGCGGCTACAACCTTGCAGGCAATGGCCCTCTGTGTGTATGTGTGTGTGCGAAATAATGCAGTGAAAATGAATTTCAAAGAACTCAAATCGGCTTTAGCAAATGCCATTCGCACTGAGTTTGTCAGCCAGAAACTTGTGCAGCGCATAAATTCAGGCAGTTGATTGGCTTTCCCAGTAGCAACAAGTGGAAATGTAGCCCAAAAGGTGAAAGAGCAGGTGTGGGATGTAACTGACATTAAAATACTCGCTTATGATATGCAAATTTGAATGAAATGTGATTATTTTACGTTTAGCCGAATGATATGAGCTTAAGAACGATCTGTAGACAAGAAGCACGAGGAGAAGATCCTAACTCGAAAACTGTGCTAGATATATGTAATTCTTGATCGATTCGTTATAGCTACAAATTTCTACGTTTCAGACAGAGAAAAAGTCTTTTTGACTTGCCATATATCATCAATCTTTAGAAGAAATGACAATCTAGCTCGAAGACTATGTGGAGTAATCCTAATATAATATTAACATTCTTTAACATTATCATAACACAATCTTAACATTATCATAACATATAACAACAACAACCTAATATACTCCCTTACACTACATGAACGGGCAGCATATCACCCCCTAGTTCCAATTTCAATTCCAAATTCCATTCCATCAAATTCAGCTCAACAAATTTCGCAGCCCAAAATCCCGAGCGTTGATTCGTTTCAATGGGTTCATTTGTGTTCCGTGCGCGAATTCAATGTCAAAGTACAGCAACAACCACAACATCAACTGCAACAATAATGGGTGTAACAATGAATGCTGTTTGAATAAATGCAATTTAAAAATGAGAAATGAGAACCGAAACGAATGCAAATGAATCGCGCTTTAACAGCTTAATGAACGCTGGCCAAATGCAATATCAATTTTAATCAGTTTTTAAATACGAATTTCGTATGCAAAGGCAATTTGTCTAATGGTTAAAGGGACACGCTGCGTTTATCAAATTAGCCTTAAGGTGAAGGCTGGCAGAACTGGGAGATGCCCTCTAAACTGGGTTTTTATAGAGAGTGTGTGAAGATATAACCTGAGATTATTTATAGAATTATTGAGATAAAAATATGAAAAGTTTAAGGTCATGAACTGAGG
The DNA here is from genome assembly GCA_035047485.1 of Drosophila peninsularis. Lineage (NCBI taxonomy): Eukaryota > Metazoa > Arthropoda > Insecta > Diptera > Drosophilidae > Drosophila > Drosophila peninsularis. The sequence goes on from JAWNPN010000035.1 coordinate 5,576,667, forward strand.
ACAATTTGTTTACACTCAGCCTATTTTTATTAATAAAAAATACTCAAGCTTTTTTTAGCCTTTTAAATCTTTTAAAAATTGTTAAGTTTAACAAAAATATATTTTTAAATAATTTAAAAATATTTAATAAAGAAAATCTTAAGCAAAACAAGCCTCTTCAGGCCACTAGAAATCTAGCCCATCTTGTTTTCGTTCTTGCTGAAGCATATCCTGCAAGCACTTTCTAACAGGGCATAGAAAAAGCAACAATAATATTAATACGACTGGCTGGTGGAAACCAGCTGCCAGCCATGGCTGGAAAAGCAGGAAAAACCTCAACCGGGCATAGAGAGAGTAGGAGGGCGGCGTACGGCCGTAATATGTGCTCGTATTATGCTGGCTTTGCGGGGACGACAAGAAATGTTTATGCCAGTTGTTAAGCTCGTTGCACACGTGTAGCTCACGTCTGAGAGTGTGTTTTTTTTTTTTTTTTGGCTTTGTGTGCGTGTGTGTTGGTGTGCGGATGTACGTGCGTTTTGCTGCTAAAAAGTTTTAACAATTTGCAACCGCAAAGCCGCTGCAGCTGCGGCGTATTAAAATTCCATCAAATATTTGCTGCATGCAAGCGAAATTCCATTTGAAATTATCTTAATAATGCTCATTTGTCTTCATTTTGCAGTGATTTTCAAGAATTTGAACAACTATTCAAACTGCCCAACTAAACGAGAACAGAACATATTCAACGACACCACCGAAATATTATCAGCGAGCCAAAGCCACAAGCGAAAACAACAAACAGAACCGCCCAAAAGCTAAATTTATATAAGCATATAGTATATCTATATATATATCCTAGATGGATCTGAAGCATAGCGCCAGCGGCGCAGCTGAGAACGCCGATTCGTATATAGCCAGCAGCAAATCCACAGACATGATCACGCCCAAGGAGAAGGAGAGCAAAGCCAATAACAAAGCGCCAGCTGCACCAACCGAAGGTGAGTTAACATTAACAGTTTAACATGAACAGCTTAACATAACCAATTTAACATTAACAGTTTAGCATTAGGAGTCTAACATTAATAGCCTAACATTAACAGCTTAGCATTAACAGTTCAACATTAACATTTAACATTTCAAGTTATCAGTTTAACATTAACAGCTGAGGAGAGCATTCCTCATATGAAGAGAGAGAGATGAAAGATATAGAGAGAGGCGGAAGTAGTATGCGCTAATCTATATATTCATGGTCCCATCTACTATATGTTACACGATAAAGTTTGAATACCCATTTAAAGTCAAGCAAATCGTTTAAAGAGCACATGCCAACGATTTTATCTGTTTGATTAGCATGCAATGCAATGCGATTCTAGTCACGACTGCCATACAAATCTTTTGTGGCATTAACTACGCTCAATAGCTCACATATATGTGTGTGTGTGTGTGTTTGATGGTGTGCCAGCGTTTAGTAACTAAGCATTTGCATGCAAAACACTTTAAGCACACACAGAGACACACACACACACACACTCACACACCGAGCGGCCATTTTGATTTAACTGCACCTCAAGGTATGCAATCGTTTTGTTTGCATTCACTGATTTGCGTGCAGCGCTTATGGCAAATGCATATGTGTGCCAGAGAGAGAGAGGGAGAGTGAGAGTACGAGAGCTAGAGAGAGCCGAATTGTATGTGTCTGTATGTGTGTGTGTGTGTGTTGTCAACTAAAAATAACAAACATCAAAAGCGTTTCTTTCAGTCGGCATTTTCAATGCCAAACAACTAAAAATGTTAAAGCACGTGCCCAAAAGTTAACAATTCAAATGGGAACTACCAGCAGATACCCTATTTTTAAGTATATATTATAATATTTAATAATGTAGTTAATAAATTACATATTATATTTTATTTATTTAATTTTTTCATTAGTATATTTCTATCTAACAAAAATTTAAAAAAGAAAGAAAATTAAATATGAATAAAATATTTTAAAAAATATATTTAAAAAAAATTGTAAAATATATATTTTTAACATATTTTAATAAATATTTCCTATTTATTTTTGTTATTTTTTTTATTTATTTATTTTATTATTATTATTATTTTTATATATTTTTTTTTTGTATATATATTTTTTTATATATTATTTTTTTTGTATATATATTTTTTTATTTATATTTTTAAATACTTAAAAAAAAATTATATTTCATATTAGTTTTATAATCTACAAATTATCTTAACTTATATTAGTTGCTGTTTAAGTAATTTATTATTTATTTATCTCTTCAAACAATTTTCGTATACATATTTATATTTATATACATATTTTATATATATTTATATATATTTATATATATATTTCACATCTCTGAGGAGCTGAGCTAAAACTAATCCCCTAAATCTTAAAGCTCGACTGAGTGCTGTGTGCCATTTGCTTTAGCCTTGCAAAAGATAACAAAGTTCTGTGAGCACAGGGCTCAAGTGGCAGTCGTACATGCAAATACATGCACTAATACACACACACATATATATATTTACATATATTCATATCATATTTTATTTACTTCGTCTCCTTTGGCAGGCTACAAAGTCTACGCCAGACGCTGGGCGGTGCTCATACTCTTTGTATTCTATTCAGCCTCGAATGCCATGCAGTGGATACAATATACCATTATCAACAATATAATAACACGGTAAGTGGCTTAGTGAAGGTGGTGCAGGTGGCGCAGGTGGGGCCAGGTGGTGCCGCAGGCTGAGCACAATTTTGGGGTAACTTTATTTTAGAGCTTTTCATATTTAATTAAAAGTTGCCAAAGTTTAGGCCGCACAGCGTGCTGCACGGTGGTGCAGAGTGGTGCTCAACTGTCAACTATGTTTTAATTACAGTTACTATGGCATCAGTGATAAGTGGGTGGATTGGACGTCCATGATCTATATGATATTATATATACCGCTCATATTTCCAGGCAGTTGGTTTCTGGACAAAGTGGTGAGTGGTGCAGGTGGTGCACATTGGTTAAGCCCTAACTAACTTGATTAACTGTAACTAGGGACTGCGCATAACGGCACTCGTTGGCATTGTGGGCACCTGCGTAGGCGCCTGGATCAAGGTTTTCTCAGTGGATCCGTCGCTCTTCTACGTGAGCTTCATAGGACAGGCAATTGTGGCGCTTGCACAGGTGAGACTTAGTCGAGAGGTATATATTGAAATATATATATCATATATCTTCCATTTCAGGTCTGCATTTTGTCGCTGCCTGCGCGTTTGGCCGCCGTTTGGTTTGGGCCCGATCAAGTCTCATCGGCCACCAGCGTTGGCGTCTTTGGCAACCAGGTGAGTCCCGGCTTTAAGCTTACGCTACGCATACGTGCCGTACGCTGGCTTTAAGCTACAAATATTATCTCCACTAAAACATTGCCCTCGGGCAGCGCCCGCATTTGCATGAACAAGAAAAGGGCTGAGCTGCAGTCGTATTTTCGGTCAGATTGATGCCGCAATGCGCAGCTGACATGCGAGAATGACATTCGTGACTCTCTACTTGGCTATCTCTGCCTCTTTTTTCGGGTCCATGCACATTTCCGGCCAACGGAAGTGAACCCCGCCCCCACTCTGGCCTCCCTTTTTGGATAGTTTGTGCTACACGACGCGTGCAATCATCAAATTGCCAAAAGCATCTAAAAAACTGCTTGAGAGTGTGTTGCATAGCAAGTGACTGACTAGCGAATACCCTGTATATTTTGTTGGCAAAGCAAATAGTCGAAAAACTTGAAGAGTGGAATGAAAAGACATTGACTGACTTAAAGCAGCTAGTACTTGTAAAAACTTTTCAAAAATACCCTGTAATGAATATATATTGCCTGACTGACTGGAACATACGCTTAGCATGGATTGTCTGATTTATCAACGAGGCATTATCCATATGACATATATTAAGAATACACTGAATAGTAACTGACTGACTAGAAAATACCCTGTATTTCACATGCATTGCTTAACGATAGCCAACTAAAGAGAGACTTGCATACGACACTGGAATTGTAGGTATGTACAGGGTATTTCGAAGAGAGAAGCAAGTGTAAATACTCGCACTGCTCTTTTAAAACCCCCACAGGGTATATTAAGTAACAAGAAACTGGCTGCAATGGGAGCTGGGCAAACTGATTGCACATCCCAGTGCATCGGACACTAATGCAAATGGAAATGCAGACGTGCAAAAGGAAGAGAGAAGAAAAACTCTTTGAGCACATTTCAATTTATTCGACTGTGAAAACAAACGAATTGACCTGACTTAAGTCGCAAAGGTGGCAACTGTGTGGCAAGTGTGTGGCAAGTGTCTGGTCAGCACTGTCACGTTGAGGTTGAGCTAGATGAGTTCCGCTTGCAGCTGCAACACCTGCCTCTGTGCAGCTGACCGCAAGTTGTGGCTGGCTTAGGACAGTTGCCTCACTGCCACGCCCACTATCAAAGTCCATAAAGCAATTAGCATGTGGCCAAAAATAACCCAAATGCCAAAATACCAAAAGCCATTCACCACACAGAGGAGACACTAAGGGATAGAGGGAGTGCAGGGGAGGTAGGGCGGGCAGTGCTTGCCACATATTGCATAATTGCATCAATAACTAATGCCACAAAGTTGCAACTAATTAATGCAACACTCTGTGGCAACATTAAGAACTTTGCTGACTAAAGGAAAACTTTTGTCTCGATAATGTGCGAAGCCATAAAACTAAAGTATTTCCTTCGTCTTTGCTAAACTTTGCGACCGAAAGTTACATTTTCCAGAGAATTTTCACAGAGGGGCGGGCAGTGGGAGCAGTTGAGAGTGTGTATATGGTTTGATTAGTATATGTCGAATAATAATTTGTTTATTTTTCTAGTATTTACTTAAACTATTTTACTATTATTATTTCATTTTTAATTTTACAAATATATATATTTTTTTACATTCAATAAAAAATTAAATTAAATTAAAATATAAATATTAAAAAATTTAAAAATAATTAAAATAAAACAGTTACAAAACTATAAAGCTTTAATTCATTATTTTTGAAAAATTAAAAATATATTAATTATATTTCTGTATGGAAATACAACTTTAAATTTAATAATTCATATATTTTATATTGTTTAGAAAATAAAAAATATATTTTTTTTCATATAAACATATATAATTTATTTTCTAAAAAAATGTTTATTCAAGTATTTTCTTATTTTAAAAAATTTTTTTTTCATATTTGTGGACATTTTTAAAATTTTAAAAAAATTTCCACAAGTTGAATAAATATTAATGACCATATGCAGTTAGCTCCCCTCAGGAAAACTCTTCTAAAACTCTGGCTAAATAGCTCACTTAACAAGTTTTGGCATTTCTAAATGAAATGAAATGAAAATTTAGCAACTTTCTTAGCAGCAACGACTTGGCCAAACTGAGAAACTTGCTTTTATGGCAATTTGGTTTGCCATTGTTTGTCAACTGTGACTCTGTGTGTGTGTGTGTGTGTGTGTGTGTGTCATTAGATAATGGACTCGCGTTTCACACACATATGACCTCTGACATTTTGTTAATTAACAATGGCGCAGACAGTTTATGGACGCCAAACAAAGCTTAACAATTTGAACTGATTAGAGCAGACAGACAACACAGGGATTGTGAGGGGGATGGGCATGGGGGCGTGTCCTTAATGCTAGCCTGGCTGACTGACGAGCGAATAATGTTTAGCACGTGCAACGTGTTGCAGCTAAGCCAAAATGAGGGCAACTCACCTGCTCGGTTGAACGTGCAAATATGCAGCATAAACATTCAAATAGTCATCCGACACATGTGTGTGTGTGTGTGTGAGTGTTTCTCTGTGTATATGTGTGTGCGTGTGCTGACATATTTGCCATACGCTCGAGTGGCGCTGAAAAGGCTTATAATTTCCGCTTGTTGTTCGCCTGGGTCGCCCTGGCAGGAAGTCTCAATGGGATGTGTATGAGGCATGCCTCTCATTGTGCTTGTGTATGTGTGTATGTGTGTGTGTGTCAACGTCAATGTAAATGTGCCACCTGCAGCAGCAGCATCAGCCACCCACAGCATTGGCTGAGGTCAAGTGCCTGCTCAATGGAGAAAGCCAAATGCAAATGTTGGCTTTAAAGCGCCGCTTGGCAACAGTCGAACAAGTCGAACTTGCGGCCCAAAAAAAAAACCACGCTGAGTGGCAGAAGAAAAAAATGAAGAAAGAAGAGCAAATGGCTGAATACGGAAGCTCAAATACCCTTACGTATTACGTATAAGACAAAAAACATGCTTAGGTACATTAAAAATAAACGTATAAGAGTTTATATACCAAAGGACACTTACCTCTCTCTTCCAACTCCGCTTACTCACTCACGCTCTCTTTCTCACTCACTCCACTTGGATTATGTTCAATTGCGCGCCAATTCCTGAGTGGAAAAAAAAATTACAGCGCCTTAGAGAAGACAGCGCCTCGATTATCATTTATTGACTATGTGAAGAACAAGTTGTAGTTAAATAAAAGACATTTTACAAACATACACAACACACACTTATTGCCTTTGAAAAGCATTTATTTTAAATTATAAAAAATAAAAAAATAAAACCACAAACACGCACTTGGGACAACCGATCAGCAGGCCAGCTGCTGCAAGACTAAACTCCATCGCTCGACTCAAAGCCTCTACTAAGTCAGCGCTCACACACTAATACATGCACAGCTAAGAGGCGCACGCAGCTCGAATAACTCCTGGGCGCTCACTCATGCTTGAGCAAAAGAGTACTGCTTGCAGCTGATAACGGGATCCAAAGCATTGCAACCAATGGCGTGGCTGCAGTGCACATATAAAGAGCCCTACTCTCTCACTCTCTCACTCTCTCTGTTTTTGACCAATAGCAAAGCCTCGATCGAAAATTTGTCTGTCTGCAGTTGAGCGTTACACATTTCGTGCTAAATTGAGAAAACTCTTATGCTTATGTTATAAGTAGTGTATCCAAAGCAAAAACCAAGCAGTGCGCGACGTTCGCAACGCTTGACATTGAACGCGCCCCCACCACGCCCACCTTCAGTTTGGCCAGGGCTGTCAGCGCTTGCCGCCTTATCTGGCAAGGACAACACGCACCAAGCAACAGCAGCAATAGCGGCAGCGGCAGCGTCGAAGCAGCCAACGCCACAGGCACAGAGCCCCATTTCCATAGAATCCCGGCAAGCGGATTTGCTAGAGAAACAAGATGCAAGCATGGGTTTTGGCTTTGGCTTGGCTTTGGCTTTAGCTTTGGCTATGCCTTTGACTGTGCCAGTTGCCAAAGTGCTGAACAAACATAGTTTCTTTTGCTTTCATTTTTACACGCGCTGAGTATGCTATGAAAATAGGGTATGTTGCCTTTGTTCAAGTGTGTGTGTGTACAAGTCTATGTAAGCATAAATAGAAATTTCAGAATAATATAAGAGTTAACGAATTCGAATATGCTTGTTCAAGTGTGTGAGTGGCAGGAGTGAGTAAAATTAGAAGTTGAGATGTTAGTAAAATATAAGAGTGAAAGAATTTGAATATGCTTGTTTGAGTGTAAAACTGGGAAGCAGTTAGCAGGGAAATTATAAGCAAAAATTGAAGACATGTATAAGAGTAGAGAGTAGAGGACTTGAGTAACAGGTAGCTGGGAAATTATGAGTAGCTATAAATGGAATGCCAAAATATAAGAGCATAAGAATGCGTGCGTAGCTAGTTGTTCAGAGTATAAGAAATCTAAGGAAATATAAGAGCTAATGGATGTACGCGTTTACCTATTTACTATTTACTTAAGTTAATCTTAAATGTAGTTTTTTATAGATTCCACTCATTGACTACAGAGTATCTAGCCGTCACACACACGCGTCCCTTAAGCAGCTACAAGTTCTTTTCTTATTTTTTTTTGGTATTACAACAAAGTGCTCTGGTTCGCATATGTAAACACGCCAGGAAATGAATACGCCGCCTTACAGCCAAGTTAACCTATTCCCTCCACACACCCCTACCCACCCACCTCTCCTTTCTTTCCGTTCCGTTGTTTGCCTTTTTATCGGAAGCCCCCTCAGCTGTTTGTACTCTATATATCTCTAGTGGGCATTACTATATACTATATACAGCTGAGGCGTCTGCTCTTTCAATTTGCTTGCATTATTGTCGAGCTCGCGGCCAGGCTCAACTATGTATTCTTTTAATATGCGCCCAGTGCCACGCCCACTTCGGTTTCCGCCGCCTCAAGGCGAAGGCAATCTCTGCCGCAACTTATTCAAATTAAATTTATGCAAATTGTTGCATTCCCGGAAAGCGGCGAGCGAACCCATTATGCAATCGCAGAAATAACTAAATCGCGAGAGACGAGAGAGCATAAATAGGGTCGACGCTGCTCTGGCATAATGTTTATGTCAATTGGCAAATAATGACGGAATTATAAAAAGGAATTAGAATATAAGACTTTCAAGAGCTTTGACAGTTCTAAGAGCTTTAATGGTCTTGAGCTAGTTCTGGTTGTTTAGAGTGAGAATATTAGAGATGAGAATGAAAATAAAAATTATAAGAAATATATAATAATGCAAATTTAAGTTAGTTAAGCTTTAAGCTTTTGTATGTGTATAATAAAAGTATAATAAAAATTAATTAATTAAATTAAATTAAGAAAACTGTCTGGGAAAGCTTTTTAAAGATTTTTAGTGTCTTAAATGCCCCATTAAACTGCAAGATCGGATATATAACGATTCGTATTAAAAGCTTTAAACTAATTAAAGCTTAAAGTTAAACGAGCTTTCATTGTCACACACATTAAAAACTCCACCAAAAGCGTTAAAGCTCGTTTTCAATTTCAATGAAGTCAAAAGTGGTTTAAAAAAACAATTTGAAGCCTCCTTGAGAGTCCTTCGTGATTCAATTAAAAATTGCAATTTATTCAAATTGGTTTTTACTTTAGCCCCAATGCAATTAATATGAACAAAAGTGGGAAATGCCGGAACTCACGTATCTCAAACAATCCGCAAAAAACCTATGGGAAAAATTGTCAATTCAAATCGCCCTCAATTTTAATGGACTTTACATGTGACGTCAGAAGCTATTTTTCAGCATGCGCTAAAACCGATTTATGGGACAAACGAAATGGCACATAAACAAAAAATGGGGAAGATGCGTGTGATTGACTATGGAATACCCTTCATTTGCCTTCGATCTGGCTTGATTCGGGTGGCCCATTATTGACACTCGCTGCACTTTACAGGGTATACACAGAACATTCTGCGAACAACTGAAAAACTGACGAAAAATGCATGAGACAAGTTTTGGCACAGCAGTTGGCCAGACAACTATTGCCACATTTCGTTTCCCCTCGGTTTTTTGTTGTTTGCCATGAAATTGGGGCGCAAAACTTTGACGAAAACAAAAATTCCGCTGCAGCAGCAACTGCCGCAGCAACAGCAGCGACGGCAGCATCAACTGCTGCAACTGCCACAGCCACTGGCAGGCAGGACATATAAATCAATTTTACAGGACTAACGCGAACATAAATAAAACGAGACTCGGTGAAAGTGAAGCAAATGGAAACGGATGCTCTTTGTTTTGAAACAATAAAATAAACAAATAAACGGATATAACCGACTGCGCCATGCTCGCGCTGAGTTTGAAATAAGTTTAAGTTATTTTATGGGATAATTGCATTGGCTTAAGAAGAAGAGAGGAGATTGAGGAAGCATTTCGAGCAGTTGCTCTTCCCGATTGGTCCCACACTTAAGTTATGTTTCCCTCGATCCGTATGTAGGTACTTAAATTAAAATGTACTCAAGGGAAATTTACACATTTTTTTTCTCATTTCTTCCCTTTTGAGTGAGGAGTATCTAATGAGTACCTGCTTTTGAGAGAGCTGCTGCTTGCGCTCATTTATTACAGTAACCAGTGTTTTTTGGCTTAGTCTCTCCATTGCCTTCTCCCTACAATGCATTTATGCACTCAATTTGAAATACACTTATTTCAAATTGAGTGCATTATTTTATGGCATAATTGCATTAGCTTAAGAAGAAGAGAGGAGATTGAGGAAGCAAAAATGAAAAGTAAATAAAAGAAAATATAACAGTAGAGAGAGAGAGAGAGAGAGTGAGAAAAGAGGTAAGATAGAAGATAGCAGACAGAAGACAGAAGATGGAAGATGAAAGATGGAAGATGGAAGATTGACGAATTGAAGAGCGAAGATTAAAGATTAGATTAGTATAAGAAAGAAGATTTAAGATTGAAGATTGGTTGAAGATCGCAGATAAACTGAAGATAGAAATGAAAAATAAAATATGGAAGATTGAACTGGGAAAACCTCTTTTATAAGTCCCTGTTTATACTGTTATTTAAATATATTCACAACATTCACAACTTCGCATCTCCTCAATCCTCTAGCTGGGCGTGGCAATTGGCTTCGTGCTGCCTCCGATGCTGGTGCCCAACTCCGAGGACATCAACCAGGTGGGCGCCGACTTGCAGTTGATGTTCTACCTAGTGGCCGGGCTAACCAGCATACTGCTCATTCTCATGGCCATATGTAAGTCAAGTCTTAAATAGAGTTCAGTTCAAATCAAGATCCGTCTCTCCGCCTCTGTGCAGTCTTTCAGGATAAGCCGCCAACGCCGCCATCTGCCGCGCAGGAGGCGGCCAATCATCTGGAGGGCTTGGCCGAGCAGCAGGTCAGCTTCGGCCAATCGCTGAAGAATCTGTTGACCAACCGGAACTTCATCTTCCTGCTGCTCTCCTACGGCATCAATGTGGGCGTCTTCTATGCCATCTCAACGCTGCTCAATCCGGTAGAGTAGCACCTGCTTACGTAGTGATGCATAATTGAAATGTGGTTTATTGTTGTGCAGGTGGTGCTCAAGTATTATCCAGGTCATGAGGTCGACACGGGTCGCATTGGCCTCAGCATTGTGCTGGCCGGCATGCTGGGCTCCGTGGTCTCCGGCATTGTGCTGGACAAGACGCACAAATTCAAGTGAGTACAGTTAAATCAATTAATAAGGCATACATAAGATGTGCCAAAAGAAAACTCACTCAAAAAGAAAGAAATGCTCAAATTGTATAAATTTCCCTTTGAGTAAGTGTTAAGTATGGGACCAATGGCGCAAGCACAGCTACTCAAAAAGGCAAGCAATGCGATTGGAAATGAGTGTATTTAAATTTGAGTGCATAAATGCTTTGTAGGGAGAGGGCAATGGATAGTGTAAGCAAAAAAACTTTAGTTACTGTAATAAATGAGCGCAAGCAGCAGCTCTCTCAAAAGCAGGTACTCATTAGATATTCGTCACTCAAAAGGGAAGAAATGAGACAGAAAATGTGTAAATTTCCCAATGAGTACATTTTAATTTAAGTACCTACATACGGATCTAGGGAAACATAACTTAAGTGTGGGACCAATCGCGAAAGAGCAACTCCTCGAAATGGGAAAAGATGAGAGCGAACTTCAGTTTGAGTGCATTTGAGAGTAAGCAGCAGCGCGCTAATCATTACTCAGTCAAAAGCAATGAGACAGAAAAAAACACTCAACGGATTGCAATTAAAAATTTGAGTGAAACCGATTGAAGGTAGGCAAAGCAGTTGAGTGGTTGAGAGGCTTGAGAGTGAGCGGCCATTTTGATCGCACTGCACTTAGGGCTGAGTGCGGTTTAAGAAAGAGTTTACTTTATGCCAGATCTATGTATGTGTGCTATGATTTCAAAGAGAGCATTTTATTGAGCTTCTATTTACCGCTCGCAGGGAGACAACGCTGGCCGTGTATGCTCTCTCCATGGTGGGCATGTGGATATTCACATTCACGCTGGACACGGGACACATTGCTGTGGTCTATTTGACAGCCTCGCTGCTGGGGTAAGTTGTTGGACTTTATTTTACCTTTAATTAACTTATAATTGATACACGGATGCTTGATTGCAACAGCTTCTTCATGACTGGCTACCTGCCCGTGGGCTTTGAATTTGGCGCTGAGCTAACGTTTCCCGAGCCGGAGGGCACATCGTCCGGCCTGCTGAATGCCTCGGCTCAAACCTTTGGCATTTGCTTCACGCTCTTCTACTCGGAGCTCTTCTACTCGTACGGCGACGTGCCCGCCAACGTGGCAATGGCCGTTATGCTAATTGTGGGCACTCTTATAACGGCGGCCACCAAATCCGATTTGCGGCGGCAGAATGCCCAAGTGGTCTTGCCCACAGCTGTAACAGCAGCAGCAGCTAATCCGTAAACTAAAACACGCACACACACCAGCACACCCACACACCTATACACACCTTTACATCTATACATTCGAGTCGCTCTTTAAGCTTTTGTTTTATAGTATTTTAATTTTTTTTTTTTTTTTTTTTTTTTTTTTTTTTTTTATACAAATTCATTTTATTTCCGCTTATTGTCTTAAACTCTACAGCGCATTTATCTATGAACCTTAACTTAAGTTATTTGGCAAGTATGCCAGTATGTATAGTTTTTTTTTTTTTTTTTTTTTTTTTTTTTTTTTTTTTTTTTTTTTTTTTTTTTCCCTTCCCTATATATCTATATTCCCCGACGGTCCAGGGGATGTAGTCTTTTCAGTCTTCGGTTGTTGTTATTTGTAGCCAGATTGGATGCGAGCTGGTTCGGGTGTGCCATTAGCCTGTCCGCGTATCTGGAGCTGTGTCTTCCAATGAGCTCTGCGACGGTAGGCATTTTTAGGTCCCTATGGAGCACTGAATTTTTCACGTACCAGCTGGCACCCGTAAGTCTGCGCAGTGCTTTGTTTTGCAGCACTTGGACTTTGTTGAGCGTTGTCCTTGCCGCAGAGCCCCATATGGGAATCGCATATTGAAAGGTTGGCATTACTATTGCCTTGTAAATGGTGGTTTTGCTGTCAAGCGATAGCTTGCTGGAGGCTCTCAGCATCCAGTCCAGTTTTTTGAGCTTGACTTGACATCGCTTGGTCACCTGGCTGATGTGCGCTTTGTATGTCAGTCTCCTGTCGAGCGTGACCCCAAGATAGCAGACTTTTGTGGCGCTCGGAATCGGGGATCCCATTGTCACATTCGGGCAGTTACCTCGTCTAATTGCAAAGGTGATGTGGGCTGACTTTTGCGTGTTGATTGATATGCACCACCTTTTGGCCCAGTGTCCGAAGGAGTGGAGGTATGTCTGCAGAGTGTTAGAAGCTTCTTGCGCAGACGTGTTTCTTGACAAAACGGCAGTGTCATCGGCATAAGTCGCAGTGATGGTTCCCGTATCACTTGGCTGAGGCGTTGGCATGTCTGCGGTGAATAGCGTGTATAGCACTGGACCAAGAACACTGCCCTGTGGGACACCTGCTCGGATTGCTCTGGCGGATGATAATGCTTGCCCCTTGGAGACTTGGAAGGTCCTTCCTAGCAAATATGAAGATAGCAACATGAAGAATGGTGCTGGTAGGGCAGTCTTCAGTTTTTGCAGCAGACCTAGATGCCATACTCTGTCGAAAGCCTGTTTAACGTCTATAAAGACGGCGGAGCAGTACATCTTCTCTTCGAAGGCACCCAGAATGTGATGTACAACTCTGTGTACCTGTTCAGGTGTTCCATGCTGCTTCCTAAAGCCAAACTGGTGATTTGGAATGGCATCCCGGCGTCCCAAGTGTGTCAGTACTCGTCCAAGTAGTATTCTTTCAAATACTTTGGAGAGTACTGGCAACAGACTAATTGGTCTATACGAACCAATTTCGCCCACGGGTTTGCCAGGTTTAGGAATCATCACAATAACGGCACGCTTCCAGCAAGCTGGAAAGTGCCGGATGCGAAGCATGGCGTTGTACAACACAGTTAAATACTCAACTGTCGAGTCAGGGAGTGCTCTAACCACTCTGCCGTTTATGCGATCACATCCAGGGGATTTTTTCGGCTTCACTCGCCTGATTTGTGCGTATACTTCCTCTTTTGAGCAAGGCGGGATTTGGACGTCTAATGGGAGGGGTGAGAGGATAATATCTTCAGTTTCCTGTATATCTGCAGGCTCGGCGGTTATCAGCGGTGTGAATTGCTCTTGAAGGTGTTCGGCAAACCCTTCGGCTTGCGCCTCATCTCCCGTGAGCCAGGTGCCTGAAGTGCAGCGTATGGGGTGACGGCACATTGGCTGCCTCTTGATCTTGCGCGTGTATTTCCACAGCTGGAATTCGGCATTTGCAGAAGAGTCAGCTCGTTCCAGCGCGTCGTTAATGCGCCTGCTCTGAAGCTCAGCTAACGCAGCTTTAAGTTGCCTTGTGGCTTCGTTGTAGCTGGCTTTAGCATTAGCCGTCCGCGTGCGTATCCAGCGTCTCCGTGTCCAGCGCTTATACAATAGGAGATCCTGGGCCTCCAAGGAGAGGGGCATGTTGTACCCTGAAGGATTTTGTGGACGTCTAAAGGGTGGTGCTGCAAGGAGCGAGGCTGCAATTATAGCTTCTTGCAGCTTGTTGGTTGCGTAGTCCACATCTTCGGGTGTGTTGAGCTCCATTTCTGGATGTAGGGAGCAGTGCAGCTCTCGTCGAAAGATTCCCAAATCAGATCCTGCCGGCAGTAACCGTTCCCTGGTGGGAAAGTGCTGTGGCTGCGTGTGGATCGTGATAATGAGTGGCAGGTGGTCTGAGGGCAACTCTAGAGAATCTTCGATGCTGATCTGCCGATCTCTAATACCTCTATATGCTGCAAAGTCTATTGCAGAGGGCCTGTGCCCGTTAAGTGGGTATCGAGTGGGGGCTCCGGTCGCCAGTATGCTGTATTGTGCATTGTGAATCGCCTCAAAAATTGCTTCTCCTCGCTGATTTGTACTATTGCTGCCCCAAAACGGATGCCAGCCGTTCCAGTCGCCGCCAATTAGAGCTTTGTCCAGCCTTTGGCGAAGGAGGTGCGTAATCTCCTGTTCATGTAGTCCAGCATTTGGCGGACAGTAAATCGATGAGATTTCCAGTGTTCCAATGGACGTAGGCAGGCTTATGTTTGAAACCTGCATTGTTGCATTGGAAACTGGGAGTAGTGGTGTGTGCGCAATTGTTGATTTTATGAGGATGGAGGATCCACCAAACCTGTTTGCTCCTCCTCCATGTGCCTGATAATGCTCATATCCGAAGATTTGTATAGTAGGGCACTCGTGGGTCTCCGATATGAGCATTATATCTATCTTTTTGACAGATAGGAAGACTGCCAATTCCTGAGTCTTGTTGCTCAGACCATTGGCGTTCCAGATGCCCACTCTTAGAGCCATTATTTGGAGGTGAGGTTTGTTATGACAGCCATTAAGCTGGTCAATAGCTTGGCTTGTTGGCTTTGCGTTTCACGCATTGCTTTGAGCTCGGCGTTAATTACTTCAAACTGGCGCTGTTGTTGTTGCAGTATCTGTACGAATACTGATTCATTTATCTGATTCGTTTGGTTGTAGTTTTGGGACCTTTCCCCACGAACAGCTTGCGCATAGGATACTCCACTTATTGGAGTTTGATTGCTTAGCTTGAAATTATTGCTTAGAGCAGGCAGTGCAGGACGGGCTGTTTCTGTATTTGATGGCTGTGCTGGATTGCGCTTATGCACTGGACTCTGCAGCTTGAGCATTCGCTTATATACTAAGCAGCCCTTGTAGTTAGCAGGGTGCTGTAGTTCGCAGTGAACACAGGTAGGTGCTTGATCCCTTTCCCTGATGCAGTCCTTAGAGGCGTGATTGCCGGCACATCTTACGCATCTAGGAGTTTTGTGGCAGTATCTTTGCGTGTGACCGAACTCTTGACAGCGGTGGCATTGCGTAAGATCGTTGAACTTCCGCGGCAGCTCCACCGTGCAACGTTGTCTGCAAATGACTCTGAGATCGAGGAGTTGTTTGTTGTTTGGTGCCTGAGCCACATCAACGAAAAAGATGTTTAGCGGGGTTCGGTCCATCCTGCTCAACGGATTATGGACGTTGGTCACTTTGTGGCCTTTAGCCTCTAGCTCATCTTTTATGTATTGTGTTTCGGTGCTGGAGTGCAGTCCTTTAAGGCAAACTCTGTACGGTCTGTCTTCTTTGAGCTGGTAACAGTGGAACTGCAACTTCAGCTTTGTGAAGTGATTGATTAGTGAGCGATAATCATCGCTACATTGAGTCAGCACACCAATATCGTTTCGTCTTGGTTTGATAACGTACGACTTTGGTTCAATCGCTTTATCAATTATCTGTTGCAGTTTCGTCACAGAAGTAATGCCCGGACACCAAATAGGAGGTGGGCGAGGTTTTGGTTTCTCAACGGGCTCGTTAAGTATTGCTGCTGGTACCTCACAGATGTCATCATCATCTTCGTCCAGCATAGCAAACCGATTTTGCGATGCTGCTGCAGCTTTGCTGGTGCTTGGCTGATCTAGTAGAGGCTTTTTGTTTCCTGCTTGTGGCGATCTGTTCTTTTTTCGTTTGTTGTTGTTGCTGCCAGTGTCTTGCACTGAAGATATATCAATATCCATAGGACTGATTGTTCTTATTGTTACTTTCCTGTTGAGCATTGCTAAATTGAGCGCTTCCAAATCAGCAGATGGCTTAACAGTTACAGTGGGGTCATTGACATTAGTTGTCATAGTTGTTTTTGCTTGCGCGTGCACTTGAGCGCTGACGCACTCGCAGCAAGCAAAACAAATTCGGAGATTACCGTTACCTTAACCGTGCGCGATACAAGCGAAGCTAAAAATAGAAACAATGCTTGCGCTATTTGTTGTTGCAGGTTTGATTTTGATAGAATAAACACAGATTTCTGTACGCTAACACGTCTTTGCTCATCGAACGAGTGATCGCGAATGTAGTATTTTAATTTGTTGTTAACTTATATTTTTTCTGTTGTAGCTTTAAGTGTCTCAAAAGCGTTGAATTTATTATTCAAATACATATATATGTATATATATAGGCATTTATTTTTTCAATTTTATATATTGGCCAAGAGAAATTGTTGTAAGTTCAAATTTGAAAAGAATTGAGAAGAATTTCGGAAACAGCTTTAAATTTTCACTTTTTTGCGACAACAAAAAACAACAACAAACTGAACACAATTGTTAACAAAAATAATATATATAGCAAATTGTTCAAGCCCCTATATAGCAGGCATTATCCACAAATCCTACAATATTATATAGCCAATCACGTATATCTATATATAGCCAAATCTTTGTTAACTAATCTGGTTTTACGTCTAGTTGAATTCGCTCAGTGTCTAATATAATTGTCTAATGCATATAGTAAGCTTTACAGTTACATACAGTCAAACTTGCCTATGTGAGAACACAACATATATATTCAGCCTGAGTCGGAAGATAATGGCAATACCTTAGTATGTGGCGATAGAGAAAATGCACTCAATAAATATATATACGATATAGACTACCAAATACCCTATAATATCAATGTTCTGCTAAAGTTTCGTTATGCTAAAGGGAATAGGAAGAGAAGTTAGGAAAGTGAGAGAGAAACTATGAGAAATCTTTAGAGAAAGTATTAAAAATAAAAGCTCAACAAGAATTTTAGGTAACATGTTAAAGAAATATGCTTAAATAATGAAAGGAAGTTCGAGATTGTTATAGCGAAGAGCGACTGTGGTTAGCTTAAGAGCTAAACAGTTATCAGAAAGAGTTGATAATAGTTGAAAGCTCAGTTTCAGTTGCTCAACTTAAGAATTTTGTTACAGTGTAATAGCTTTATATAGAGAATATGGAGAAATCCAAAACAAAAACACATTCCTGACAAAAACAATGCTAGCGAAGAGTGACTGTAGCATGATCAGTCAGCTCAAGGGGGGAAAACAGTTGGACGCTTTAAGCACAGAAGTTCGCAGACTTCACATGGCAAAAACTTTCAAAATATTCACAATAAACAGACAACTAAGTCCATAATACCAGAATAATACCAATTTGTGTATATATTTCTAGAAACCTGAAAAATCTCCAAAAGCTCAAAACAATTTCCACAAAATCTTCACTGTGTGTACATAATTCTAAAGCAATTTCTGAACCAACCAACTGTAGGCTAAGCCCTTCACCCCAACCCTTAACTGTCACATGATGTACATATATAAACGCAGACACACACACCTGCACACACCCATACACACACACAAAGCAATTGAACACTTAACAATCATATCTAAAATGTGTTAACGTTAATTTTGAAGTATTTTACACTTTGAAAAAAGAAATCTAAATTATATATATACACAAGATCTATAACTATATATATATATGCGTCTATAATGCGTATACTTGTTGTGACATAGTTGAATTAACTAAAACAAACATAAATTAGCGCACTTTTAAAGCAATTTTGTAGATAGCTTTTAGGCCAATTGCCAGTATTATATATATAGTATATATATACAACTGTTATACATATTATCTCTAATCGTATTAGTTCACTCAACTAGTGTCAATTGTCAAGCAACAGAGAGGCAAAACTACCTGACAACCTAACAAAAGCTGTTACTACTTATAAACGACCTACAACAACCACCTATTAAACAATTATATAACATATACACACACACACACACATAGTCGAAAAGTTATAACAAATATATATAAATCTATATGTATATGTATATGTGTATAGTTGGAAAAAGTATTCAAATAAAACCAAAAAAACTTAATCAAAAAACAAAAGATTCTCACATGGTATATATAAACCGTTAGTTAAGGTTGTACACACACAAATATATATATTTATAGCATTATTAACATATACTTTTGACGCTGATTGAACATGAACGTGAACATATACACATATATCTCTTAGCTTGGGTCTCTCACAGCTGGCAAACAGCGATTCGAGTGAAATCAAAAAATTACAAAGATCAACTTAAATTAGTAAAAAATAAAAACTTAAATAAAGAAAACAGTTTGAGCAAAAGCCCCCCTTCACCCGCTGCTGTCTGCTGCCGCTGCCGCTGCCGCCCCCTCCTCAATGCGTTGTGCCCCAGGCGCGCAGCAAAGTCAACGCCTTGTTCAGATATGCCGCCCACTCGTCGCGCTCCTCTTTGGTATCCGCCGAGAGCAGATGCCGCACCGTTGTCATCCTTCCATTGGGCACAATAATCAACGATTCCTGATCGGTGTCCAGCGCAGGTCGCTCGCACTCCAGCAGCATCGTGTTCAAGCGAGCACAGATGTCACGCGGCGCTGTGCTCACCTTCTGGGAGCTGCACGCATTCAAATCGATGCTGCCCATGGGCGCCTTCTTCTTCTCGTCATCGGGATACTTCCAGTAGCTGAGCAGGGAGCCATTCAGATAGCACCAGCGGCGATGCCAGGCACCGAAGCCAGAGATGTCCTCGAACATGGTGAGGAAGCCCTTGTACTCCACGCTCACCGACAGCTCGCAGTTAACCTTCATGTGGACGGTGCCGTCCAGCGGGCTGACGCCCAGAACTTGTGTCAGCGTCCAGCTGGTGCGTTGAATCTCACGCAGCGAGAAGATGGCAAAGCCATATTGCACCAGCTGTGGCGTGCGCACCACATGGGGACCCGCCGGACTCTGGACGGGGGGCATAACTAAACGATTTTCCCCGCCCTTCTTCTTGGGCGTCTTAATGCCGCCCTTCTTGTTCACGTTGATGTGATACTTCAGCTCGTGCGGCAATTGATCCCGCTGGGCCAGCATGCCATAAATCTCTAGAGTAATCTGTCAAGGAAAAACCATTAAAATTTCGTTTTCAACGGAAAGTAATTAATCTCCGGCTTACTCTAAAGTCCGCGTAGACATTGTTCAGCTGCAGCACATCGGGAAATTTGACAGAGAGCAGACCGGGCATGGTGGGCACCGTCTTGGTGGCCAGCACGTGCTCATTGTACTTGAGCAGGCAGACCAAATGGTGCCCGTTGATGCTGCCCGTTGCCATTTTACGCACATATTCCTGACGCAACGGTATGGTGATGTCCTTGACCGTAAGCAGGCCCTTCTCTTTGGGCGCACCCACGGGCCGTACGCTGTTCTCCACGCGCAGACGCTGCACCTCATCCAAGCAGGCCTGACGACGATGAGCTGCAAGCAACGTTTCATTAGTATTTAATACATCTTGATATATATCAGTTAAGACCTACTTGCTAGCAGTAGATAACGTTCGCCCTCCACAGACTCTGTGGAGCCTGAGAACTCGACTGTTGCCGCGCAAAGATTGAGCGCCTGGCTGGCCTGCCCAATCACCTGCTGCTGCTTGCACACCTCGCCCAGCAGCTTCTTAATCTTGTCCTGCGCCAGAGCGGCATCATTTGATTCACGTGCCAGCTGCACCTCCTCGTCCTCCTCGCTGCTGGCTGCCGTCTCCAACTGCTGCGGCGAGTCATACTCCAGCTTGTGCTTGGCATGGCAGTCGTTGTTCAAAGCGGAGCGCACAATCTGCTGCTCGCGACAAATCTTGCGCACAGGCGTGGAATTGGAGCTCTATAAATAATTGAGGTATATAAGATTTATGCAACTAAATTACATCCATAATCTATAGCCTACACTGGCATTCTGCTGACGCCTGTAGAAGCTGACGGTGTGCACGAGCGTCACCAGATTATCGTTATCCTGATTGACGCTCAGCTCCGACTTGACGGGCTGTGCGCCGTTGAGCAATGGCGTTTGCACATCCATTGCCTCCTGCTGCTCCTCTATGGTCTGGCAGAGCGCAGCAGCAGCGCCTGCCGGCTTGCGATAGGAGAAGCTGTTGGAGGCTGTGGTGCCTTTGCTCTGTGTGATAGAAGAAATCATGTTATAAACGAGTTAACAATTGTTGCGAGCAGAGGCTACTCACGCCCAGCGATAGCTGACTGGCATTATGCTCATCTTCGGTGTCTTCTTCCAGTGTGCTGGCATAGTCGCCGCCTAAGGCCTCATCCAAATAGTCATCAATGCCCGCAGAGACTTGAGAGGAATTCATTGAGCTGTCGCCGTCATGGCTATAATAATGGTCCTGCTCTGCATAGCGTACCTGTTGACGAAGGTTAAAGGTTAAGGTTAAGGTTAAGTACCACCCGCTGTGTTTGGTTTATGCTACCTGCGACTCACCTTTTTGCCCTGTTGCTGTTGTTGTTGCTCATTGCGCTGCACTGTGTGCAAGATCTCGCGGCCAAGGCTGCCGTTGCACATGCCCGCACTGCTGTCCTCAGTCTGCGACTGATCCTCCTCCTCCTCCTTCTCCTCCACATCCGACTCATCCATGCAACTACAAATTAAAAGAGATTAGTTTAAGCAGCTATACAAACATTTATTATGCGCCTTGTCTCTACTGGTTAAAGCTAAGTTAGTAATAGTCAGTCTCTTCTAGTCTCTGTCTCTACTCAATGCAGAGCAGAAAGAGCAGGCAGGAATAGCATTTATCAGCGCACCTTTCAAGCTCCTCCTCGGTGTCGTCGTTTATCGAGGCCGTGGCCGTGGCACAGCAATTGTCGCCACTGGAATCCAGATCGGATAGCGCCGGATACAAACGATCACCCGACTTTCTGGCTCGCTTCGATTCCTCGTCAATAACATCACCAGCTGAGGGAGAGGGAGAGATCCTTTAAAGGAAATCTGATTATGTTTGGCTGTTTTGCTTCTGCTTACGTGAGCGCCGCTTGCTGCTGGCTACGGCCATGGGTGGCGGTGGTGGCGGCGGCATGGGTCGCACCACTTTATTGCTAACAGGCGGTGCAGGAGGTGGAGCCACTGGCGCAGTTATTGTTAAGATTTCCTTTTGCTTATTGAAGCGGTTGGCTATGATTTGCATGTCCTCCTGTCGCTGCCTGTCAATGTCTTTGATGCGATTCTCAGCGCTGCTTTGGGCAGAGGCCACCAAGGCGGCCACCTTGTCGCGCAGCTTGCTCTCTGGCTTCGGCTGCGGCTTGTTTGGCTGACTCTGCTGGCTGGCCACTGGAGCAACTGGATGTGCTACAAAGGCAAAGCGAGTTAGAAGGATTATCAGACATTATTTATGTTGTGCTTACCCTTGGGCTGCTCGTCCGCCGCTCGTATCTGGCTTATGCTGGGCGCTTGTCCAATTGGCGCCTTGGGCAGCACGGCCTTGGCGTTGCCCGTTTCGAAGAGCTTCATGCGCTCCTTAAGCGACAGCTCGCAGGGATCCTTCTGATTGCGCTGCGCTGCCTGCGATTGGCCATTGTTTGCTTTGCTCTCGAAGATGGCGGCGCGGCCAGAGACGAGGCCAGCTTTGACTTGGGCAGCGGGCGCAGGCAGGGATTTGCTGACAGGAGCGGGCGCAGTGGCTGCGGCGCTAAAGGTCTTGGCTACCTGGCTAACGGCAGTTGATTTCTCTGGCAAAGCTGGCTTGGCTGTGGCTGTGACTGTGGCTGTGGCTGTGGCGACTGTTGGTGCTGCTGGTTCCTCCTGCTTAGCATAATCATACGTATGTTTGAGAGTGGAGGATTCACGACGCTGGAAACCCTGCGCTTCCAATGAGCTTAGCACCTTGGGATCCCATTTCAATTGCTTAGTTTTGCTGCTGTTGCTTGTGGCATCCACGACATCCACCGCTCTGGCCGGACGACTGGGCAGCTCAGGCTTGGGCGGCGGCACTGCATCCAGCAGCGGTCGATGCACGTCATGATGCGCCGTATCATCCTCCCATTGGTTAATGGTGTCCGCCAATGCGGCCAGCTTGCCCAGACGTTGCTTGCCGCGCCGCGGACTGCGCGACACTCGATCCACATTGTCATCGTCGTCGGCGTGAAACTGCGCCTCGGTGCGATGTATGGGCGAGGACAAGTCGTCCGTGTTGGAGTAGAGGGCGCCCATGCGCTGCAGTCGACTGCGCGAGGTGTCACGCAGACGAGCCAAAGGCTGATTAACAGGCGCATCCACGTCGCCAGAGGCTGTACTAGGGATTAGGGCTGCAGTCGGCTGCTGCTGCTCCTCCTCGTCCTCATCACTGCTCATATCCTGCTCCTGTATTTCAACTTGCACCTAAACGTGGCGGCAGCGCGCGTAAAAATACAAACACAAACAAACACACGCACACAGACAGAGTGAGAGCGAGCGAGAGAGAGAGAGAGTTGTAGCAAAATGCCAAGGCAAAGACAAAGCGCAAAAACATCCACCGTACGAAAGCGCAAGGCAAATGCATGTGGAAAAAAATAAAAACGGAAAAAAACTTACCCCAATTGGCTGGGCGCTGGTTATGTTTATCTCGATGCCCATTTCCAGATTCTCCTTGTTCACGGCCGCATAGTGACGCAGCGGCTTGGTGGGCGATGCCGTCAGCGTTGCCTTGTCGAGGATAACAACTTTGCCAGCTGCGCTGCTGGCAGCACTCGCCGTTGCCGTCGTCGTCACAGCCGTCGTCGCTGCTGGCGTCGCTTCGCTTACCAAAGTGCATTCAGTTAATGGAAATTTGCTGGCGTTTGTTATGCCGAGTGCGCGACTGCGCTGTTCGGCCTTTTCGAGCATGCGCTGCAATCATGAAATTCACATCAAATGCAGTTAGAAGAGACACTCAATTTTCATTGTTTGCTTTGTTGTATTCTACCTGGGTAAATGGATCCATTGTTGTTGTTGTTGCGGATGCAAAAAATGCAAATTACTCCGATCACTTATCTTTAACTTGTTCTCTCGCACGATCACTTGTATTTAGTTAATTATTTATTGCCAGTTAGTCGCGTACACTGCTTTTTCTTTACTTATTTTTGTATCTTTTCACGGATGCACGTCATTCGAAATTTGTGCGCGTCGCTTCTGTTCTTTCGCTCGTTCGCGACGTTGAGATTTTAAATGGGCAAGCGTCGGTATGGCAGAGTTATCGCTAGAGTTGCCACAGCGCCCAATAACAGCATCTATCGATCGGCGTCTGTTAAGATGCATCAGGTTAACATTTCGCTGTATTAATGTTAACCGCTTGCAGTCAATGTTTCTGTAAATTTTTTTTATTTCTGGCATTTATAACTAAGCAGCTTTATAGTCATTAAAAGTAAAATAAAAGTGGTATATTGTGTAATAAAGGTTGGAAAATACTTAAACAATTTGCAGTTTTGAATTTAACAGCTATCAAATTGCGATGCGCACTGCTCACTTTCAAATTTAACAGCTACCTGCAGTGTACAGCTGTGTCTGGCAATTAACATGATGTGCGCTACTGTTATCGATAAGATTAATGAGTGGCAGCTTCGTGCGATGTTTTTAAGTGGCAGCACCAAAACAAAACGCGAGAAGCGAAGGAGAATTTCAATGTTGATAAAAATAAGTAAATGTATGATAATTTGATACATAAACGGAAGCAGCTAGTTAGATAATTTAGATACACACTTAGGTAAGTTGGGAATTGCCTGTGGTTTGTGTGTCGTGCCAGCGTGGTTCAGACACTTGTGCAACGTGAGTTGCTGTCAGTGCTGTCCGTTTTGGCTA
This sequence comes from Drosophila peninsularis, assembly GCA_035047485.1. NCBI lineage: Eukaryota > Metazoa > Arthropoda > Insecta > Diptera > Drosophilidae > Drosophila > Drosophila peninsularis. The sequence goes on from JAWNPN010000035.1 coordinate 5,600,968, forward strand.
TAAAGTAGCTAATTATTGTATATTGCAGATATGGCTGAAGAGAGAAGAGTAAATCACCTGTGGAGTTGTGCGAAGGCGCTGAGCGCGGAAACACACACGGAGCGATTGCTCAAATCGTACTATATGTAAGAGATATATGATAGTGCTGTTTATATTATTAATATTCCACTTCTATAGCAATACCAGCCGCAAGCTAGCCCGCCACAATGTCCAGTTGCCGGAGGAGAGCATCGGGCCGGCGCGCATGTGCGTCCGCTGTGGCAGCCAGTGGAGCGATGGCCAGTACAAGTTGCAGCTGCAGCCGCAGCGCTTGGCCAGCAATGCCAAGCGACGCAGGTTAATAGCCCAGCTGGAGCTGGCCAAGGCCAAGCAGCAGCGTGGAGCGCTCAGCACTGCGGCCAGAAAGCGAGCCAACTGGCTGAAGAAGCGCATGGCCAGCCATGTGGTTAGCAGCCTAAAAGATCCTTTATCCTTTACCCCAATGTCAACTTATCATAAATCACCTTTTGCAGGCTGTCCAGTGCGATCTGTGCGAGCATAAAACAATTTTGCCGCTGGAAAAGCCAAAGAAACGCGCCAAAGCTGAAACAATGCCAGAAGCAGCAACAACAACAACAACAACGACTACAACAACAGTGCAGAGCAAACAGCATAAAAATAAAGACATCAATGCTGGGCTGAAGCTAAAAATGCCAATGCAGCAAAAACAAACAAAAGCGACAACAGCAACAACAACAAAGCAATCAGCAACAAAACAAAGCAACAAACAAAAGAAGAATAAGAAGAAGCAGCAACAGCAAACGAAAGCAACGCCAACGCCCGTGCAAAAAGTGCAATCGAAGACACAAAAACAAAACGCGCTGCTGCAGCTGGCAGCGCAGCTTAAAACGCACGCGTCCCAAAACGCCAGCAAAACGCAACAAAATCGCCTACAGGCATTCCTCGAGTAAAACTTTTGATCAAAGTACAAAAATAAATTTGTCTTTAATGAGTAAGAGTGTTAATTAGGTCTTAGCCAAAATAAGTGTAGTTAACTAAAGTAAAAAGAACATTAGGCGTTTTAAAACGCTGCCAAAACGCGAGCAGGCGATTGGCAACCAAAATCAAAACGCTTAACGTACAAGCATCAAGTTACTCTTGTAAGTCGAGCTGATAATTGCCTGAGCTATGAACAATAACAATAGCAAAGAACAATTGAAGTTGACAGTGCAACTAAGCGCGAGCGTTTCAAAACGCTAGCAAAACGCGGCAGAAACGCGTGCAAGCGTCGCTTAAGTAAAACTATGAATCTAAGTACATCATTAATTTTGTTTTTAATTTGTAAAACAGTTATTCGGGTGTTAGCTAAAATACATTTAATATTTTAGTTAACTAAATCAAATAAGAGCTGCAAGCGCAGCTAAACACGCTAGCGTCTAAAAACGCCACCAAAACAAGTGTAAGTAAAGCTGTCGCTTAAAGCACAAAAATCTGTTTGTTTCGAATGGAAAAGACTTTTGAATTAAGCATTAGCGAAAATACGTGCACGAGACAAGAGTGAGCATTGTGGCATGAATCAGTGGCACTGATTGTTGCAACCGGCTTGGAGCTCTGGCAGCCATACATATCTGGGAACCTGTCCGCTTCGGCCCTGCACGCACACACGTAGTCACGCACTTGGCTATCAAGTGGCGGCCCTAAAGTCCAAGGTTATCCAATGCTTTTAATTTATTTCGAGCAACATTTAATTAAAAATTGAGTTGTTTACCTGTGGAGCACGTCCTTCAACTAGATGTAGCTGCAATGTACCTGTGGCTGCATCTCTATCTCTCTTTATGTATCTCTATCTTTATCACACACACGCACATCCTGGAGCCAAGCCAGGCTCCGATTTCTAACAACATCTGCTACTTCTCATTCTTCTTTTTTGGCTGGCAGTTTCTTAGAAGATTTCTGGTTTCTGTCTTCTCGTTGTTTTTCGGCTTCTTGCGGGTTGGCGAGCCTGTTTGCTTGGCCAAAATTGGTCAAGACGGCAACGTCGATTCTCCAATGGCCAAAAACGCTTGCATTTAAATTTACATTTTCAGTTTTATGCAACAAAACTGACTTCCAAAATAAAAACAAAACTACAGCAAGTGCGAGTAGTCGGCCAGCCGATACCCTGTAAGCCACTCTAATATAACATAACATAAAATGTTAAGCATATATGTACATATACCCATTTATATACACACAGTAATTCGTCTGTCCGTGCTCATCAGCTCTCACCCTTCCTCTCTCACATACACTTGCACTGACACATAAGGCTATCCTCCTTTCACTTCCCTTTGCTTTGCTTTGCCTGCTGAGTATTTAAAACTTTGCGTTCTACAAAGAAAGTGAGCAACAACAAGAACAGCTACAGCTACAGCTACAGCTACAGCAACAACAACAACAGCAGCAGGCGGCAGTCAGCAGCTTCGTGTATGCCTGTTTGGCTGCTCGTGCGTGTAGCTTCGGCTTCGACTTCTTCGGCGTCGGCTCCCCCACGAACATGCGGTGGGGAAGCCAACGCCAGCATACCGGCAGCCGTTCTAGTCACTTGGCTGCGCTGCTGTTGCCTTTCAGTCAGTTGCGTTCGTGTGATTCACGGCCGCGCACACAGAGTCGCGCTTTAAAATTCGCATAGTGCGCGCCGAGCTTGCGGTCGCGCCATCTCGCTCGCTCGCTCGCACACGAACGTATTCGCAATGAAAAGCGACTGCGTCTGCGTTCGCATTGGTTCTACGGAGAGCGCTGTTACAGAAAAGCTGTTGTTGTTAAGCTTGAGCAGAAAAGGTGTCAACGCCGGCGTCGACGTCAACGCAAACAGCAAGAGCAAAGTGTATGGGTAAAAACAAAGGCGCAGTGTGACAAAGAATCAAGTGAAAAACCGGATGCAAAATTTAAAAGCATAAATCAAAGCGAACGAAAAAGAGCGAGAGAAATAACAAATCGAATACCAAAGTTGATTTTCAATTGAAATTTCGTAGACTGCAGCGCAGGAAATGCAGTTTGCATTTTGATAAATGACCGGAAATGCAGACTGACAGACAGACAGCAGCGCAGCGACTGCGACTGCGACGCAGCAGACACGCCTGCGCTGTGGCCACGATATAAACTAATGCCGCAGCCTTTAATCAAATATTTATATTGAAAAATAACTTAAGCAGAACCAGCGCCAGCACCAGCCCCAGCACCAGAACCAGAATTGAAAATGCAGTAAACAGAAATTCGATATGTGCAGCTACAAGTGTTAATTAACAATGGAAATTGATTATGGCTCAATGCAGAAAAGAAAATATATAAAAACTAAAGCAAAGCGAATAGCATTTGCCAAACTAAGATTTTATGTGCCATAAAGCGTGTGAAAGAGAGAGAGGGGAAAAGTAAAAGTTCTATAAGAGAAATGCTTAAATATATGCCTTCCTTTTCTCATATATATATATATATCTCTCTCTCTCTCTTTCTATCTTTTATGGGCTAACGACACGCATTGCCTTATTTTTGTTTTTTTGCGGATGAGTCACAATTAAAAAGGCTGGGCTGGTCGGGTCTGGTCTGGTCTCTTAACAGCTTCAGCTTGGCTACATAAAACATTTGCCAAGTAGCAGCAGTCACTAGACCCCCACAAGATTCCCCCCTCTCCCGCTCTCTCTGTGCACACAATCTATTCCTTGTTTAAGCCACAAAAGGTAACACAAACAAACAAATAAACCGCAGAACAGACGCACAGACGGCGACGACAGACAAGTCTGTATGGGCCAGAGGCTGTCACACACACACACACACTCCTACCCCTACCCACCTCCCGCAGCCCTTGCCCAGGTGCTAAGCGGCGCTGCATAAACTAAGTATCGCATTATGAAAATCGGCCCAAAGCCATTTCGTAATAACATTTAATGACACATATGTACAAACATATACAGACACAGCTATAGGCCGACTGCAGTCACAGAGCGTACCAAATATATATACAAATATATATATATGTATATATATATATATATATATATTCGTATACAGCTAATGATGAACAAAACAACAAAAACATAACGTCATCAGCGCCGCGCGTTGATTTTCCACAGGCGCCAAGCGAAGCGTGCAGCCAAATAAAAGCAACAAAACAACAGACAATAAACAAATACAAAAACAAAAAAAAATATATAAACAATATATAATATTTGGGAATGCAACAAGCGAGTTGATCTATCCAATAGATATAGGACTAAGGCAACTAGAACTGGAAATAATCGAAAAACCAAGAGCGAAACTCCTCTAAGAGCTGAGGCTATAGTTATATCATGGAAAATCTGTATGAATCGATATAGAGATTGTTATATATATTATATAGTTATAGGTCTATCTAATCAGCAGCGAGACAGAGAGATATTTTCATATATTTATATAGATATAGGTAGATGTAGATAGATATCTCCTCAGCAGCTGTCAGTTAAAACATCTTTATCAGAGTAAATAAATATCTTTGATGCATTCTCCACTCTTATATTAATAAATAACTGAAAAATCTCAAAGATAATACTTTTATGCAAAAAGAAAATCTTAACAAATATATATATATATATCAGTTCAGCATATATCGGTTGTAATATTATAACATTTGTCGTATGAGCTGAGCGGAAGTATATTTACTTAGCATAATTCGACTGAAGTCAACGAACCCCGTGCAGATACCCATTACAAAAGTTTTTGTTTAAAAATCAATGAGCATAGCTACAGCAGACACCAAATAAGGCGAACGGCTTGACATTGTCTGTAGCACAGGAATTGACAGAGAGAGGCAGGCAGACAGTCGGTCACTTCCTCTGTGTGTAGTTTATGCAGGGTATTATCTGAAACTAGATTTAAGCACAGAATCTGTTTATTCCAGATCTCTGTGCACTGATCTATTTATAAACTACGAACGGACCATAGCATGGATTGATTTCTGCTCTGCGCGCTGTGGGAGACACAATTTCCTGCGACTTCATTTATGTTTTCTCTGTGTCTCTCGAGAAACGGGCTGCGCGAGTGAAATTGTTGTGCGAATACTCTTAATAATATTTATTTTTTACTGTTTACTGCAGTTCTTATAGAGAGTGCCGCGCGGTGCATGTGATTTGAGCAGGACTGTGTGTGAGCTACTTTATTTTCGCAGACAACTGCTAATTGTTAAACAAAACAACAACAACAACAACAAGACAACATATACAAATTCTAAATCAAACGATCTACAAAGAGCCATATAAACAAACATTAACACTGAGCGCTCTGAATTAACGCGTTTTATGATAAATCATGGATATCGACTCGAAAGCCTCGAAACGCATCGAAATTCAACAGTTTCTGCTGGGTAAGTGAGAAGTGAGAAGGTTGAATAATTAATAGTTACTTAAGTGAGCACATTAACTAGCTACACGCACCGCTATGTACTAAGTACATGTGCTCAGTGCGTGGCAGGGCATGCGTGACTCGGGCATACCCTGCCAAACTTATTACTTGAGTAAAGCCAAATATTTATATTTTGAAATAAATCTGAGTCTGGGTATGTGTGAGTGCAGGTGTTAGAGGAACGTGTCTAGCTTCGGCAAATAGGCAAATAAATAAATTAGGGCTTTGAAAATAAAAGTAAAGTAATAAATATAAAAAAATATAAATAAATAAATAAGTGTAAGTATATATATCAATTTTGTCGTTGCTTAGCATCGCTCTTGACTTTGATAAGTTATTAAGTTATATAAGTTTGCCGCATATCTGTATATTTATCTCTGTCTCTCTCTGTTTACATATATCACTCTCTCTGTCTCTGTCTCAGTCTCAGTCTCAGTCTCAGTCTCAGTCTCAGTCTCAGTCTCAGTCTCAGTCTCAGTCTCAGTCTCAGTCTCAGTCTCAGTCTCAGTCTCAGTCTCAGTCTCAGTCTCAGTCTCAGTCTCAGTCTCAGTCTCAGTCTCAGTCTCAGTCTCAGTCTCAGTCTCAGTCTCAGTCTCAGTCTCAGTCTCAGTCTCAGTCTCAGTCTCAGTCTCAGTCTCAGTCTCAGTCTCAGTCTCAGTCTCAGTCTCAGTCTCAGTCTCAGTCTCAGTCTCAGTCTCAGTCTCAGTCTCAGTCTCAGTCTCAGTCTCAGTCTCAGTCTCAGTCTCAGTCTCAGTCTCAGTCTCAGTCTCAGTACTAGTCTCAGTCTCAGTACTAGTCTCAGTCTCAGTCTCAGTCTCAGTCTCAGTCTCAGTCTCAGTCTCAGTCTCAGTCTCAGTCTCAGTCTCAGTCTCAGTCTCAGTCTCAGTCTCAGTCTCAGTCTCAGTCTCAGTCTCAGTCTCAGTCTCAGTCTCAGTCTCAGTCTCAGTCTCAGTCTCAGTCTCAGTCTCAGTCTCAGTCTCAGTCTCAGTCTCAGTCTCAGTCTCAGTCTCTGTCTCAGTCTCAGTCTCAGTCTCAGTCTCAGTCTCAGTCTCAGTCTCAGTCTCAGTCTCAGTCTCAGTCTCAGTCTCAGTCTCAGTCTCAGTCTCAGTCTCTCCCCCTTCGCCTGCCCCAACCAATCCTCCTCAACTCAGTCTCCAATTCTTCCTCATCTCCATCTACCTCAAGTACACGCAACAATGGCCCCAACAGATGTCGCGCTCTTGAGCATTCATTAGACCACTTTTAACACAATTTCCTAAGTGCAGGGTATTAAAACAACATTATTAAACAATTATGTGTGCAGCTAAGCAGAATATTCAAGTAGCTACGCATTTAGCTCGTATGTATCTAGATAATTTAGAAGGCATTGTTAATTAAGTTCAAGCCAGAACAACAACAACAACAACGAGAAGAAAACAAACTGAAGAGTCGAAATTACTTGTAGAAATGTTCATGTGCCTCGACTCGCCCTGCGGCCATATAATTTTCTTGCACAGCGAAACATTAATAACCCTCAGATACAATATAGTATATATATATTGACTCATGCCATGGACCGTCTACGATCTGGAGCTGAGCAGACAGCAGAGAGAAACGAGCTGGATGCTGAGACAGAGACAGAGGCAGAGACTCTGACTCTGGCTCTGGCTCTTAACTTGACTTCGAGCTTAATGCGCTTTGTTCTTTTCATGCTTTGGGCTTTTATATATTGTACAAATTTCATTAAACCCCATTTTTCGGCGCTGTTGGCCAGTCTTTCGCCGGCTCATGCAGGCAGACGTATATATGTGTGTAATATATATGAGTATGTGTGTATGTAGCGCTTAAAGCCCTTCTCTTAACGCGTCGGCATTTAAGTCAGTGAGCTTTAGTGCTCATCGGGCAGGGTATAACTATTTAGTGGGGTACTATACACATATGCCGCTTTGATATTTTATCATATCTTTCGCTCTTCCTATATCAAGTTTATCAGTTTTGTGTTTCAGGAACTCTTTGAAAACTTTAAAATGTATAAACTACATATAAGCTATGTATAAAATATATTTCAACTTTAGTACAGACAAACCTTTTATGTAAATTTATATATATATATATATATATATATAATATATCAAGACTACCAGATATATATATGATCCAATTTAGAGGATCAAATAATTTTTTTTAATTTATAACATTTTTTTAAGTATCTTTAGACTGTAATATAGCTCTATATATGCTCTACAAGAGTTTAGCAGATTAGACAACTTAATATTTCAATATTGACCAAGTCTAGCCTGGCATTCTTTCGACTCAACCAAGTTGGCCTTTGGATTTACTTAAAAATAAAACATTGTTGTACAAAAATTCTAAATTTGTTGTGAAAGTTTTGTTTTATTTTTAAATGAAATTTAAATTTCTCAAGAAATTAAAAAGTAATAAGAAATTAAGTAATTAAAATATATAAAATATAAATAAATATATAATTTATGCAATAAATTTTTAAAAATATAGAACATTTATATATATAATATATAAAATAGTTATTTGAAAATATGTAAATTTAAGTTAGTGTTTTCAAAGTGTATGTGGCATTCGTTTCAGTTGTCTGCTTACTTTCGTAATTTACTTTATACTAATTACGTTTGTCTGGCCAGTTCTTTGCGTGTTTTCAATTTTAACAAGATTTCTGGCAATTTTCGTTTTGGTTTGTTTTATTGTTATGTTTACCGTTAAACCTACTTAGGCAGTGCAGGGGCCACAAGCAACTAGGGAAACTGGATGGTTTTTCGTTTTTTTTTTTTTTTAATTTCTTATTTAATTTCTTGTTTTTGTTTTCTCTGCTGGCGAGTGAAATTGCTTTTAATTGCTCGCGGTCAATTCGCAGTTGACCCTTTAGGCTTTTCATATGAGGTCATAGGCAGACGGCTTCCAGCTCATATGAGTCACTGCAGCAGTTGCTTAACCCCGCGCTGAGCAATTGAATGCCATTTGGTTCAATGGAGCGTATTAAATTGAATGCGTTCGCCTTATTTAGCCTTAAGTTAACATTGCCCATTTCGAGCTGCTCTTCTGCGACTTCTAAGAGCTCTTCTTCTGCTTCTTCTTCTTGCAGATGTGCGTGCCCACTTTCGTGCCTCGCTAGCGACATCCGAGTACGAGAACACTTCGAATCTGTTTCATGTGACGGCTGCGGAGCAAACGCAGGAGCTGCTGCAGCGCTGTGACCAGCTGCTGGCCAGCTATGCAGACGATCAGGCGGCAACAACAGCAACGGCAACAGCAAGAGATGGCACAGCCTCCATTAAAACGAATGGCTGCAGCGAAGTGGGCGCCGAGACCGGTTGCTATCTGGAGATGATGTCCTCAACAGCAGCAACAACAGCAGCAGCAGCAACAGCAACAGCCACAGCCCCAGCCCCAGCCCCAGCCCCAGCAGTAGTAGCAATAACAACGCCAATTGCCGTCTCACAGAGCTCGCGTGAGTGCCAAAGCCGAGTTAGATAGCTATGGAGAGACTCTGGTCGATGGTAGTTATCTTTTGTAATTGACTTTAATTGCAGTGTCCGCCTCGAGGGAGTACATCGATCTGAGCAGCAGTCCATCGTTGAGCAGTGATAAGACCTTTCGCTGCTCCAGCAGTCAGCAGTTGGAATTGGAGCAGCAGTCGCAACTCTCGCAGCTGACACAGCTCTCGCAGCTCTCACAGCTCTCACAGTTCTCTCAGCTCTCACAGCAACATCCTCAACAGCAGGACCAGCAGCTCTATGACATCTGCCAGAATCCTAGCGAAGAGGAAACCCAGCAAGTCTTTGCCCACGAGCTGTTCATCAATTGCCCCTATGCGGATCTGCCCGCTGGACACTTGGCCTTGCAGCGCTCCATCAAATTTGGGCAGCTGCAGCGCATCGAGAAGCGTTTGTTCTTCGACCAGACCAAGAAGTACTATTGTGGCATCCTGAACGATTGGATGCTGTGCTATGCCGATGGCCCGACGTCTTGTCGGCCCAGCAGCACGCTCTACCTGAAGAGCTCGGCCATTGAGATTGAGCACTTTGGCGAGGGCAAGCGGCGCGAGGTGTGCTTTCAGATCACCACCGCTGATCCGGGCAAGAAGTTCGTCTATCAGGCGAGCAACGAGGTCGATGCCAAAGAGTGGATACACGCCATCGAGGCGGCCATACGCGGCGAGGCAGTTGCCCAGGCGACGCTCAAATCTCTGCGCAAACTACCCACGCCGCCCGTCATGAAGCGACTCAGCTTTACGCCCTCGACAACGACAGCGGGCACAAGCAACGACAGCATCTACGAGGAGCCTTCGCCCATATACAACTTCGGTGAGGCGCTGACACCGCCCCGCCTGCCCGACAAGTGCAACAGTCCGAGTGCCTTGGCCAAACGTTTCGAATATGACATACCAAAGTGTCCGCCCCAGCCGCTGGTCATGGAGGAGGAGCCAACCAGCAGTGAGGTGGAAACAGCCGAGCTGCTCAATGGTGATGCGGGTGCAGGTTGTAGCAGTGCTATTGCAAGCAGTAGTGGTGCTGCTGCCGAGCTCAAGCTCCAGCCGCAGGCATCCAGCTTGCATGGGAGCTTGGCGCTGGATTTCCAGGCCAAGGTCAAGACGGTGCACAGCGAGCTCTCTAGTCAGCTGACGAGTCCGGAGCGCTTGAAGAAGGCGGTCAAGAAGAGCTATTCGTGCGGCACCAACAGCGAGCCGGAACTGCTCTCCCTAACCAGCAGCAGCTGCAGTCCAGCCACACTCAAGGACCAGAAGAAGCAGCGCAAAGCGACGCAGACGCCGCAGGCGAGTCCTCAGAAGACCCCCAGCAAGGAGTGCGACAAGCTGGCGCGCAATTGGTTTCTCAGTCGCCTCAACAAGTCCACCGCGGGCCAGAACTCCCGCTCGACGGGTGGCGCCACGAGCAACCCCACCAGCATACCGCCGAATGCCAAGTGCAAGCAGAGCGAAAAGGAGAATCTGCTCAACGGACTGGACATGTGCGATGGCAGCTTTGATGGAGCGCCCAGCGAGCTGCAGCTGCATCAGCACCACCAGCAGCAGCAGAGCAGCAATCCAACGTCGCCCTGCCTGAAGGCGGAGGCCAAGAGCAAGGTCAACATGATCATCAATCAGTTCGAGAGCAGCGGCCACCTCTCAACCATGTTCAGCGTGGAGGCACTGGCAGCCAATGCGTTGGCCTCGCTGACGTCCTTTTGCGAGAGCGACAACTGCAACAACTACGAGCCCATAATGCCGTTGGCGACGCCCAGCAGCTATCTCAAAAAAGTATAGGACACCACATCCGGGATCATCAGACATATACATATTTAGCACAGATTTATAAAGAGTTAGGCTAGTGACAAGACACATACTATTTCATGTTTATCCTTTCTCAACATTGACATAAAATTTTAATATCAAAACATAAACTGGTTATATACATTGGTATATATGTATATGTTTAAGGGGGTATCTATGCATGTGTGTGAGTATGAGAATAGCTTGAAATATAGCGAGGTAGTTAATGCCATGTCGTCGAAGAAGCCTCGCTTTACTACATAATACGCGCCGAGTAGCGTGAGGTGGGCAAGCGCAGCTGAGTGCCGGCGCGCATTTGAGATTCCACAATAGCCAGCAGAGCTTCGCGTTTCCGTTCGTCTGGCACCAATACGATCTTGGTGTTCGATTCTTTCGCTGAGAAGAGGCCCAGTATACGCTTGTGCTCACGGCCTATCACCTTGAACTGCAAGCCCCGTCCATTGTTCATGAAACTGTCCACCTCATCCCACTGATATGACCACAGGGACTAAGCACAGAAGAGAAGAGTACAAATGTAAGCCATGTAAATACGCCAGACCCGGTCTACTTACATTCCACACGCCGAACATATCATTGCGTTGTGCGTAGAGCAAGCGATTGTTGGTAACTAAAAGATATTCGGATCGGCGTATAATCTCCTCGCAGTGCACGAAATTGTCCGTTTCAGCAAATTTGCCCTTGTCCAGCTCCCTGCCAAGTAATAAATATAAGCATTAATCTACGACTTATATAGTATATATAGTTGTGAGTCCTACTTTAGCATCTTGTTGCCGAGAGCTTCGCTGAAGCAATAGGGACGCAGCACATAGTCGTAGTGTAGGAAGCGGGTCGGACGCAAACGTTTGGAGTCGTCGATGCCCACGGTGGCGCGTTTGACTGCTTCAAAGCTGCCGCTGGCAAAGTCCACAACGCCAGCAGTTGGACGCGCCACCAGGCCGATGGCACCCTTGCCCAGACCCTTGATGAAGCCCTCAACGCCCTCGTCGCGTGCCCCAGAAACGGGCTTGGTAACCACGCCCGTCACACCATCAACAAAGCCCTACGAATAGAAAATGTGAGTTTAGTTTGACTTGCAGATGCTGGCTGACTGGATGCGCTCTCACCATGACCAGACCCTTGCCGCTGCGCGCGAGGCCCTCATGGAAATTCTTTGGTTTATTGTGCATGCCAATTCGACGTTTGCGTTGATATTTGTCATCAAAGGTCAAAGCAGCTAGACCTTTGCCCATGGCGCCAGTGATTCTAGCAGAGGTAGAGAGTGGAATTAGTTAAATACAGATTACTATACAAACTTCAGAACTTACTTGGACATGGCACCCGCAGCGCCGCCGACGGTATGACCAAAGAGCGACTTGACGCCCAGCACAAGGCCCTCGGCGAATTCGCCAGGTCCTTGGATGGCACCCTGCAAGCAAGATCAGTTTAAAATAAGCAAATCCTTTGGCTTAAGATTCGATTTAGCTTACCTGGAAAGGCTCGTAGAACAAATCTTCGACGCCCTTCTTAAGACCCACAACCAAGCCATATGGATTCCCCAGCACATCCAGACCCAGAGCCAGAACGTATAGTTGTTTGAGTGCTTGGCCCGTATAGTGAGAGGTCACCTCGCTGACGAGCTGATGTTGCGTAAAGAACTGATATTCGCGCTGGAAGAAGGCCAAACGGAAGACGACATCGTTGACATCCGTTAGCGTCACGCCCACACCTTGGACCAGTGTGCCGAGGAAGCCGGGCAGCGAGATGGTATCGGTCCCAGCCATGGAGAAGCTAACATGTATCTTCAATGGACTCAAATGCAAATTATCATAGAAGTTCTTTTGCTCCTGCTGTGAATGCTCCTCGAAGAACGTGGATAGTGGGAACGTAATGGAGTCCACATCGCTGCGGAACAGTTTAGCTGCCTGCTCATCGGTCACTTCGTTCGAGAACATCTCCGCAATGGCGGTTAGGAAATTAATGTCCACCTTAAAGTGGAACTCCTGTATCAATATGGAGGCGTACTTGTATTGCTTCACATCAGAGTTGGGTATCACGCGCTGCACAACGCTGCATTCGATGAACGGCTTCATCGATGTGGTTGTGGCGACGCTCTTTGGCGGTGCTATCGGCGCCAATACCACATTAAATATAGGATCAACTAACTGATTGTCCACCTGTATGCGATTAATTTTAATATGCAATTGGTTCTGGAACGGCGATGACTTGACCGACACCCAAATGGCTGGATAAAAGCTGCGACGCAAACGCCGCTCGATGTGTTTGGTCAGTGTCATCGTGCCGAAATTTATCTGTAAATAGTTTAAGTATTAAAATATGTATCTATAATTATAATGCTGCTGCACGCACCGGAAATTTGTTGCTCAGCAGATAGGTCTTGACATCCTTGACAGATTTGTGTACCAGATAGCGTTGATACTCGGTCTCGATCTGCTCTGAGTCGTGTATGGTCATCTCCTTGAAGCGTTTCTTATTTGGCTTTCGTGACTCCCACACTATGCCGGAACTGGTAATGCCCAAATAGAGAATATCCAGGGCAGCCTCATTGTTGACCACTGAAAAGCCGATGCCGTGTATATGCAAATCAATGCTGCGCGTTATAGTCTGCAATGCTGCGGAGCTCTCCGTTCGCTTGGCAATCGACTCCACTTCGGTAATCAACAGGACACGCTGCATGCCATAGAGGAAGGATACCCAGTACGCTCTGCTGCCGTCCTGCAGGCTGTAAAAAACAATTGTTAAGCATTGCAATGCCTTGCATTTGCGTAACACTTACGTAACATTATCGATGTGATCGCGTTTCAAATCGGTTTCCTGTTTATCCTTGCCGAAGACCAAGATCTTGGCCCCCGTCGGATCGCCCCAGGCAAACAGAACACTGTACTTGGGCTTCAGAGTGAGCGTCTTTTCGGTGTTCTTCTCATAGTAGGTAATCTCCCTGCTGGTATGATTGATGATCAAGCCGGGAGCCATCGATGGCTGGTATTCGGTGAATGTCAAGTAGACGCCACCTTCTGTGGACTGAACATCTACATTGACGCCGCCATAGGTACTGTTGGCCAGCTTGAGCAGCGTACAGGTCGCTTCGGTGTAGTCAAAGGCGGGCGTCACATGTTTGCCCACTCGCACAATTAGCTTGTGCTGGGAGTCGCTCTTGGGCCAGAGCGGCTTATACTCAAGTTCGTTTAGCACTAGCCAAGGATCGCCGGGTCGATTCAGCTCTTGCAACTCGATCACATGGCGGCATTTATTGTGCGCTATATAGAACGGTATGAACGTTATCTGCTTGGTCAGCGAATTATTTGTCATATGATTGTGCACGCCAATTTGGTAGGTCTGATTGCTCGCAGTGCAGGTGACGCCACCAATCGAACCAGCCACATCCAATGGTATCTTCTGGCTCCACTCCCCACTTTCAATGCGGATGGCCGCCTTCTTCTTGTCAAAGAACATCTTATCACGGAAGGCCAACAGTATAGGACCGGAATACTCGGGCGGATGATACAGCATTTCCACCGATGACAAATCCGATTTGTAGGTAAGCATCTTGCCCGTCTTATTGATCATCCAGTACGGGCTGTACAGGGTTAGCATAATTTTGCCAGAGGGATTGCTGCAGCTGCAAGGGTCAATTACAATCGCATTTAGTCAGTTGAATATGAATTTAAATTCGAAATTAATTACCGAACAAACAGATCCATTTCCATTTTAATATCGGAATCATAAGAGGAAAATGTCCAAATGGTGACTTCGTCATTGATATTGGGTATTTCAGAGGCATGTGACCAATCCTTTTCCAGATATTGCAGTAGCTGTGAAGCAAATATGAAATCAATAATAAAGAAGTATACAAAGTACTAATTGAATGCAGATTAGAGTACTTACACGCACTACCAGCACGCTCTTTGATTCTTTGCCGCTTGCGACCATACGGACTGTAGGCAAATGCAGGACATGTCCGGGACTCACTTCCTTTTCGCCAAAGTCAAGGAAGTCCTCTTTTTCAAAGCGCTCTTCTATGCCACCTACATCCATCGATTTGCGAACTGTTTCGACGTTCATTTGGCGACCCAAACAGCCAGCCACAGAGACTTTAATGGCGATGGGTAAACAGTTTCGCAGGGATAGTGGAGGACGTAGATGCAGCAAATAATGTGCGCTTCTAAGACGATACTTATTGGTGTTCTCAAAGAAAATCTCATGCTTGCGTCGCTGCACATTGATGTTGAGCGGCTCGAATGCGTCAATGGGTTCGCATTGCAGTTGACACTCATAGTTAAAATCTGATGGATTGTGGTACCAGACAAGGTTCTCAGAGGACGTGTAATAGCCCTTCAACGAAAAGTATAGCTCCTTCCTTTCTGCATAGATGGCGTGCAGCGGAACGTTGAAAATCTGATTGGGTTTCGCAATACCGACCAAAACGAACTTATCTTCTTTATCGTGGCGACGGTGCACCAGAACTGGTCTAGTGAAATGGTTGAGGATCTAGTAAAGAATCATAGATGAAGACTTAATACATGTTTATTTGTTGTTGTGGTTATTACGTACGCTTAAGACGCCATGTATATTGATTTTGGTGGTGCCATACTCCAGGTTGACTTGGGACACAAGGGCCCACTGTTCATGATGAACGGATTTCTCTACCGGAAAGTATCGGGTATCCGCTTTGCTCACGGGCAGCACAACTTTTCTGGTTATATCAGCGAACTGTTGACAGTGTGGACAGGAACAGAAAAACACAATCAAAGGATTACTTAATTACAAACATATAATATTTAAATTACCATCACATAGAGATTGTAATCGTCGACCAGGTCTTCGTTTAGCGTGCTTATGTCCTTGGTTTGCAAAAAGGCTTTACCGCCAGGCGAAATCGTGCAAGATTTTATATCCACTGGATCAATCAGTTGGTCATCTTTGGTGCTCTCCGCGTGCATAACTATGGCGGTGTTAATAAGCGTAGCACCCCGATGCACTTCGTGCAGAGTAAAGATGCCGCTCTCCAGATCCAATGTGAGGTCAAAGCCCGTATCATTGATAACTACATAAGGAGCGACAACGTCTGGCTTGTGCTTTGTGCTCTTTCTGTCGATGGCTTGCGAGAAGGCTTCGCCTAATTCACTGAGCAGGGTGACGCATGTTTTGCTCAACGTTATTTCCAGATTCTCCTTGGAATGTATGCGAATGTTCATTGCCGTATCCTGCTCTATCTCATCAAAGTCAGTTTCCAACTTCTCAAAGCTCATATCGAACTTCAACTCCCAGGGTATATACTCTCTGATACCATTGCGTCCCACCACCTCGTTAAGCTCTATGATGGGCTCCCATTCGGCCATGAAATGATTGTAATAGTTCTGCAAAACATGAAATGCTTGTTAAGTGTGTACTAAATGATTAACAAAAGAATCATCTACCATATTGAGTGTTAGAGAGCCATGCGCAGTAAAATTGCGGCTCCAGTTATTGAAGACAGCCGTCATGCGTGTGTCCATGGAAATGAGAGGCTTTGTATAGTATCCATGTCCGGATTCAATCACAAGTGTTATGCTTGGCATCTCAATCACGCATTTCTCTGTCTTCTCCGTCCCGTCAAGTTCGGGCTGTTTTGGCGGTATTTCTTTCGCTTCGACGGCCTCTTCCACTTTTGTAAACCAGTACGTCCTGGCATGGAACGATTTTGGAGACCAAATTTTGGAATAGTCCGTCGCATCTCTATCAATGGCGGCTTTCTCAGCCGCACCAGTACTAATGCTGTGTATCGCTTTGTTCAGCAACTCAATTGTCGTCGGCGATATATTAATGATAATATCACTGAGCTTAAGACTTATGTGCAAACCCTCCGACTCGGGCGTGGAGCCCTGCAAACTGATAACAGCCGGATGTAAAATATAATGACGCGTAGCTTCGCGACGCTCTGGCGCAAATGCGCACATATATATCTTAAGCGCATCGATTTCACCATTGATAATCTGCTTCTCGCCAATAGAACGATAATTGAGATGCGCTTGTGCCTGCGGAAAGTCCAAATTTTAAATCAAAGTCAAAAGTCTAAGCTGACATACTCACATTAAAGACAATTGCATTGGTATTCATATCATCCAGGTTTTCAACCAATATAATATCCGGCTGATCAATGTGAAGTATTAGATTCATTTTTTTCGCGGGATTTTGGGCTTGAGTTGACAGCGAATCCACTGTCTTTCTTGCATTTCCTTTTGCTGCTGCTGCTGTATCAGTAAATGTGTTCTTTGCAATCATGCCAGGTTCTTGGACTTCCACTTCGGTGGGCAAACTCAGAAACAATGTCAACTTCATCAGGAAATCAATGCAAACGATCAAATCGAAGCTGCGCACTCGCACCTCAGCTGCAATAAAAGAAAATATAGAAATATTTATCATGGTATATATCAGATTACAAGTTCATTGCATTACCAAAGATGTCGTCCTCTTTTATAATTGCCGTTATATCAACCATGTAGTTCCACACCTCATTTTGGCAGGACTCCAGCATTTTATCTTTCCTGGACTTCTCCGCATCCCAGTTCTTGCAGTTAAGATACTGTCGTATTTTGCTCTTGTTCGATGAACGCGTGTCATCCAATTGTATGTTGCAAAGGACAACGGATACACTGAGCGTGCCATTGTTCAGTTGGGTGCCCTTCACGGACAAAAAGTAAATTCCAAAACAGGCCAAACCTTCGTCTTCCTCTAAATAATAAATGGAAAATAATAACACGCAAATTTACATTTTGTTTATCACAGCTCGATTACGCTTCACTAACCTTCCATCAAATTTATAATGACGCCATCAAATTGAAAGTTGATCTTAAGACTTTCCACTACTTTTTCTGGTGGTGCTACATATCCCGCAGAGGGATTTCCTCCCAGCGATATTTGGGCACGATGTTGACTCTGCACAGGTGCCGCCTTCACGGGAACTTCTTTCGGTGGAAACTCATCAATGCCTTCGTTCAAATTTCGCTGCATTATAGACATGATAACCCCATAGTCTTCCATGAAGAGTGTTAGCTGTAATTAATTTATATATTCATATATATGGACTGTCAAATAGTTCTTGTACTGTTTTTTTCGTTACCTCAACAGACTTTAGGTGGCCCGACAGATTCATCTCGGGAATATCAGTGTACCAAGAGAAGGAGAGATTGCGCGAAACCGATAGAGTAAAACTTATAGGTTGCATCATATTTACTGAGGTCTTAATCCCAAGAACGCCATCCACATCTAAGATTTGATTTGAGCATATAATTATCATTATAATACCCTCGTCGATTATCAAGTTCTAGGCGTCTACTACTCACCATCCTGATGTGTCTCGTTTACATCCAAAATAACCACCTTCGATATTTTGACATCTTTCAGCTGCAGTTTGATCTCATCGATGACAGCGTTTTGGTCCATATCAGGCACTGATAGCTCGCTAGTAGTATTTGTCATCTCCAGCAAACCCAAATCAATGGCTATTGCATCTTTGCTATGTGAATCCACCGGCACAAGTATAACTGGCGCCTTAATTCGAATATTCAGCTTCATGCGCGTTGCCTTCTCGTAGGCGTTGATGGCATTTTGCTTAGCTGATTGGGCAGCGGCTGCACTGGCATTCGTGAGTGCGTCCTGAGCAGTCTGGAAGTGGCTTGAAAAGTTCTGCCGAATGGAAAACAATTGTGAATAAATTGCTATGTTATGATGAAGCTACAGTCACCTACCAGCAAGCCGGTGACAAACCAGTTGAGGAATACAAACTTAATGCAGCCAATGTCCACTGTTACTTTCATATCATCTGAGTTGTAGTTTCGGGTGAACTCCTTATTGAATAGCACCACCTGGCAATTGAACGCATCCTGGCCCACAATGCTCAATATCTGCAATGTAATACAAAACTCACTTAGTCTCGCACCCTAAATAAATTGTTGTATTGCACTCACATTCGTGTGTATCGTTCTCGGATTTAGATCTAGCATAACAATATCTTTGAGTCCAATGTTCACCTCGGTGTACGAGTCCTTTAGCGTTACGTTTGACGCGAAGTTCTTCACCTGCATCAGGGACAGTGGTCGCTTGCGTGAAGTCAGCTTCAGGCTAACCGCTTCAATATTGGCCACCATGCGCATTTTCACACTATCCACAACAATTCTCTTCTTTTTGTTCGAACGCGCAAATTTCTGGCTGCTGACTATTGTTTCGGCATCTTCCATAATGGCGTGCAACTTGTGCTTCAGTCCATCGCCATCGCCAGCATATGCGTAGTGATTGCGTGGCCTAACGTTTAAAAATATAACATCCATGCGCTTTTGGAAATCGTTTGACATTGTCAACAGGCGCTGCAGGCACTCCTGATGCAGTATAACGTCGAGTACTTCGAAATTGGCCAGCACCAGCTGTTCGATGGAATTGTATTTGGTATTGAACTCAGGCGACGTTTTATCGGCCATCGTATAGTTGATTGTGAGTAAATATTTCACGTCTTTGACATATCCAGGCGTATTTATGACATCCAACACATTATCCAGTGCGTCCACACAATCGTAGTGTTTCAGGTTTACGCTGCCTAATCTGAAAGAGCAAGAGCAATAATGAAAGTGACTATAAAAGATCTATGTGTTCACGCTACGTACTTGACAGATGCCACCGTTTCGTAGGTGCGCTGTGCCATGTATGTCTCCACTTGAAGAATCTCAAATAATAGCGTCTGATTTAATTGTTGTTCGAGGTCAGATGTGACCGATATTTCAGCGCTACTTGTCTGTGGCTCCTGATCGGGTGTTAGGAATGGTGTTTCCCCATCTTCCTTAAAAGAACAGCGAGTTTTCGACTCCACCAGTTTGACAGAGATTTTGTTTAGTGAGAAATTCACCTCGACATTGGTATACTGTATTATTTCGCCCAGATCCGAAGACGGTGTATCGGACAATGGGGTAGAACGCTTTTTGATTTCACGATTTATGAAGTTCGAAATCGAGCTGCGTGAGCGTCGCAAAACGGGCTCAATTTCTATGACTTCACTCTGCGGCAACGGCAAATTGGTGGCCAACTCAATAGCATCCAGCATGCGATCTTCGGTAATGGTGAACTGCACCGCCGGCATTGTAATGTCGATTTTGATCTTGGGCAAACGCGGATCATTGTCGAAGACACACAGCGCAGCTACCACCTCAAACGATGTTGGTAGCAGCACGTGCAATTCTGTTGATTCGGCCATATGGAGCACATTTTGCCACGGCTCGTGTGGCCGCACCATCAGCATTTGAACATCATTTACTTTCACAATGAATCTGTCATAGGAGTTCTCCATGACAGTCTTCAATATGTCCTCCTTTTCAATGCCCTCACTATGCATGAGCTTGACTTGATCTGCGGTGCGTTTGTGTGGCTTCGTTGTCACATGCACTTGACCCAGACTTAGTACAATCAGAGATTTCACGTCAGGCTCATAGTAGCCGCCATATGGCACCACTAGGATGTTGGGCATTAGCAATATATCTGCATCTAATATTGACTTCTGGTCGATGACATACTGCATACCCGTCGCTGAGCGTTCCTTGATATCCACCAGCTTCGAAGCAGCCGTTTGCTCAAATTGCGATAAGTTCACATCAGTCGGCGGCTTAAACACACTGGTGACAGCTATAATGGTCTGGGAATCGTATGTGATTTGCAATGGACGAGCGACGACTTTGATACGTTGATTGCATTGCATATCAATTGGATTCGTTTCGAAGAATATATCCAGCAAATTGAACTCATCCGTTGTTATGGACTGGACCAGCATGGGTGTGTGATCATTTTGAGCTACCCCTGTCACCTGCAAACACTTCATGCCGGCTGTCACGCTGATGGCATCGGCGGCCGGTCTTTGTAAAATCGTTGCTGTTGCCATTGAAAACTTCACCAATACTATCGATGGCAGATTGAAGTAATCAAGTGCGCTGCCTTGATCTTGGTTAAGATTCACTTCCTGATACAGGCCTACCTCGAGTGCAATTAGTTTGAAGTTCATCTTGAGGGCCACATACTCTACGGGTACATCCTGCGGCTTCGCATTCTCCTCGTAGCCAATGGCCTTGTACATTTTGGCCTTCTCATCTGCTGTCATTGCCGCCTCGAATTTACGTACTAGAAAAATATACTCAGTCAACTAATGCTTAAACGGTTCATTACTATTATTTTACCCAATTTATTACTAGTGCCTTCGTCCTCATCGCGCTGTGCCGAACTACCACCCCACCAGTTGCCAAGCCAGCTGGAATGCCGAGGTGGTATGGATTCCCGATACTTGACTATCTCGATGTTAACGCGCTGCCTTATGAGCAGCAGATTGAACACATCCAGCTTCTCTTCGAGCATCTTACACGACTGCTCCAACGTTTTGGTTGGCTTTTTACTTATTTCACGTTCTTTGTATTTCTGCAGGAAAAGAGTAATTAGATGAGATTGAACTGCTAAAGAGTTGAAAACTCACCTCTGCATAGGCATGGCACCGATCCAGATGCTCTTTTATGTAAGTCCAGTTCCAGGTGCGACGCACACGTCGTATATCATGCTCGAGCACAGCGGTAATTGCAAATTTCCACCACTCCTTTGAGTGACCCTTGTAAGCTAAACGCAGAGACAGACACATCTTAAGAGATTTACTCTAACTATGAATTGTATTCGACTCACGTATATTGTACGGCCGATATTGGCGATACGGCAAGCCTAGCTGCATGCGACTCATGGCATCGCCCAGCTGAATGAGATATTGGAACTGTTTATTGGTCAAGCCCACGTTCAGAGTTTCCATCTCCAGACTAAGATCAACTTTGGGTTTCACAAATGCTGGCATGTCCAGTTCCGGATTCATATTCAGCTTCAACTTTGAAATGCAGGAAATGGGACCCAGAACTGAAAAAAAGCAAGGATAAGTATATTAAAATAGAGAGGAAGTAGAGGATATTTACCGTAACAGTAGTTGGTGGGCTTAAACTCTTTGCGTGCGATTTGCTGCTTGAACTTTTCGACCAGCTCACTCCGTTCTTCAGTCGCATAAAGTTTAGCCTTGCAGTTCATGTAGGCAGCGAGGCAGGAGAGATTCGCAATTTTAAAGACCTCTGGTTCACGTTCCGTCATATAGGTCTTGTCCCAGTTATTATCCGTGGTATAAAGCTCTAGCTCATGCAGCGTTATGCCGAACGAGAACGGCGAGCCCATCGTTGTGGAATCCTCATAACGAAAATGCACATTGCTTATTTTGATTTGCAAATTGTTAACTATTTGTGCAGTCAACTTTTCCGTGAAGCCTGCATCGGCCCTGGGCACAACTGCAACAAGACAAGTTATATGATTATATATATAAACATCTAGATTTCTATCGATCGTACCCGGCGCCATCTCCTTTTTGAGCGCTGCCTCCTGGGCGTCCAGTGCAGTCATTTTTGTGGCCAAACTATTTTTGGCCTCCTTCTCTGCATTGTATCTGACATTGTTGTTGGGCGTGACAAGCACATAGAGATCATCAATGTCGACTATAACCGGCTGGCTATACAAATTCTTCCAGGGTATTTTCAGCACCAATTTGCCTAGGCAACAAATAGATATTATAAGATATTGGTAGATATACAACTGTAGTTCACTTACCCAAATAGCCGTAGATTAGCTGAACGGGCAAATCCATGTCATCCAGCGCATTGCTGCGAATTTGCAGATTGGTCAAGACCACATCGCCTACAAATTACAAATATGTATATATTAAATAGACAATAATTAGACACTATGTACTTTATTAATTGGGGCCATTAGCAAATTGATTTATTACAGCAAATGCGTTGAAAATTGTTGTGCAAACAAATAAACAAAAAACCGGCAAGTATTAAAGGTACCAAAATATGGCCAGCGATTTATACATAAGTTTAGATACACACACGTATATATATATAAATAAATATCTTTCTATATATATGTCTGTATAAGCCCCGCCATATCAAGCACACATGGCTGGCAATTAGGCGTGCCTGGTATTTTGGATTGTTGTTTATGCCCGGAATGCCGTGGCGAAGAAGAAAACAATTTAACCTCGGATAGCTGTTTTATTGAATTACCCATATGGGTCAATTTAGTTAGCGATCAGACAAGAGATTGTCACTCTCAATCTACGGCATATTGACCCATAAATCAGATAATATTTCCACTTTATTTCGTATTATCAGTAGAGACTAGAATTGCAATCGATAAGCAGTTAAAAGATTGCCCGAAGTTTCGAAATTCATGGCTGAGCAATTAACTAATTATATAAGCTAATAACTTTTTATAAACGATTGCACATGGGAGCTACTTCAGCCTAATATAACTTTAATATTTAGATAATAATTTTATACATTTTATATTGATTTATTTTTGTATTATATTTTTATGAAAGTTATAGATTTATTTTGATATTTTTTTATATATATATATTTAGTTTTTTTTATTATTAATTTTTTTTTTTTTTTAATTCATTTCTATATTCTAAATTGGTAAACATTTATTTTGAGCTACTTTACTTCCATGAAAAAAATTGCCTAACGCAATAATTTTTTACAGCCAGGTGCTCCACTTTTAAAGGGAAATGTGAAATTGTTTTTCTTTCGAGTCTGTGTAGCTCTCTTATCGGCCCACAACAAGCGTTGCTTATCAGTGAGCGGCCTATATTAGAGAATTCGCCTGCATGAAGCAACAATACAAGAGCCTTGGATGAATCAGTAAATATATATATATATATATGTATATATAAGTGAATTCATAATTGAGAACGAATTATTTTAATGCGTTTTTCTATTTAGGTAAACAAACAACTCGATGATTAATATGCCTCATAGATAAGCGCCTAAAAATGAGCTCAGCTTAAGGTAGGTTTACTGAATTTTAGAGTATTATCATTTTTAGGTTGCATTTTGCTTTGATATATCTAAGAAAAATACTTGTTCACCTCTAATATATTCATTGCACTAATATATATGTATATATATTCATTATACATATAGGCCTGACTGTTAAACAATATATGTTAATTATACTCTGAAAAGCCTCTAAAAACCTATCTTCTATAGCTTTGAGTCTCTTTTTCACAACTTTTATAACCTGAAATGGATTAAAATGCAAATAAAACACTCAGTGAACAAAGATATTATTCATGAGGCACGCATTATGTCATCTGAGTTCAAGTTCAAATTTTGTTTGGCTGTCATTCAAGCTGAAATAGACGCACGAAACCCGTTTGCCGGGACTTACATGCTATATAAGGTATTAGGCGGGGCATTAACTTTATTATGCTTAATTAAAAATATAGAGAAAGTTGACTTTAAAGTATTTCAGATGAATATAGAATGGGAAAAGGTCTGGTATATGGACTGGGTTCATAATTCGCTATATAACAAATTATAAATGGATATATACTTAAATATGTACATGCATATATTATATAGAAGCTTAAGCAACAAAAAAAGGCAAACGTAGCTTTTTATTGTTTTTTATCGTGTAATTTGAACAACTGGCTGGGCTGATAAATGCTCCGTATTTGTTTTTATATTTTTATTTTATCTTTTAAGAAAACCTAAGTAATACTATACTACTTTAGGGTAAAGAAGATAAAGCAATAACAAGACAACAGCAAAAAATGCAATGGCAAGCTGAACTTCAAATACCCTTTAATAGCGTCAAGCATAATGAAACTGACCTAAATTTGGCTGCTAGAGGAAAGTATTTGTGATCGATGCTATCTAGACACTAACAATACTATATACATATATACATATGATCTATCTGTCATTGCAATAGTTTTATTGCTTCGTTTATTATCGTTTCTCGCTGTTTCAAGTTGTTTGACAAAGTTGTTATGCTTTCTACAAAAGTGAAGAAAAAGAAGATAGGAGCGGCTCAAAAGCCGCAACTGTTGTTGGTTTTCATGTGCTTGTCGTTGTTGTTGCTGCTGATGCTGTATAAAAATGCGAAAGAGCTGGCGATGAGTGGCATCAAAACATTCACAAAAGAAGCAACAGTTGAACAGTTTCAACTACAGATGGGAAAAGAGAAAGAGTGAAAGAGAGAGGGAGAGGCTGACATGGGAGAGCGCTTTTTCGTTGCTCTCACGCCCATGCAAATATTCAGCAATTGGGTCACTGTGCAAAGTCAGAAGGATAAGGTCGCGCAAGCAGACACAAAAAAATGATGTGATCAACAATACATACGCACACGCACACATACATACATAGCATGGTGGTGGATAATAAATTAAGCTAAATGCGCAAATAGCGTGACAGTTAACTGCGTGCATTTTACGTACACAATTGGGCACATTTTTAGCGAACTCACCTCCCCAGATGCCAATTTTCAACTGTTTGTGATCCAAATTTTCAATGTAATCACCCAGCACCTTGTTGAGCACATCTGCTACAATGGCCTCGAACACCATCCTGAAGCTGGCGGCTTTCTCCTCCTCGTCGTCGTCGTCGTCGCCTCCGTCGTTGCTGTGCCGTGTTTAACCAAACACCTTTCAACTCCAATTAGAACTAAGCAGCTGTTGGCAGCCAGAAGGCGGCGCTGCTTATTGATTTTGTAATCTTTCGTTTGTGTTTGTTATTATTTTACTGTGTCTGTGTGCGTGAGTGTGTGTGTGTGTGTGTTTGGGTACGCGTGCTTTTGCTGGTCGTTTTATTGAACCGCTCTCCGTTCCGTATGAATTTAGCCTTTTCTAAACATTAGAGCAAAACAGAATAGAATGGAATTGAGAGACAGAAAAAAACACAGAGCGATGATGTTGCTGATGATGTCATCACTCTAGCAACAACCATCCACAGAGAAAATCAACTAAAGCATGCCAACAACAAAATAGACGATCCACTGTATTTAAATAATTCGCCAAGCATCACAGAAACAAAAAAATAATACACAAAATGCGTAAAACATTTGGCATTGTTTTCAAAGTGTTACGTTAATTAACAACACATTGTAGGTGTGTGGGTGTGGGTGTGAATGCCCCCCTGGAATCGACATGAATTCACTTATATTATTCACTTTCTTGCACTTATAGCCTCGCGGCCTTTATTTGTTATTTGCATACATATATACAAAGCTTTATCTTTGCATTGGCAAGTGGTTCACACAACGCCATAGAAAATTTACCTTGCCCAATGTTACATTTTGCACATTGCGCATTAACTAAAACACACGCGACACCGACGGCCACTAGATTACAACTGAACGTGAGCGGGTAACAGCTGGGCCGGTGTGGCCGGTTATGTAGTTATCGCGAGAGCCACTCAATAAATACAGCAATGTGCACGCTCTTCAGTGTTAGGAGACGGCATGTAATACGCCATAAAGTGGGTTGGGTTTAGCGGTCACACTCATTTTCCACTCTTTCCGCTCTTTCTTGCACTATGAGTTAACAGTGTGACCACACTCATTAAATAACTTGCGTTTGTTTTGCTCGCGTTGGCCAGTGAATGCCATTTTTACTGCACAGCTGATTGTCTGCTCTTCCAAGAGAACGCAAACTGAGACGCTGACGTGTTGAGTTGCGACTGAATATAAAATAGAATTAAATCATGCAAATACAGTTTATTTTGCTCATTCTGGCGATTGTGCCCATTGTACTGTCCAAGAAGTTCAAGGATGAGGAAAAACCGGAGTGGGCTAAGAAGGATATACGAGATTACAGCGAAGCCGACATGGAACGGCTGCTCGACCAGTGGGATGTACGTAAAATAAACTAGTTAGCTAGAATGTCTAAATAAAAATGAATTACTACAGGAAGATGAGGATCCACTTGAGCCGGATGAGCTGCCGGAGCACTTACGGCCACAGCCAAAACTA